>JAEMBT020000007.1:10623128-11823128 GCA_018873245.2 Archegozetes longisetosus
TAATCCATTGAACCTTCAACATCTACGACAACTGTAACACCTGTAGCATACTTCTTTAGATTTCACCACCAGTAGTGCCATTAGCACCAGAACCATCACACCACAAGCACTATCATTATCATCACTATTATCACGACATTGTCATTCTCTTTAATTTTATAATAATAATATTTTTTATTTTTTATTTACTTAATATTAATATTATTAATTGTTAATTATTATAATTAATAATATTAATAATATCAATAATATCAATATTAAATAAACAATAGATAAAATAATAATAATAATATTATTATTATTACTTTGCCTATTTTTAACAATGGATCTAATCTTCATATTTTATATTTTAAAATATAAATATTTTTAAATAATTGATAACACGTATATTTGAATGTGGATACGATAAGGGGGCGTTAATAAACAAATGACTCCATAAGGAGTCAATAGTTCATAATGAGTCAATGGGAGCCCCCGCTTCATATATGATAACCCAATAAGCTCACCTCCGCGTAGTTTTCCTTCAGTAACGCTGACGAGCTTTCTCAATGTAATTAATAATCCTTAATGTTAAGAACATTTAAAAATTCATATTTCAACCACCATATTTTTGAAAAATTCTGCTTTCGATTTCACTTCATATAACCTAAATCTGATACCCATATTGGCTTTGTGGCTAATTACATCAATTCTGATTAAGTCCTCTGCTGTACCTTAAGTTTGAAGTAAATTTATTCAGATTTTGGCACATCAAGAATTCTATATGGAACGTGTCAAAAGAATGATAAAGCTCAAAGTTTTAAGGAGCATAACAATATAGTTTAGTTGACTTATATTTACAAGTTGTGCACTGCTACTTGTAAAGGATAGTTCTCAAGTAGTTCTTTTCTCAAACAAATTTTCAGTATTAGTTTGCTTTTTCCAATTTTGTGTTGGCGGTTTCTTCGCCAGCCCGTTTTCCCTAAACTTCTTGGGAGTTTGGGCATAAGTGAGCGATGTGGTTATTAGAGCAATGTTCTCCTACACTAGCGCTACGCACTTTATTCCCTCACCTAGGAATGTCAACTCTCCAGCTTTAAGACAATGTCCCCCGGCCCTCAGTGCAGGTATGAAGCTGTAGATCAAAGTTTTGTTCTTCTGTACCCCTATGATTTTAACCTTATTGGGAATAATTCTTAAAAATTGTCCTATGGTCCCTCCTTCGAAATTTGTTCTCCAATTTTCACTTGATGAAGTGTTGGCATCTCTACCTTCATCCAGCTTAACTTACCCACACTATAGTAGTAATAATGTTGATATATTAATTTTAGTTGAATTAAGTAAGAGGAGTAGTTCACTAGGCTAAGCGTGAAGTATAAGGTAAACAAAAGTAAAACGAGTAGGGCGTTAATTTTTATTATTATTGATGTGGTTTAGTGAAAAAATTTTGAATATTGAATATTGATTTATTACAAAGCAAAATGATACATTTTTGTCAGGTTAATATGATTTCATTTATAATCTTAATAAAAGCTATACTCTGAATAAACATGAAAAATATATGTAAGTTTCTAAACAACTGCCTAATTGATCACTTGAACCATAGAGATGAATTATAAATAGATTTTTAACTAAATAGAGAGGATCATAAAACTATAAAGATTTAAGTTATGGAAGTATGAAAGTAATAAATTCATAAAATATTAACAAATATATCGGGTCTCGGGTTGCTGCTCTAATCCATTTTGATAAGACTTAAGTATTGAGGGCTTATCTATGAAAATAGTAATCTAATTATTGCAACATTAGCCTAAAAATGTTTGATAACTTTACAAAATTAACTCATAAAATATTACTAGTGTCGCTACTATTACAACGATTACATTAAATTCTTTGTAATTCAGCCCTTAATGTTTAGGCTAAATTTTATAAAACAAATTTTTATTCTTTCAAAATTATGGTCTTAATAGAAATTAATGATTACTAAGAGCAACTTTTAAGCAATGAATTCACAGATACTAGACTTAAAAATAATTTCTGAACAAATATTCTTTGCATTCGTTCATTTCAATAGATTGAATCCAATCTTTCCAATAATTTTCATATTCTAGTGCTTGACTTCTGGAGCAGTACTTATATCCAAAACCAATTTTGCAGTTTATAACTTTCCAAACATTATAACATTTTTTATCCAAATCATTAGAAGTTTGACTGAATTGGTTGCATTTCCTATCGATTACTTCAGAATGCTCATCGAGCAAAACATTACACTCTAAACAATCGGTCTTGCAGTCAATAAACTTGTTATTTATAGCATATTTTTCAATTAAATTATTATCAAAAGCTTTACAACTTATAAGTAAAACTTCAACAAAAAGTAAAATAGTTAAAATGTGGATGAAGGCTTGAAAACACATTTTGCAAACTATTCGAATGCTATGAAGCATATGAGGAAACAACTGTAAATAAAACTCATATCTTATTTTTTTATCAGCAGAATACTTTGTTATACATAAATAAAAGTCATAAAATAATTTCAGTTAAGATAATTATTAATGATACAAAACTTTACCTTAAAGTGATATACTATTAACAACTATTTGAACATATTAATATGAATAACTTGGCTTAAAGCTATCCCTCATAACAACCAATTATTCATCATTCGCGAAGACAAGTTTCAGAAATAGAAAAATAGATTAGTATTTGTTTATGAATATCAATGATTCTTAATACTGTGGTGTCTCGATATAGCTGAGTGAACAAAGCAGTTCCAACAGTTATGCACTAATTTACAATGAAGCTAACTTAAACACTAAAAATAGTGAAAATTTTGTGCAAAAACTTAGTTCTTTATTATTCAATTTGGATATAATCGCGTAGACTAAAAACAAAATTTCAAAAGATAGATCATGGATCCACGTGCCGATCAATGTGGATTGAAAAGTACAAGAATTAATTCTTTATTTTACATCAAATAAATACATATCAAGATATAGCACTGCTCACTTTCAATAAGTTATTGTTAGGTATTTAATATTAATTAGTTTGAAATTACAGCTAGTAACGAATAAGTTATAACTTATTTTAGTTTAATTCAATAAAATATCTTTAATCGCAAAGTAATAAAGTTTTCAGCGAGAGTAATTTCTTTGACGATAGAATAGATTTTAGAGATAGTTATCATAGTTGTAATCATAACTATCCGCAATACCTACGATTGCGATTAAAGCGAATCAACAAATAGGTTGAATTTGATACGAGACTAGACATTGACTCTATTTCTGATGGATTGTTGCATTCCTATTGAATCATAAATTTTGAAAATTAATGAACAAAATAAATAATTTAAGTGTAATTTTAATAACCTAGTATTTTATATGGATTTACAAGAACCAAATATAAAATCTAACACGGGAGGTTCTGGACTATGTAATGACCCATTTCAGCAAATTTTTTGTAGCATGAATAATATGTCATATCATGTTCGAAAAGGTATATAAAAATTCTGACCGCCTGATGTGTAGAAGTTATAACCATTCAAATTTGTTTTTCAATGCATAAACACTATTTTTCAAATTTTCATGTTTTTGATTTATTACTATTTACAATAAGAAAACACCAAAACTTATTAAAAATTCACATAAATTGAAAGTAGCTAATTTTTCTGGCTTAATCATGAACAAGGATTTTTCTAATGACAATGAATGCTATGAGTACTTTATGACACAACATCTGAATGAAAGAAGATTCATTCAATTTCTAACGAAAACAAATTAATTTTTGATCTTACAATGGAAATTTAGGCAAAAGTTAATGATAATGAAAAAATTGATCACTAATAAGTGTTTGACACGTAAATTGCTAGCACAGTAACTGTATGTAACAATTGCAAATTCAGGGCAGGAACAGCAATGATTTCCCAAAACGTTCTAAAGCAAATATTAATTTATCAAAATACTCTGGTGATTAATCAACGAATCCAGACTTATACTGATCCCATACTTAACTCTTCGTCACAACTGTGGGGTAAAATGTTCCCAAGTTTCACTTTAAAAATCTCGCTAAAATCAACAGAATGTCGTTATTTCTTGAGAATTTAGGTCCTCAGTCATATATCTGGCTTTGAATGACAAAAAATCTGATTAATTTAGACTTATAACTTTATTTTTAAAAATTTCTTTCTGGCAACATGTTTGAATGAGGACAGAAATTTGCACTAACATCGCAGTGCTGTAATGTCGCTACTAGCAATTCGAACCACTGATGATGCTGTAGCAGATAATAACTAAAAATGAATTAATTAGTAAATTTAAACTTCGAAAACAAGGTCTAACCTTGATTCTGAAAGCATTCAGACTAACCTAGAACAGATATAAGGGTGGAAAACGTGGGGTAACATTTTACCCCACAGTTAAATTACGTTTTCGGAAATTAAGTTGTGACGAAGGGTTAATCATATTGTTATGCAGATATAAATTCTTTGATTTTAAATCAGTTTTTCATTCTTTTAAAATAGTTTGTCAAACAGTTATCTTTAAAATGCTTTATATTTTATGTAATGCTTTACTAATGCTTTCAAGGTTATCATTGTATTATCGTTAGCTATGAAATGCGGCTCATATTTTAAAGAATAACAATTCAGATCTATTTTGTTTATATAAGGATTTTCGGAAAGTTCCAGCGGCTTTCGTAGATGTATTTACGCGTTCTATTTTAACAGTTTAAAAATTACAAATCGATTCCATTTCTCAATTGAAAGAACAGATATTTGTCTTCGAATTTTTGTCAAAATATTTTTGTTATTTGTGTCCAAACGATGTTAGACCGAACTCCCGATAAGACTCACATACGTCACTGTATGTTATACGAATTCAATCGTGGATCAAATGCCACAGAGGCCGCCAATAATATCAATGTCACTTATGGCCAAGTCATTAGTGCCCGTACTTGCCAAGAATGGTTCAGTCGATTCCGTTCCGGTGACTAGAACCTAGATGACCGTCCGAGACGTGGCCGACCCTTAATTGTGAACAACGACGTCCTGACGGCTCTGGTCGTTCCGTTGGGGACATGTCGTCGATAATGACAGAAATTATATAATTGATTAAAATTTGTTCACTTCTTTTTTAAATAAAATTAAATATTTGATAACAACCCGCTGGAACTTACCGAAAATCCTTATATAAGATATGTTAAAAAACTGGTAAAGGGAGTCAGTCTTTGGGCGGAGGCCTTGAGAAGGACCTCATTATGCCTCGAAGTGAATGTGAAAAAGTGTTAGAAAGAAGTAAAATCTTTTAATATGTGAGAACTTTAAATATATTTATAACATTTTTATGTATCAATCAAATAATGAAATCACGTCTAAGTTCTATTTTATATTTCTTTATCTATTTGTTAATTAAATATTATTTTAATTACTTATAATTTTTAAAGAAATTAAAAGATTATAATCAAACAAAGTATAATATAACTAATAATTTAATAGAATATTTGTTTCAGAATTCTGGATAAATAGTTAACTTTAGTCCCCAGTTATGCGTTTAGGTTTATGAGCTCGAACCTGAACGGCATAACAATATTAACAAATTATCTGATGAGAGTTGATTCTAATATTTTTAGGAATTCTATTCGTTTGAATACTTAAGAACTGAGTAAACATTAAATTAATGCGCAATAATCCGACCTATCTATTGTAAATGAGAAGCATAAAGATCTTTATTGAGACAAGATAGACATGAAAAATTAGAACTAATGATGCATAAAAACTTATTTTTAAACATGAAATTTTCAGATTATCTCTTTTTGTTCAAATTAGATCCAAAATCATTAGGAGTTGTTCTTTATTAACGACATTATCTTATTAACTCTGAAATTTCACTCAATTCAAGCTCGTATTTTCTACGTAAGAATACACAAGAGTTAGCTATATTTATAGGAAAGTACTTTTTTAATGATCAGAACTTCTAAGTGTCTGGCGGTCAGCATTTTCATATATATCTTTTCGAACATGACATGAAATTCATCAATAAAAATATTTTTCAATTATCTCAATTAATGTACAAGTTATTTAAAAAAAAAGCTATCCTTATCGTATTACCAAAAGACTTGTAGTTGATTTAGAGATCAACTAAAAGAAGTGAACTAAAATTTAAATTGTAAAGTATGTAAAGCGGTTTCAAATAGTACTGAATAAACTTTTACTTAAAGCAAATATTGCACTTTATCAGTCCTTTCTCAATAACGTACTTAATGATAGATTCGATTAAAATATACCATTCAATATATGAAATGAGCTTTTGATGTACAAAAATATTGAACATTAATATTTGTCTTCTCTCTCCTTTCTCGAAGATGAAGTAGCACTTAAGTAGGTTTTTATGAAATGCTGTCAATTTAGATTTCTCTTATAAGTAGTTTAACCTGACACATATATTAGTTGAGTAAGTTTCTGAAATTGTTCGTTACTTATCTATTTGCTAGTGACCAGTTTCATTAATAATATATTGACTGACTTATAGCATATTAGGGCATTTCACAATAAACAGCAATTGTTTTATATGAGAATTCAAACTCTTTTTTGCTATAAGTAACCTAAATATGATTTTTTCTCCAAATCATCACATTTATTTAAAAGTTTTTATCAAAAGAAGTATCTTTACTGAATAACTGTATTTGTCAAAAACCTTCATGCGTCAGAGATCGTTGAGTTTCTGAGAAGTTCTTTTTATTTTCTGCTACTAGTTGATGAGAGATTTCCAGTTGGACCTCTTGTCGAACTTCTAGAACCACTTCCTTGGCTTTGTACTGAAGAATTTGTTGAACTTCGACTTCGATGATCACGAATTTCAAACAAGCTTTGCGACGGACTCGGAGACGGACTACTTGTTCGCCTCGAAGTTTCGAGATCAGAAAGACTTCGCGAACTTCTCGTTGATGGACTTGAAGGCGATATCTGAGAACTCGGGTCTAAGCCACCTCCATAACCGGTATCAGTGCGTTCCCTAAGAGATGTCGCTTCAATTGGTGAGATATCCGTTGGTACTAACTTTACACCCAATTCTTCCGTTTTAGTCACTGGTGGATGTTGTGACCAATCGCTCACTCGATTTATACTATAATTATTTAGTCCTTCATCTAAAAGTATGACCTGATTGTTGTGACAAATAAATATCGAAACACTTCCGCTATTGACTGTTAGGCTCGAGATGCCAGTGATTGGCGGCTCTTCGGTTCCATTTCTACTAACAATCAATTGTCCATTTATTTTGAGAACTGAATTACTCCCGAATTCGAATCCACTGCTTGTCTCGTCATAAATCTTGACGACAGCACTTCCATTGGCTGAGACAACTATTAAGTCAGGTGAATGTCTGACGATCGCAGCATCTCTGAGCGAATCATTGTCGTTCGTGTTAAGCATAACAGTTCTAAGACTTCCATCACTTCCTCTTCCCTCGTAAACATGATGTCCAACAGTATGAGCTCTAATTCTTCCGACAAAAGTAGCGATTGGTTGACGAATATTTGGTCGGATGGTATAGTAAATGACATATTCGTGAGCATTAGTATAGTTCGGATGGTCTCTTGGAATACGAACGCCTACTCTTGGAGTTTTTCTGACTTGTGATTCGGTAGAAGTTTCTTCTGTTGGTGTTGTTTGAGTACTTCTTTCTATTAATTTCTTCGGAATTGTTTGAGTGCTTTTTTCTTTTCTTTCAAAGACACGCTTTGAAATATTCCGTTGTCTATCATTAAGTGATGGCAATATGTCATCAGAGAATGTCTTTGGGAAAAACCACGAGCCCGAATGGTCCTTCTGTTCAATCCATTCATTACTTATATTCTCTTTAGGTTTATTCGTATAATTTTCTGCTTCTTCTCGTCGCGATGACGTAATCGGTTTACTGAATTGTCTAAGTCTTCGAGTTTCTAATTCTAGTTCTCTTCTAGCATTAGATTCATTACCAGCAGTTGGCAATGGATGACCGAAGGATGTCTTAGGAAAATACCACGTTCCAGATTGATCTCTTTCTGTACACCAGCTGTTACTTAGCGCTGGCAAAGCTTCTGTTGAAGTATTTCTTCTACCAGTTGGTCGTCTTCGTTTAAGCGATGGGAATACGTCACCGAAGAATGTCTTCGGGAAAAACCATGAGCCCGTGTGATCTCTCTGCTTGACCCTTTCGTTGCTCACCTTTTTTGTCGACCTTTTGAATGAATCGGGCAGATCAGATTCATGATTCCCTGTTGGGAACTGATAACCAAAGGATACCTTTGGGAAATACCGCGTTCCGAGTTGATCTCTTTCTTGACCCCATCTGTCACTCATCTTCAGAGAAACGTCTCTTCCAAGAACAGATTGTTTTTGATCACTACCCACTGCAGACAATGGACCACCAAAGAATCTTTTCGTGAAATTCAAACGCCTGCATTGAAACCTGTCTCGACTCCTCGGTTGTGAACTAGTTCCAGTGAAAGACGTTCGAGTAGGTGACTGTCTTTGCATTACTTTTTTTCTTATATCTCTATCTGCCAACTGTTCAGTTCTTACTCTTTCTCCTCGTTCAATCGGAATACTAACTGTATCTCTAGTTGTGGTTAGCGGACGTTTTGGAAACTGAAGATGCGTTTGTTCTCTATAATGATTAGGGAGTTTTTCATCCAAGAACAAGTCACCACTCAAGTAATCGATAACAACAAGTTTGTTACGGATAGTAATGAAAGCAGCTGAGGCATCAATATATACAGAGTGTTGGCCCTCATAAATCTGATGGCTTTTTCTAATTCTTAGTTTTCCTTTAACCACAAGTTGAGCCGAAGCCTCAAAGTAATAAACATATCCTTTTTCTCCCGCAAAAGCTGCCGAAATGCCGATTTGATTTGGAACTACTCTGAAAATAGTCCGATGTGGAGCGTTAAGAATACTAAGTTTGTTTCTATATCCTTCCTCAGTTGGCGATGTCGGCAGTATTTCGATCGTAGACTTTCCTCCTTTAATCCATTCAATTATTTGATTGCTTTGAGAATACTCTCCGAAGAACAGTCCGATAGGTTTTCGACTACCATCAGAGTTGACCAAATATATGATCCATTCTTCAAGTATGACAGTCATAATCGGCTTCAATTTATTTATTTACTGATATCTATGAATTTTGACTTTAATTTGATTTTGCAGTCTGAATCAAGTTTTGTGCTTACTAAAGTTGATAAGAAAGTACTTTTTGAAAATAATTCAAAGTTTAAAATTGCATTGTTGGCAAATGCAATCTAAATGCAAAGCTAATATCATAATATGTAATCAAAACTAACAGTTTGTGAGAATCAAATATATTATCTCGACAACTTTCAAATGCTACTATAAATGAATGTTTTACATTTAAAAGAATTTAATTTATTAAAGGCTAGCTTGATGCATAAAACTAATTTTTGATTCTGATGCAGATTCTGATTGATTTATTTGGTCTTTCACAGAAAGCAGTCGAGATTTTGATTAAAGAGCTTCTCTAAAATGAATGAATTTCGATAATACTTGTCATTCTTTTCACTCACTTGCAACCTTTTAAATGAATCAATATAAATTGAAAACTTTATCAAATTTTAGTGCTATACAAGCTTTAAGTTAAACTATTTTTTAATTTCATCAAAACATAAACTTTATCGATAGCGAGTATTACTTATTACTATGATTCTTATTATTATAATAAAATATTCTTCCATTGTTCAGACTATCTTTAGGAATGATTTTACTTGAGGTTAATGTATTGGGAAAAGCTTTTCTTTAGCCAACCCTTTTGTGAGAGTAACTCGAGTCTAGTTTGTGGATCAGTTGCGATTTTCAGTTGATAACTAGGAGCGCTGCTTACTAGTCAATCATTTATAGCACTAGACTGTAAATTATATTAACTTCTCGTTTTAATCATTTTTATATGAATACTGTATCCAAATATTCTATATTCAACCGTAAAACTATTTATCAAATTGAACACAACTTTGAATCCAAACATTGATTATGGGCTTCTCAATTAAAAGCAATCTTTTAGTTTGACTATCTAATCGAATATTTTCCTTGACTTTCTCACAATAAATCACTTAAGGAATTATTTTGGGTCAAGTTTTTATATTGAGGAAACCCGTTATTAAGTTCCATAAATTTGTCATCAAATTTTAATGAATCATTGAAAAAGTTTTTCTCTTTGATAGAATGTAATAGCAACTCGTTCAAGCAATAGATCCAAATCATTTACATTAAGTCACTATCAAAGCAATTATCGCAAATAGAAAGTCAATCGAAAAGTCATTGAACGGCGACAAAATCGCGAGTAATCAATGAAAACATCTTCGGTTTAATGCTTCCTAATTTGGTGTTGAAGGAAAAAGGAATTTTGAGTTCAGCTTCTAATCAACTCAACGATTGTATGAATGAACTACTTACGAAACAGAAAATCTTAAGAAGTCATACTTTGATTTATCCTGAAAAGATCTTTATCATGGAAATCATTTAATTCAGGCTTAGCTTTAAAAGAGGTAAAATTTGATGCACAGAATACTTCATAAAAAAATAATGGTATTCAGAGAATCTTCTGTTATATAATTGGTCACACATTTAGGCCAACTCTGAAAAGAATTCTTTGAAATCTGTTCAGAGTCTTCAACTGATATTAAGTTATTGTTTATATATAACGAACGGATCCATTCAGATGTTGATAACATATTTATTACTCGGCAAACATTTAGAACAACTCAGGCCTTCAATTATCTGATACGAAAATCGGAAATTGGTTTTATTAGAGGATGTTTAGACAAGATAGAATCAATAAATCCTAACCATAAACTGATTATCAAATGAACAGAAACGAAATACAATCTCGAGTGTGACCAGAATATCAAATTTATTCTTGCTAACCACAAATATCATTTTCCAATAGATCAACGTTTCAGATCATGTTTTGCCTATCAATCAGATCATAATGATTTGGCATATCTATGAACGCCATTTTGATTAAGTACTTCTTCCTTTATTTAATTGTTGTGTTTTATTGTCTCTTAATTCAGTTCAAACCTCTATAAGAGTTAGACTTTGAGTCTATGCATTCAATACAAGTCAGAATCAAATTGAAATGTCACGTCAAAAGTATATGCGAGTCATGAAAAATGAATTATAAAATAAAAAATTTATATTCTCTGCCTTTTCCATGTCATTTATTTCTCATCTCTCTAATTAAATGAATCTAAAACTCGTCTATCGATTGAGACGAGTATGAAAGAACACTTAATAATCTCCTAATGCAATCCTTTTTAAAATTGAGTTACCATTTGAAAAGTCTTTTTAAAACATGTTCAGTCGTAAAATCTTAAGGGTATTAAAATTGAAGATGTTTTCAAAATTTTGGTTAAAGGATTTTGTATGAATGTTGATAAGATAAACCACATACTAATTCTGGTTCTGGAGAACTGGTTCGACAAATAAAATTTGCTCAAACTAGTAAACAACAATAATTTAGTATAACAAGGGTTCAGAAATCAATTTGTTTTAAACATTAAGACTTCAAAATAGACATTTTTTTGAATATTCAAAGTTAGACAAAATTACTTTAAAGTAAAAGTTCACTAAAAATTCAAGTAACCCATCCTTTAATACAAAAGTCGAAACTATTTTCGATACAAAATGTTTGTCTTTAGAATGAGTCTAAAGTATTGATTTTGTGATAGTATTTGCCATCGATGTGAACGTTTCCTCTATTGTCAGATATGTATTAGTGATGAGGAAAAATGGTTAAAACAATTCAAATAAATGGAGCGAAACAAGTCTCAAACCGTTTCCAAATATTTCTGATCTTTCCTTCAGATTATTTGGCATTTTTGAAAATCAAGCTACAGAATCAAAGTCAAAGCCATAACCAAACAATACTTACAGATGGCTTAAAAATAATTTTTAATCAGTCAATCATTAGAAAAAATAATACAACAATATGAACACGCACACAGCTTTTCCTCTCATAATAATATTTTTTAGGCTAACTTTAAATCTATTTTGTCTTTTAAACACAAAGTTCTTATTAATTTTTTACAACCTTATGATCAAATTATGTAAGATTTCAACCTCAACATCTAACTACTAGCAAGATGGTCGACTTTTTTTAAAATTTTTGACTAAACACTTGAATTCTTACAGTTGGTCTTCAATTATTATTCCTACGGTAACAGATTCGGCCTTACTATAGAATGTTGGGCAATATTGTTTCTAAATTCTGTGACGTCGAAAACATAACCAAAGTTATCGTATGCATAGTTCCATAAACTGTTCAGATTTCTAAAAGATTGTACCGCCACTAAGACCCAATCTTAATGTTAGTAAATCATAGTGTATAAGTGATTATGAAAATAAAATTTTAGTCAAATCAACTTTCATTAAAGCACGACTTAGTTCAAATTCACTTCATTTGTGTTCTTTAATGTCTAACTTCCTAAAGACGAAGGCGTGGAATCTTTTCTTCCACTGTTGAGGACATGCTTTGAATAAAAGCTTCGGTCGATCCGAAGACCCCAGATTTAGTTAAAATGAACAAAATTTTGATGAAAGAGTAAGCCTTTCAAGATAACCGGCCTATTGCTGTGAATGAATTATCTGATGGTCTAAAACATAAAAAACAGTCGAAGTGCCAAAAAGAAAGCATTGACGACAACGTGTGGCCAATGCTTCCGCAAATATCCGTTTCGGTTGAGCCCAACTTTTCTTTCATCATTGTCTTTGACTTATTCATTGGTACCATCTTTCGATGCACTATGAATGAGAACTTTCTAAATTGACGTTTTAAAAGAGATGTACTAATAGAATGATTTTATTACTTACATATTTACCTCTTACATACTCACTTCTTATTCACAATCTTTGATCCGATTATTGAAGATTTGAATTGTGTTACTTTAGTTAAGCAATAAATACGTTTCACTTGCTTTGAATCATATAAAGCTTTATTCAATCGATTATGAAAACTAAGAATGTTTATAAACTAAGTAAAGCGCAATCAAACAAAATAAATATTTGTTATAATTAAGATACGCTGCAGGTCTAGGACAGAATCATATTGGAGATGTAGATTTAGAGGAAGGAGATGGCACAGTGTTTGATTGCAATCATCTTTATTTTGATGTTTTCAATACAAGTAACGAATGCCATCACACGAACCACATACGACTAGTTCGAGTTAGCTGAAAGACACGAGCGATTGGACAAACGTTTTGAACGGCTTTATAAATGATAATAGGCTTTGCTTATGTAATGCTGCAAATCAAGCTCATCAGTAATATTCTACAAGTTTAAGTTTAGGAGAAGACTGGTTTTAATTAGTAAAGCTTAATTTAAAGTGAGCTTGACCACAAAAATATTGGATATTGGCGTCAGATTTTATGAGCTGAAGATTCAATTTTAAAGTGTCACAACTGTTTCTAATTTAATTTTTTCTAAAACCAATCATTTATTAATGACTTAATTAATTAGTGAAACTCTATTGAAGTAAATAATTAGTATTCATACTTTTCACAACTAATTAATGATTTTTTGCGTAACATGACTTCAGATCGAACTACTAATTACTTCCGTTTCGTTGATTAGATCTCTTTAATGGAATATGAATAATATGTGGCAAATATTTCAGCTTCAATTAACTTAATTCAAAGCTTCATATTTTAAGCTGCAATACTAATGAGTTTTGGCTAAAAATTGAGTTGAGAGCTGACAAAATTTAAAAGTGAGATTGAAAATAATGCCACACCAAAAACGTAATGAATGATAGATTAATAAAGTCTTACCAATGGCGTAAAACTATAATAAATAGACAACTTCTTGACATAATGTTTTGCTCAAAGATTAACGACAAGTAGACAAATATCCCTCAAACAGTTTGTTAAGAAATGAATCATTTTTCTAATGCTCTCAATCAGATCTAACAATTTGATTAATATTAGATATGATTTTTATTCATACAAATACAGACGTAAAGTAAGTATGGATTGACAGTAATGTCAGTATTAAGGCTTAATGTTGATTCAAGCTTTATATCGTTGTCTCCTATCATTAGTCACTATCAATAATAAATTATTCTCTCTATAAGTATGACTCTAAGCTTGAATCCAATAAACACCAGCAGAATAGAGAGCAAATATAAATAATACCAATTCTCAAGTTTGATCTTTCATTTATAAAACTTTTATTATAAAACTAAATCAAGTGCTTCCAGTCATTCTACAGTTTGTGTATTCGTTTCCCATTGATTGTGCTTGTTAACTGGTCACAAGTATTTGACGCAGTAGCCAATTAGTAGCATATATACGAACTGTTAGTTGAGCAACTTATGCTTCCGTTTGTATTCAATTCAATTTCATCCGTACTTCAAATAAAATAATTTTATCACTGATTAAAAAGTTATAACTTTTATAAAATAGGAATCGTAAAAAGGACATGGTTATAAGATATTTGATAAGATTTTTCTCAACGTTATCAATAAGTAATGTGAAAAAAGATTTTCAAAAGTAGTTTACTTAAGAAAAAACAAAATTACTTATTGCGAAATGAGTGATAGCAAAAATCAATATAAAATTTAATTAGTTGAGCTTTACTTTTCTCATTGATTTAGACTATTTTTAACAAAATAAATCGAAAGCATGTTTCAGTTGCAAGAAAGCGCTCAATGAACAAAAATAAACTTCAAGTTTGATTTGATATTTTGTTGACTTGTTCTGATTTTGTGGATTTCAAAAGAGACTGATTCCACGCTGATCAACGACACATATAAATGTTTGCCTTCAATTCCGTCAAAGAGAAATTCACAATCTATACTAAACAAGTATTCCACTCACAAATATTCAAAACAGCTTCAATCACTTATTTGACTTTCATATTTATCAATCTTAATACTCCCATTCTTAAGATCTAATTCAGTCGATTTGTTTACAAGGATTTCGACAAATACTGGATAGTTATTGATTATTTAGAGGTTTGTCGAGCAATTTCTAAGAATTTGCGCGTAACAAGTATTACTATTGTTCTGCTATCAAGAATTGGCTTTAATGGACAATCACAAAAAGCAAAACTACAGGAAGTATAGCATTGTACTGGAGTGCAACTGATACTTTTAATGCTACCATTAACTAATGCTCAGTAGTATTGACCCAACAAATACAAACAACCCAAAATGACAAGTGATTAATGATCAGTCTTGTTCTAAATAGAATTCAATTTAAATGTGTTTCTTGATTTTTCAAGTTTAACAAAAGCAACTCATCTCAATTACTGCTCTTTTCTCTTTGTCACGTCATTAAAATATAATTTTATCATCAAACGAGGCTTTTATTTGAATAAATTTTCCATTTAGTTATCAAATAAGTTGTGTCACTCATCATTAATAACTTTTTAAAACTTTTACCATACTCTGTTTTCATTAACTTTTTTCCTTTATTTCAATTTTGCCCAAAAAAACAGAGATTAAGCGATTATTTTATAGAATTATCTCAATTATGGCATAATTTGTTATTTGACTCATTTATAGTACGAAAAGTTATAAAAAATCAGTATTTAGTTATGAAATAAGTAGCATTTTGACACCACTCTTGTTTTGCTTTTTTTGATTTTAATTCTACTTTTTCGACGTTAGTAAGGATTTAAAAGTGACTGTCTATTTAAGCAACTTTTATCCTTCATACACTCAATAATATTTTACTCGTTGGATAAGAATGAAACTAAATTGTGAGAAAGTCAGCAAAAATTGATCAGAATCAGACTCCAAATATGATTCGTAGCGCTTGAGAAATATTAATTTTAATTAAAAATCAATTTATTTATCAAACTTTTTTTGATTAATTTATATTTTTGTGGTCATTCGCTTCGATAAAAGCTTTTCATATTTTGTTTTCTGGTATTGTATTCAATATAAAAATCAATAAAAAGCTTTTGAAAAACATGAAAAACGAATAAACAATAGAGTCAGAAGTGATGTGCGCACTGTTTTGCTATTTGTTTTGAATGACAGATGTGTTGTGGCAAACAGTAAATTGTATGCAGAAATATGCTTTCAACTCAATTACTTGGCTTCAAATCCATAAAATGTCTATTAAACAAGGATTTGCTAACAATACACAATTCATTCAATTAAAAGCTGTCATATTTAACGCAACCGTTAACAACACTTATGCAATCTAAAAACTTGACAAATACTATGCAATCAATTTGTTGAATAGCACTCAATCTTAGAAAGAGCTCAATGAATGAGGCAACAATCGATTGCTGGGTTTGTCCACAAAACAGTAATTTGAGCCTTCTAAGAAAATCAAGTTCTTTACTTTGCACATCATCTACTAATTGAATACAGTATTAAATGTATGAGTCATAGTAAAAAACGATATAACTTATTAAACATTAAGGCATACAATTAGAGCCAAGTAAAAACGCCCATTTTCAAAAATTAAAATGTATACAAATGCACAGCCGTAGCCAGCGGGGGGCTATTGCCCCCCAAAGGTTTTTCAAAGTTTAAGTTGAATCAAAGGTTTGATAATAAATTAACAGATATTTTAATGGGAGTTAGCGCTTGCTATCCAATATTCAAGCATTTCATGAACTTTGAAATTATGAAGCCTTTTGCTACTCATTATTGTTTGAATCTAGAAAATTGAAAGTCAAATTCTGAAACTCCAAAATTATTATTCTATGAATGCGAAGATACTTTTAATGTCTATGAAAAATTAACTGATTATTCAAACTCTATGCCAGATTTATTAAAGTATTTTAAGATATCATTAACTATAGGATGTGTTAATGTTTTGTGTGAAAAGAGTTTTTCAACATTAAGAAGAATTAAAACTTATTTGAGAATTTCGATGTCTAATGACCAGAGTCGAGACTTTCCGGACTAAATAATTGACAAATTCCGGACTAAATGTCAATAAATTCCTGTAAATTCCGGCAAATTTATTTAAATAATAGAAAATATACATTCACTTTTAGAGAATAGAATAGAAATGAATGAAAAGATACTCAAGTGAAAGAAAAGTGCTGAATTAACTAATACTAAATCAGTTATGAACCTGTTCGTAAACTTAAGGCTACTTATTTCTTAAAATATGTGTTCAGACTAACCATATCTGATAATAAATATTTTAATCCTAAGACTTAAATACATATAGAGTCATTAAAAGTATTTTTCCAGATTAAAATTGAAAATTCCGGAATTTCGGAGAAATATCAAAGATTCCGGATTTTTCCGGAGCGTAGTAATTGAAAATTTTCTTAATATTAGTTGATCGATGTTTCTTAAATCTTTTTTCGTTCGATTTGCACGCATTAAAAAATTCCGGACGATACGGAAAGTCTCGACTCTGCTAATGACAGATTAAACGGTTTAGCTCTTATTTCGATTGAAAGAGAAATTGCATTATCTATTAATCTAGATAATTTTGCCATTGGATTTGGTAAAAATCATTGTAACAGAAAAATTTTATTGTATTAAATTTTGATTAAATAAAGCTTAACTGAGAATTTTCAGACATTTAGCCCCCAGACCAAAAAAGCTGGCTACGGCAGTGTACAAATGTACATGAAAAGTCTCAAGATGGCAACAAATTTTCGATAAAACATGACTCGTTGATACTAGTAAAACCTTCGCAATTAGTACATCGTGATTGACAGGTTAACGATTATTTGTCAGAAGTGAAGGTAAGTCGGTAAAATTAGACTGTCAAAGGCATGTAATTACATTTTAAGTCCAATCAGTTCTGTTTTATCTTCGATTTTCTAAAGTTTTTATTATGACAATGAGTAATGGATATTGAGATCCATCAATTTATCACTTAATGTTATTGAGAAGTATATATTCTAAAAACAAGTGTCTTACTTTGCCTCTAATGGCGCAATCGATAAATACAAGGGACACCTAATCATTATAGCAATGAATGAGTTTAAAACATTTCGTTCGAATGCCTTCATATGTAGTCTAAAAGATTTTGTCTTAGATAGTATTGATTATAGAATTTGAACCTTTTCAAATATATCCACGTTTAAGGCAATTCAAAATGGAAACAATTTACTATCGTATTAGTCGATCCATTTTTACAATCGGTGTGACTCTACAAAAACATGATGATAGGTTCGGTAAAAACAAATGAGTTGTCAGTTGTTCAAATCCGATTTGAACTTTATATAAAGCCTACATAATATAAAGCGTACATAATATTAAGTTGTCCTGAAAATGCATTTTATACCAAATTGGTTTTGTACTCCAGTAATGAAGCTGCACACACACACACACACACACACACACACACACACACACACACACACACACACACACACACACACACACACACACACACACACACACACACACACACACACACACACACACACACACACACACACACACACACACACACACACACAACTGCAGAGCCGACGAACGTTTATTGACAATATCTGAACATTTTCCAAATAGCTACTTATGTTATATATTTTCAACTTAAAATCTTGTTCTTATCTTTGCCTTACTCTTATCAATCAGCTAAAAGATCTTTTCTTGATAGGCTTATTAATAAGAATTATAGTTTTATTTCGAGATTTAATTTTTATTGATTTTCGGTTTACTTTTTTGTGAATCAGTACAAATTTCAAAGTATAAGTTATATGATTTATGTTGGGTTGGCCCATAAGTCTTTGCCACTATTCAAACTTTATTATTAAGAAGAGTTTTCTTGAGATACAGAAGTCATATTCTTTAGACATTAGTCAATAGTCTCCATCACATTCAATTACTCGACTATCATATAGCCGTAGAATATTTTCAAGTTCTAACAAATTTCAAAAGGAGGATAATCGAAATAAGTGGCAAATGCTTGTGCGTAGGAGTCAGTTTCGCAGAATTCAGTTTTGCAGAATGGCATTTTAACCAGTTAGTTTATCTGAAAAGTTTAATTTCTCTGTTTTTCTATTCTCAACTTAGATTTTAGAAAATGCCTTCTATTTTTCAAAGTTGTTACGGAGAGCTTGAGTTCTGAGAATATAAGTTTCGAGTACACACTTCATGTTCTAAGTAAAAAATATTTTATTATTGATGTAATAGATTCTTAGTTTTAGAAACGATGTACTGTAAATAGGAGTTGTTTAGCCAAATTAGTAAATGTAAAACTAAAATTCTTATTCAACTAATCAAAAGTATGATTAAATATTTTTCATAACTCTACTAATAAGTCAAAAGTCATACCTTTTAAAATTTCAAAATTGAACTCAAATATTAATGGGAATGAATCTAAGCTCGTGTGCGCAACTCTATATAAAACGGTTTTAAGTCTTAAAGCCGAATTAAAACCTGAAACGCGTTTTAAAATTCACTGTACAATAAATGTTTAAAACGGTTTTTAGTTAAGTCTTGACTTGTGCATATTGAACTAGGTGTAATCTATGGTTATTAATAAACATCTCATTACTAGTAAACATGACTTTAGTCATGTTGTGATCATTTTCATACCAGACTTAGAGAAATTATGCTCTAAAACTAAATAAAGCTTTCCAAATTTTTGTGTTTTATCTATCATTTATGAAGTTTGAAACTGTGAGTGTTATACTTAAAATTGTTCGCTCTAAAAATCTAGCTTCTTATCATTTGGGAAATTTGAAAGTCTTTAACTGTACTGCTTACAGCATTAAATATTAATGCTGACAATCATTTATGGTTAAGCTTATTCTGAAAGCAAAATATTAATCTAAATCTCAATTAAGCTTAGATCCTAGAAGGGCATAATAAGTTCAAATCTGTTCTCATTGTATATTTGGATCAATAATTGCTTCAGTTATTTCTACTAATGTTTTATCAATAAAAGTGTTGATTCACTTATATAGAGATAGAAGTGTTGGCTTTACTTCAGTTAAGTCAATTCGTAGATAAAGGTTTTCAATAGAAATATGATTTATTGGAAACATCTCCAGATATATTTGAATTGCAGCTAACAGAAACTCTTTTATTCATAAAAGCCTAGATTCATAGAATGTCAGCTCTTTATTGAGAAAAATAGACTCTACTGGAGGGTAACTAAACATAAACTTTTGTCATTTTGTCCCAAACTCATATCAATATTGGGAAAGAGTAATCAAGTTAAATGTTTCATATTATGTTTTGCGTAAGATACACGAAATCATTTTGTTCAACAAAAACACTTTCGAAAGTATAATTATTTTTAGCAATCCTAATGAAAACATTTGGCTGCAGTATATGAATGACAAAGAGTAATAACCGGTTATCGCTTAATGAATCAAATAGAGAAAAACTCATTCAAAGATGCGCACAATTTATTGAAACAAAAAGTTTAAATTTGTCATAGCAATAAATCCTTATTTTCTCAATGAAGCGCGCGCGAACTTTTTTAATATAGATAAAACAAGAGTCAAGCAATATAATTCAAATAAAATTCAAAAAGAAATTAACTGGATATAACCGGTTATTACTCTTTACAATTCATGTGCTGTACTTCAAATCATATAAAAATAAATTGAAAATATTTTCTTCAATTCTACAACTGAAAAAACTTCTTTTATAAAACTTTTTTAATTCCGAGATTTTACATATTTGTGAATGCGAAGTTCTGAGTAATTGAGAAATTTGAGTTCACTGCAGACAAATACATTTGAGACTTTTGTTGACCACCTACGTACGAACGACTCAACATTTGACCCTATTATGAGAATCTGTACTTTTATTTTTTTTAATAAACTTTTGAGTCTCTTAAAGTGAGTAAATATGAAATCTTGTCAACTCGTATCTAAGTAGAACAAATGAAATACTATCGAAACGACAATTTTAATATTAAAACTAGTTAAAAGATTTTTCGATTATTATTATGAGTCATAAGCCTATCGGTGAACAAAGTTTTCAATAGTACTTCTATTTCTAATAAATAATCTCTTCATTAAGGATTGTTTCGTCAAAATTAAATTATATAAGAATTTTATGCCAATAAAGCAGGGATTTATTCGTTGGAAAAGTTAATTTTGCTCTTTAATTAAATTTTATTAGAGTTTGTTTCTGTGAAACATAAGCCATTCTTCGAATCCATGACTCAACAATTTGAAATAAATGCTAGTATTGGTAAAAATTAGACTCTTTCGCTTTGTATTGCAGCATCAAATAGAGTTAAAATAAAAGTACTGAACTTCGTGTTGCTGTACATCGACTCCAAATAGTTTTCCTTTAATCTCTGATGCGTGCAGATCAAAAGTTAGGGACAGCAAGCAAGTTTAATAGTTTTCTGCAGAGAACTATAGAGAAAATATTAACTCAAATTTTGTGAGTAAAACCAGCACGAACAAACGACTGATAACCAAAACTGATATTTATTGTCTCACATATTGTGAAAAAGTCATGGATTTTATATTCTGCTGGAACATGTTTTTGAACTTGTTTTGACTTCAAAAGTGATCATTTGATTAACAGTGATCGTCGGGTCGTTCATTACATTAAAATGAAATCATTTTTTAAGTTTAATACATATTCATAAGTAACTGAATAAGTTTGCAAACCCTTCAAATTTTGCTCAGAACGCATCAGTTTGGGATTCATAAAAGAAAAACTATTTGCTCATAGCTGTACATCTTTCTATTTGAATAATTATGTTTTTGAGTGAAAGTGTAGCTAAACACTAGCCTAGAGGTACTCAAATGCAGAAAAATGCATTAAAACCTATTTATATTTGATTAGCTGATACCATTTTTTATGCTAAAAGTTTCATATTAAGACTCTGAATACTAAGACTTTATACGCGCTTTAGTTTACATTATTCAGTTTGTCGTATCTCTGTTTTAAGGAAGACAAAAGTATTTACTTTGCTTCATATCTTACAATTTCTCTCATGTCAACATTTTTTACAGCTAAGAGCTGTTTGATCTATTTGTAAATCAAATTTTCATGCCGTTCGAGTTGCATCTTTATTTGAGAAGTTAGGTGTTAGGTGCTTGAGCTAAATCTCGAATCTCATGTTTCAAACATCTCCCAAAAGAAAGATTTCTTCTTTAAAAAAAACCAATTCAACAGAAAGATAAAATAAAAGTCATTAAATGAATTACTTTAAAGACTATTTTTCAAAAATATCAGTGTCTCCGAGCAAATATTACAATATAAAAAACATTCTTTACACAGGCACTGTTTTGTCTAAAAAGTTGTGTACTTATCAATCACATAAAGATCTGGTAAGTATAACAGTATATAGCACTTAATGTATTTCCATATGCTTGTGGAAAAGAACGCTGCGACGTAATCTCTGAACAAACTACAAATGAATGAGCTAATCATTTATATTTTTATCTGACTTATTTTGAATGTTGTGACCGTATTAATGTTTGAACTTGATTTAATTTTCAATCATTAATAGACTTATGCTTGATGTTTCATTTTTAACTCATATTGAAATTTTCCTCACTCAATAAACTATATATTTGTAATTTGTTCAGAGATTACATCGCGGCGCCCTTTTTCATGAGCATATGAGAATACATTAAATGTTGTATACTGTTATACAGGGTAAGAAAAAAGATTTTCCCGTAGTCTAGAGCAAAAACTATTATAGTTAGAGCAAAATCGGTTGGATATTCTGATTTTACGTTAAAAGATACATTTAAAAAAGTTTATATTTTTTAACCTAATAAACTTTTAACGTTATTAACGAACGATATTCTGTTAGTAAACCAATAAATTTTAATACAATCTGTTTTCAATCGCTTTTTCATACTATTTTCATTTATATCATTTGAAAAAAGTTGACAATTAATGGCTGGATTAATTAATGAATTAATTCCCTGTATGAAAGCCATTGTCACTCAACGGTTACTTAATGAAAGCGGAATTAATTTTTGGGGAAATGGTTTCTGGTCAGGTAACAGTCCTGATCTCAACCCTGCAGAACATATTGGATCATTAATTAAAGATGAGGTTGAAAAAAGAATGTGGCGAGAAGATAGATTGAATCGTTTTTCTTATGATGTTTTACTCAATCATTTGAGAGAAGTTTTAATTTCATTTGAAAATAATACTGATTTATTTGAATATTTATTGTTAACTTATCCTGAAAGATTAACTGCTGTAATTCAAGCTCAAGGCTCTCATGCGAGCTTTTAAAATAAACTCTTTTTAATGTATTTTTAACGAAGAATCAGAATATCCAACCGATTTTGCTCTAACTATAATAGTTTTTGTTCTACGCTACGGGGGAATAATTTTTTCTTACCCTGTATTTGTACTGATAAACTTGAGGACTCGACACCTGATTGGAATTTGCACGAGGTATGTCTACAAGAGTTAGTCGATGGCTAATTGGCAACTTTTCAGTCATAAATTATGATTCATATTGATGAAAAGATAACGCAAAACTATGACTTGAAAAGTCTGATAATTAAACAAACTCGTTTTCTTATAAAATGTGTTATGAATGTCTAATTAGTTGCAATCGTTCTATGACTTACTGATTGTTTTCTTTATTAATTGTAAATAAATTGAATTTTTCTATGAGTAAGCAACGGATACGTTAAGATTGTTTCAAAATTAATGTCTGCCCCTATCCGTCCGCATTCGGGGTCAACGCATAACTTTTTGGGACTATCTGTACTATCTTTAATATAAAATCATAACAATTTTTGAGTAAATATGAGGCTCGAGTTATTTTTCAAGTAGTCAAATGTATTTTAAATCGATTGAATCATCTTTTCGCATGATTCTTGAGCCGACTCTTATCAATGAGTAGATAAAGATGTAAAAATAGGATGAAAAGTAAAGAGTCCTGAGTTGTTGTACATTGTATCTGTCTATTTGCACGTGTATGTCATGAAAATAAGAGAAATGTCAATAGCACAATATGCTGCTTACAAGTTAGTCAAATAAAATATCAGTACTTTATAGAAGGTTAAAATCTCGATCCACCGCTTGCAAAGCTATGGCAAGTAAAATCTATCAGCTATTATGTATGCATATAAAAGTAGTTGAAAAATTGAGTTTCAGTTTTGCATAAAAGAATAAGAGCTTGGATTGAAGTCCCTGGAGAAAAGATTACTTTTCTATAAGTTTAGTTCTAATGTTCGTGTTTGCAATATTTAGATTGACAAAATCTCTTGGATTCACCTAAATATTTGGTCGATAAGAGCACTGCATATTTATTAAAAATGAATAGATGTGAAAGCATTCCCTTTCACGCATGATTCGCTCTGACAACAATTGGAATTGTATTTCAAACATAAATCATGTGTTCAAAACGTACTTAATTTTGACATCAATTTTCAAATGAGCGTAAATTTGGAAATAAATTAGTTGCTATACTTATATAACAGCATCCAAACTAATCGTATGATATCTTGAAAACTGAGTCATGTACTCATGAAGATAAAACTGGAGAGAAAAGTGTAATAATAATAATGTTAATTAAGTAAAGTAATGAAGTCATTAGCAATCCCGCGAGTATTTATTCATACTTTATATTCTATTCTACCTATGCTTACGCGAGAGTATGTCGATTGCTATCAGCATTGTTTAGCAAATCATAAATACATTTACTAATATATAATTGTATATTTAATTAGTATTATTATAAATTAGAATTCAATGACTGGTATATTGGAATAAATGAACTTAAAGATGATTTGAGATATGAAAAACAATTAATTTTGAAATTTTGATCCATTCAATGTTGTTTGTTATTCTGGGGCGAACAACTATAGGCCGTATTAAGCTCAGAGTAAACATAGTAAGAAACAAATAATTTCAATGTTGATCTTTCAATCCTTCTTCTATGTCAATGGTAGACGAATCAATGCTACAATTTTATTCACTCTAATAGTTTTCTATTCTTAATGAAGAGCTTATTTGCTTGAAAGAGGATCTGATACTTTACTAAAGATTCTGTAGAATTTCTAATCAAATGTGTTTTGTTAGAAGTAGTGCATAACTGTTATCATGTTTTCTTCTGGAATCAATATGATTAAAAAAGATTACTTTAGTAGCACAACACTAGTGTTATCAGTAGAAAGTAAAGCACAAGATTATTTTTAGTAATAATTTCCTCTGGCTCATTGATCTATTCAAAGTGATTGTTCATCAAATAGGCTGACTCTATGATGAAGTGAAATTGATTTTTTTTCTGAATTGATATCGCCTCATATAAATTACTTTGTATCAAATGTTACACTTCTTATACTGTTGTGTGCTGTTTCGCTAAATTTCCACTTGCCTCAATTTATAAACACGCAAACCTGTCTATAGGTTTATTCCTGTCGAAAAATATGAATAATGTATTTCTTGAAGTGAAATCTTGATTCTATAACAACGAGCTAACTAAATATGGGACAAAGAGGGTCCACTAAGCATCTTAGAATTGAAAGGATCCAAATGTTTACGAAAAATATCATTTACCTGTTTAAGTTTACGCAGTGATAAATTAACTTAGAAATGATATAAACAATAAAGCGACCTAACTTAAGCAAAAAGTTTATAGTGCTTTACTGAAATATTTAATTCTGGTTCTGCTCGCTTGATTTTCTAACTACGGCACTGCTCTACAGTGAAGCAAATTTTCTACAAGTGACAAAGCACGAGCTAAGAGCGATCCCAAGCCAAAATTTCCTTAAAACCTTACTATGGACACTGTCAAACACTCCGTCTGCTAATGCTCTGGCATCATATGAAGAAAGATTTAGAAAA
This sequence comes from Archegozetes longisetosus, assembly GCA_018873245.2. NCBI lineage: Eukaryota > Metazoa > Arthropoda > Arachnida > Sarcoptiformes > Trhypochthoniidae > Archegozetes > Archegozetes longisetosus. The sequence continues at coordinate 10,648,829 of JAEMBT020000007.1, forward strand.
CCTACAAGGAGCCTTCAGAAAGTAATAAGCCTAATGTATATCGATATGTTTTAGAAACACTGTTTATTCGCTGTTTCTCAAAATACTCTCCATTGTGTCGAATGTACTTCTCCTACCGATATTTTAAGTCCTATATACAGTATTTATTCTGTCATGAATATCCTTTGGCTGTATATTTCTTTGACTACAAACTTGATCACAGCTCTTCGATTTTATCCATAGTCTGATTGAACACAATGACTAGACTCGTATTAATAAACAATGATTTGGTTTGAACTTTTAGGTTAAAGTTAATAAGTCACTCTAGACTATGAGTATCATACTAGTTTGGTCTTCATGTGACCGCAAGTACCGTCGACAGATAAAAGTTATGTATTTATCATCACTAAAAAGATGCAGGAGAGTTGATAAACCTAAGGGCTCAACAACTCATTCAGATCTGTATTAAGTTTAGTGATATTAATCAATAAATGAATACTTAAAAAATTAGTTTCAAACTCTGATAAAATAGACTTTGACTCATCTTTGTAGTTGAGTCAATGCCACATCTGTTACAAGAAGTGATAGCTCGAGAGAGCGGTCCGACTCATCATTCAAATTATTTAAATTGAATCACAGTTGACTGTTCAACTATTTTGATTGAAACAGTTTGATATATCTTATCAGTAACTTTCATTCTACAACTTATAAATATCAAATAAACTGACTTCAGCTACGAATAACATTACTCATATTATGTTTTTTAATTACTGAGTAATGCTATAATTTGACGCTATAAACTTATAGTTTCAATTTCTGTCTCGTCCCTCTTATCTTACCTAACGCATCAGAGATTAATCCGGGATCTATGCATAACTTTTTTCGACCGACTGTACGACAGTTTTTATTGCTATTTAAAGGCTTCTCCTATTTTAACAGTCTTCATCTCAAACTTAGCATAAGGTTTCTAAAGGTTAAATGTGTTATCATTTAGAAGATAGCAAAGATTATTTCGTCAAATTCTTTAGTCTTAATAGAAAAGAATTCAAATATAATTCATTACTAATAGACAGTGATTGGTTTCTGTCGCTTTCAAATGTCTCAAAATATTTGTCATTCAACAAAATGTTGTCCTTTTATCTAATACTTTTAAAGTTGATATGACGAAGGAGGTCAATACTTATAAACAAGAAAAGGTTGCGCTTTGAAGTTTCGAAAAATAGTTTCGAAAACTTTGTTTTGAAGCCCTAATAGTACGATAAAACCCATTCCATTTTTATAGGGGTATTGCTTTCAAACCTTTATTAAGAAATCGTTAGATTGATAATAAAAAAGTTGTGGGCTTTATCTTTATAAAACATCAAATTATTGTGAAGTGCAGATGTAGGACTGCAATTATTTTTAATTAAATAAACTCAATTATCCATGATTTGTTCTAGAAAACCTTGAAAAATAAAAAATCTTTTAAGATGCAACTACTATTAATGAATAAAAAACTTTAGTATTTTTATTGTCTTTAAGACTCTCAATCTGCAGTCTCTTAATCTGTTAGAATTTCTCTGCAACTTGATCATAGTTAAAATAAGTTTATTCCAGAGATTGAGCTAATTTACATTAATGTTCACTTTTAATCTATTTGATATTTGAAAATATTTCGTTCCTAAATTAGGTTTATTTTTCTGCTATCATACTTGGAAACAGACTTTTGGGAACTTTATTTTTTCGAAATTTTATGTTCGGAACTTCGAAGTGATCTCTAAGAAAATTGTTAAATCTGAAAATTAGAAATTATTTGATTCTTAGTATAAGCCCTATCCACTGAGATTGATCTTCAAAAATGAGGCTTCTTACGCAATTGATCTTATATTTTTCTTTGTAATTTAATGTTTTTTTTGACTAAGTTATTAACATGAAAAGTTAATAAAATCAAGTTTGCTCGTAAGGAAAAGGTTTTATTGTTGGGCACACCTTTATATAAATCGAGAGAAATGGTAACATTTTATACACGATATGACTTAATTTAATAAAGTTGTAAAACAATAAAATAGTTAATAATTTCTGGCATTTATTATTAGTGCTTTCGTGCTCAATCTATTCAATTAAAAATATCAAATACAGAAGTAAGCTTTTATGATTAATATACTTTTTTGTAAAACTATCCCTTGTTCTTGACTCCGAACTTTTCAGTTATAACTGCAGAAAATTATTTGAATATTTTTCTAATTTTAATGTCTCAAATATTATAATTAGACTCATGTTAATGAATGAGTGCAGTAGTTTTCAAAATTTCAATTTAACAACAAGTATTTTATGTAAATTAAAGCGAGTGATTATTAAGCTTACGTGATTGAAGTGAAAAACGCACACTCCAAGTATGAAAGTGACCACTCTCTATACTTTTAGATACTCTACTCTAAAGTTACTTCTATGACCAAAATTGACTTCAGTTTTCATTACTATTATGTGTTGTGAAAGCTCAAAGAAAATAACAGAAAAAATTATTTTAATTGGAAAAGTTAGTCAAAATATTTGGAAATTTTCTCATTAATGATATTATAGATAATTATTGAGTGTTTGTTTACAATGAGCAAACTTCTGAATATTAAGCAAATTTAGGTGAGAGTGTGATAATTTGATGCCTGAGCAGTTTGGAGAAGAGAGTAAGTGTTGTTTTTTTTCATAATCAAACTAGGCGTTCAATTTGGTTCAATACCATAACATATTCTAAGGTTTTTCCTGCTTATAATTAAGTTGACATATGTTGTTAACTAGAAATATAATCAACTCTTGATAGAGGAGTTGATCATTTTTGAGAAGAGAACATGAAATATTGCGTTAATAATTTAAATGGGAAATTAGATCAAATTTTTTCGTTAATCCCTAGCATTCGTGTGTGTATAATTGAGTCACATATAATTTACTCAGGGATAGTTCATTTCAAACAACTCTCCCGTAAACACGAAAGACAACTCTCTAGTAATTCAATTTATATTTTGTCCGCTTCCAGAAAAAATTCAATAAAAGAGGTAATTTTTTTGAAGTGATTCGAGGATATTCTATCCATATTCCCATATCTGTTTCAAACTAAACTACAGTCGCTGACAATATAATACTGGAGTTATAGCTTTTATTTGAAAAAAATTTGATTATCTATCAAGCTTTCAATCGTGTGGCTCTAATAATGTCGAAAATACTAAGTTAATTATTGCTACAGTTTTTCATTTTCCTACTCAAACTCAATCTTCAGTTGATTATTATGATGAGATTTAATTTTTATTTTCTAATTCAATAATATTCTGTATGAGTTATATTTGCACCAGAGTGTAAACTTTTTTGCAATCGGTGCGAAAAATATTTTGACGGACTGTAATCTTATATAAATGCAATGCACAGCAGAAAATATTATTTTGAGATTCGGTTGAACACAACTAGAAAGTTAAATCACTTATTTTTTCTCTACAGATAGTGAATCAAAATTTATGATACTTTAGCGAATGGTCTAAATAGGAATATAAAGAGTCGAAACTGACAAAATCTCTTAGAAATCGATTTTAGCAAAAGTAAGCAAAAGTTTGTTTAGTTTTGCTCACAAAACTTCTCCAAATAGACCTCTTGTTTCAGTGCGTGAGAGTGCGAACTCAATTGTATAGTATGCTTATCACTGAAAGTGTCAATTTTAACGTGAAATTCAAAGTTGATCAATGTAAACACAAATAGCATATGACAAATCTGTGATCTGAATGTAATGGAATCCATTTTCAATCATATATATTTACAATTCAAATTTGCAAATATTTTTGGATTTGAAATTGATTGAAATATAAAATATTATATGAAGAGATATGACCAGTATACAGTATGATCGAGACAATCTTATATAATATGCAATCAATGTTTTAAGTCCTAAACCATTCTATAAACAACTTTGATTTTTTATCTTTATGTGATGCCTATTTGAGTAGTTCACATAAAACTTTATAAACCCAATTCAATTTCTAAACTTGAATTTTAATTCAAACTTTGGCTCCGACTCCTTTTCAATGATTGCAACTAAAGATTGCTCGAGGCATTCGAACAGAGTAAGGCAGTCAAATTCAATACAACTTCTGAAGACTTTCAAATTTTGGGCAATTCACAGGATAAATAGACTTTAAATTGATTACTTCTCTGACACATAGGTTTGAAAAAAGATTAAGATTTCTTTCTAGTATTAGACAGTCCAAAACAGTTATGAAAGTATTCCAGCAGCAGATCAAAGTATTTTAAATAATGATAAGTGAAAATTGGTTACTATTTGATAGTAAAATTGCAAATACTAAACAGTTAGAGCTTAAATTTAATAATAAACAAAATATTGATTTTAGACAAATTCTAACTTGATATTTGATTTACATTTGAGTAGCATCTGAGTAAATCAGTAATAGCTGACTGAAACAAATAATTGGTATTTAATATCTAGAAAAACATTGACGGCCTGTTCAAGCTCTTTCTAATATTTATCATCCCAACCAAATGCTTGTGTGGCCAAACTCTTCAAGTTGGTCTTAGCAGCACCACTTCAGAAATGAAAGAACTCTCCATAATTCATGTCTCGAGTGTATTGTGATCTGTTATCACCTGACAGACGATTCTTCGGGAAATGTTTCGATAACAGTTCAAAAAAAGCCATTTAATACTTTAGAGCCTCCATGTTTGCTGTAGATGGGATAAAACCAATCTCTAAACCAATAAGTGTTGGCCCGCGGGATATTGGCGGGACTTTGCATCTGCATATCGTGCCTTTGTTTTGCATCTTCAGCACGATTGAGACTATTAGACGTATATAGAGATTTCAGCCCATTTACTATCTTTTCAAATACCAAAAGCAGGTGAGTTATGGACACTATGTGAAGATCCCTCAACTATATGTGCGGTTTCATGAGTTGAGGTATCGAGATCATTTTCACGACCAGAAGTCAAGCCATTTTTACTGTGTTATGCACAATCGATGACACTTCTATAATCATGACTGCTGTCGAATGTTGTTGATGGATGTCCTCCACCATATTTCCCTGCATGAAATATAGCGTACAATCTGTTATCTCCACCGAAAGATCCATAAACTTTTTTAGTGTAAACCCAAACATCGTGCAAGTATTTAAAGGGCCACTTAATAGATTTATCGACATCGTTGTCGAAATAAATAGCAATTTCATTATCGAAACAAACACGTGATAGTAATTGTTTATGTTCGAACCAATGTTCCTGCCAGTGTTCTGGAGGATCAGCCGCAAACTTTTACCAATCTATAATTGAATTTGGTTATCAACATATGTTATTCGTATATATTTGAAGATAGAACATTGTAATTTTGACGTGTATTTGTACTGAATTGATGATCACTTTTTTAATATTTTGAACCGACTTATGTTTAGCTCTAGTGCCTACTTGAATAAGCATTTGTCGACCAAAACATAAAATTTGATCCATTCTAATCATTTGATTCGAATGTTTATTTCTGAAGAACTATTCTATGAATTGATTCTATATTATCTTTGTTACAAGCATAAATATGCTTTCTTATATATAAAACAACTTCTATACATATTTATTGATCAATTTATACTCAATTGATATTAGATTCTTTGATATAACTTATTTGTTCCAATTGAAGCAAAGTTTTATTGATGAGTTCTTTTCACTCATTCGTGCAATAGATTTATAATTTGATTGTCATATGGAAGTTGTAAGTTGAATTTAATTTTGTGTTTGGCATAATTGCAATTTAGCTTATATTCTACTTTAGTTGTATTTTTGAAAATCTGAACGCTTTACCTCAATAGCCTCTTGATCTGATTCTGAATTAAATTCTCGATAGTTCTCACAAATACTGTGAAAAAGTTGTAAATTAATCTGTAACATTACTCATTTGTTAAAGAACAAGATCTCTTTCAGTTTCAATGCTAAATATGACAAACATTTTGCTCAAAAAGCAAATTGAATAATACTTACAGTTTGGAAGTGACTCAACAAAATAATCTCATTTAGAAATAACAAAAGTTTCATTTTAGTTAATCTCTTGTCTGTTTGACTCTCTATGAATTTGTTTCTATTAACGAGAATATATTCGAATTGTTTTGGTGTATCCTTATTTTGTGAAATATTAAAGGATCTGTAACTAAAACAAGTGGTATTTCAAATTATTCATTTTTTTGGAATAACCAGTAAAATGAAAAAGAAATACTTATAATCAAATTAATATATATTGTGATTAAAAAAAAAATAACCTTCAATTTCGTTAAGTAACATATTAGGCACTTTTCACTTATTCAATTTGAGGCTTTTATAAGAATAGTATTTTTTAGTTACGCTTCCCCGTTAAAATGCCTCCGAAAGTAATGTCGCCGACAAAAGTGTCGCCATCGAAAATTACCTTTATAATAAGCAAAAGCGAAGATAACTAAACTTATACTTTAATTATTTTATCACTGATTATAAAATTAGCCAAAATAATCTTGAAAAAGAACATTTATGAATGGTACCTTATCAAGCCAATGTTTAAATATTTTATACTGGAAAATTTTTATCATTAATCTTTCTATTGTTTACTTGCGAATGAGCTTCCTCGCTAAGAAGGACTAGATCATACTCCGATTCTTGTGTTCCATTAATCTTTTTCTACAGATTAGTATATCTTTATTTTATTACTACAGTTAAATGAAAGAAATTGGCTCATTCTAACAAAATATTTTCAAAGTTATGTTACTTTTGTTAATTTCATTTGGAATGCATATAATGGTAAAAGTTTTGAAACCGACATTTTTTTGTGTAAAGTTTTTATGAAGACATTTTTGTTGGAGGCATTTTGACGCGGAATCGTTAGTCATTTAAAAAAATTTCAAAAAACTACAATTAAACAAAATCTATTTCAATGACACTAAATTTTTCATAATTGAATATTTGGCTCAAGTTTACGGATCACACTCACAATTCCTGATACTTTAACTAACATAGAAGAATAAATTATAGATTATTTTTTGAATAGTTTATGAAGAGTTTTATTGGAGACAAAATTTTTAACAGTTAAAAACGTAATCTAATTTCTTATTGTTATAACTCATAAAATAGTTATTATTTACTTTATATTCTCAAGAATAGGATTTTTAGGGTTGGCCCTGATTTACTCTAATTTGACTTTGAGACCCTAAATTACCCTAATTGAGTCGAAGCCCAAAACTTACCCTAAATTGACATTATAAAGACCTCATATACCCTTATGACAGAAAATTTTAATTTTTTAAAAAGCGTTTTATTTATCCCTTTGTGAGTATTTTGAGTAAAGCCCGAAATCGAAACACGTGATTATTTAAAATGTGATTCAATTAATTATTTAGTGATTCATTTTATTCAGTTGTTATTGTGAATAATAAGCGCTCTTAATCTAAGGCTAAAAGTATCCTCTTACTAGGGGAGGGTGCAATCTGAGGAAGTCAGATCAAGATAGTTTTGATTTGGCATTAATCTATGAGACAATTAAATTGACCAAAACTCAAAAATTCGTGCTTATTAGCTCTTGTTTGTCCCCAATCAGCAATATAAAATGCAATCTTTAGCATTGATTTGTATGACAGTAATGCCCATTGCTATCCATATGCATTGAGCGTATTTTAAAACTAGTATTAAACTGAACAGTGAAGCCAACTTTCTATGGCATAAAGCAAAGGCATTACATCATACATTGCTGCCATACAAAGTAATGCTAAGGATTGCATCTTAAATTACCGATTGGGGACAAACGATAGCTCATAAGCACGAATTTGTGAGTTTTGGTCAATCTTATTGTTACATAGATTAATGTCAAATCAAAAATATCTTGATCTGACTTCCTCAGATCGCACCCTTCCCTAGTTAGATAAGTCTTATATGGAAGGTGAAATATTGAAAAAACATTCTATAATTCAGATTGATAATGATCGTTGGTGTTAAAAATATAAAAATTATTTCAACAAACTTACTTTTAGAATACAAATGCATGTAACATATCTGATATTCTCAAAAATAGACCTTAATGCTGGCCTTTATTTGTTCTAATCTTGGTCCTAATACCTTACCCCAATCAGTGAAATTTTGACTCTAAAAATCTCATTCTTTTTCATGACTATTGATTTTTAATACAGTATCTCAAACACAGAATTTGAGATGCTTCTGAGTTGAATTTTTATGTATTTTGCAAAAGAAGATACTTAACTTGGAAAAGGATCAATTTCATTAACAAATATACCGTAGTAGATATCAAAAGATCAAAAATCAAAAATAATTCACAACTATTTCGAAAGCTATACGCAATTTATTTAAACTATAAACAATTGAATTTGGGTTTAGTATTTGATGGCTGGAAAATCTTTGGCGGCTTGTTCAAACTCTTTCTCATACTTTTCATCCCAACCAAATGCTTGTGTGGCCACACTCTTCAAGTTGGTCTGAGCAGCACCACTCCAGAAATGAAAGAACTCTCCATAATTCATATCTCGGGTGTATTGTGATCTGTTATCACCTGACAAACGATTCTTCGGGAAGTGTTTCGATAACAGTTCAAAAAAGCCATTTAACACTTTAGAACCTCCATGTTTGCTGTAGATGGGATAAAACCAATCTCTAAACCAATAAGTGTTGGCCCGCGGGAAGTTGTCGTGACTTTGCATCTGCATGTCGTGCCATCGTTTTGCATCATCAGTACGATTGAGACCATTATACACATCATATATAAAGATTTCAGCCCATTTACTATCTTTCCAAATACCAAAAGCAGGTGAGTTGTGCACACCATGTGAAGATCCCTCAACTATATGTGCGATTTCATGAGTCGAAATATCGAGATCATTTCCACGACCAGAAGTCCAGCCATCTTTACTGGGTGATCCACAATCGATGACACTTCTATAATCATGACTGCCGTCGAATGTTGTTGATGGATGTCCTCCACCATATTTCCCTGCATGAAATATAGCGTACAATCTGTTATCTCCACCGAAAGATCCATAAACTTTTTTAGTGTAAACCCAAACATCGTGCAAGTATTTAAAGGGCCACTTAATAGATTTATCGACATCGTTGTCGAAATAAATGGCGACCTCATTATCGAAATAAACACGTGATAGTAATTGTTTATGTTCGAACCAATGTTCCTGCCAGTGTTCCGGAGGATCGGCCGCAAAACTTTTACCAATCTATAATTGAATTTAGTTATCAACATATGTTATTGCTGTATATTTGAAGATAGAATATTATAATTTTGACGTATTTTTGTACTGAATTGATAATGACTTTTTTAATATTTTGAATCAACTTATGTTTAGCTCTATGATTATATATTTATTGATCAATCTATATTCAATTGACATCGGATTCTTTGATAAATTCATTAGTTCAAATTTCAAGCATATCTTTATTGATAATTTGTTTTCATTCATTCGTGCAATAGATTCATAATTTGATTACCAATTATAAATTGAATTTAATTTTTTATTTTGCATAATTGTATTTTAGTAACTGCATAGTGACTACGAACTAAATTCTCAATAGTTCTCACAAATACTGTGAAAAAATAGTAAATTAATTGATATCTGTTAACATTACTCATTTATGAGAGAACCAGGTTTTTTCAGTTTCAAAGCTAAAAAGTGACAAAGTTTTTGCTAATAAAGTAAATTGAATAATACTTACAGTTTGGAAGTGACTCAACAAAATAATAGCACTGAGAACCAACAACAATTTCATTTTAGTTAAACTTTTGTTTGTTTGACTCTCTATTAATCTGTTTGAATTAACGAGAATATATTCTAATTTAATTGGTTTTGGTGTATCCTTATTTTGTGAAATATTAAAGGATCTGTAACTAAAACAACAGATGTTTCAAATTATCAATTATTTGAAATAACCAGTAAAATGAAAAAGACACTTATAATCAATTTAATAGATATATTGCAGCTAAAAGATAAAATAACCTTCAATGTCGTTAAGCAACGTATTAGGCACTTTTCACTTATTCAATTTGAGGCTTTTGTAAGAATAGCATTTGTTAGTCATTTAAAACAATTTGAAAAACTGCAGTTAAACAAAGTCTGTTACTTCAATGACTAGGGTCAACAAAAGGAGGTAAAACCTACTTTTCATTGGCTTTCCCACTTTGGCGGATTCATTGATTTCTGCATTGATCATGAACTAAGGGTCATTTTAAAGCATATTTAATTTTGCCACTTTCCTGATTTTCAATCCCACTTCCCTCCCCGCTTTTGCAATTTGAATTGCCTCTAAACTGTTGGCCTTATCAATGACACTAAGTTTTTCATAATTGATTATTTGGCTCAAGTTTACTGATCAGTGATCACACTCACAGTTGCTGTATATCACTATCTATCACTTTAACTATTATAAAAAATAAATTATAGATTAGTTTTTCACGATCTATGGCAAGTTTTTTAGAGATTAAATTTTTAACAGTTATAAACTTAATTTCATTTCTTATAAAATTTTTAAATAATTATTATAACTCATAAAATAATTAATATTTACTTTATATTTTGGTGACTATTGCGTTTGTAATACAGTATTAAAACACGGAATCTGAAATGCTTCTGAGTTTCATTTTTAAATATTTTGCGAAAAAGAAGCTTAAATTGGAAAAGGATTTACATTGACTCCATTGACAGATATAACATACCGTAGTAGATATCGAACATCAAAAGTAAAGAGTAATTCATAACTATTTCACAAACTATAAGCAATTTACTTAAACTATAAATAATTGAATTTGGATTTAGTATTTGATGGCTGGGAAATCTTTGATAGCCTGTTTAAACTCTTTCTCATATTTATCATTCCAACCAAATGCTTGTGTGGCCAAACTCTTCAAGTTGGTCTGAGCAGCACCACTCCAGAAATGAAAGAACTCTCCATAATTCATGTCTCGAGTGTATTGTGATCTGTTATCACCTGACAGACGATTCTTCGGGAAATGTTTCGATAACAGTTCAAAAAAGCCATTTAATACTTTAGAACCTCCATGTTTGCTGTAGATGGGATAAAACCAATCTCTAAACCAATAAGTGTTGGCCCGCGGGAAGTTGTCGTGATTCTGCACCTGCATGTTGTACCATCGTTTTACATCTTCAGCACGATTAAGAGCATTATACACATCATATATAAAGATTTCAGCCCACTTACTATCTTTCCAAATACCAAAAGCAGGTGAGTTATGGACACCATGTGAAGATCCCTTAACTATATGTGCGATTTCATGAGTCGAAATATCGAGATCATTTCCACGACCAGAAGTCCAGCCATCTTTACTGGGTGATCCACAATCGATGACACTTCTATAATCATGACTGCCGTCGAATGTTGTTGATGGATGTCCTCCACCATATTTCCCTGCATGAAATATAGCGTACAATCTGTTATCTCCACCGAAAGATCCATAAACTCTTTTAGTGTAAACCCAAACATCGTGCAAGTATTTAAAGGGCCACTTAATAGATTTATCGACATCGTTGTCGAAATAAATGGCGACCTCATTATCTAAATAAACACGTGATAGTAATTGTCTATGTTCGAACCAATGTTCCTGCCATTGCTTCGGAGGGTCGACCGCAAAACTTTTACTAACCTATAAGTTAAGATTGAATCCCATTATCAAAATCGAGCAAATGTTTTTGATGAATCGTTTGTTTTGGATTTCATCTTTCAGATAGGACAGAACTTCATAGTAGCGATATATTGTTTATTTATCTAAATTGGATCTAACATATTGAATGCTTTGGTCTTTTCTCTAATGCAAAATCTGTTAAGCGAATATGTATTCGACACCTGAGACATAAAGTCTGACTTAATGTGTATATTTCCGTAGAATCGATTCTTCGAATATGCAGTGTGGCTCTATCTTATCTTTTTATGAGTCAATTTATGTTTTCTGCTTATAAAGCATCTATAAAAATATATTGATTATTAGATTCATGTGCAACTCGTTCTCGTTCTCATTAATCTAATGTTTAGTATGAGTTTTCTCTTTTCACAAGATTAACTTAGAAGTATTTTTCGACAAATACGGGTATTTTAAACAAGATTATAAGTAAATAATTTGTGAGAGCTCTTTACAAATTAATTTTGAGTTTAGCCAACGACCACAAAGTTCATTCAAGTAGTATATCTACGATCGCGTGTCTAATCACAAGATTATTTGTAATTTGAACTTTAGTTTCTATTGACTTGATTACAAAGATCACATTAATGTTCACTTTTATAAATATTTTCGCCAATTTTTGATTCTCTCGCTTCAGTAACATATTTACCAAACTCTAAACTTAATCTCTAATAGTTTTCGTAAAATGATTTAACAAATTATAATTTACGAACTCAAATCTACTTAAGAGATTCGTTTATTAAAGGCGAGTACAGTAAAAGTAAGAATTATTTGCACATTTGAGAGCATAATGCGTCTATTCCCAGCTCATTGATTGGTCAGTCAATTGAACTTTAGACACAAGTCAATATTTTATTTAACTTTGATTTGAAAACAAAGACCATCAATTTCCCGAAAGTCATTCTACTAATGTCTTTTAACTTTTCAAATTGACGCAATTTAGACTGAACTCAACTTATTTTAAAAGAAATAGCTCCTAAAAGACACTCGCAATTCGGGGTTTCAAGTCAGAGGTTTGATTGTATACTCCGAATGTGTAGGTAATTATGACCTTTGCTGTACATTAATATACGATGGAGTATTCTGGAGATCAAAGTATTAATGCATATGGACAGCAATGAGCTTATGTATGCAAATTAGATATGTCTTACAGTTTGACAGTCACTTATAGATGAAACGACATCATTGAAGTCTCCCAAGTGACTTATGTCCTTTTCAGCTTTCATAGAATGTCCTAAACAGTCATCGCTTGTGTATAACTTTATGCAATCAATTATCTTGAGAGAGGATGCTGTTTTGTCCAGAGATTTTGGAAGTTTAGTGCAGTTCTTGAACTGGATATGTTGACAATATCCTGAGAATTACGTATTAGTGCTTAATGTGTTTACTATAAATAGTTAGAACATTCATACCTCGATAGTTACTATCTTTGCACAACTTAACTGTACCGCTATAACAGTATGAAACTAGACTAATAAGACTTACAATTATCAAAAGCTTCATTCCAACCTATATATATTCTCTTATTCAATATTTAACGATTACTACTGATTAATATCTGTACGTACATTAAGTCAAACTAATATTAATGCAACTGTTTTATTGCATTATTAGTAGAATCAAATGAGCACAACAGATGTACAGCTCGTTTTGTTCGAATTATGCTTAAACCCGAAACTATTGGTCATACTTCCAGATCAGAAATTAAAGGAATTGTCAAATAGTCAAATTTAATTTATTTGTTTGTGGTTAACAGCTTAAAAACCTGCATCACAAACCCTTATTAACTAAGCTGTTAACAAACAATTTTTATTGCCAGTAATCGTATGAAAGTTTGTTTATTTAAAAATCTTTATCGTCTAATATTTTTTCTAAGAATTTGATACTTTGCCTTCAGAAAACTACTCCTTACTCATTATTTACGGGTTTTTGCAAAACATATTTCGTGGAAAGAAACTGTACTAATATTAGGTTTATGTAACCAAAGTAAAAGGCTTTATAGTCAATTTTATGTAATTATAGTCTACTTAATACTATGCGCCAAATTAAAAAAAAAGCAAATAATGGTCGATAACTTTTTTTGTTCAATCATTCATAAGAGAAAATTGACTAACTCAATATACGAATAAGTCTGTGATTCAAAAGTTACAATCAATTTAGACTCATTCTTAAGCTAACAGTCACAATAATAATGCTTAAAATGCCTGACTATAAACTTTTCTGGACATAACTTATGTTTGAAAAGTACTCAAAATATTATTTACTTGTACATTATTTCTGTTAACTTTTATGTTGCGATTAATATATTAAGTTTTTATTAACATATTTAACACTGACTTATGAGTGAATGGAGTTATATTGTATGATAGAAGCAGTTTAAAACACTTATAAAATACTTATTTGAAAGGTTTTAAAGAATAAATTAAGGGACTTATTAGCTATTGAAAAAAACCGAACTGATCATAGACTCAATGTTATAGAAAGGCATAACAAAAACTAAGCAATTAAATGATCAATTTAAGGTTCAATCTTACTGTTGAAAGCATCCATACAAATATTCTTTAAGTGATCAGTTGAAAAGAGTAGCTCAAAAAGTAAATTAAAATAATGCAGAAGTAGTCGTATCAGTCAATTGGGATTTGATAGAAGAGAGAACTTAAAGTAATAACCTATTACTAATGGCTATCTCTTAAAGCAGTTAAGACAATTGACCAAATACGAATACGAGAATATGTTGGAAGTTTTTTTGGCAAATCTGCTTCATATATTGTGTGTGAAGCAAACAAAATTAACTTATGCCCAAAGAGTTTTATATGAAAAACATTTGTTAAATGCTATATCATATAAAACGAATTATTTGAAATTTGCAGTTTTTGTACAACTTTAAAAATCTTGTTTCAATGACTCGCAAAAGTAAATTTTTCTTAAACAAGCCGGAATCGTTTTAATGGCTGGTCATTTGAAATATAGTTAAACCTATGAGTTTTCAGAAGAAATAAATGAGTCGTAGCATTACATCCTAAAACTTATAGAGTTAATCATATCGAACGACAGAACGTGATAACAACCAAGGACTATATTTATCGAAAACTCCAAACAATTAGTTCAATATAAAAAGGCTAAAAATTGAAACCTGGGCTTAATCAATTGGGTCCTAATTAATTGTGTATTTGGTCGTATTGCTGAGAATCATACTCGCGTTCAATATTTCAAAAATGATCTATCATTTGACTGCAACAATTTATTAATAAACTATAGAAGTTTGAAAAGTTTATAAAAGATTAGAATTTGTTACTATGCTTAAAAAACTGGCTGAACAGAATAAAAACTTGCATATACTTTGATGTATAGCATTGAACGCATGCTTTACATATGTTATCAATGTTTTGAATGTGAATATATATCCATAAATTTTGTCGAAACAATTGTTTTACGCACAGTACACAGTTATTAATTTTCATTCTTCTTTTGTAATGTTTTATCCAAACTCTCAGTTGGCTACAAAATTTTCTTCAGGAATAAAATAGTTGACATTTATTTTGTATTTAAGCTGTTTTGATAACTATTATTTCGTTGATGTTTCGCTGGATTAGTTTGACAAATACTCCCGAGACCAATTATGATGTCTTAAATAAAAAGAACTTCTATTTAAAATATTACTTACACTCAAATTCTTAAATAAGTTCAAAACCCAGAAAGTGCTCAGAAATGGTGAAAATCAAAGGTTGGTTAACATTATTTGATGAACTAAATGCGCTCAAATTGATGTCACAAATTAACACTACGTGAAGAAAGTTTTCATCATAAACATAATTACAGATAACTGAATATTTGCCTGAAGCAAATGAGAAAACTCATCAATAATCATCACACAAAAAGCCATATCATTGAATTTGTTATCTGACAAGACTTATCATTAAGTTGCTAACTGTACATCTTTACGAAAAATAATTAATGTTAGACTAATGAGAGAGAGATATAAGTCTCTTATGAATTGTTTCTGATGCAAACAATCTAAATATTACAGAAGTTACTTAAGAGATAAACAACTTATGTCAAGTTTCCGTGTATTATTTTTAGAAGTATTGATTCAGAAGCGTTTTCTAACAAATATGACTAGTGTTGTAGTCCTCAAACCAGTGATAGATTATTTAAATGGTATAAACTATTCTGTGAAATATTGATTTTTGTATAGGTTTACATTGTTAAGTCTAATTACTTATGTGTATTATTGAAATGTAAGCAATAGAATAACAAATCAGATATACTGATCAACAAAAAGCTTGATGATTCTACTTTCATTCTGGAAAATATATTTTTTAACCACTTTCTCAAAATGCAGCTTAGTTCTTTATCCCAATTTACTTTTAAGCCTCAAACCAATAATCCATTACTTATTCATTGGTTTGAGGGTTTATTATTGTTGCATTTAAGAATCATATTGAATATTATCTCAGAAAAAAAGCTTTCCTTCACTTTAATATTTTTTACAAGCTTTGAAAATGATTCTTAATTTAATGAATAGCTCGCAAAATGATACTAGAAATGTTGAGATTGGCATCAAATATTTTCATTTGCAACACGTGTTTGTAATCCCATTACCATATGTTTTGTATGCAAATGTTTCTTTAGTAAAGGAATATCAAACATTTTAGATAAAACCATAAGAATACTCACTAAACTTATTATGAAACCTATTTTCAATGAAAAGCTTACTATGACTGAGGCAACTTATCAACAGAAATGGCGAGAGTTTATTATCGGAGAAGTTGCAGACAAAGACACCATTGTTATTATATATCTTTAATCACAAACTGGGAACAAGTTATGTAAAAACAAGTTGATTATGAGCTCAAAAAATACAATAGATTTTTAACACGACCCAAAGTAAAATCATTATTTTTACTCTTCACAATAAAAATAAAGATTGTTTAGAATAAAAATATTTCATTAATTATAATTACTAATAATATTTAACATGAAGTACTCTCATCTGTGTGAATGTGTGTTTTCATGATTGGTAGTCAAATGTTTTCCTCTGTGGCCTCTAATCATTGACCCGAAAGTTAAGCTCTCTCTACGGACGAAATTTGTGTTTAGTATGCTATAAACAAGCGTATATGATAATAATTTTTGTGTTGCGCCAAATCTATCCACTTATCAACATCATAACCATTAAGAATGAACTAACTACTGGTATTAGAATTAAACAATAATTATCCGTAATATGTGAATCCACCCTTTTTGGAGACTTAGTCATACTTGAGTTATAACAATTTGATTCTGGAATGTTGGCGTTCGTGCTTTATCTAAACCATTTGCTCAAATGTCCAATCAAACGTTGAACTAATTTAGTCTCTCATTAGCAAAAATTCAATTAAAAACCTTTTCGTAATTTATATTCTGTATTATAATTGTTGTAAAATAAAATAAAGATAAGAATATTGCTCTCCAAACAATATTTTCGTCATTAATTAAAGTAGTTAAACCCTAAAATTGACGATCAATATAACCATATCTAAGGCTAAGACACACTCCTTAAATTACTTGGTAGTCAAATGATTTAAGTGATTAGTTAAAACTTGCAGTCATTAATGAAACCAAAATAATTAATTATAAAATTAATACAATAGTTTGCTTGAAACATGAATAAATTGCCGTGCCGAAAGTGCTAAATTAGTGGCAAGCATATAAGTTAATATAGAAACTGAAATATATTTCGATTTTTGTGAGCGCCCAATACAGTACCTCATGCGCAGCATCTTTACAATTGCATTACTATCGGTCACATAGAGCTATTCCTATGCTTTCTTTGTTCATTTCGCATTTGAACCTTTTTCTCAAATAGCGTCTTAGCGCTGGATTCTGGTCGAAGATTAATCTATGAAAATACTTGCTACAAGTTTATTCAATATATGTAACTTATAAGCTATTTGAGCTGTAAATAAATTAGTTTAACAATAATTTGTGTGACTCTATCTTTCTATTTTTGTGAAAATTTTCCTACTTCTTATTTTTGCTTATGTTCAGTTCATAACTTTCTCTTTGATCCAATACTCAACTAAATAATACTAAACTAACGGTAAGTTTTCACTATTGTTTGTTAGCTGTTCGAAAACCCCAAGCGTTTCAAAGTGAAAGCCTTGCATTTTTTGTGATAATTTACACTTAAAACTCTTCTGAGAACTAACAAATTAGTTATAAAATTGATTAAATAATAATCGGACATTTAAGATATATTTGAAAATTAAGAAAATTTGAAAACTTGGGTTATGTTCGTTAACTTCTAAATTTATGTTTGTTTATAAATTGAGTATAACTGAGCGCTTCCCCAAATTTGTGTTGAAACAGATGTGAGAAATACCTATTTTCATCTTCTAATTATAATCTTCCTCCATATCAGTTGGTTATCAACAAAACTCAAGGCCTCAATGCAAATATTGTAAAAGTAATTCAAATTTTTTATTTTGATTAATGGTTTGATGTTTAAATTATTTTCAAACTTTAACTGAACGGATCATCAATTCTTAAATAGGTTTGGCTCATTTAGTTACGCAAAATTAAACTAATTTTTATCGAAACTTGTATTGAGTTATTCAGAGCCGCATAACTGGTAGAAAATAAATATTGTTTTATATTATATTTTAAATTACTTTGTTTGTGGATCATTTGGAAAGACTGCAAACTAATAGAATGAGTCTTCAATTGGGGACAAGAAAATTAATCAGTTTCGTGGAATTGAAATTTTTCAAATTGCAATTCATTAATATATTGTACTTTTAAGCTCCAAAAATTGATTCATTTTGATTGAGATAAGCTCTTTATTTGACAGAATATTTAATTAATACGGAAAGTTGACTCGTTTCAAAAATACTTCTAATCATTGGCGGCAGCGTTAATGCTGAAAAAATGTTCAACTTTTGTCTCTTTTCAATCTCCGAATAAAGCCATATAAGCCTTCGGCGTAAACGTTCAGATATACGCCAGATTTGAGACTCGGAAATTAACACTTCGTGTAATTAATTAAATATTAACCAAGAGATAGGTCTCGCTCTACAATTGACTCAACAGTCATATCCAAACAAATTCATATATTTATTAACTAATACTTTAGAGTATAATTTGAATAACAATATGATTTGAGTTATTGTTCACACTAAATAATAAATCAAAAGTTTTTTTTGCATAAATACTTATAAATTGCACGAATAAATCATTCATATTATTATGTTGTTTAATGTGAGACTTTTGTATTGTGTGATGCCTGAGGAGCAGATTCACAGTTTTCTGAACAGATCAAGTTTTCTCTTCATCCAGCTTAATGCTATTCTATTCAAAATTGCTTCATAAATAGTAATTATTACGTCGTATTTTATCCCAAAAACCTGTCTTAGTAGCGAATTTTGAATACTTTCAGAATTGAAATACGTGATGAAAAGACAGATCAATAATAAAGAGAATCCATGCAATGAGTCAATTATTGTAAAAAACTTATTTGAAGCATAAAAATTTGATAGATTTCGTAAAACGTGAGTTAGTTTTATCTCACGAAATGTTATCGTTGAGAGAGAACTAAAATTGAACAGTTCATGACTACCTGCCATATATTTTAGATATTTACATAATCGGTAATAGTTTGAGATGTAAAAACTTCTACTCAAATCAGTTGTTATTCTCGTGTGCCATAGCGTTCAATTTTGCTTTTAGTGTATTAAAAAACAAAATTGACTACTACAATATATTAAAATCAAAATTAACCAAACTTTATAGCCTTTTTCACTTATTAAACTACTTTTAACCCAAATTCAATAGTTATTCACTTATGTTACTAATTAAGCAAATTATATGTTAGCATTCAATGCACAAAATTCAGTCAGCAAATAAATACTATAATGAGATTGTACTGTATTTGTGATACTTATGAAGGTCTTATCGAAATTTCACTCAGTTCTACCTTCTCTCTATAAGAAGAAAGTTTTCTGACAGATTCTTATTATCAACAGTATTCGGCGATTGTTATTGAAATCCCTTTCCTATTGTTTAGCAGATAAAGTACTTCGGAGACCATATGATGATAGCCAAAGATCAAATTTAACCCTTTGAGTACTGTTCGAGTGAAATTGAAAGCCAAATATCATTACTATCAGGCTGTTCACAAATGTTCGACATTTATAACCGTGAGTTCAATCCATGAGCTCCAAAATTATTTGAGCATGAACTGATCCCAAGTTCTTTGATGGAATTAACCAATTAGTGAAAAATCACTACAACTTAAATGCTCAATAGATTTGCCAGGATTTTAGCTCGTTCATTAACGATGAATTTATCATGAAGTTCAAACTATAATATTAGTAAGTTTTTAAGAGTTTGATCATATAATCCGATGACAAATCATAGGATTGAATATACAGAGTCTTTCTTGTTGCACGCCACATTATTGTCTATTTCAAGATTCCAGATTGGTAGTTTTCCTTCAGTTAAAAGTACAACTAAACCACTATAATAGGAGTAAAGCGTAAATAAACAAAAACAAACACGTGCAATAATAAAAATTATAATTATCACTATTTATGAAATTTTCCATTTGAAAGTTTTTACTGTAATTTTTATATGCAGTGGACTATAAGAAAAGCTCTCTATTATTGACTTGTTGGCCGTAGAACATAGATATTGAGCGCAAATTCAAACCGATTCGCAGTATTATCAAAATTGAGCCACATTACAGTATGGCTCACTTATTATTAACTAAAACCACTCTAATTCCCTCTTTGATTGAAGATTGAAAAACTCTAAGAAATATAAGCTATCAGTTATGTCGTAAGCCTTGAGCTTGAGTTAGATCAGAGCCGCCTTTCACTTTCTATATACTGAACGAAACACATCTCAAGAGATTTTTTAGTATCGAAAACAATTTGGGTTTGATCTATCGCGTAGGATTTCCAATCTTTTGGTCATTACATTAATATTTATCCCAAAACTCATTAATAATTATGACATTGAATAACTTTGTCCGCATATTATTCTGTCATTAATTCTGTTGTTGTCACAATTATATGATCTGAAGTCGTATTTTCCTTCAATTAGACTTTAATTAACAACTATTAACTTCAATTAGAGTATGTTTTTTCAGCTGAAAAAATCATTTTCAAAATTATATGAATTTTCCTTTTGTTCAAAGTGGACTACAAGTTTTAATGATTGCTTAGATTACTATTGTTAGATTATATACACTTGGCCTAAAAGCCAAGTCTATAAGCTTTAAAGTTGTTATACTTTAGTCTAAAACAGTGGACTTTAACTTTCCTCTATATTTAGTTCTAATGAATCTGCTCTAAATTGTTCAGAGACATTATTATCATGTTCAGTAGTTTAAAGGATTTTAAGCGTTCAAGTTATACTTGTCTTGCTAAATGATTCGTCAAAATATGTTCTGTTCTTTCAAATATTGCTTCTTTAAGAAATGTGATTGTAAACTTTTCAAAGTATGACTTTTAAGTGTTTAAAGCACGAGGTAACTCAGTCTCAAAGTTAACATTGTAAATATTTTTCTCCTTTATTATTCCTTAATCGAGTTAACGTTTGCAAAGCCATCACTTTTGTCAGAATACAATTTGATGTTTGTTTTGAGCGCTTGTTTGTTCTTTGAATTACTTTTTCTTCATTAATAGTTAAATTTATTAAACTTCTTATTCAGTGTTTATTGTGTTTCAATAACACGATATGATAGCTTATTGCAAATTTTGCTTAACTTAATACTTAATATTCTTATGAGTTAGAAATAGAATAAAAGTTTATGTAAAGTAGTTCTTACTCTACAGTTTACATAAATTTAACCAAAACTATCTGCAGTTCTGTTGCTTGTGAAAATGTTAGTAATAGCTATAATTTATATGTTGACAAATTTGATGGTAGTGCTTAATAATATTATGCCAGTTATGCGCTCATATAAAACTTATTATTTATAAAATTTGTCTGTCAAATTATAAGTCTAAACATAAAGCATTAAATATAGCTTTGTAATACTAACTGGTCAGAGTAATTTTATCCAAATCTAACAAGATTCTGGCTTTATAAGCTTTATTCTTAAGCTTTAATTAAAAATGTAGTTCAACATAAGACCTTTGTTCTCCCTTTAATACTAAAGTTACCTAATGCTCTTGTGACTTTGTATCGCAATATATATCATAAGGCATTCTTAATATTTAATAAAGTATTGTAAAAATGGAAATACATGTAATGTTCCACTGTATAGTTTCACTTGTCTCACAACAAATGTCTGCTTTGCCAATAAGATATCTGAACCCAAACTAATAAGTAAAGCTGAGAAGAGCTCAAGCTTGCTACTCAGTCACAAAACATATAAATGTGAGCGATTGATCAGCTTGAATCGAACTAAATTTGGAGGAAAAATCAGAAATGAAACATTTTTAGTTTGGTAG
Organism: Archegozetes longisetosus; assembly: GCA_018873245.2. Taxonomy (NCBI): domain Eukaryota; kingdom Metazoa; phylum Arthropoda; class Arachnida; order Sarcoptiformes; family Trhypochthoniidae; genus Archegozetes; species Archegozetes longisetosus. The sequence goes on from JAEMBT020000007.1 coordinate 10,670,924, forward strand.
ATTGAAAATATTAATTCAGTTTTGCATTATTGAAACTTTTGACCAGTAGCTGAAGTGGTGTTGGCCTGGAGCAAACAGTGATCATATTTGCTGGCAACTAGCCATATATATATATTTATAAAGGCCAAATACATATACTTTATTGAAGTTACTCATACTTGAGCCAATTTTATATGCTAAGTATAGACTGGATATTAAGTTATAAGTTAAGAATTCTTATTATTGCCTTCACTTTCTTTTATTAAATATTGATAAATATGAGTAATACTTTTCTTAATGCCATTTGAATATCAGGCTCGATAAAGATATAAATAATCAATATTTCTCACAGAAATAAGTTGTTACATAATATGTTATCTTTTGTAGCCATTGTCTAATCTTGTAATTGATTATGTTTGAGGAAGCTTTCGAAAGTTTGGACAAACAACTCTTTTAAATGACAGAATTGATGTTTTATGACTGTTGAGTCAGACCTCTGGTTCTGGACCAAAATAAATGCTATCAGATTGCAATTTGTTTTAATAAATATAATTTTTGTACACTCTGAGTACTCTTGTAATCCGAAACGATTCCTCAACTGATGAATGGTTTGGATATGGGTCAATATCTAGGTTTTATCCGTAGTCAGCTTAATTTGAGACTATTCTGACTTATAGTTTAGTTCATCTTTCACTAAAACTATATCAAAACTATAATTAGAACAATATTTTACCCAATACTTAGTACTTACAATTTGAAACTCCTAGATTGCAAGTATATATACTCTAAAATCAATTTCAATTGCTAGAGAATGGTTTTGATGTGTATTTTTTTAATTCGGATTATTTATTTAAGATATGTTGCTTTAGTCAACATTATGATCGGATGACTGCTTATAAAAGCGATATAACTAAAGTAACTACGAATGCATTTCATTCAATAACTCATAAATACCATATAAAAGTTTAAAGATGAATGAAAATACGATCTGTCTATTTCTAAAAAGATTATTCCCTTCAAATATAAGAAGCTCTTTGAAAGAATTTTCAAACAATTTAGTGATCTTAAATTTAAAATCAAATAAATGGAATAACGCTAAAAACGTTTGACAACTTAGCTTTTTGGCAAATTTTGTCCAACTATTTGTGCTTCATCCCATTATGAACTCTTTAAAACTTATTGAGTAACAAACATATTATTATGTAGGGAAACGCATTTTCTCTCAAAAATGAATAACAAATGTGATCTGCCAGAGGCCCAAACTATGTTTCGGTTTATGCCAGTCAAACATTATACATACCAAATAGCTAATATATAGTTCGATAAATAACTTGAAAACTTTAATCCCAAAGCAAAATAAAGTTACAATCGACATGAAAACAGAATAATAGAGTCGATGGGAGTGATGAAAAAGATGCAATTTTGGCGTTTGTTCTTTTCAAATGCCAAATCGTGGAACATAAGCCTCAGGGGTCTGAAACTGCGCGCACTTTCGCGATTGATAAAACTTCAAAAGTCATTTCTGTATAAATTTACAACTTTATTGTCAGCCTGGTTGAAAAATCCAAGTCAATTCATGTTAACGTTGATTCCAATTAACATGACTTGGAGAATACAACCATATCATCGACTCCTTTGGTTTGATATGATGCAAAAGCGAATGATTTATGTTTTTTAAATAAGGCTTTTCTCTCAACAACATATAGAGAGTGAGACAAGAGATTAAGATAATACTACATTATAGGGGATGCAATTAGAAGCCATTATGGATTTCAATTTCAATTAGACTTGACTGAAGAATAGGACGCAAACGAAACACTCAAATGATTCATTAGAATATTGCTGTTGAGTTTTGGTCGAACTTTAGAGAATTAGAGCTCACTCCAACACAAACACTGCATTAATTTCAATTATAAATAAAAGAGCGACTGCTTATCCATTTCAATTAATCAATGCTTTTCACTTAATTCTCTGGAACCAAACTTTACTTATTTTTCATTTAATTCTCTTTACATCATCTCCGCCCCAATTTACGTTTGTTTTCTATTTGATTTTGTTCATCCTTCTAATCATTTTGAGAAATCCATACTTGAAGTCATTTTGACCAAGTTCTTCTCATTTGTCACATAATTTGCTGTATTATCGATCCACTAAAGAACAAATAAATATGAATAGCAGACTCTATATTTGACACTATCAGTTGTAGATCAATGAAAATAACGTCATAAATAGAGACACATCAGTTACTAATTACAAGCTGAAAATAAAGCAATCGTTAGATCTCAATTGGATAAGAGATACATCAGTTTCTCGTTTCGATAAACTTATTTTATGGCCGCTATACTTATCTTTATAAGAGAACTTTCAGATCAATTTGACTTCTTTATTGCCGAACGGGATCGAAACGAGTTACCAGTAATAACTCATGTTATTTTCGGATATATTTCTTTAAACCTTTTCTCGATTCTTTTTGTCAATTGAATTCTAGCTTACAATAAGTTTTTTACAGTTGGATATTTAGTTTTAGTACTTATATTTAATCGTAAAGTCTGATGCAGCTATTAATGAAAATCTGGACTATTGTGTCTTTTATTCACTGACATTAAACGCATTAAATGGTGTATGGGATTAATCAATTGACTCAATTGCACGGATGTCCACCATCTAGTCATTCCTTCAAATATTTACTCCTATCTGTTTGTTTGATATTTTTTAGCCAACTCACCCGATTATTACTTACATTATTTTTAATAGCTTATCTCATGTGACCTAAAATTAGTTGGCTGTCATTTCTGAGAGTGACTCTAGAGTCTGGACACTCGAAAATTGGGCAAGCCAGTACTAACAATATAACAATTGAATAGTTATTCATCAGATATTATATAAAATGATGTACAAATATACGCAATACAATATAATACTTTATCATCTAAATATTTTGCAACATTTAAGGAAAAAATAAACAAAGTAAATTTTCTAAGAATAAGTTCATTTTCTAAGAATAAGTTCATTTTCTAAGAATAACTTCATTTGAAGAGACAAGGAGAATCTGAGAAAAGATCTTAATTTTCAGTATATCTTGCGATTTACAACTTCTATACTCTTCGGTTGAAAGCCGAACATGAATTTTGACAAGTTATATTAAATTCTATGACCTATAATAATTTTAAGCGAAAGTGTGTACTTTCTCTAGTCTGGAGTGCACTCGATCGTAGCATCTACTACCTAAAATGCAATTAATTAATTGGCTTAAACATTTCGTTATAAATATTTTTAATTAAACTTTCAACAGAGAATCATTTATTCAGTTAGATAAATGTTTTGAGAAATATATAACATTGTGCTATAAGTGCAATCATGTAATAACAGCTTACAAGCAGAGACTAGAATTTTCGGTAATCACCGGTTTTTGTGGTAAAACACTAGTAAACAGAAATTTCAGGATATTTATAAAGTTTAGCATAAAACCGATTACACTAAATGCTGGAGTAATTTGAAGAATTTATTTGCAAATATTTTTCTAATAAATAGTAGGATAGATTGAAAGATGGAAATTTTCTTACTTCGAGAAGATTTGTGAGTATATTTTGAAATAAATTTTCAAGAACACAAAATCTGACCATTTTCAGCCAATACTATAACCGAAAGTATTGGACTCTGCGTACAAGTTATATTAATTTGACTGACTGTATGCAAAGACATGTCACTATTAAGTTAGTTTGAGAAATGAGATCATTATCAAACACAACACCATTAGCTGAACATTGGTTTCCAAAACAAAATTACTTAATAAACTCATTTTGAATTTGAGCAGAAAGATTAAAAATTTGTATTTCCTTTTTGCAACTATTTTAGGGCTTTAGTTATTTTATAATAAGATTAATTGTGAAAATAAACATAAGCCTCGAAACCATAGCTTTCTATTCTTGGAACTGATTAAACTTGTTCAAAAAATAATTTATTTTCATTGAAAATTTAACTTAAAGATTTATGAAACTTTGCTCTCTTAAATTTTTTTCTATTAACTTTTATTTTTTAATTTAAAGCAAGCAAAAGTTTAAGTTGATTAACTAAGAATGTATAAATAATTATTAGCATAACTATATGAAGTGTGTTTTATCAAACGAATGGGCTGATAATGTGTGATAAACTTCGAAATGCCGCCTGTTTATCATCTCCATCATAGTGCCGCTTTTTTGTTGATATATGACAAAAAAGTTTTACTAAGATATATTTAAATTACGTTCCGGAAATATGGAAGAGTTGACGTCTCACTAGGAGTCCTATTAAGTACTTTAATGAGAAGCTCAAATTTTACATATAAAAAGTATTTTCTCAACTAAACTCCATGAATAGTGATATTTAAAGAACATGAAAGCTAAAAGCTTTTTCAAAGAAGTGAAAAAATTCGAATTTAGGAAACTCGTTCTGATTGGGCTCGACCACAAGAATTTCGTTTTGATAAATGCATCTGTGTATTTGAAAAGAATTTCTGTTAGATATTTTCATCTTTTAAAGGCAGGAATTGAATTTAAGACTAGATATAATTGAAATTTGAAAATTTTATAACAAGTTGTCGATAAGCGTTAAGCACTGAAATGACCTAAGTGTAAATGACGATGGGAGAGATTATCTAGTTTTGACTATATGAACAATCGAATGCAGTATAATCTAAAGTGAAAGTTTGATACTAAAGTGGTTAAGATTTAGTTAACCTTACTTGACTTGTGTAATATTAATCTTGTGCGATATTGAGCGTAAAGTGGCTTATAAAGTATGATAATTTAAATTACATAATGTAATAAAAGTGACATTTTGAGAAAGAGAGCTAAATGAAAAAATCTCATGAGAATTAATTTACTCTAAAAACCACTGTTTAAAGTGGCGTTGCGAATAAAATAAAGGAAACATAGTTTAGCAGAGGTTCGACTCGTGGGATTTCTTCTCTATTGTGTATTTATGGTTGTCTTCTAATAACATGCCTCTCATTAGCATTTGCTACCCTCTGAACAGTTAAGATAACTGGTGGCAAGTCATTCCTATTGTTTTAATCAGTTAGATTAACTTTGACCATCTTAACCAAACAAGTTTTAGACCTTAATATTAAATCTATGAGACAATTACGGAATGAGAACAAATGCATCCCTATCTTCAAGAAACAAACATTCGAACACCAGCCTATTATGTCTTCTGTTTTATTGCTATTTGCCGAATACGAGCTGCAAATTAAAGATAACTCAACTTCAGAATCTGCAAATATTATCAATAAATTGCTCAAAGGCTGGAGTATTTCAGTCAATTCTTATTTATTTGAAGTAAAACAGATACAAATCAAATCATCCACTTTAGACATAGATTCGAATTAAATTGTTGAATATTTCAGAACTTTATATGATTGAAACTTCGTGCCTCGTATTGTAATCAGAAATGGATTGAGCTATTTTATAGTGAATAACTATGAAAGCCATTCTCTTTTTAAGTTACTGGTAAACTCTCCTGAGAAAAACTATCCTAAATTAAACTTTTCTAAACCTTGTTTATCTTCTTTTATTAAACTTTTTTCTTAACAAATGTCTCTGCTTTTTATATAGTTGATTATAAATAAGTTTAATTTTCCTAAATCATAGAAAGCCTAACCGGGAAGGCCGTGCACTTTCGGAATGCTTTTAAAATGAAACCGAGCTTGAAATATGGTTAGTCATACAAAATATCAGATGATTAATCATTTTCCAAACGACCTCTATATTCTGCAAAAATTAAGAACCAAATTTTCATTTACTTTTGATACAAAATTTCTAAAGTATTGATGTATTATCTCCCTGTCAAGTGATAGGACTCGTGGTATTATCGACCTAGGTTCGAAACTCTGTGCACTTTTTTTTAATTTTTCTTTTAGTTTCTCAACTCTAATATATTTGAAACTTTTTTAACCGGTGGAATATGTAGATTAAGTAATAAATTACAGAATTTGATCAGATTTAAACTAGATAAATTCAGTTCAAGCAATATTCTTGTTTCGGTAAAAATATTTACTGATTAAAAAAGTTTTTACTTATCATAGAATATCACTTGAATTTAATTAGTTTAAATCTAATTGTAACTTATTACTTAGTACACATATTCTAGCGGTTAAAAAAAAGGTTAAAAGTTTCAAAAAATTATACATGAGAAACTACGAGAAAAATAGAAAACTGTACATGGAGTTCGAACCTAGGTCGATAATTCTACGAAGCTTACGAGTCCTACCTTCTACCACTTAAACAAGGAGACTATTAGAACTCATTTGAAATTTTGCATAAAAAGTAACTGAAAAATTTGATTTTTAATTTTTGCAGAATTTAGAGACCATTTGCAAAAGAGATTAATTGACTGATATTTTATATGACTTTAACCACATTTTCAACTTGATTTCATTTTAAAAGCATTCTGAGAGTGCGAGAACTTCTCGGTTTAGACGAAATTTTTTGGTATTCTATAAATGTAAAGGTATGAAATTTATGAATATATTTGTCAGAAATGTTATTGAGTTTAATGGCATTTTTCTACTGTTAAGAAAATTCAAACATAATTTTGACCATGAAATAGGAATATTGGGTTGTCCGATAAGTTGTTGAGTATGTTGCGAAAGCTATTATATTATATTACTTTGTTCTTACATAATCAATCATGTAATTGCTACCACCCATTCGCATGATTGCTCACCTTTAAATAGTTCAATTAAAGTTTCTCTTGCTTATAATAATGGCGAAATTTAATTTGAAAACTTCAGTGAGTGATTTCGAACAGCAATCTTTTATTAAAATTGGTGTCCTGCTCGACCAGGCAGCGACCTTCCTTCATAAGCAGCTCGTCAAAGCTTTGGATAAAAGAGATCTATCTCTCCGTACAGTACAAAAATGGGCCGAAGACTTCAAAGATGGTAGGCAGGAGGTCTAAAATCAACCTAGGAGTGGTCGATCTGTCTCAGCTCGGACTGAAGAGTAGTTGATCAACCTCAAGTTTTATCTAGAGAACAGTAGGTTCTGGTCGTGTGAGAGTTAGCATTTCGTTTGCAACTTTCATAGAACATCGTACAGCGGATTTGACTAAAGATTTTGGACTAGCCAAGAAAATGGCTACAGGGGTACCCCACTCTCAACGAAAGTCAAAGGGAAATTCGAAATGACAGAGCATACAGTAATCTCAGTGCCTACAAGAGTGGAAGGCTGCTACCAGAATAAATCATTGTCATAGATGAATCTAGGGTGCCAATTTGTGCTCCCCCTCATCAAATCACCAAAGTAAGTTTTGGTCCAAGCCCAAGGAACCAGGATCTAAAATACCCAGAGCTGAGCTCCGCAAAAAGAAATTGTTAGTCATTGTCGGTATGGATACTCGTGGTTTCTCATTTTAGGTAGTTCTGGACGAAAACCAGGCAATGACGAGTGAGCGGTGTTATAGCTATCTAGAGCATTATGCTGACAGTTGGGTGATGATAAAAGCCTAACGCTCCCAGCTATTCTTCATGACAACGCTAGACCGCATAAAACCGAAATGGTTAAAAATTTATTGTAGTGTAAAGGATGGTCAACTTTGCCACATGCTTCCTATAGCCCAGACACAAATCCTTGTGACCACAACTGTTTTGGCCCTCTGAAGAAAATGTTCAGGGGGAATCGATGACAGTCTTGAAGCACTGAAATTGGCAATCGGGGATGCTATGCGGGAACTCAACGAAAAATGGAATGTTTAACGGAGTAGTCAAGCTGCCTCAGGTCTGACAGGCCATAATTGATAAGGAGGATAATTGTTAATTAGTAGTCTATTTTGAATACTTTTGTATATCTCAGAGCAATTTTTTTATTACAGTATAAGCAAGAATTTGTCGAATAACCGAAAGTATTTGTTCAGTCAAACTGGTCAATAAAGACAAGCTTTCAGAGAGTTTACCAGATCCTCTCTTTCCATTCATTTAGTAAGAATATAAGAGAATTAGAAAATGAAACATTTATTTGACTCTATGGCCCATTCCTATGATTATTTTATGAAACAGAATAACATTTAACAAAATAAAAGTTACATAACTAAAAAGTAAGTTCAATGCAACTAAAGTAGTTTGCCAAAAATTTTTTCTTTTATTGCATTTAAATTGCAAATTTATTCAAAGTGAATTTTACTTCATTCAGAGATCAAATTTTGTATAGAATGTTGCATTTTTATTCTTAATCTAATAATGCTTGAAAATTTAGTACTCCCTCTTTCCCAGGGTTTGGTAGTTCGAAGGGGGGACATGTCATTAAACTGAATACCCATTTACATTTGAAACTGTAATGAAATCTTTTCTATATCCCAAAATAAATTTGGAATATTCAACAAATCAAAGCTTTTTACAACAAGTTTCAATAAAATTCATTGTAAAGTTCAACATTGAAGGTCTTATAGCCTTGCTTTCTTGTAAGCTGAGTATGAAAGAACATTCTAAACTCTATTCATCTGATTTTTAGCAAAATTCAATGTTTGTTTATTTATAAAAAAAAATCGTTAGAAAAATCAAACGAGTGAACAAATCTGATTATTTCCATTATTAAACTTGTTTCGTTGATTTTTCATTCAAATTTCAATGTTTGATATAATACTAGATTTACATGAAGTTCTTATCATTCAGACTAATTGTTCGCTTGTTATGTAAATATTCAAACTCACATTGAAATAGTTTGCATTGCATTTATTACAGTTTTCTTAATGCATTTTTTTACGTTTCAAATTTTCATGTCTTTTAGATCAAATGGTTTTGTTAGCAGAAGTCAATTTTTCAAAAGAAACTTTTGATTGTGCTTTCAAAATGACTGGCATTTTTAGAGCTTTGGTTAAACTTGAGATAGTCTTAATGTCGAGTCATCAACCATTCATCAAATTTTAATCAATATCTGAGCTAAATGTATACTTAAGAAGTTTATGATTTATACCCTACTACGTTCTAAGGGTTTCATTAAGAGTTATGCACTCTGTGTCAGCTCATATTTAAATGACAAAAAATTCAAAAATAAAAGAGATTTATTGCAATTCGTTAGGAGAATGATGCTCTTCATAAATCACTTCAATCAAAACTTGTTTATCGACTCAATGCAAATAATCACTAATTTTTATCGGAAGTGAACACGAGATTCATCTTAAATGTAACGCTGATCGACTGAGTCTTAATTGTGATCTTAGAACTTATTGGATCATCTATTTTTTGAAGTCTTTCATACTTTCCTGTTGAATGTCCACCGAAGCGAATACATTTTCCATCCTTACTGAACAAAAACTTACTATCTTTTATCTTATAAATGCACTCAAAATTCGAAACATATTACTTCTTAAAACAACATATTATTCTTTAGTCATGTTATGATCGATTGGTTTGAGATCGAACTTCTATTGTTGAAATACCTGATAAAAGGTTTGAACTCGTATACTTAGGGATAGGTTATTCCATTGACTATTAACTTTAGAATTATGTTTGAAATGGTTTGTCAACTTGCAGCAAGACTGATGTGCAGTTCCTATCCCAGAGCCAATGAACTGAATTTGTTTTTATAAATATCGGGCTTCTGTTTGACAGCTCTTAGAATAAGGTGTGTTCGATGTTCTGCACTCATTCTTCACTAATTTTCATATTAAGTTAATGAAATTGACTGTAGAGACGATGATAAGGACAAATATTCTTCATCAAACTATTGTTTTGATGGTTGACTGCCTCTTCCGACTAGTAATAACTAACGTCTGAATAGTTAGCTTTTGGATAAGTCCAATGTATTACAGATGATTGAATAACTCATGGAATGTCAGGTTTTTTCCGTTAATAACGTAACATTTCTTTTTCTCTTTCACTCAAACTCATAAGGCTCAAGCTAAATTTCAAAATTGTTTCAAAATTTTCAAAGTATTTTTCCATTAGAAAATGCATTTCAAATAATTGTTTTTTAATATTAGAATATAATTTATAAATATCCAATTTTCTCAAATGACAAGGCTTTAAATGAAAAATTAGTTATTACATAAGATTCTGCTCGACTCAAATTACAATCAGGTAATGCAAGATCTAAATTGTATTTGTTTCTGAAAATTCACTTAAGTTTTGAAAAAATTTAATAATATCTCAAAGTGATTATTAATCGAGAATCCTATTTTAAAAGTAATACTAAAATAGTTAAAATTTTGTTCAAATGTGAATACTTAGGGAAAATTTGACAGAGTTAATCCCATTGATTTTGTTTGAATTTCGGTTAATTGAAGTTTTCTCCTATTTCGACCTTTATTCGAATCGCTGATCACGCCGAAAGTGTTTGTGTACTTTAGGTTTCATATGATCTATTGGTGAACGCCTTCATCTTCAATCACTTTTCTGGAGTGCTTAAAGTTAGATGTTTGTCAAGCTCTTTAGGGAAACAATTAGATGCAATTTTCCTAAAAACATGATATACAAGATAAATCGTAATAAAGAAAAATTGCAAACAAAAACTAAAGGGCGAGAAATGGTGCAAACTTAATAAGATTAGTGGTTAGGCAGATGATACTTTGACACAAAATAATTCTGTTTAGCTCGAGATATATCTATTAAATAGGGGAAAACCAAATTATGTGAAACCATAAAATCCTAATTTTTTTCGGATAACCTATTCTTTGTAATCCATGCGTATCCAGACTTGATTTATATCGGATGACTAGAATGAAAAAGAATATTAGATGTCATACTTCAAGTGAAATAATGTCTTTTGGAGTAATGTATTGCTAGGAATAAGTCTAACCATTTTCTTATTTTTATAATTCTTATATAAGCGTTTATATAAGAATTTTATATAAGAATTTCTATATAAGAATTTTTATATTGTGAACGCTTACAAGTGAGATAAACTCATTAATCAAACATAACATAAGAAAAATATTTTTCCAGTAAAATGTTTTTCCAAAATTTAAACCATAAAAGCACTCATTTTTCATGGTTTTGAAGGATAAGATGAGAAATTTGCCATTTAAATGGGCAAACAATTTCAACTTGAAAATTCATTTCCAGTCGCAACACAAATATTTCTTACTGTTATTGAATGTAATATTTGGTTAAAAGATTTATTACGTGAATAGCGAAGAAACTCTTAATCATTATTTCCTATTTTGATGACTGAATCGACAATTGTGTGATTCCCTCAGCAATTGTTAGATTCATTGGCATGTCGTGTCAATTCATTACATGCAATAATAATAATCAAACGCAAAATACTCTCTGTTTAAAGCAGAGAAACTCATCAAACATTCGGGACACGAAGCAGTTCGGGACTAAATTGCGTGAAGACCAATGTATAGCATTGCGGATGTGTTGTCAAAGTGTTATCGCTTTATTGATTAGCTCGAAAAGAATAATTTTTTATGTAATGTTTGTGACCGAACCCTTAAAGTAGATGTCAATTGTGTCGATCTTTGGGTTGAGGTTGATGGACTGCATAAAAATACAGATGAAAGATATCTAACCTCGTATACATATCTAATAAAACTCTAAACATGATTCATATTCCGTATGTGAACCAAAATAGCAATCATAATAAAAACTCAATAACTAAGTGACGGTCATTCTAACTTTCGGTGTACAGTACTCTATATTCTACTCATTCGTGTTTGAATTTCAGAATATGAAGATATATTTTCCTAAATACATCTTCAAATGAAAGTCTTTTATTGATTTTACTGAAGTAGTGCTCAATTTTTTCGAGCTGAAAACTTTGATGAAAACGAAATGCACTTAGACTTTGAACATTTGAAACTATTAAACGCCTGAAGTAATAACAGTTAACAATAAAAAATAATAGATATCGTGATTACATGACTTGAAATTGAAGTTTGATTAAAAATGTTGTTCACAAATATCGTAATTTCTCTGTAAATTGAAATATTTATTTTGAACACTAGTACGACAATTAAAGACAGTGTTTAGTTAATGAGTGAAGGAAAAGTTTTAATTATTGGACAAGTGTTACAAATGTGTCAGCCTCAAAATTACTGACTTGATCACACTTCTAGCGTTAAAACGTTTCCGGCTTCCGATTGCATTCTCACTCACAAAAAAGATTAAGAAAAATCTAGAAAAATAGCTTCTAACTCACAATACTTGCAACAAATTCTGTTTACTAATATTCTCACACTTTGTATTCTGTTATGCCGTAGTAATCAATTGATTTTTTAAACCTTTGTCGAGAAATACAATTAAAAATAAATGACTGCAATTAGTACTTCGTGTAGAGACAACAAGTCTTAAGTACTTATCTGAGTTATTCTCATTACTTCGACCACATTTTCAATTAGGCTAAATCGGAAATTAGTGATTAAGAAATGTTTGTTTAATGTTGACTAAGTTGACTTTGCCTTCAGGTCAGAGCATTATTTATTTGTTTGATCAGAATCAAAATTTTATAAGAAGTTATTGTTCGCATTATGTGCAGTCAAATCAATTTGAGTAGAAATTTTGAATCTATAAAACTTGTATCAAGATTCTTACCATAACTTATATTATATTCTTAAAAAATTTATAACTTCTTTCTTAGAAAATACAGAATAAATAGAATTAGGTAGAATTTCAATTACAATTGTTCTCTTTCTACCAAATCCATTCAAACTGAATAACTTAATACTTTGGGCCAAGTCTTACAAAAATAGTTATTGTATTGAAGTTTAGGATAAACTGATTCACTCTTATCCGGACTCAAATTGAGTGCAACTTTATCTCAAAAAAATATTTCAGAATATATTCCATAGACTTGAAAGTTATAAAGGAATGAGTGGAACAATATTTTGAATAAAAGTGGACTTTTATGAAAGCAATTAAATGGAAAAGCAATACAAGTGATAATATGAAATATCATTGACCATCTGCTTCAATATTTATAACCTCTTCATCTTCAGAGGGCTATAAATGCCTTTTGAAAAGAGCATATATTTGATATAATCCAAATGAAGGCTATAATAGCCCTAAAAAGATTGGATCAATACTCTCTTGGATGTGAAATTTTTTGTTATTTGATGTCACATAAAAGTCAGCTCTTATTCTGCTTAACATTCATTAATATATTATTACAGGTTTCCAACAGAGCTTGAGTTTTAAGATAATTACTATTTAGTGGCTGGTAATGGATGTTTTGTCTTATTCTGTTTATAACTACATAATAATATTTGAAAAATATTTCATTTTAAGTATTTTTTAAAAGTCTCTAAACGAATAGCGAATAGATGGTCACATTAAGTCACAGTTAGTTTATTTCAATTTCTAAGCTGTTATTAACTTTTATTTTAACGAAAGGTCTGTTTTGGGAGAAATACATTCGCAAATCACTATAAATCATGATTTATCGCTAACTTGTTATGTAGTAGACTAAAGGAAAATAACTTTCGGTATACTAACAGACTAGAAATAGTTTTGGTAGTGCTTCTCAACAGTTTGATGACAAGAATAATTCCTTGGAGCAGATTCTATCAGATTTTCGCTATGGTTGAAGTTTAAATTTAGTTAGCAACAAATATCTTAAAAATTGATAACAGTCTTCACCAATAATTTCCGGTCTGTCGACTATAAAAATGCTTAGTTCACAAAGATAGGTAATTACTTTTGTTGCTCGAAAAAAAGCGATTTCAAAGCTCTTTCAGAACTTATTAAAATTTATATTCACTAACAATAAGTCGAAGTGCTTGAAGACAGACAAATATATTTGAGCTTTCAGTTGGTTGTTAAGTGGAAAGCATTTTTTTTCCTTAGAGAATCGAACTTCCGCGACAATCGTGTTCGAGCTCTTAACTAATTGCTGCATAACTTAATAAGAGAATGACTTTCACTACATTAATCTTCAAGGTGAAGAACCAGTGGCGAAGCTAGCAAATTTCAAGTCAGAGTACACTAAGTCCAATATGCTAAGTGTGAGTCACATATCATATTTCATTTGATTGAATATATACTTTCCGATTAAAGTCTATTATGCTATAGTTCTAGATTTGAATTATTCACTGTTTTTACTTAGTTTTTTCGTAAATATAGTAAATTAAAGATTTGATATACAAATATATACAACTTTGTCCATAAAGTTGACAGATTTGAGTTGAGCGTACCAGCGCGCCCTCGGCTTCTACCGGCTTCGTCACTGTCAACCAAAAACTTCTTTCACTGAGCGCAAAGTTTTCTTCAGACGATAGCAAACTTTGGAATCAGAATAATGTCCATTAAGTTAGAAACGTACGTTGAATGTCCACCATTTGTTTAGATAGAAATTCTTTCCTCTATTTCAGCTGCATTTGATTGTTTATTTTAAAAAATTAGAACTGATTGCAACGTCTTAATTACCTATGTAATTGGTACTTTTAGCCCATTGGATATATTATTTGTTAAGAGTTTTCTTTTACAAATATATGACTCCTATAACTTGAGGAAAAATTATTTGCTCTGTTTTAAGGAGAGCTTTATTCAAATTTAAAATGAATTATCTTCACAAACTCGAATATTATGCAAAGTAAGTTTCTCTCCAGTTTGAGGAATGAGAGCTCAATTTCAAAGTTTTAAGGCTTAACCAAATTTATGAAAAATCACGTAAACTTACTTAAGTGAAAGACTCGATAAGTATGCGAAAACTCTCTCCGAATGGAAAAATTATGAAACACTCATTTAAGACAAGAAGTTGGATAAAAGAAACTTATGCCTTAAGACTTAACTAAAATTGATTTTTTGCACATCCGGTGTCTGAATGAAAATGTACTCTGAAATATACCATTTATTTTATATTTCAAATATAAATACAGTAACACCTCGATATAGTAAACCTTCTTATAAAGAGTTCTCAGTGTAGTAAGATTAATATTCTAGTCCTGACACACACTTACTAATGCAAAATAAGCTCTTTTTAGTCAAACCTCGTTATAGCGAACAAGAAATACTGATCCCCAGTGATTCACAATATCGAAGTATTACTGCCGTGTTTGTAGGCAAATAATATTTAAAGATATGATAGAAAGGGAGTAATGAAATAGAGATGAGTTGAAAGGCATGAACTGAATAATAAAAAATCGATTGACTTAAAACGGATCTGTTTGAAAATCAGTGTCTGACCTATTTTCGAGTGATTTAATATTTTTAATACATATTTTATCAAATTGTTTAACGTTTGACTTGAGAAAACATTGAAAGAATCTGTTAATTTTTGTGCTTTCACAGTTTGAAAGCATGTGTGACCTTAGTAAACATCGAGAAGGCTAACGAGTTATTCGACCTGAAACTTTGTGTTTATAAGCTTATGAAGGAGAAAGTGTTCTAAATACTCTGTAGGGAAAATAATTCTCAGCTACTATTGATTCATTCCAATTGATTGTCGATTAATCCCTTTCAAAGAGCTTATACGACAAAATAATATTGACGAGACAATAATTGAGTGCAATATGGATTAAGCTCAATCTTAAATCTTAAACAGAAATGTGACTGTCAGAACAGCTATTCTAATAATGTATTTATTAGATTTTCGGGTAACCGATGCTTCAATCAGAAATGCCTTGTTCTTTTTATCTGTCATTCTTATTATTGAATGTTTGAATAAATCCTTTCAAAATGATTTAGGAATTAGTTGGAGGACATATGAGACTAGCAGTATCTGATTCAGTATCTGATTCAGTATCTGATTCAGTATCTGATTCTGAATATTTCTAAGAATGATTGGACAATAAAACTTAGAAATTTGTGTGGTGTTTGCAATTTATACCTAGGATTATACTAATTGGCCATTAAGTTAAGCCCTAATAGCACTATAATGTTAATAATAATGATAATAATAAAAAGCAACTTTTTCCAACTTGTGAGAGATGAGGACTACTGTAGT
This sequence comes from Archegozetes longisetosus, assembly GCA_018873245.2. Taxonomy (NCBI): domain Eukaryota; kingdom Metazoa; phylum Arthropoda; class Arachnida; order Sarcoptiformes; family Trhypochthoniidae; genus Archegozetes; species Archegozetes longisetosus. The sequence goes on from JAEMBT020000007.1 coordinate 10,686,760, forward strand.
GTGTGATATATGATGTCATTTATATTATGGCCACTGCTATCTAAAATAAAGTCACAATCTTTGTTCACTCTCACACTCAACTTTTCAAATTCCTATTCAATTGGGAGCTCTTTCATCACAGAATGTCTCATAACAACTCGCTAAACATTTTATTATTTTATACGCAAAGTACACATCCATTACTCACATATATTGTAGTATTACTCAAATCTGTTTTGTAAACATTTTCTAACATTTCTTTCGTTGAAAGTACTTTTCCGAAAAACAAACAACTGAATAAAATTTAAAATGAGTCCAGTTTTACAACTTTTTATTTCAGAGACATAATTGAGGAAAGATTTAGACATCAATTATTCGAAGATAGAATGAAACAAATTTATTTGAGTCAACTTCTTAAATCATTAGTTGGCTGTCAAATAAAAGAAGTGACAGAAAAATAGTTTCATATCTATAGAAGAAATACAAGTCTGCTTTTTATCAATAATCCACATTTTACAATGAAATAAATAGGAGCCAAGTCTGTCATCCATTAAGGAGTCCATCATTTCTAGCCTCTCGCTGGACCACAATTCAGTCAAGAGAAGAGTCCAAATGTTCAATCTATAATAAAGTGCTTCTCCTTTTGACTCTTCATCATATATATATATATATATATATATGTATACAATCTATATATATAAGAAGCAACTTTCAACTATAAAAGCTATTGCAGTGTTTGCTGATTGTGAGGCCAGAGATGCTCGTGAACAGTTTGCTATTTAGTGTTATTAGAGTTGGTTATATCAAAGATTATCCGTATGAGTATGAAACCCATTCATCAGATGCAGTGATAATCTTTCTATGACAATAGTAACCATTAACTTTACAACAATGTATGCGTAGATTTGGCTAAAGCTCATTTGAGTGCTTGTCTTGTGGAACATTGTTTTGATATGGCGTTCGCTCGACGAGAACACGTATTTTGCTATTAAACATATCTGAATGCGAGCAGCTCTGGATCTTAACAATATTTTAAATCGTTTTTCTTTCGAACCTTATAGATCGATTCCGAGCCAGATATTGAATTTTTTTCTAACGTTTTCCATGGTTAAAGTGCAGTCAAGATTTAATCTCAGCTTTTCTAGTATTTGCTTATGTTTTACATTTTTTATGATTTTTTTCTTAGTCAAATAGGTCTTGCAGTAGATTTAAAGCAACTTTTTTTAATAAACGTGAAATGCATTAGGCTTGAAAAATATTTGTTATTGGGACTCTTCTCAGATAATATCTAATAACGGTGTGTGGTTTAATATAAGTTTTATCAGCCTATTAATTTTATATTGCAATACAAAACAAGTTCTCCTAAGGCGGTCTCAAAGTGCATTTTATTTTTCGCCAAACTATTTAATTACGGAAATAGTATCCAATGACATACATTCACGTGATGCCAGACTTTCATTTTCTTTTCATGCATAAAGGAATTCCAACTATTTTAAGTGGTTTATTTTGTGAATTTTTCAGTTTCAATAATGGCTTAATAATTAAACGAAATAGCTTTGAGTATTTATTGCATTAAAGACGTGTTAAAGTTCTCAATTCATGGTATGATTAATGTATTTTTATATTTATATAGTATTTGGCAATTTACCTTAATTTGACTGTACTTTCATTTTATCATTTCACAACTTTTCATTTCATACTTGTTTATAAAAGTTAAGTCTTTTTACTTCGATCAATTCACGGATTTTGAGCCTTAATTTAAAAATAGCTTAGATTTTAATGAGCTATCGAATTAAGAACTTACGCGACAAAAAAAAAGATTTGATGCTTTTTGTTTGCGCAATCGATAAATTGAATCTTTAAAACACTTTCCAGGGGCGTATTTAATGAAACGCAAGTTGAAATTTGACACTTTCTGCAAACAATTTTATAATTCAAATTCGACAATCTTCATTCAAATTTCAATCTTTAGGTTCAATATTAAAATTTTATTTTTAGTTTAAGTTCAATAATCTGTATTCAATTTTGATTCAAGTTTAATGATAGAATTTGAAAGTATATTTTGTTCAAAAATGTGAAAATCAGGCAATTTCCTTAACCTAAATCATCCTTTAATCATGTTTAACTGCAGAACATCTGTGCTTTGAACTGAAGGCAACCTTTGCTCAATATATTACTGGCACTTACTTTTACTCTTTGTGCGCACAATAAGTTCAAATAATTGCTATGCAAAATAGATTTGATCATAAACTTAAATCTTCTCAGTGGGAATAAATCTGAATTTTTATATTGTTATATTCACTTATTGTGGATAAGTATCAATTTTTGTAATGCTCTCATCAAATTCAGAATTGAATTCAGAATTGAATTCAGAATTCACTTGCGATACAGGAGAAAAATATTTTTTCATCCATTATCTTAACAATCAGATTTTCCATAATAGATTTTTTCTCTATTGAGCAAACAAAAAATTTAAATTTAGAAAATTGTAGTTGAATAAAAGGTAGCCTTTGAAAAAAATATCTGATTGAATGAAGTTTTGTTTTTCATGTTATTTCAGTTTATTTGTGGTAGACTTAACAGTGAGCTGTACTTTAAGTTTGTCGTGACAGAGGATTATCTTCATGTTCGTCCTACGAAATACATTTTGGTTGCCTGAATGGCATTAATCTCTAGATATAGAGTAGTTGTTTCATATAAGCTATATATATAAATGTGTTTCGCTTATGATTCCCTAATCTGTGTCTGAGTCTGTTATATGCTAGTATCATATCATTGATGGATTTTGAGTACTGTATTAGATAGTGGTCGCAATATCCTTAGTATTATTAAGTGCAGAGAATATTAATGGTTTCTTATCATCCAATATGATCTTGGAATTTTTAAACTGTTTCCAACAATTTTGAAACAATTTTTCATAGTCATCTCAAGCTTTTATTGATGATCAAACTTATGTTGTATCTAAAACTTCAGCCAACATGTTCTACATACAGTTGACTCAAGTTTTTCAGTCAATATGACTTTTTTCTTCTCTAAAAGTTTTCATTTCTATCACTCGTATTATGTTAATAAAATTCAAATGTATTTATAGTTATAATAACGTTTCTAGTGAAAAACTATTTTTAAGACTAAACATATCAGAAATTGTTTACTGTTAGAAATTCCTAAAACTAAGTTAAAATTTGATGGCAACAATTCTTTCGCTAATGCCATCAATCTTTAGAATCGTTTACCTATTTTTATAAGAAACGGAACGAATATTTGGAATTTGGTAAGAAATTTGAAGTATTCTCTAAAGTAAAATATTGTATATAATCAGTGTATTCTCTGACGTGTTACGAACAACAAAATTTCATTACTATTGTATGAATCTATTTGAGATGTTTCGCGAGTTTCTAAGAACCTACTGTATTATCAGTGAAATGGACTCTCATAACTTATTAATATTAAACTCAATGCTTTCCATTGAATGGGATTTCTTTATAAAAAACGCATTCCATTGAGAAGAATTGTTGTTTTCTCCAGTGATTCAATTGTTAACTTATTGAATTTGTACAACAAATCCTAATGCATTGAGACACGATTGAATCATATTATCATTTGAGAAGTATAGGCAAATCTAAAAAAAGTTTTGTCAAACTTGTGAACAAAATTACCATAATAGAAACTTTTCCAATTTGCTTTGATGCATTGTGTGCGTGCGGATGTCCAAACTGTGAATCATTTACGCAATTTTACTGCTTATATTTATATTTGTCCTGTCAATAATGTTGATGATGTTGACACAAATTTAAGTGAACTCATATAAATTTCATCTCTCTCACTCTCTCTCTCTCCTCTCCTCTCCTCTCCCTCCCTCCCTCCCTCTCTCTCTCTCTCTCTCTCTCTCTCTCTCTCTCTCTCTCTCATTTTTATAGATGTGATGGTATTAAGTTTTGTCATTGGAGGCTTCACAAATGTTTGCAAGAATAAATAACATAAAGTATTCAAGTTGTAGAAAATTTGTTTGGTTGTTTTGAACGTTTCAACGGGTCTATTAACCATTCTTTATCTGATCAGACTTGAAGTTATATCTGAGTAAAAATACTTCTAATGGATAACTTTGGTGAAAAGTGTGACATTTGTTGGACGTTTAGATTTTAAACAGAGTTTTAATCATAATTGAGTTTTGGTGAGAAAAAGTATCAGCTGTAATAATGGTAGAAGAAACTGCTGATGTTTTATATGATATGTGCGCTGATGGCTGTCCTAATCTTATTGATTGCAACACTTCGTACTTGACGGATAACATAACTAATTCATTTTTGAATTACACTCTTTGCTTAAATACAACTTCGACTGTCACCGATTCCAATGTTTTTGACGAGTCATCAGAATCACCTAAAATCGAATGGATGGATCCTTCGTATTATTCGACGCCCTATCAAATCATTGGCACTATTTTTCAGGGAATCATTCTGATTGTTGGTGAGTCAGCTTATATCCTCTTGTTGAAAGAATCAAATAAAATTCAATAATACACTCTAAACTCTTTATAGTGAACGAGTCTGTGTAGTCAAAAGTGTTGATTGTAGACCAGATTCACTACAAGCAGGTTCGCTATAAACGAGTTAGGCTGTCATTTTATAGTAATACTGAATAAATAACTGAAGCAATAAATATATATTACAGTGTGTATGATTTTTTCGTTTAACACTTATTTGAAGAATTTCATTAAAGCAGAGCCTAATTCGATATTTCACTTTACATTATGAAACTTTTGTTTAATAAGGAAAGATTTTTTCGTCCAAAATACTAACAATTGTACATAAGAAATGTAAAACATTCACTTATCTAAGATTTTTTTGAGAAAATCTTTTGTACTTGATCTTATAAATTTTATATTAAATCGCTAGAGAGCTTTAATAATAGATATTTATATGAATATATCACATTTTATTGCTGTTATTAAATTATTAGCTCATTTTTAACTTATCAATTTTAGTCCAATCCATTTAAAGATTATTTTATCGACAATTCAGGAATAATTTAGTGTATTTTGAACTTATTTGAATTGCAAATTAAAATTTACTCCTAGAATATGAATGCCATTAATCGATTGGACTTTGTTTTGTTTGAACTTTAAAAGGAGTTTTAGGGAATATAATGGTGGTAATAGTAGTATTTAAAACGCGTGGAATGAAGACACCGACAAATTGCTATTTAGTGAGCCTTTCAATCGCTGACTTCATAGTATTAGTGGCTTCGGTGCCAAACGAGATAATTGCTTATTACGTGTTGGGGGATAAATGGATTTGGGGACGTGTTGGCTGCGGACTATTCATATTTTTCCAATACTTTGGGATTAATGCATCCTCATTATCAATAACTGCCTTCACAATCGAGCGATATATAGCTATCTGTCATCCGATGAGAGCTCAAAAGATGTGTACCGTTCATAGGGCTAAACGAATTATAGCTGGTGTTTGGATGTTTGCATTTCTATATTGTTCGCCGTGGCTTTTCCTAACCAAAACTGTGCCAATTTATTACAAGGGCCACAAAGATATTGAGACCTGCATTTTCGCTCTATCCCGAAAATATTATAAGGGATACTATTTCGCTGATATGATAATATTCTACGTTTTCCCTCTACTGCTTTCTTGTGTGCTCTATGGGCTCATCGCCAGAATTTTATTTAATAATGAGATGTCACAGAAAGCTGGAAATAGCAAATCACGGAATGGTCATTCGAGTAACTTAGATTCCGCTGAATATAAAAAATCCACCTCTAATGACGCCGCAAGAGTACAGGTAGGAATCTACTTTCTCGCTTTTTAACATTAATTATTCATAAGTTTGGCAGCTTCTCAGTTCTGGCCAAATTGATAGCTTGCTATCAATTCATGTGATGGGACGCACAAATTTGTTTCTATAGAAGACTGATTTCTGTATAAACAGTACCTCATAAGAATTGCATGAATACTTCAATTGAATACTTTATTGGCTTACGGAACCGTAATACTAGTTTTGTGTACTTATTGTAATGATCGATAATTGCAAAATATCTAAATAGCATTATATTCATACTTTGCAGTCATTATTTAAAATAACTGATGATAAAAACCATTTCGATTGTTAGTCACAAAGATCTGAGCAATCTTTACATCTGTTTGATATCGGCTATTAATTTGATGGTCATAAAAGCATTATCGAAAAATAACAACAAAAATTGCTTGTAATGAGTTTTCTCATCTTCAACTGTTACATCAAGTTGTCTGAGCACGTTATCTCTTCCTGTATGTGAAAAATTAATTCCAGTTTTATGCACAGTGCTATATATTAATAGCAACACTAATGTATATTTCTTGATAACAACTACTATTCTGATCATTTATATGCCTTTTCAAAGTGAATGTGAAAAGATTTATTAGACTCTGGTTTGTGCCGAATGGAACCCGGTTACTATTTTTCAAAATTAATCTCTTATAAAAAAAATCTCATTCAGTTTCTTTTTGAACATAGTTCGAGGACATTTAAAGCTGAAAAGTTCAGAGTTTTCAAAAGAAGTACTCCAAGCTTATTACAGACTCTGAGTTTAATTAAAACTTCAAATAAGTTTTTTGAAAAGAATGTTGTGATCAAGTTTTGTAACACTGACAAAAATTTGAAAAACTTCTTAGAAGAATGGGTAGATAGTTTTTGTTTGTTAGATCAATTTTTCAATGAAATATTGCTCTGCTGTTTGATTAAAATTTTTGTATTCAGAGAAATATACTGAAAATTTGGTTTCGCTTCTCTTGAAATGAATAATTTATCCTTTTCCGTGACATTAATAAATTCATTTCACTCAATAAATATATAAAGAAACAAATAGAAATTCTTTTTCCTATAAATCTCATGATATTAAGCTAAGATATTCTGTTAATTAAAAGAATTCATATACAGTCACGTTCTTAAGAATTAGGTAATGCAGTTGAGCTCAGGTTTCGCTTGAGATATAAAATGCTTTGAAAATCTGTTCAGACCAGTAATTATATCATAAGTGTTATTAATGTGAAATAATGGATAAAAGCTTTAGATAACTAATAAGTATTACAGTTGAAGATCAGTCTCACTCAGCTCATTAACATGACGCTAATATATTTGAATTTTAATACTGAGCATATTTTTAAATTAGCTCTAAATTTTCAGCTCAAAATGCTTTTAATTCTAGTGTTGCTCTGCTCTAATTGAAGCTGCTAGTCCTTTTCGAAGCATTTGGTTTCCGTCAAAAATATTTTTTCATTAAGACAAATTCTTAGAACTCATTAAAATTATCAAAAAGTCTTACGCTCGCTATTCCCGGCAAAATAATTTATTCCAAGAGGATTTAAATTTGATATAACAAATCTGAATGACTTCTCGAATATGCGCTTCAGCTTATTAACAATGAAAATAAGTAAGAACTTCAAACATTTAAACAAAATGTTAAGTCAGATCTTCAATTGTTAAGATGTGGATTAAATTGAGCTACCATAACCAGTCTGAACGATTAGAATCTCTAACTTTTATTTTGAGCCTATCGATTATTTAGAATCTACTATGGTATTATTTCATACACTAATGTTATGATTGTTTTAGCTTTTATATACTATAGTATCTAACAACTAATAACAAATATTGATAAAGTCGTTCAACTGACTTCAGAGATAAGAAATCAAGGTTTAACTTGACGTCTTCATAGTCTTCAGCAGCCAACGACTAACTCTTAAGCTTAAGATATGTAACGGGCTGTGCATTGGCTGTGAATTAATTAGAAACAAAGCTTTAATAATTGATAGCTTGGATCCTCGCTAAACCGTATTGATAATATGAAAATGTTATCGTTTCTACTTACTCTTGTAATTATGTAACTTGTGATCTGATTTCTGAAATCATAAATTTCGTAAGGATTGTTGTATATTGAGATACATTCTGTCAGTCTCTGCGTGCAGTGAAAGAATTTTTGTCCAATCAGTTTGCTTTCCTGATTAATACGAAGGTCACAGAGTAGGAAAAGCTCTCAATATTACAAATGTCACTCACTATAAGATCGATAGCCATCCGTCCGAAAGACCGGATAATCAAAAATGTTTGCTTTTTCGATGAAAAAGCTTTTTCCGGTCGAATCGGTTGATTCAAGATTCAAGTCAGTCAAAAATAAGAACGGGGTTAAGTGGTCAGTAAGATTCTAATGGAAAGTGACCCGCATCTCAAGTATGGATCCTTTCAAACCTAACTACTGCTAATCAGTAGTTAAGAAAAATATTATAAAGACTAATTTTCTCTAAATTTTGCAGTTTAGGCAAATTCCCTAAACAATATTCTTGTAGAATACTGTATATAAGTACACGTTTCGAATATAGAGCTATTCGATGAAATAGAAAAGATATCAGAAAATGATATGTTTGACACAACGGTCCCAAAACAACAATAATTAATCTCGCTCTTGTCTGTTATAAGTTGCCTGTGTTTTATTATAACTAATAAACGTTATTTTTTCGATTTTCGTTCACTTGAGATATCGGAGTGCGGAAAATAAGTAGAAGAAAAAATAGACTTATGTTAAGAATAGTTGTATCAATTTTCATAGTAAATGCTATGAGCGATGAGATCCTAGAGTTGGAATCATTTTTGGTCCAATAGAGAGTTCGGAATGAATTGAATGAATACGAAAGAATGCTCTGAACCAAAATAACCTGAAACGCAAGCCTCGGCTAATTCGGATGCCAGTAATAGGCGATAGCTTTTTATATGCCAACAACAAGATTGATTGATTTCGTTATTGCCTCCTAAATAAAGTATAGCTCAATAGTAACAAACTCAAAATCCTGGTCACATCTCAATCATTGTTCATCATTCGCTTGCTGTCCCTTGCACTTTATCTAATGTTTCTGTTCTTGTTGAAAATTGTGAAAAATTTAGTTTAGATTTAAGCGCTCTTTACCTGTAATACTACCAATAATTTGATTTGAAGTTTACTTTTCTGAAACTTTTACATTCGAAGAGCTTTGACAAAATGTGTTCACTCATACAGTTTTGTTATAAATTTATATTAAACACATTTCGAAATAAAAGACTAGAAAACTTTTAAAATATAGCATTTATTCGTTAATCTGTGACACGAGTTCACAACTTTTATCCATATTGGATGGGTAGACAAGACAATTGAGAACTTGTTATGAAAAAAAGTTTCAAAATTCAATTTCAGGATAGGTTTGATGTACTTGTTTATCCCTTTATCTTGAATTAGCTGTCCCAAAGTGAAATCATAAATTTAAGCATTCTTTTCAATTCTAATGGAATCCTTGGAATCAAATCTTCTGAATTAAAGACATTTCTGAGAAGATCGCATTAAGCGTTGTCGTTATGGGAACCGAATTCTTGAATCATGTGTTAATTCATTACTGAAAGGACGAATATTTCAATGAAATGAATTGTCACTCTCAGCTCATTTGGCAAATTTGAGTTGTATTTGAAAAGAAAAGAAAAAAGTTTTCTCAGTGTAGAATTTCTAAGATTCAACTTTAGACACATTGGCAAACTTTTGTAGTCTTTCACTTAAATGATGTGTAAATTTGGAGGACAAGAAAGTGATGATCACAGCGTAAAATACCAAATGTTCAAACTTGTGGACATTTATTTTTTGTAAGTTTGAAACGTTTGACTGGAAGCGAAAGGTATTAAATTGAAGCTAATATATTGCACAGCTTTGCTAAAAGTCAAAAATGCCAATTTCATCATTTCAATCAAAAAATAATTGAGATCATTGTTTTAATTTACAATTTTTGCAATATCTTTCATATAGGATTTCAAAAATTTTAGAGATTAGAAGTTTTTGATTTTTTCTTCTATTTTACATTTTCGAACAATTTTTGAAATCGAAATTTCAAAATACAAAAATCTGAAATTTTCTCAAAGCAAATTTTATTTGAATCGAAAATTATAATTAAAAATCGATGTATCTAATTATAGAGCAAATTTTGGGTGATCTATATTCATTTGAATGAGACATAGAAATGATATCTTTAAGTTTAAAGGCATTAAGTTTATTGCTCCGATTCGATGCAAAGTCAAAAAGTAGTAAAAAGTGATTCAAGCAAAACGAATAACTGTATTTCCTGTGTTTTGATGATGCATCTGGCAAAATAGTGTTCAAATTGAATAAAACATGTCTATTGTAAACTTATCAATAGAATAGTTGCAAGAAATATTCCTTACATTTGGCCGATAAAAGATATAAAGGATTATTTGTTACCTTGTATTCAACAAAAGTCATAATAATTTACCCTTTTTGCAAACTCGACTAAAAATAAGAATGGCATTTTAACACTTTACGACGCTATCAAGTATTTCGATTTGAAGCATTTCGACTTCGAGTTACGAAATACTTTATAAAATTCATAAAAGCCTTGGAGAAGAAGTAGTGCTTAAAATGCATAGAGCTTTGAATGAGATGTCATTTTTTAAATTGTTGAGCTGCAATTCAGTTATAATTTAAAATTCTCTCCAAAGTTAGGCTTATTTTGAAAAATGTTTTCATGAAAATCTTTTCTATGGTTGCAGTTATTTTATGGAACATTTTGATTGATCTTTCAACAAAATTAATACTTCTATAACTTAGTACTTCAGATAATTAATGGCCACGTTCGATTGCTAAAACAAATGGCTGATTAAGTTTTGTTGAACTTTTAGTTGGAGTTGTATGCTTACTATTATTTGGAGGAATTTGGAACAACCTTTCAATGATTAAAAGTTACATCAGAGAAATAAGAGAAAATGGAAACTAAACGATCGTTCCTTCCATCCTCTAACTTGAAAATTAGAAATAAAAAGGCAAACAAGTCTTTCAATCTATCCCCAATTATGTTTGTCATTCGTATGGCATTATAGCTGAAAAGTGAGTATAAATCGATAATTGATAAAGTGGTCATTTAAGTTAAGAAGCATGAGATCCTCCTCGAAAATGGTGTTTTTTCGAGGAGGATCTCATGCTTCTTAACTTAAATGTGTTTGATGCAAAGATATTGGTTGCTATAGAAACTGGTGTTTGAGCTACGTTAGCAAGCTAAGTTAGTTACACACTTCTGACTGAACAATTCAATCACTCATTTTGTTGGCTAACGTGTAAAAGTTTTTTTTTCTGAGGGAGCAGTCACATTAATGCCTGTCAAAAAACTGATATTGAGATTTGTTTAGCTTAGTTATACACTCAACAGAACATACTTACAGAATATACTTATAGAACGTACCCAAAGAATCAACAGCTGGTTGGCATATATTCAACTTTAGCTACAAAGATCTCATGCATTAAATTAAACTATTATAACATACTTTTGTACTGATGTCTTGAAAATATCGATCTCTGCAATGAAGGATAAGCTAAAAGGTTTGGTGAAGGCAAAATCAATATTATCTAGATTTGAAGCTCTCATTAGTTGTTTAGACTGAAGTTCATTATTTAAATTTGTTTGTCAATGCGATCAATCGAGTGTTGGATAGAGAGCTGCTGAAAAAGTTTTCGACTAATTAAATATTCTGTTCTGGAATAAGCTGAAACAGAAGTTTTCCAATGACTGCCAATGAAATTAAGTCTATTAAATCGATACTCTTTTAGGATGCATCAATCATTTTGTTATGAGTGCAAGTTTGTTACAAGTGATACACTTTTTCTAATACTTTCATAATATGAAAATAAGAGTTTTTACTCTTTGATGGATTTTAGATGAAGCTTTTATGATTTTGTTCAGTTCTAAAACTCTATCTTATAAATAAAACAATCTTTTTCCAACCAATACAATAGTGACTATTCCTAAATTGAGCTATTTTTGCAACTTATTAATCAATAGTTACGAAATGCCCAATTCTTTCACCATTTCATAACTTATGGATTATCAGAAAAACATTAAGATTATATCTTTTGCTACGTTAAATCCTTTCTACACCTCTCTATCACGTTATTATTAAACTTTTGTTGCATTTTGATAAATGTATTTCTTATCTTTTGGTTGGGTTTATAAATCAAAGTCATAATAGAAGCACAACTTTGAAAGTGGAATAACATAATACAACAAATCTGACAGCAACACAACTCATCAGTAGTACAGTTTAAATATGAATGAAGTAAAAGTCAATCATTAATAGATAAACCAGTGATCGTTTGTTTTTCTGTTAAGACAAAATCATTTATATTCCACACAAGCTCAATTGACGCATTGCTCATATTTTTGTCATTCAATATGTGTCTTTTTTTTGTTTTCTCAGATTTTCAATTTGTTTCAAACTGAAAATAAGTAAAAATAGTTTTCAATTTGAAAGTGTTTGAAAGTGCGTGTTTGACCATAAATACTGTTAAGAAGTGATGATAAGAGATATTTTAGATTTTGGTATAAGTTCATATGTCTATACATAGAAGAGTATAGTTTTGTTCGGTTGAATCAACTCTAAAAGACTCATCGAAGCAAATAATGGCAAAAGGATTTTCTCTTATTCTCGTATTCATACTCATGTATTTTAAAGCTATAATTGTGTTTCAGTTCTGCTATTTTTATCAATTTTGCTTTTCTTTTTCATATAGTCTTTACGTTGACTTTGCGTTATAATAAACTTTTCTAATCCTTAACTTTTAAGAGTAATTCAATGTTTTCTAGATTTTTAAATTATATTTTCAAGTTTTTGATTAAGCTAATGCTGTTTGAGCTTAAAAGCCATTTGTCACTAATAGCAGAAACTGCATTAGGTCAGATTGAAAAACATTTTTTATCAAACTGAAATAATAACTATAAAAGCGATTATTAAGAGATTATTGTTGAAAACTTTACAAAAATCACATTAAATATCTAATGCACGAGTTTATTATTTTAGAAACTTTTCAGAAATTGAAAGATGTATTTGATTGATATCTGTGCCACTAAATTGTCACATAAGGCTATTTTAGGAGAAAAGTTTAAATGCCATCACAAAGCCTTTTAAATAGCCATAAAGTAAAAAGAAAAACAATTTATAGTGGATGTAGGATTTGGCCATAAATAAGGCAACACAATGTTCAAAATGATCTGATATGACGCGCGACAAAACAATTGAAGGAAATATTCCTTTAGTATGTTGTATAAAATGCCTGTATTAAACTGTTGTTCATTATTTATTTATTATTGCTTTATTAAATGTCTGATCGTTTTCAAAGCGTTTCTTAATTGTTTTTCTATATGAGCGCTTTCCAAACCACGGCCCGATACATCAAACTTCTAGCCCGATGGCAGATTCGATAAATATTGAGATAAACTCTTTGCGCGAACAACTATCATGGGAAAAAATTCTATAATAGGATTTGTGGTATATTCGTTCAATATTTTGTTTGTTAAAATATCATAATCAGTTGAGAGATGATTCAATCTTAATCAAAAATTGAAGCCTTTTGTTGTGCTAATCTTCAATGTCTAATCTAATAAATTTGTAGCTTGTTTTTCACATAATTTTTCCAGTGTAAATCTTGATCAGTCAATTATTCGATCTGGATCCGGAGGAAGAGCTAAACTTAAACGTGGTCCATAACTATATCCATTGAGTAGAAAGTGACCCGCTTGGTGAAAGAGTATCAGGTATTATACTAGAAAAAGTGTACATCATATTACAGTAATGAAAAGGTTTATTTATGAAACATAAGGAAAGTAAGAAAGTTTTACTCTCTAAGAATAAAAGTTTAAGATTCCTATAGAAATACTGCATAAATAAATAATTATGAGAGACATATAGACTCGTTAATAGAAGTTTACAGTTGAATGCTGTCATAAGTGTATTTTGAAAACAATTTGATAAGTAAATATCTAGAATTGTCTAGAAATAGTGAAATAATAAAAGCTTAATAAACGCAATAATCATGCTATTTATCTTTTTGCTTCGTTTGTTACGCTTTATCCCGAGGTTACGCTTTTGGCTCATTTATGTCGCAAATCTAAAGCTCAGATATGATCCATTTATTGAAAGTCGTTGATTCTGTGTATTGACTCAGTGCATCTCTTCTCTGACGAACTCTTTTAGTAACTTAAGTCGAGTTACACTGAGACATCGATTTTCGATTTACATGTTTTTCTTTTTTACTCAGGATCAAAACTTTGATCTAACACTACATTAATAGCATTTTACTTGAAAAACATTTCTGTAGTTCAGTTATTAAATTATTCTAATGATTAATTGAATGTTATTATTCTTTGTCTTATGACTTCATTTTGAACGCTCAACATTTGTATTCTTTTCAGGCATACTATTATTCTGAAATGGATATTAAAATTAGGCACTCAACTGACATTTCTGTTTAACATATTGTATTTCAAAGAGAATTTTTTTCTATTTATAATGGTTTACAGTGTTGTTGCATTTTATTAAAGCAAAATGTATAGAGAATCTATAGAGAATCATGCATACCATGTACTGGACATTGCTGTATATCAAGCCTGTTATTATTCCTTTGAGATCGTATTACAGAACTGAATGAAATTTATTACATGAATACATTTGAAACACTAACTACTCTTTGCTTATTTTATTCGTTTTCCCTTTGCGTCAAATTGAAATTTCTCGGGAATATGCCTAATAAATCATTATTGCGGCCCAGTCTTATGTTTAGGAAATGTTAGCAAACATTTTATGCTCTTCAACCAAATTTCATCATATTTTATAGCTTTTCAGTCAGTAATTTATTGCTTTTTCACTAGAGAAACTTAAATTTACAGAATCGCGTTAGTAAAACTTATTACAAAAAACATGAATAATAATTTCAATATTTCATCTATTAAATGAACCTGTCTCAAGCTCTGAACAATTTGATTATTGAATTTCTAGAATTATGTAGAAGAATATATTCAGTCGACTTAAATTAGGATAAATGTTTCGATAATTTTCATTTAACCCGAATATTGCAAATTCAGTCATTTTTATCTAATTGTATGATGCATTAAAACAGTTCACAGCAAACTTTTGCAATTGAAAAAATTGTTTTTATTCTAAGCTGTACTTTTCTTAACAGTCTTAAGAATCGGAACAAATATTTTGGTAGAACGAAATTTCAAAATGGTTGCAGCATTTGTGTTCCTTCATAACATGTTATGACTTGAAATGTGAAGTAATTTAGATTAAAGTAGAGGTAATCTTACAATATTTGCATTGAAGTTAAGATACTTTGTCGAAAAAGTGTTTCACTGAAAAATGTTGCTTATGGTCTAAAAAGCTTAGTCATTAATGGTCTTTATATTTAGATTATATAAAAGTCGATGGTGTGTACTTAAGGAAAAATATTTTTCTAAAAACACGTTTAATTTCACACAGCTCTTAGTGGTAGGAATTAGATCCATGCGTCTCATCTCTGCGGGTGCAAAGCAATAACCACCAGCTCTGGTGGATGCCTACAGAGTAGTTTTGCAAAATTAAGAGATATAGTCGTCCAATAAAAACAGTTAAAGTATCTACTTTCGGCTCAGAATAGCCAGCTTAATAAAATTCAGATTATTTTTGTTGAACAATTGCTATAACTTGGAAATTTGTTCTTTAGATCAGTGTGAATGTTGTTCTAATTTTCATTTTCCTTATTGATATTTATTCTCAGCCTAAAATACGGAGAAATTACATTGTTTGGTGATATACTGTATAAGTGCAGCGGTGCAGTATAAGCCTATTAAGATACAAGTCAAACTCAATTATATCCTAAGATAGCCTTTAAAGTTAGTTTAAATTGAATAAAACACGTGAAATAACATCTTTATCTATTAACTTAAAGAAGATTAGATAGACTTACTGTCAATCGTGTTCTACTTTATAATCTTTGCGAATGACTGGTCTGTTGCTTTAGAAGCACTTCAAACACTATTATCATTGAAAGTGACATTTTTGTTAGAAAATAAAACATTCTGTGAAGTGATAAATGATTTAACCATCTCTTACGTCCTAAACATCTAATAGGAAAACAAGTTTCACTTTTAGTTTGTCGTTTTATTCAATTATTCTATTAAATTGAGATGTTTGGTAGCAGCAGATAATAAAAGATTGGGTAAAGAATTGAGAAATCATTGCAATATTTTTACAGACTCTTAAGTTCTATTTATGGCAATCTGTAAGCTTCCCAAACGTTTCTATTTAAGAATCTGTTGTTAACTTGAAGCTACAGAAAATGGACAGTTTTCTGTCCAGAATGTAATACCTTATGAGGTGACGATAACGATTTGAAAAAATCAATATTTTTTCAAATCAAATTTCAATTTTCTTTCGATTGAAAAGAGAGAACTGCAAATAGTCGAATCACTAAAGAACTGATTCTCAAGCTCAATCAATTTAATAGCTGGCACATACTTAATATATTTTTCAAATTTTTAATTGTGTAGACTATTGAACTTGCAGCTAAAAAGCGTTCATCAAATTTCTTCATCGAATGGAAGTAAAATAAATTTGAAACTATATACTACTGAGAGACTATCTGACACTAGAATCTATGAAAGTGATCTTTAGGGGCTTTTTGTTCAGTTACTAGAGTTAAATTTTAAGAATCCGTGTTGTAAGTGATCAAAACTGCATTAAAACTATTATGTGCCACAAAGTAATCTTTTTTTCGCACTTACAATAAATTGTGATATTTTATATGTCAGAAAGAATTTAGCTCAGTTCAAACACATGACAGGGTTGCGAACAAAATACTACACATTGTGTACACTCGTGCGTTGTGTTTATACAATAATAGCGATCAGAATTGAGCCAAACTCTCAATTTGTAGAGGTAAAAGCTTCTTAGAAGTATCTTTTAGCACTTAAAAATTTAAAACATTTGTTACTGTTTTACTGCTCCTTAGTTGTTGTTTTTCTTGTTATTGTCAATAGAAAAGCTCAATAATATACATTACGAATGGTGTATATATAGAAAAACGTTATTCTATGGGATAAAATCACTAAAACTGTTTCAGTAAGAATAAGAACGCATCTGTTGGCCGGCAATGTTATTGGATGGTCAATAAGGTTACTCATATTTTCAATACTCATCCTTGTATTTACTCGAAATGCTACAAAGCAGACATTGATCACGTTTATAAATACATGTTGTTATAAGGTTGTGCGAGGCACACATTTTATTGTACTGTCACTACTACCAGACTTTTATGCCTCACACTATTCTTCATCGCATTTCTAAATATAGATAAGCAAATCGAAGATAGGTTTACTTCTTAAGCTTTTCCTCAAAGGCTGATACGATTTGTTGACCAACTTGTGAACCGATAGCTTTATTGCATTGTAGGCTCAATTCTCATTATATACGTCTCTTCTAAGGCAATACTTGATGTTAAGTTGGAAAGGATCACAATATAGGACTTAATTCATTTAATTGAATTTATTTAAACATAGACCTAATCCTCAAACAAGAGTGATAGACTTGTATTACTAATGAAGTTTCGATTGTCGAGACTACTATCGTCGCTCACTACAACATATTTCAATTGATATCATTTGATGGTCTCAGCTTATTTTTCAATACACTGCATTAGATTATCTCGTTTTAAATCTTCATTTCTGAAAAATGTTCGTATTTATTTCAAATCATTTTATTTAATGAAAGCAAATTAATTATTGTCAAAACAATAAATAAGTTACTCAGTCGGATATACGGAGACTTTTTAATCTGGCTCAACAAAGGGAAAAGCATGGGATTAAGGGATTAAAATCACGGAATATACAGATTCAGCGAGAAATTTCAAATGGGCACTCATGCATTGACACACTAAATGAATTTATGAAGATATTTTTAAAATGATATTGCAAATTTATTGACATATAATTATAAAAATGGGCAGAGTAATCATTTACATTGAACCTTTAAAGTATTTTATTCAATTACTACTATTGTTATTTGAGTAAATTCAATGTAGAATAAAGTTTTTGAATTGACATTTTGAGCTATTTTGAGTAAACTATAGGTTTCAAACTCATTTACTTATTGAAAATAAATCGTTGGGCGGTCATAAAAGGCAACCAATTAGAACATCTTCATTAAATTTACTGCAGTTCCTACCTATCAATGAGAATTAGTAAAAATTGCGTTTTTGGTCCCGTTTAAAAGTTTGAAGTATGTTCATTTTGTTCTTATATGTTGCCGACTAATTGAAAATGTTTTTATTTTCGAAGCTTTCGTTAAACTATGAGTTTGTCGGAATATACGTGATATGAAATTTTATCAGTTTGTCGTTTGTTTCTATAAGAGATGAAATCTAATTTGGAACAGTCATTATTTTATTCTTCCATCGCTTCCATTGACTTATTCCCATGTGTTGAACTAATGTGAAGTTTACTATATTTATCGATTTTTAGTTTTGATCAAATACTAGTATTTATCAATTTTTATTTTGAAATACATAGCTCAAAATTTTGTTCTCAAAATTTTTGATATAAACACGGTTTGTTAAAATTGATTTCCAAAAATATGTCCAATAAGAAATTGCAGACACGATATTAAAAAATGGTTGTGTATTCTGTAAACTCTAAATCGATTGGTTGCCTACTCATCTTATCTAATGTTTTATATAAATTTAACAATTGGCTACTTTTCTCTAAGTCAAGTACAAACTCTAGAGAAAGGCGTTAAACTAGAATAAAAATCTAAATTCCTCAATACTATAACTATAATTCAATAAAGAGAATAAAATAGAAAATATTTGGAAATAATAAGCATTTTCTAAACTTTACTACAATGTCGTGCCAAATCATCACTATCTAAAGATGAATGTCTTGCTTAAGATTTTGTGACAATATTTGATAAAAAATAATCAAAACTGCAATAAGACTGAACTGTGATTTAGTAGAAAATATTTATTGACTCTGACGAGCAGTCATTGTTTGTTGAGGTCTAAACGATAATAAAACTTTAATGAATGTGAAGAATTCATTTTAAATTTGAGAAGATAGATTCTGGCTTCCAATCAAAAGGCTTCTATCTATCTATAGTATAAGTTTTACTCAAAGCTTCTAAAACTAATGATATTGTGGTACTTTTCGAGTAACTGTAAAATTAGATTTTCATTTCTTTGGGCTATAAGAGAACAAATAAAGTAAAATAAAAATCTAAGACTTGAAACTTTTTTTTTGACATTAACTTTTTTATTACTTAGTTTGACATTAAGTTTTATGACTACAAACATGATTTACACAAATTAGAGAAGACTTTCAACAAATACGAGCTCTGATAGCAATGAAGATTCTGAACATCTTCTATCTATATGTAGTCTCTTGTTTACACCAAATTCCATATTCTGCTATTTTACAGTTTCTTAAACTTTTTCAGTCAATAGAATCGTGATTTTAGTTTGAAATGCAAAAACAATCTGATTATAACACTTTTGTGCATTGCATCCAAATGTTGCATTTCAAAACGTAGATAACTCAATTCAAGCTTCAAATTTTTAAACGTTTAGAAAAATAAAACTCTTATGTGAGAAATTTTCAAAACATTTCTGCTTGAGAATTGAGAGAGACTGCACTAGCAGATACGAGTTGCGAAATAGGACATCTCCAGAGTGAAATTTTTCGGCGACCGCCGGACATTTTTGTTGTGCCAAATCTCCGGAGAGAACAAAAATTTATCCGAAAAAAGTATCAACGATTCTAAATATAAAGTTTTATTGCACCGAAATTTCTAGTGATAGCCGATCTTTTAGGGAGACTGAAAGCCGAAAATTTTGAAATATTCATTGCGTGCTTAAATATAAATATTTATGATCCACTTAAAGTTCAAGAAATTTTTCAGAACTTCATTCTCGAAAAATGATGGTATCTGAGGATTTTACCAATTATTTAAGATTAATATAGGATTAATTTGAAAAAGCGATTTCTCTCAGCTTGATTCAAATTTGTAGATTTTTTTCGAATAAAGGGTCGAAAAATTATTAAAGTTTTTTTACTCGATCGATGTCGATTTTGGGCAACGATGACCTCCTGACTTTATCAGTGTTTAGCACCAAAAAATCTGATCTCTGGCGAATCAAAAAGTTTCTAAAATGAAGAGAAAAGTACCTTTTTCTATGAATGATTACATCTCCGTTTTATGTTTACATGAATAGTCGATGCAATTTAAGCGTCCATTTTGGGTGAGAAAGCTTTGAATTTATGATAAATGATGATAAACGATATTTATTCTAACTTTAAGTGACTGCTCATATTTTTCATGCATTACAATATTGATGAATTGCTGTACATTCGATCATTCATGCGGAACATGATTTGATGGTTTTGCTTAGATTAAAGCAAATGCCCATTTGCTCAAATGGTTATGTTTGTCAAATTAGTCTAGTTTTATGCACACTTTCAATATTTCTTATTAGCATTCTATACAATATAAGCTAAAGTAACAAAAACTCAATATTTCTGCAAACATGACTGAAAATAAAGTGATTTTACTGTAGATTACTTCAAAATGAAGATTCAACTCAATATGTGAAGAGTGTAAGCTCTGAAAAGTTTAGTGCTTCAAACAATCGATATTTTTATTTGTTTTCGCATATATGTGTGTTGATATTGAAGCCTATTTACTCTATTCGGTGACTTGTCTTTTAAAATATATAAATAAATATTGAAACGTCATTCACAAATTTCACAGACGTTGCTTTTTCAATGATTTTCGGAGTGCCTCTACTTTAGACTCAATATAGGCTCTATGCATATACTCTTCTTTAATTCAATCATATTGAGATTCGCGGCACAAAAACAATTTAAGTAATAAAGACGAGTAAAAATTTATGATAACCGATCAATCTTTTTCAGCTTAGATGTCACGAAAAGATCTTTTTAACTGAGCACTCATGAGTCAATCAAATGCTGTTATAGTTTGAATCATGAGAAGAAAGTGAAAAAATTTGATAATTATCACGTAAATTAGTTGTCACAACGACTTAAATAAATTTTCAAACTATGCAATTCACAAAAGAGTCACATAAATGAATGGAAATTAGTAAAGAAAAAACTATTGACACAAAATTATCCAAACAGTTTGTAGTTGAAAATCCAAGTGAGTCCACGGTTAGTATTTGCCTGCAATTATTAGCCTTTTTTATCAAATGTCTTTAAGTTTTTGTGCTCAAGTGATTTTCCTTACTTCAAAAAATTTCATTTAATTCCTTTGTAATTTACTTTAGAGCTAAGTTCAAGTGCCAATTAAGCCGACTCTGAATGCAATGAATAAATTTATTCTAAAAAATAAAAGCGTAAATCTTACTTTTCAATCAGCCTCGCTCTAATCAAGTGCAGTGCCGTAATCGGAATATCAAGTGATTCGCAAGAATTCAATATTTCATTTAAACAATGTTAAATTTTCATTGTTTATACAGTTTATAAGCCAATTAATTACGGAGTAAATATAATTATGAGATAAATTTCAAGATTTTTCTCGATAAACACCTTGATTTTACAGCGTTAAAAAATGTTTAGTGGAGTCCGGGTCCCCTGTATCCCAAATCTGACTACTCGATCTTATTTGTATTAGAATACTTGTTTGACTTATAGTGTCTAATTATTTCCAAGATTTAAAACAAGCGGTTTAAAGTTTTCTACTAATGTTAGGAAAATTGTTAAATGGTTTTTTAAAAAGTTCAAATTAAGCTCTTTTCGATATAATAATTTTTACTAAATTGAATATAAAAGTTCAGTAATTATAGTGTTGTAGTCTAGAAGCAAAGTGTTTCCTGCTTATAAAATAAGATCATATGATTATAAATTTACAAACGAAGTCAGATATGTTTTGGAGATAATATTTTAACTTGACTTCTCTTGCAAATAATATGTGACAGAGAGAGGCACTCAACAGATTTGGCAGTAAGAAGATATCTGGTTCAGAGCAATATATAAACTTTACCGAGTGCTTTAACGTCCAGTTAACTGTGAGAAATGCCTAATTTTGGGCAGTAATACTTCGTTTCTACTGTTAAATAAGTTCAATTAAGTACGTTTCCTTCAACTATTTTGTCCAGTATTTCATTTTAACTTATTTTCCTGAGTAAGTCTATTCTGAACAATAAGAAAGTGGAAGAAAAATGGCCACATTGCAAACTATTAAGCTTTGTTCTGCAGAAGCAATAATCATAATTGACTTTAAGTTTGTGCATTTTATAAATGTTGAATTATAATTGAGTTAAATTGTGGACCATTTAACTTAAAGAAAACCAGAATACACTGCAATCTATTCAATCTAAATTCTCCCGATATGTTAGAATAACTATAAAAATAATGTAAAGCTATTCGATAGTAATCTTCCAGTTTTTAATATATAAATCTTAAGTACTTTTAAAATAATTATTGTTTACTCAAAATAAATAACTTTAAACTTTGTTTCCACCATATATTAGAGTAGCAATCACGGTTTTGACTAAAATTTAGATCTACTTTCAATCTATTCATATGATAATAGTTGGAAATACAATCAATATTTGCATCCTAAAATTACGACTATAAGTGAAGATAATATCAGCCATTTCTTTACTGTAATTGGGTTTCACCGAATGAAGGAAATAAAAGCTTATCTGAATTTAGTGTAGAAAGTGGTTCAGAAATCCTTATGGTTATTCGGACTTTTTGCTGCATAATTGAGAACGAGATATGATCTCTATTGAAAAAGAAAATAAGTTTCTTATTAGTTGATTTTTTCATTTGAAAGGATTGAATGCTCTTCGCCCAAAAATAGAGTACTTTAGAAAACTTTTGTACTGCTTTTAAGTGCAACTTCTCAAAGTAAAAGCCATTCTAATAATTGGATTACACTCTTGAGTCATAGGCCAATTTTAATGCTACCTTTCATCAATCAAGATAACAAATCTTTGAGATTCTAGAAACCATCAGTTTATCACCATAATTTGTGAACAAATTATTTCTCAAGTTTTGAAAACGCATTATTAATTTGAATAAAATTCGTTTAATTAGTAATTAGAGTGATTTGAAAAATTTCGTTTTATCTAAATAACGATTTCTAAAGTCTATTTCATTTATTTAAAGTTTACTGAAATCTATTTTCAAAATATGTAATGAAAAATGACTCTGAGTTAAAGGTTATATCGAAACAATCTAATTCATTGGTCAATGATATGGAAAGAATTTGATCATAACCTAGAAAGTTATCTCTAATTAAGTGAACACTTCTATAGTAACTTGGACTCAGTATGAAAGTAGTTGCCTCAAAGTAATTTAAACTATTTGTCTAATCAACGATATATGGCATTTGAAGTAATAAATGCATTAATAATAATAGATTTCTTCTCGAATTAAGGTAGAGATGAACTAATTTTATACAAATGACAGCAGTAATGATCAAATACTTAAAGAATTAGAAAATTGCACAATATTCTCAATATTTTTCAATATTCTTCAATAAAGTATAATTACCTTTAAAATTTTTTGAATACGTAGTCCAGTTACTAAAATATGTCTATTTTTAGTCTCAGAGTAAAGAAGATTCTCTCCATCCTATACTTTAAGAAATATATATATATTTATAGCTCTGAGGGCAAGAAAAGAAGTTCAAAATTCAAAGACAACTTTTGTGCTTATTTTGAATTATAGTCGACGAAAACGCATCTTCAAAACGTTGTAAACGATAAAGTGTATGAAAAATTCTTTGTAAGATAAAAAATGTCTTCCTCTGAACGCTTCAATTGCGATTGTGACTGTGGCTTAGAAATGATAGTAAGAAGTTATTGTTATTATTATGGTATAACTATTACTACTATTATAGAAAGTCTTCTTTTTATCTTATAAGTAATTATAGAGGCAAAACCATTTTATACTAGTCTTACAACTCATTCATCGATATCTTTATTACCACTCACTCTATTTAGGTGATCACTCTTTACACTCCTTTTCATTCTTTCTTTACTTCTATTTTCTGGTTTAATAAATTCTTCAGTTATGGACTTATTGTGTGACTATTAGTGCATTTAATACGTTTCTATAAATATAAGAGAAAATATGGCAGATTTATCAAAGTGAAAAATTATAACCAATTTTAATAATTTCTAGTTTTCTTAAACGACTCAATTAATCTCACTCTATATAATCTAATTGAGTTGATCACGTTTGGAGAAAACTATTACCACTTATGGTGATCGTTATTCTCATAATTCGTAAAATGACTCAATTCGCAAACAACTTTATCGATTAGATGAAAGAGATGACCGAATTTTGAGCACTTCTTCAATAAATAATTGAAGACAATGTATTTACTTTATAACGAACTTTTACAGTAATCGAGTTGAAGAGTATATGAATTTTATATGAATGATAAATAAAAAAATTTGTCTTCAAGTTTTACCAATGATTTATCGACCGAATAAAACTTAATGTGCGAAAGCCCGTGTTTACTCTCATTTTATGTCTATCGCTAGAATTCTGTGTCTGTTTACTCGGTTTAGGAAATTGGATTATAAATAAAATTAATAGTAGATAATGTTTTTTATATTATTCAAAGCCACTTTTATTATTAAAATATCTGTTGTAATCTTTAAAAGTTAAACGAATTGAATGCGGTTATAATAGAAAACAGAAAAATCAGTGGCTAGAGGTAGGAGATTTGTGTTACATCTTTAAATGGGTTTATTCAAAGTTTCTCACAAATGTGATATACTTTTAAATAGCATTCTTTATCTATAAAATATTTCTCGATTATTGAAATTTTGACATTATGCAAATATTTTCAAAAGGTTATGAATGAAATATAATACGCTTAAAAACATATTTTGCAGAAAGAAAGTACAATTTATTTCACAAGATCGATATGACCAGTATTACAAACCTAAGTCTGTCGAGAGATACCGAATAAGAAAATGATAAAGTATTCTTGAAGAAAGTTTAACGAGAAAAAAATTTGGTTCATTGAAATTTGAAACTAGATAATCGTGAAATACTGTTCATAAAACTTTGTACTTTCATTCAAAACATCTGATTCGATACAACACTATAGACAAAGAGAATTTAGAAAAATTGATCCATTATTCAGATACAGATTTGAAATTTCTTGGAAGCAAATATTTGACAGAAAAAATATCTCTTGAGTTCAAATTTAAGAACTGGATAGATTTTTTTCCATTAGCTGTTGGAGGCCAGAAAATTTCTAAAAAGCAAAGTTTCTAGAATGCACGTCACTTTCGCCATACAATCAATTATAGAAAATGACTCGCAGGCAGAAACACAAAAATAAAAGGCTAATCATTAGATTGAATACTGTTTGCTGTAAGCTGAACAACTTTCTTAACTGTTTTGTGGGGGCTTATTAGTTACATTTGATGATTCATTTATACTTGTTACTTTATTCATTCATTCCATCTCGAAATTACCTGAAAGAGTTACTTAAATTGCCTCGAAGTTATCTGTTTGTCGACATGAGATAAAATTGAGGTATATATACTGAGGCTCAACCTTCAAGCTATCGATTCAATGCAAAATGACTTCTAGAATTTTAATATCCTATATCTTAATTAAGTATATTGACTAAATCAGTGTTTACGGCAAGTCTATTTGAGGAGTTTTACTTTGTTTTATCTTCTAATTCGGGATCTATCAATTCGATCTCAAGCTTAGAACCATTTCTAAAGCCAGGACAACTGTAATAAGCTTTTAATGAATTGTTTATTGAAGTACAGTAAAACTAATCAGTTTTAAATTGTTTTGCCGAACAGGTGGTCAAAATGTTGGTGGTTGTGGTTGCGGTATTTGCGACACTTTGGTTACCGTATAGAGCACTATTAGTATATAATTCGTTTGCCGAGCACCTATATATGGAACTTTGGTAAATATTGCTAAAAGTTTTGCTCAATTCGTGTCATATACACCCACTTTAACTTCCAGTTTCATTTACTAAACAAAGTTTACTTTTGTTATACTTTTGTATTTTCACTCCTAAAGACACTTAACTGAACAAATAAATTATTTTGATTGCAGGTATCTGATGTTCGCTAAGACAATGATATTTGTTAATAGGTATGTACAGTATTTCGGAACTATTTTCTAATCATCTAAACATATCGTAAGTTGGGTGTTAGGCTGTGACTTTCGCGCGTATATCAAATTGTATTCCCACTTAATGGGGGAATCTATTTTTGGTGTATGAACAGTAGTTACGGCTTAATACAGAAGCAGCTTAATACAGAAACAACTTAATAAGAAGAAGCTTCATATGCAACTTACGATAAATTCATATCAACTTAATATATAATGATAGAAGAAGAGAGAAAATCAATTTGAGTAGTTTTAGTAATTGAGGAGAGCTTGAATTAGATGATAGAAAACAGTAGTATTTGTTTGAACATGAGATCAAACAAGCTATCAGTAGTAGTAACTAATAATAGCATTGAATGTTGTTTCAGTGCTATCAATCCAATAATATACAGTGCGTGTAGCATAAAATTTCGACGTGCTTTCAAGCGAATGCTAACTTGCGAGAGAGAATCGAGAGGAGGTCGAAGAGGTCGTGCCGGACAGTACGCCTCTGGATTAAGTTCAACAATGCATTTATCACATAATTCAGTTCGACACAACACATTGCTCAGTGTTTGCACTCTTAAGACTAACAGTAAAACAGATCAAATTGAACATAATGTTTGATTTATAATGATTAGCAAATCGTTTTGTAATCATTTTGTTTGGCTTTCATTTCAACCCAAATACACAGAGTACGAAACTTTTGAAACAAATATGAAAAATGTTATTGTACATCAGGTAATTTTATGTCTTATGTAATGGTTTTTATATTAAAAGCCTGTAAATAATTATTAGTCGATGTAATGCTTGCTCCAATTGATGTTCGGATTAGAATTTAGATTATTATTTTAATCGCATCAACAATCATCAAATGCTTATTATAATATTAGTTCACTTCTTAAAGGCTTTTAGATACCATGTTTAAAGTAATAGTTAGCTGTGAGATTCATTGTAAAAACTTAATGTCTTATTCAATATTCTCTGTAAAAAATATTCTGTATGTTATTCATTGGTTATATAAATAAAAATCTTAATAACTCAAAATAGCGAAATCCGATTGACGACTTGGCTCAATATTCAATAAAAACTTCATGAAAATCTTTCAGCCATTGATTTGTGTAAAAAGTGAGTTTTAAATTTGTTTTTTTATGTCTATAACTTAATTTCTCCTTGTAAAGTTTGAAAAGCTTCAAAATTTTAATATTGAAAACTAAACTAAACTAAAAGATTGGAAAAAACTCAAAGCTATAAAAATCAATACTTGTCATGTAGTGAGAGTGAAGAAAACCCTCAAATCGATAGGAAGTGCAGACTGTAATAGGATAATAGTCGTCTACCTAAGATATAAATATAGATATCAAGAATTTAATTTCACTTAACTGCCAATTAAATTGTACAAGTTCTTGACATTTTTCATGGTGTGCTCGTTCAACAATCAACTATTGTATCTCATCCCACAAAGCCTATCTTAAAACCTGATTCTTGAGTCTGTTTAGAAATAAATTTTTTATCATTAATTTAAAATCTACTTTCAATAATAGAACAATTTCGATTTCTCATGAAAAACTTGTCAAGCTTTCATCAATAATTCAATAACTAATTTGTCTCAATTTAATTATTGTCTTTTCCCGGTTCATGACTTTCACGAACGTCACTCAGATAAAATTCCTAAAGAATGTCTTGAATTCGTAGGTTAGATAGAATGTTTTCCGTGCGAATTTTCACTTCTCGTTCATTATCTGAGGGAGTTGACAAAAGTTAGCAATCATTGAAAAGAGTTGTACCAAATCAAAGACTTCGTCAGTCCTTTTGTTTGGAAACCGCAAATCTTACAATCGCTGGTCACTGCCACTTTTAATTCACTGCTCAACTTTAGTGAATCCAATACTTGATTAGATGTAGAGTTTGACTCGATTCAACGATATATGAGAAACCGATTCATAGCATTAATGATAGTGATTAGGGGAAACTCGACTCGATCAGTTTGAAATAGTAATACCTTTATGAAGGTTTAACTTGAATTTATATTTTGTTCAAGCAAGTTTTATTTATTTGATTTTCTGGTATTTTAATCAGAGAAAAATCTATTCAAAGGCTGCAATATCTATAATATGCCATCCTGTGAATTGTGGAGTCTCGCAAAGAATAGCGTCCTCTACTATTAAAACAAAAAATTATTATATTGCTTGGTATCTCTCCAGAATTTAGCTTCTCTTTATGGCCAAAAATTACTCTAATTAATCATATGCAAGATATCAGTCATCTAATGTATTAAAATAAGTTATAATCAGCTTTTTAAGACTCTAAAGTTAGATTACGAGAAGCACGAGTCAAGTTAACAATAGAAGTGAATGTGCATGAACTCAATTTCAATAAAATTGAATGCAAGCTAATGTGTTGGCCAACTATACAATAAGTTAAATCCTAGAACAATGCTACTGTTATGCGTGCATTCTAAATCTAAACTTAATAATTGTATTTGAAAGTCTAACGTTTTGCAGTCAACTTTAATATATTTATAAAATGAAGATAAGTTTTGGCGAAACTATTCTTTTCGTATTTTGCATTATATTACTTGTTTATGAAGCAGTTGTGGTAAGTTAATTAAACATTCATATTTTTAATCATTTTAAACTATATTGCTTTGTACTTTTAAGATCACATTATTAGCAGTTGTTATGTATCAAACAAATCGAGCAAAAAGTAGGAGAAATGACAAAAACGTCAAACAATACAAATCAAAACGAAACTCACAAAAAGTTAATCAAAAAGAAACAATTAAGTTGAAGCCTTCAAATAATATTATACCAAAAGTAAAGTTGGATTCTTTACAAAGTAAAACAAAGTTTTGTGTGAAAAGTATGGCTTCTGATGAGAAGCTGTTGGTTAAAGATCAAGAAATGGTAAATACAGAAATAAGTGCTACTTGTAATGAAAGAAGCCAAAAACTGCCTAATCAACAAATAGCAAAATTGCCTCAAACAAAGGTCTCTTCTGCTAATGCACTGACGAAATCTCTTGGTGCATCTGTAAACAAATTCTCGCCTGAGGGTATTAGACAAAACGATCCAAATAATGATCTGAAGAAATCGATCACTTTCGAGTAAATAACACTAGAATCAAATTGATTTTGTGTTCATTTTCTTCAAACAAATTAATTGTTGGCAAATAAACTTTATTTAATATTATATCTTTGAAATAAATTTATAAAGTTAATCGCATTTGTAATACTTATATTTTGAAATGTAATAAAACCGATATTTCTACCTGTTTTTGATACTTTCAATCTGTAACTTTAAAAGGGTTTGCTTATTTGAGAAAAGGTTAATTGATGAATATAAGATCGTCATCTAGAGATCGCGTTAATGAGAACGCAAATGGTATCAGTTGCTTTAGTTCTTTGGAAATGATTGCGTAAAATGTCTTAACTCAATGATGAACTGAACTAAATTGCAAACTAGCAATAGAATAGTGAGCGGTTGGTTTTTTAATGATTTGGCGATGTCGCTGGACTGATCTTCATCACAGATACAGTCAAACCTTCAAACTTATATTGAACCTGTTTGAAACTGTGCAAAACTTTGTTAGCATTTAATTTATTAAGAACTCTGTTAGTATTGAAAAGATAATTGTTAAACTTAAATTTTATTCAGAACAAAGTTATTGTTAAGTTATTAAATATAATTTTTAGAAATAGAATCCTTAAGTATTATTGACATAATAGTGATAATTATCCTGTACTGTAATAAATATTATAAAACGCATTTTATGGCAAATGTCATAGGTCGTGACATGAAACTTGGCTCCAAGAGCATCGATTTATAAGATTAATTTTACATTGGCTACAAATTAGAAGTATTGCTTTAACTAAAGGTTAATATTTATTGTGAATATTGTTAATATTAACTAAAATGTATTCACAAAGGTATGCTTTTGAAAATGTTCACTAGAATCACATCTTAAATTAGAAAATGTATTATAAACAATATTAACAAACTCTAATATTACTCAATCATATGATTCAAATTGGTTTACTTTAAAGTATTAATTACCACTTTTCATTTAGGTCAACAAAATCTAATTTAGCAAAATCTTAACTATTGTTCAGATATGCTTTAATTTTTCAATGCATTCAGATTTATTACTGATCTTTGTTATCAAACAAAGAGATTGCTTTTGATAAAGATTACAGAATAACGAGGTACTCAAATATTTGGTAAGAAAAATATTGATTCATTTTTAGTTCAAGCTAAACCAGTTATGCCATTAAATAAAGTATTTTATAGATTAGATACATCTTATCTCCAATTTATGTGCTCGCAATGCCACTATATCTTTTTTGATTCTAATTTATCATTAATTATCATTTGTTTAATCTTTTAATCTTATCACCTAATAGTTGAGCTTTTAGTTAATTATCATTTAATTGATTAAAATACTCTTAAAATCTTGAAATCAAGTTTGAAAGGCTGAACAGATTAAACAATGGATTTTAATCCTAACTGACGGCTAGGCTAACCCGTTGATAAAAAATGATTTGATAAATGAACTTAAATTTTCAAGCATAGAGTCCAGAATGAAGTTTCTAAAGACCATTTGACTTCTTTCTTATTTTTTAAGTTCAGTATTAGTTTAGTGCAGTGCCTGCCACAAGGTGGTCCGTACAATAAACCAGGCTTTTGGTTTCAAAATTTGGCTTGCCAACACTTGTCTACTTACCGAAAAGTACTTCATCGGAATGACTGGTTTATAGCTATCAAAATATATAAATATTTTCTTGCGTTCAAGAGTTAGTCTTGAAGACAGATTTGCTTAAGTTAACTTCAATGTATTACATCAAACATCGATAGTCTAAACCTTATATTTTTCAGACAAAATTCAATATGTAACTTATAAAATGATCCAAAGAGTGACGCGACCTATTCTTTGAGCATTTTGTTTATCGTAGCAAATATTACTAGAACTTTCATCAAAAGTACACTCAAAAACTTAATAATCCTCGATAGCAACTAGAAAGTAATGAATCGTCATAAGATACCTTCTATCAGACCATAATATATGAAGTATTAACAAACTTATAGAATATTCAGTATAGTGGGAGAAGAAAATTAGAAACCGAATTCTCCAATAAACTGACACTATCATAGGGAAGATGACATAGCGATAGGTTTTTCTTGTTGCTGTTGTGGATTATTAAGTTTTTAAGTGTATTAGTACAAGTAAACTTCTGTTACAGTTTTCAAATGCTTTTGCGTAATCTGGTTCTGATACTAATGATAATGAATGTGAAAAACGATCAAAACGATCGAATAATTCATCGGACGCTCGAGAATGAGTCAACTTTAGGCCTTCCGATTGTTATTGCTTACTATAAGTTATACTTCGAGACTAACAATAAAATGATAAACTATTGGAAAAATCGATTACACAAAGTTGCGATCAATCACAAAGATGTGAGTTTTGCAATTTCTGATTTATACGAATTTGACGAAGAACTCAGAGAATATGGATTTGAAGACTATCCAAAACTACGAAAAGATGGATCTGCTATTGTCATTCTGAAGGACAGAAATCAAGTTAAATATCTACTGGACCAAAGACTAGCTGTTGATTCACTGGAAAAGTTTGTCACAAGTTTCAAGAATCAAGAACTCACACCTTATCTGAAGAGTCAACCAATTCCTGACAACGAAGGAAAAGCTGTTAAAGAAGTTGTCGGAAAAACTTTTGACGATTTAGTGGTTCGTAATAAGAAGCATGTGCTGATTTTATTTTATGCGCATTGGTGTATATACTGCAAACAGTTATCACCGATTTGGGAACAATTAGGAGAAATCATGGCAGATGAGCCCAGCATAGATATTGTCAAAATGGACGCTACGATGAACGACGTGCCAAAACCTTTCGAAGTAGTTAGTTATCCATCAATTTATTGGGTGCCCTCCAATAATAAAGACTCGCCAACAAAATATGATGGTGAACGACAATTGTACGATTTTATTGTTTATATAGCACAGTACGCTACTCATCAGCTCATTAATTATGATCGCGATGGACAACCCAGTTATAAGAGGCTCGAATTTTAAACCTTCATTCAATTTTGCCAATAATATGTTTGCAATTCGTTCATTAATCTTTCTTATATTCAAATATCGGTTATGCTCATAGTTGCATTTTTCAAATCCACCAATTCATTAATCTTTAAATCAAATCGATCTAATTTTATCAGTAGTTTAGCGATTTTTAACACGTTAGTCATTTTTGATTATCAATAAGTTTTTGGAAAAAAACCTTTTCTGGAAATGAAATATATTTTTTATATCGAGATAATTTGTGTGTTTGTTGCATCTGTTCTGTGTTTGACCTGAAGCTTACGTTATGTTTTCAGTAAAATATATCCTCAGAGAGTGTACTCGAAACTAGACTTTAGGGTATAATTTACATAAAACCGTACCTCAATATCTTCAGTGCCGTATTTAGAAATATACATCTCTCAGTTTACATGTTTGACAGCACTTATAAACTGAATACTGATGAAAAAGTAGTGAAAGTAAAGAAAGAAGAGTTGCACGAAAATAATGATTTTAAGCTTTAAGCCCATTGTTACACAGATTTTGTTTCGATATAATTATAGATAATTATTTTTTCATGAAAAGCATATCATTAAAGTCATTAGAGCAAGTCATTAAATGTTGCATTCTTCTATTATTATTTCTTATTATTACTGATTTTCAGTCAATTAATTGGACCTAAATATTCATTATAACTAAATGAAACAGTACTGGCATTCGTATGCCTCCAGCCATAGTCAATGGCTATATTAATAAATAGTGATGTTTTAGATTTTTTAAAAATATTCTCATCATGTTTTCATTTATTATTGTGAAGAAGCAAAAACTAAGTCTACATCAACTGAATGAGAGTTTAATTATAAATATATAACTTCTATTCATGTCAAAGTGTCCCATGCTTTGGAACTAAAATTTGAGTTCATAAATATATATTTCATTTTTTAGCATTCATTGGATGATTAATTATTGTAACATTCTTACATAGAAATAAACCAAATCACTCAGTTCCTGCTTAAAATTCAGAATTAAGATTTCTGCTTACTTCAAAATGTTTTATACTTGATGCTTAGTGTTCAGACCTTGATTTATGAATTCGTATATTGAATCAAATGTGTAAGTTACAGTGATGCGCTGAAACTAGCGTTGTTAGATTTACTAAATACTTGAAAGTAAATGAATTTATTAAATTTTTATGAATTTATTCAAATGAACTAATAATGAAAGTCAATGCCAAATTCGTTGCTATTTAGCACTGTAAACCTTATGAATACTATTTTAATCACTCGGATACTGAAATTCCCAAAAGTATTTGAAAAATTTAATAAGATAAGATTCGTAATTGTGAAAAATCCCATTTACGGGGACTCGAAGCCTGATTCTTTAATATAGAGGCAAGAATATCATGAGTGTTATGTCTCCCGTTTCTGTAGTTGACCTATGACCGGAGACGCTTACCCAGGCGTTGACTGGTTAGAAGCTTTAAAAAGTTAATATCCAATTATGTGATGGTTTGAATTTTGTTAAATAATAATCTATGCTCTGGTTCGAATGTTAACTCTGTTAGAGCCAAGGTTTGTACGAAAGTAAACTTCTCGATGTCCCGTAAAGAGTTCACAGAATGTCATTAAAAACAAGAGTTTAATTGAAGCTGCAAGCTGCAGAATCCAGCAAAAAATATAACTATGTGAAAGCCATCAAAAATTGAATGTAAAACCATTGAATATTTTTCAAATAAATAGTTTATTTATCATTTGAAAACTTGTGATAAACCTAAAAAATAGACCTTGGTCCCTCTTTAATAAAACAAACTTCGGTTCCAAATCAAAAGAATTATAAGACCCGTAAAGAATATTAGTTAACGACTTATTTACACTGTTTATACTTAATAGATCGTTTCTAACTTTAAGAGCAAAAACGTTCGGGTTTTGTGGAAAAATTTCGAAAATTAGAAAATTCTGGTAATAAATTATTCAAAAGTATTTTAGGAGTTGTAAATTTATTAATAAGTTTGTTTTACAGGGCTAAGTGAAACTAACATAAACAAAAATGACTGCAGCATAGTTTACTATGAGCTATTCCGGTGAGAGATGAAGCATAATTAGAATAGATGAGGTTTCAAGTCTTATTTGAAAAATATCTAATGAGCCAGTAAACTACTATTTCATTCATTAATAGTAACTATTGTAGTCTACGTTTCATTTCACTGAGCACTTGTAAGGTACTATTGATTTTTTGTGTAATCCAAACGTTAATTACATATCAAATTAATCTCCTGATTACGAAATTGTTGCGATTTCACTGACCATACGAAACTCATAATGGAATGATTGAATACTCACGTCCTAATTATGGTTGATCTACACAATAAATAACCCTGTCTTACCTTATTTGTCAGATCAGAAGTGCTTTTGAAGAAATAGATCCAAGATCTTATGAGCTTATATCAAGATATTTGAAGTTTGATCCTTACTTTAGTGTTTCTTTACTCAGAGCTGTTTAGCGCAATATTCCTTTTAAAACCCGGACCAGAGATATAGAGATATGAGTTAATACTCTAATAGGAAATAGATTCACCTTTTAATAGGAAATTCAAAGACTATCTTTCATGTTATTTAAGTACAATATATCGAAAGAGTAAAAGAAACTAATTTCCGACTGATTCTTGAGCACGAGGAAGAGTCTGCAATGAATTGCTAGATTTAACTCAAAGATATATAATATCCCTCTTCTTAAGAGCTGTACACTTGAATAATATGCCGATAAATGTGACCAATACTGCGATCCAAAACATCTCTTCTTTTACGTAACAGAAGCTTATCATAAGAAGCATTCCACTGAATTTGAGAAATTAAGACTTAGATACCAGAATAAATTTGTTTTCTTTCTTTCCTCTACAGAATTCTGAAAATTCACAAAATACTTTGCAGTAGTTTCTGAATTTTACCCCTATTTTTTCTAAAGAAAAATTATTTATTTGTCAGTTTTAGCTTTAGGAGAAATGCTGCATCAAATTCACAGCTTTTGAATCTGATGTATTTGAGTCATCCATTCTGTTGTTCGTTTTGTTTTCTTCTTTCAGTACTGAATTGTGAAGCACTTTGCTTATCATATTGTATAAAATAAGTTATTTTTAACTGAGTTAAGTTCAAATAACTTAATATAATTTGATGTATTGTAAAATTAACAGAACTAAACTCAAATAATATACAATTTTTGTTTAATAGTCACATTCTATAAATCGATATTAAAATTGAAGCTCTCGTTATGCAGTTTAAGAGAAAAATTAAACTGAATTTCAAAGAAAATGTTTGTTTTATTTTTCCTCATCTATACTGAATTTTACAGATTTACTCACATTATTTGCACATAAATTTGTCAATTTATTGTAGGTTAATTGAGTTCAACTTTATAGAATAGAGTAAAATAACTTTTTTCGACAATAATAAAATAGAAGATATTTTCTAGAAAAGCCAATTGTAAAACTTGCTTCAAGCAAAAGCAAAAATATGGTTTAGTTAGCCCTACAGTTGGCACAATACTATTTTTTTGAAAATCGATGTCCATAACAATACAGAAGTAAGTCGTAAAAGCAGCTTCTTTTTTACTTGATTTGCCGAACACGATTCCGTTACCACTGATTCTCAATGTTGATATATTCGTTGAACGCCTCAGATATAAACTTATTCGATTGAATTGATTATACTTTTAAAACTAAGCTTCTATAACAAAAAGGGTATGTGATTAGTCAGGTGTTCTCTCGTCTCATAAGACATTCTTTAGCGCATTTTTTTTGTTGCTTATCAAGCGTTAAGCTATAGATTGATTGAATATTGCAAGCTTTCAAGATATACACAAGAATACAATTCATGAATCAAAGTCAGATATGTCACAAATTCAGCTCTCAATAGCTTAACACTCTTAAGGAAATGAGATTTTTTCGTTTGAGAGATTTATTCCAAATTTGAATCTATTTTTTGATGTTTACTCTGTGAGCGTCAGATTAATTGTTTTGATAAAGATTTATATGATTTTGTGATAGCTGTTAACTCATTAGAAATGACCTTCAAATTTGTCCTCACTATTAATGGTCTGGTGATGTGAAAAAAAGTTTTCATCTAATTTGAAGATACAGTAACAGACTTAGTAGACTTGAGTAACAAATTGCATTAGAAGTGCTCAAAGGTAATAGTTCAATAATTAAAGATTAATATTATTCTCTTCTTTACTGCTTAAGTTCATTAGAAAAAAGAAAAAATTTAAAGCACTAATTGTGTAATAAGTCAATCTTTATCCCTATGGAAAATAGTCAGACTATAGACTAGACAAATAAATCTTATGAAACAACTTCTAATTACTTAGAGTTGAAGGTCAGACCATAGTGACAATTATTTATATTTGAACTTCAAATTCCGAACTTCAATTCTTCTTTCATCACTATTTGAACAATTAAGTGAACAGAAGAAATTCTGAACAATGAAAAATCGTCTGAATTGATCCAATTCATTTTATCATTCTTCTAATACATAATAGATACATTCTTAGCAAAAATTATTTTTTAAACACATTCTTAAACTCAATAATAGAAAAATTTTAGTCTACTTTTGAACCGTATAAGATTGAAGTGAACCTGAGTCCAAATGTGTGCTTAGAATACAAATTTTGTTCGT
This sequence comes from Archegozetes longisetosus, assembly GCA_018873245.2. NCBI lineage: Eukaryota > Metazoa > Arthropoda > Arachnida > Sarcoptiformes > Trhypochthoniidae > Archegozetes > Archegozetes longisetosus. Next base: position 10,723,456 of record JAEMBT020000007.1, read on the forward strand.
TACCTGAGTCACATTATTTCAAAGATTTTGACTCATTTTGTAATAAATCATTCAATAAAGGTGTAGAAAACTCGAACTTTATTTCAAGTAATATTAGCAAAAGTTAAAATTCACTTAGAATAATTTGTAATTAATTATCTAAAATAATTAATTGTGAAAAAATTCCAGATTCAAGTTTGATTCAACTGAATGGTATACCGCGAAATTACTCCAATTTTACATAATTAGTTGTCCTATTATCTGATCCCATTATTAATTTATAAAAGATGACAAATTGTGTGCAAAAAACATTATTTTAGATATAAATTATAGATTACTTTTGGAAATATTCAATTATTCTCATTAGACTAAAAGCTGGTCTTAATAGCATTCAAAACAGAACTTATTTGTGTCTAATGTCGTTAAAACAATCAAAAGTAAAAGCAAATTAACCCTATATTATTTCAGAACAAACATTAAAAGTAATTACTATAACTTATTGGTCAATTCAAATCAAATCCACATATTTTGATAAATGCCAGTTTGATGAGTACGAGTTAGCCCCAAATTAATTTGTTTTATGCTTATTCATAAAAACCATAACACTTATTGTAACACATATTACCAATAAATCTAGTGAAAGTGGCACAATTTATTGGAGAAACCACAAGAGGATGATTAAACAAAATCACCATTTATACTATCGGTTTTGCAAACCTTTCCGATGGTACTAAAAATAATCAGGTTAATCAGTTTTGTGCTAGATCATAACAGCTTCGATTGGGCTCATTTGATCGCAATTATTTATAAATGTATTGTAAATAACATAGGAATTAGCAGTTGCCATAGTAGTGAGTGCAACATCATTTTTAATATAAATTACAAAATAACGTGACAAAACCGTATTTCGCATCCAAAAAGATTTGTTTTCCTAAAGTGCGTAAAATACAATACTGAATATGTTCATTTCAAAAAATCATTGATAAACTAATTACAAGTTTAAGGGATACAACAGTGACTGTAATCCAAATATTTATATGTTTTGCGAAATCTAAATTAAGTATAGATAAAATTGTAAACCATTGTGAAATAGCAGGTACAACGTTCTACTTAATTAAATTGTCGAGTTAATAGGATTAATTTATCCTTTAGTTTGAGAGCAATTAACTTTAGTTGTTTTGTTATTTGTATCTATCTATACGAAAGAACAGTGAGATTCTTTTCATCAAATAATTGAACGACAATTAGTTATTGAATTTGCGACGTAGTCATCAGTTCAAGTTTGATGGGCCAGAATTTTGATTTTTATTAAATTTTTACTATCACTTTACACGTTTAGAGTTTTATAAAATAAAACCTTAATCATTTTTAAATATTCATATACTCAATAAGTCCATAAGTTTATATACTAACAAGTAATGCAACCAAATAGTTTAAGATCTTTTATTTGAATTTATATCAGAAATCAAGATGGTCGTTGCCGTACTCCAAATGTGTACAATGATAGTTATACTCTGCCACTAAATTGTAGTCAGATGGTTCCTTCTAAGTGTACGTTTTCTAACAATTAAGTTAAAGATTATTACCTGTATATATGTGGATCGATTACACGAAATTGGTTGGTAAACGAATCAAATCTTTTTTCAGTTCCCATTGGTATCTTTTAATTTTTTAAGAAAATCTATGAGAGAACATATTTCACGTTCAAATTATTCATTATCTACTGGAAAAATTAGCAAAAATGTCATAATCGTGTCAATTAAAAGAAAAAGAAGATACTTTAATTCAATTAAATAGCATTTAATGATCTGGAAAGCTCAGTTAGAGCCTATGTCCCCCATATCTATTGCCAGATGCGACACTGTGTTTAATTGTAGGATAGTGAAACTGCAACCATATAATGTTGATAATAGAATAGTGTAGCACTGATTGCCCAGACGCATTACTTTAACTTAATTCCAACTGTTCTTAACATCTGATTCTTACTGACAATTTTTCATCCGATTTTTCTAACCTTTCCTATCTCTGTAACAAAACTAAAGCCACATCTAACCAGCTAGTTTAAAAGCTAGTGTGCTCATTTCTTTCATTTCTTTTGACAGGTTGTTATATTAATCAGGTATTCATTTATTCACATTTGTATCGATTATGAAATAAGTGAAGAACTTTTAAAAGTCTTATTATAGTTTTCACTTCAATAAAAAGATTACATTTCGAGAATAGGAGTGAGAACAGAGCTGGTAAAGTGTTAAGCAATAAGAATAAAAGCTATGGTGTTTTCAGAATTCCATTAAAAGATTTATGAGAGAAAATTATTTTAAGGTTCGAGATTATAAAATATGAAATACATTTTTTATAAGCTTAAGGCTTAGAAATTTTTTTATTAAGAAGTTTGAGTATAACTAAAGTTTTATCCAGAAAACTATTAGGAGATAGTGAGAGTGCCTAAAATACAGTTAAGACTAACTCATTTTCGTCATTGAAAGGCATAGATCAATAAGTTATATGTCACACAACATGAGGTATAATCGCGTAGACCTTGGAGCCCATTTTTAAAGTAATCATCAAACCTTACAAACTTCATCTATGCTTAACTCTATCTCAAAGATCTTATAATCTGTTCAATTTGTACTGAATTTCAACAAATATTTGTTTCGATGTTTTTCATGATTTGCCGATTATTATTCTATTAGTGATTGAGTTCTCATATTTACTTAAGGCGAGCAATAAAGATGAAAAAGTTTTTGTTTGCAATTAATGTAATTGAATGCGATCCGATCATAAATTACATAACTCCGTTTTGTCAATATTGCTCAGCAAATACTACGTCAAAACCGCGAGTTCGATGAATCAAAAAGCGAAACGAGACCTAACATAACAGATATTGATATAGCTTTTGAGGTCGAATCAAAATTAGCTGATAGTTATGAGAAACGACAGAGCAATTGAGTAGAGAATTATTTATTTAATAGAACAACTTTTTCTACTGCACAGATTGTTACTCGAGTATTGTTATTCTCGGTTTACTACAAGCGACTAAAGAAATAACAACTGCAAAATCAGATAATTGTTAAATCATCAGACAAAATAACCATTATGCTGACAATACCGTTTCTACTGTTTACTACCAGAAAACAGCTAAATCTCACAAATAAACCATACGATAGAGCACAAGGCAATTCTACACAATCTCTCTATCAGTCATTACACACTATCGCTAAACAATCTTAATTCGACTCATAGTTATTAGTGCGATTCAATGTCGTGTAGAAGTTTTTGCTCAATTTTTTCTTGTTCACTTCAATTTACTTTCAACTCGATTTGCCATTTACCTAGGTAAAAATCACACTTAATTATCATGTTTCAGACATAATTTTTGTTGACAAAATTAAGCTAGTTTGACAGATTTGATCAAAACTATAATGTTGATTTTTTCAGTTCTTGAAACAATCAAATATATACTGGTAAGTTACAACATTTCAATATGATTTTAACTAATTCCGCATCCATTCTGGATATTATATCTAGAACTTTTTCGCTTCAGTAATAAATATAGGAATTTCATACAAGCATTTGACTATATAAAACGCTCGTCTTTTACCGAACTAAATAATTTCAAAACTTTCATCAGTACTAATGTATATGCAAGTTATTTCGAGATTTTAATATAAAAACAATCTAAAACACATTGACTTTTGTTATTGATGATGTACAGGAAGGGTTTTTAATCAAAATTTCTTCAGTGAAATAAGACTTCTAAGAGATAAAAATAGAAAAAGTTTGCCTCCAAAAACATTCAGATCAAATACCTGAATGCGAGCACTTGGATAATTTGACTTTGTAATTTTGAAATGTACAGTCTGTCCAGAATATAGTGAACCTGCTTATAATGAACATTCAGCTATAATGAACAACTTTGATCGCATATACTAATATAAATGGTATTCAGTTAAAGTCAACTCTTCTGAAGTTTGTGAAAATTAACAATGGTTTTCGCAAAAGCTCTCGAAATTATCGGCTTAGAGTTGCTCTTTCTATGAATTAACTTAATTCTGTCATTCCAACCTAATATATTGGGCTGGCTAATAAGTCTCTTCGATTTTTTCATGTGCCGAAAAGAATTAATTCCACAATTCTTTTGAATAGCGCTCAATAGTAAGAGCAATATATTAAACGAAAGAACACATCTTTGTGATCGGTTTGGTTTACTTTTCATTTATCTTATGAAATCTAGCAAGCCCAAATTTTTTTAATTGAAAACGACTACTGACGAAGTCCATATTAGGCATAGTATGAGTTATGTGTTCAAGTAAGATAACTAATTGATGGACGCAACTAAACACATTTGCACCCTTTACGGCAAAAAGGTTTTCGATGTTCGCAAGTGTCAGTATTGGTTTGCCAAATTCAGTTCTGGAGACTGAACTATCCGATCGGCCCGGTCCGATCAGCCTGTCGAGTTGGATAACGACGCCTTGTTTGCTCTGATCAAAACAAATACACTTCAAGCTACTCGCGAACTAGATGAAAATCTCGGTTGCATAATTTATTAAAGTTTCACAAATTTTGAATAATAAAAATTTTAAGACTGAAAAGAATGAAAAGACTTATTAGCGAATCCATTATTTATTAGAGAATAAATACTTTGAAATTAAATTTTATAGTAAATATTTCAACGGCAACACTTATAATCAATCTGACTACTGTGTCTCTAACAAACTGCTCACTATATCCGGAATAAACTGCTTTTGCAAATATTTTCTCAGTCAGAAGCTTGATCGTTAAGTTGATTGAAAATGTTATCTAAAGAATTTGACTTTCTCTCAGTAACAATTGGATTGGCCGTTAGATAAAGTTATCAAATTTCAGTTATTAATTACAATTATTATATAGTGTCGGCATCAATTATTCTGAAAGCTAGGTCTAAATCCATTAAAAAGGACTTATAGTTGCGCGAAAGTGAGCTTAATTCAATAATGATCAATTGGTGTGAGATTCATCTTAATTTATTGGAACATGAATTCTCTTATCAAGTCATCTGATTTTCAATTAGGATTAAATAAAATCGATTGCAGCACATGGTGTAAGTTAATTTTAAAGAATGCTATTCTTCCCAAATCTACCTAAAATAATGTATTAGTTTGAATTATGTGTTCAGCTCATTGACTCAAACTTATTTTGAGAGATTGACTTTCAGAAGACTTTCTTTCATTGAAATTAATGTTTCCGACTGTTAGTATAGAAAATGAGTTCAAGTCTTAATTGTGTCTTTCAGTTACAACTTCTAAGAGCATACTTTATTCACAGACTAACAAAAGTTAATAAGTTTTAATAAATTAGAGGTAAAGTGAAATGCAGTATAAAAAGTTTTAGAGACTGCAATATAAATAATATTGAGTTTTTTAGCGTTAGTTATAGCACTAAACAGTGATTGAATAAGTGCAGTAACTTTCTCAGTAAGACTCATTAATATGCATTAAAAGCCTTCTTTTATTCAACTCTGTCAAATCTGCTTTTGCCACAAAATTTTCAACAACATTCTCCTCCTTTAAACTTACTTTTTAATAGAAACTAAATTGAAATTCTTAAGTGTGAGCTAAATAAACGTCAAACATGTTTATTTAATAACTAACTAATGTAGAGGTAGTTGTTTGAGGTCTAACCACTTGAGTGACAAATACTGAATAAAGTAATTTCTAGAAGTTTGATTTAAGCAATTTTGTTAAAATGATTAGTCCTTTCACTTTTTCGACAGTCGATGGTAAAAGTTATAATTTGTTCGCCATACAGAGCTAGAACTATTTAGGCAGAAACTTTTTTATCAATTTAATATTCCTTACGATGAACGTTTTCTCGTGATAAATGGTAACCGATAAAACAAAGTTCTTTCTCTTATTCTAAATGAAGTACGAGAAGATTTTTTGTGAAAAAAAAACGCTCAATCTACTTTGACATTCGTAAACCTATTGTTTTAATAATTCTAATGGAATTAATAGTTCCAAATGTTTCTCAATACTATAATTTATTGTTTTATTTCTATTTATATAATGAATTTAAGAAAAAGATTAGACTATTCTATATTGTATAAGATAACTAAATAATTGTCTGCAATCAATGAAATAACAGATAAAATAAATGAATTGTACAACAAATTGAAGTGCAAAATATTTGTTTCATTTTCATCTAAAGTTATTTGTAATGTTCATTATTTCTTACTAGTTATTAATGGTTCTGCCATTTTTAGATCTATTGCTCTTTTTATTTAGACTTCAATTATTTATCTATTGAAATTTGAGTTAATTATAAATTTTCGTGTGATTGAGATGATTAAACTAAAATGATTTTTCTCTTAAAATCTCCTTTATTTCAATATAAGCTGTATTTGTAAGATTTTATTCACATAGAATTGTCAATCAGGTACTGAAAATCTAAACTTTTGCCATAAAATCATTTTAAACGCTCATTAGGTTGATTTTATTTTTCGTTGTTGGATAAAAAATTTGATTAAACTTGGGATTTGATTTTCTATTTATTCTGCAGTTAATCCAAAAGTTATGGCAGAATCCATATAAAGAGTTTTGAAGGCGAGTATTTGCCGATATTGTTGTGATTTATGCTCAGACTCGAAAAGTCCATTAAGTGGTGATATTCTCTACTCAGATATTATCCCAAATCGCTAGAGTTCTATAGTTTGACTGAACTGGCCCACAGATCATAACTGCTGTTTTCAATACAAGAAAATCTCATTTTTTTAATAACGAAAACATAAATATTTATTTGAATTGAAAAATGACAGCAAATAAAATTTAAATTCTTATGAGAAAAATGTGAATTTATTTCGAAGCTTGAAGCGAGGGCAATAACACACTGAAAAGCTTTGTCCGAATGAGTATCCATGGATTTAATGAAACCTTAAACAAATCTATTAATGCGAAGTTTTGCTCTCATTCAAATCATAAAAGTGTGACCGCAAACATAACAAAACTAAAATTGAAAATTGTTCTGGGAAACCATATCGAGAGCTCTCAATATATGAATGGTACAAATGACAGGATAGTTTTGAGACAATTTCAAATATTAATATTTATTTGACTTGTTTGTTTTGACATTCCTTTGGTAGTAATTTAAAGTTTTCTATTTTCTTATTATTTGTGAAGTCAAGTTGAAAAGGATCTGATCGTTGCCAAAGATGATTGATATGAAAAATAAAAATCACATAAATAAATAGATTTATGTGTTGTTTGGTAGCACTAGTATTCATACATGAACATAATCCTAACCAAAATGAATGCATTCATTTTGACAGAGATTCAATATTTGTTGTAAGACATATAAATTAATGTTAAGATTTTATTGATGGAACTACAAGACTAGACGCTATTGCTAATATAATATACAATTGAATGCCAGCAATAACTACTAGTCAATGTTAAAAGAAACAGTTATTTCCTTGACTTTTGTCAATAGAAACTCTGAAATCATGAATTTATCGTTCCTAATATATTTATGACTCAACAATGCTTTATTACCAAAATCCAGGTCAAGGAAACCCGAACTCATTCCACTCTAAGTCTATCTCTCACTTAAAAATTCATAAATATCTCTCAACTAAATCTTAAGGAGAATTTTGACTCACTTTACAGAATAGAGAATTTGATTTTTGTAGCCCTAGAAGCTAGCAAACTTTATCAGTTTGCTAACAACCTTTACGATTCAATGCAAACAATGAAAATCTTTGCAAGAGGACTATTGACACGCGTGCTACTGATTAAGTCAACAATCAAATTTAATTAAGCGTAAGTTTATTACCCGTTAAGATATTCAGTATTAATTGAGTCACTATAAAAAACTGTTAAAACTAGCCGAAAAAATTTAAAACAGATCTGAACTCCCGTTATTTTAAGCTCAAACAACTATTAGTTAAAGAGATGGAGAAGGAATGCATGAAATCAGCTTCGGGTATTGACAAGCTTGAAGAGAGAAAGTGTAATATGAATGAAGAATCGAGAATTTGGGCAGAAGATAAGTGTTCGATTTGTTTGGATGTAATAAAAAGCAAGTGCTCCACTGACACGTGTGAACACCAGTTTTGCTTTCTATGTTTGCATCACTGGTCATCGCAACATAGTTTTTGTCCACTTTGTCGACAAACTTTTCAAATCATCAAATATAACATTCGATCGGACAATGATTTTGATATCTTTCTAGTCGATAATCAAGAGAATGCATTCCGACAAACACTTTTGAGTCAATTGAATTCTTTGCGAACAGAGTTGTCGGCCTCGAGAGTTATGACTGAACAACAAATGGATCGGTATAGGCGACAGTTTGAGTCAGCAGAACTTAGAATTCATCGAATCACAGAAAGTATTGCTCGAATAGATGCCATTAATAATCAAAATAATGCACATATTGAAGAGACAATTAATGATATCAGAGATAACTATTTGTCTGGTTTAGAAGATGTTGAAAGTATTGGCTCAACAGATTCAATACCAAGTTTAGAGTCTGTAGAATTGGCCGAAACTGAAGATCTTGATGCCGATCGTACTTCGGAAATAGTCGATGAAACAGTTGACAGAATTGTTGGCAGTGTTAGTGACTCAATCGCAGAACTGATAGAACAGATTTTCAACGAACATTGCAATCGTTTAGAGAGTATTAATTCGACCAATCCTTTGAATAGATCTTCGCATTTAGGACTGGCTCCAAGTACTCAGGCTCGTGAAAGCCAAGATCTGCCAAATGTGACCGCACATCAAAGTATCATTTCTTCGGCTCAAAGCCTATTCGACTCTCCATTTATTCAGAACGAAGTTCAGAGAATGATCGACCAACTATTTAGTGATACTATTGATCATAATATGCCTTCAGCAGAATCTGAGGAAAATGAAAATGAGGATAAAGTGAATGATCAAAATGAGGAAACAAATGGTAGCAATCGGAATGAATAGAAATAATTCAATGAATAGTCAGCTGAAACTTATAAATAAAGTTTCGATTATGTAAATAATTTTGTTTAAGTTTAGGTATAAGTTGGCGAATAAGTTACTGGAATTATTGGCCAATTGTTTGAATGAGAAAGTATTTTTTCCCAAAAAACATTGTTATTTATTGGCTTTTACTCAAAACCTTATCTCTAATTGAGGGAAAAAATGGTTCTCTTTGTGTGTCGAAGTCTTGCTGAAAATTGCGATCACAGGAAATAGAGTACAAGAGAGCTTATTATAGCAATGATCAGCTCATATCAGTTCTTATATGAAAGTTACTCCCCGTCGGGTGATCTCTTCAAACTTCTATTCAGCTTCTTTTGCACTACTAGATGACCGAAAGCAATTCCGTATCAAAAACATTCACTATTTTATTGGGAATCTTGTGATTTTGTTTCCTAATGAATAAATCGATAGATCGTATTCTGTATTGAATTGAATTCCAAGAAGAGTCAGATTCAATACTTCATAGTTCATTGAATTACTAAAAAATCTCAGCCTTTCTATTCATAAAATAACGTAAAACGTGAATCTTTTCAATTGAAAATGTGATATACACCCCAACTCTTTTGTGGTGATCCCGCTTAAAATGAGCACTAAGTTCTATACCGGAAATGGAATCTATAGTTGATTGAGTTGGGATATAGTGAACGGTTTTGACTGTACAGACCCGTTCGCTATAAATGGGTTAGAGGAAGATACTTAGTGCCTGACATAGTTTCTAATCTATCAAATCCTTTTTTATAATAGATTCTGTGGTAATATTGGCTGAAAGTATTTTCAATTATATTAACTTGTCAATTAAGTAATTAGTTATTCTATGCTGATTCGTTTATAACTCGACAACTTCGGTACAATCACTTCAGGTTTAGGACTCAGAAAAAGGTAATGAGATTTTGATTTGACTAGTCTCCCGATAATTATCGTAGAACTTCGTTACGAAATCAGTTGGAATTCTCATCTAAAAGCAGTTATATGAAGTTAGCTGCACTTGTAATCAATACATTACAAGATGACCGAAATCTCAGAATTTAATTTTTGCAATCATTCAGTTTTTGGTTTGAGTGATTATTTCATCGTTAACACTAATTGACATATAATAGGTCTAATTACGAATTTAATTTCTGATCTCCTCAAAAATCATTTACATATCTTATGCCAATTAAGAGCTAAGTAAAAAAATTTAACTTCAGATTCAATTCGGAATATGACACAGTCCTGTTACAGAATGTGCTCTTTATTTTTTGCGACACACACTTAATTAATCAACAGCATATGTACAAAGTATAGATGCACGTTAGCTTCAAACTTAAGGTTTGAAGCTCGAGTTTGATCAACGCTTCCACTTCAAAGCATGAGCTTCAAGCTCACAGTACGGTAAATATTAAGATTAAAGTCAATGCACCTCGAAGCTATTTTAAGCACATTTCTAGTAAATAACTATAATGTGCAATTTTACACAAATTTCACGTTGTTTTGAGTAAAAATATAACTAATGATTGTTTTGTAATATAATTAATTGCATACTATTTTTTATGAAAAACGCAGGAGTCATGATAAATCTGAGCTTTAAGTTCGGTAATCTCCCTGCTACTTGTTGAGTTGAGCCTTAAGCTCGAGCCTGTAAGCTCACAAAAGTCTAATATTGGTTTGAAGCGCAATGCATAGATAGCTTAAGCTCAAAGCTAGATTACGTGATTATAATACAAAGTTTGTCGATATAAAGGTAAGTGTTAGCGCAACCAACATCAATAGTGTTTCACGTAGGGATGCCAACACTTGATCGAGTGAAAACTAGAAAAAATTTCAGAGGAGGGATCATGGGGTAATTTTTGAGAATTATTTCCAATAAGTTCAAAATCAAAGGGGAATCCAGAGGGTCAAATTTTGATCTACGGCTTTACACTTGAGCTGAAGGCAGAAGACTCCAACGTAAAGCTGGAGAATTGGCATCCCTAGCTTCAAGTTCGATACTGATGCCAGAATTTTTTCATTGCGGCTCATTTTTATTCTCAGTGACAGACGGTTTTATGAGTTATCAATTTATGGAAATGATTATTCGTACCACGTCTCAGATATGAAATGTTTTTTTGACAAAATTTCGATTAGTCGTGTGATTGGGTGCAAAAACTCCTATTAAATAAATGGGATCTAAGCCAGTGAAAGCACTGGGAGTTATACAATTTAGAACCTGAATGACCCACCATTAACTTCACGTACCAGACTCTAAGATTGGAGTATCTCTTATATCGTCTTTTCCATATGTCTCATAATTCTGGATCTCATTGAACAAAGTTCTTCAACAATCATAGAAAAAATTGTATGACTCAAAATAATTGGTCTTTCGTGAGATCGTTGTAGCATTTCATTAATCATTTGACTGTTCATTAGCCAACAATACTTAAAATTCATTTTTGCATAGATCCTCATCAGATTGAACCTGAACTTTAGCTATATATTGAACTTTGTTGAATTTTTTTTCGCAATATATGAATATAGAAATGAATCGATTATTTCGTGTAATTGAGTTGTTTCACTCAGTGAAATGAATGTTGAAACACAAGTAAAGTTGGCTCCAATATGATCTACACCTACTCTGAGCTTTTTTCTCATTAGAGTCCACTCAAGATTGAGACACGGATTAGGCAACAGAATCAAAATTCTGTCGAGTTTTTACGAGAGATATTACAACAGAAATCTCTGTGAACACTAGAAATAAAGGCATTTATTGGAAACATATAGCTCTTGGGCCTTCTATTGCTTGATATCGGAAGAGAATTGAATTAGAAAGCAATGACACAAACGACCTTCAATAGAGAATAGGGTTAAGAACGATTTAATGACAGTCCCGGAAGCGAGCGCGTGCACAACATATAATCAAATTAATGAGTTAAGTATTAGCCTTAGACGGACTCAGAATCCTAAACTTTAACATCAAATATATCTCTCTTAAGGCGCAAGCAATTTATAATAACAAATATTTCGCGAACACATAGATGTGTGCACTCAGTATGTGATATAAACTTAGTATATGGTCACACACTGCATGGTCACACATAGCATCCTCACACACACATCCTCACACACAACGTCCTTACTATTGATAAATCCACTAACAAGTAAATTCAAGTCTTCCTAAATCAGTCTTAAGCACTCATTAAAGAAATGTTGAATTGGTGCGAAACGTGTATCTTCTATATCACTGTAATTCGTGTCTTATACACTCTCTCTTAATCACAATTTTCCGTCAGAACAGTTTTTTCGCTCTTTCTAGTCTAAAGTTTTCTATTATATTGTGCTTAACAACTGGAACTGAGCATACGATCATTTAAGAAGTTGGGACAAAACAATTTGCAGAAAAAGAACAGATATTTGGCTCGGCATTTGGTCTTACTTAAGAAATTGCTCTATCAGTGAATGAAACGCTGTTTTCGAGTTCAGGTTTAGTACATTCATTATGATTTTAGTGCCACTTATATGATTCTGAAATTTCATAAATTTCTTACTTATTCTCGAGTTCGGTTTTAATATAATCTGAACTTCCAATTTATAGCCAGTTATTTATTGCTTCTCTTAAATAGTTATCATATAAAGGCTTTAGTAGTAATAAAAATCGTATAATACGATTGGATGTTTGCGAGTTGAAAGCTCGAATAAACAAGTTTTCATTTGTTTGAATGACGAGTGATCATCATTAAGTCTACATTGTTGCATATTCTGAAAATTTGAGTCCAAATTGCAAGTAAGAGAACTCTTTCGCTGTACAAGCAGTCAAATTAAACTCTAGGGGTACTGTTAGTCAGTTGATTTGAGTAATAAAACGATTCTGATTGTTAGCTTGTGCTCTTTTTTACAGTATCAGATTTTCAGATTTTCTTAGTCAATCAAACTTTACGTGAACAAATGCTAATGAAAAACGCCCAATTCTAACAACTCAGACCCCTTTATTATCGAGCTTTAATCACGTAAAACATAAAATTAAGCCGTCAACAAAAATCTAAGATTAACGCTTCGTCTACATTTCTTAAATTGCAAATAGTTAGTCAAATTATTGGTTAGCAAGAGTTTAATCGTTTTTGTTTCATCTCTTATAAAGACCAAAATAAAAGTATAGCATAATTAAAACACAATTAACTTAAAGCGATAAAAACTTTCCGTTGAAATAAAAATAACAAAATATTTGAGTTAAACATAAATAATGACTTAATTTGATACTTATTCAGCCAACGTTTAAGTAATTATTTGAACTTATGGTCGTTTTTATTACAATTAGAAAGAGAGTGGATCTAAACTAATCCCAAAAGAAATGTTTTGTTGTCCAAAACTGAAGTTCTTTTTCTAAATCGTTTTGTTGCGCAAAACTTGGACAATATTTTTGAAATTCGAGGTCATGTCACCAACAGAAAACAATTTAGGTTTCATTCGCAAAACCATTAGTTTTGATAAATTCTAATTCATGGCCGAAGTGGTCCATAATTTGTCAAAAGTTAGAGCTAGAGAACTGGGACTCAAGAGACGGTTCTGAAGGAATTGACTCTGACAATTAATCAAATAAAGAAGCATTTGCGCATACATCAAAAAATAAAGGATATCACTTAAATAAATGATTAAACAACAATTAATAGAGAAAACAGAACGCAATAATCACAAATAATAATGAGACAAAAAACACGTTAAACAATCAGTTTGTGGTTAAAGCATAACAAATATTGTTCAATAAATCAAACCAATTGACGAATTACAGACAAATCGAGCTATAATTGTCTGTCAAATTTGAGGTTGCAAAATATGAAAAGAAAATTTTCTATTTTCCAACGGGTGTCTCAAATAGTAAAGCAATAAATTTAGCTAAACTTAATTTAATTAAACTTCTCTTTTGTGAGAAAGACTTGAATGTTCGTAAAGTTAGTTTTTTACAGGCATTTATATCACAGTTTCATTTCATACAAATATAACTTGGGATTTGTCGGCTTTTTCTCAGCTAAGTTATATCAAAATTGAAGTACTTATTTAAATATTTGATTTAATACCTAAATAGAAAATAATTAAGTTATTTATGATTTGATTCTAGTAGTGGAGAACGTGTTCAAAGCCTTCATAGAGTGTTTGGTGCATGAGCTCAACACAAAGAGCGCAAAATACTCATTCCAAGTCTGACTGAGTCGGAACTTAACTTATTTGATCGATAGAGACTCAATGCTGCAGTTGTGCCAGTCAGAGAGGAGACTTCTGAACAACTGGCACCAGCGCCAACTAGTCATCATCGGCTTCTTTGATCACTTCTTTTATTATAACTACTTATGACTGTTACGCAGATAAACAATTGAAACTTTTAAGCAATATTTTTGGTTATTAGAAATCTGAAATCTGTTATAGGCATCGTTCGTTTTCTTCAGTTGTATCACTTTTCGTATAAACTTGTTTTTCTTATTTCTCTCTAAGTATTAATTCAATGAGTGTTATTTCATTGAATAATATTTTCGTCCATTTCGACCATTTATCTCCTCCCATGACACCAAGTGATTAATATTTTAAGATATAGAAAAGTCTTCTGTCTTACTCTGTGCTCAAACCGTGTTTCCAAACAATAATTCAATTGAAACTTTGGGAAAAACTTTGTGCGAATGAACTGCTGTTTGAAAAATGTAAGCTTTTTTAAAGTTATGCAAATCTATATTTTACTCATTTATCTGTTTATCTGATTATTATTCTTATCGTAATGATGTCTTAATTGTATTTTGTATTATTAATACGTTAAGCATTAGTTTTAAACTTTAATGTTGTTTCAGTCTAATTAACATCTATATAAGAAACGTTTAACTTCTTATAACGTGTTATCTTACATCAAATAAAGAAGCAATGTTCATATCTTGTCATCCGAACAAACTCTACTTAACTAACCTTAAGATTTAGCTAAACTTTTCTCCAAAGATTTATCGTTCACTATATGTATGTTTCTGGAGCTAATCTTCTATCACCGCTATTGTAAGAGGAATAAAAAGAAAAAGATATGAGGGATATCCAGTATATTTTGCTGTTTGGCCAATTTTATCACACTATTTGTCATATGTATAGAAGTAAAGGCATAAGTTCTACCAAATCAGTCGGACTCATAATTATGTGTTTGAGAACGGAATCGAAGTCACGTATACTAACACTATATGCCTTTATATTCAAACATATCACTATACAAACAAATAACTATGTTCAATATTCTTTCATCGTACGAAATTTCTACTGAATTCTAGTCAAATTTGGTTCAGGAAATCAGATGCAGGTTCGATCTTGTTTTAAAAAGTTGAATTTTCTTCACCAAAATTGATCCATTAAAGCCTTCTTTATTAACGTTTATCACAGAATCAGACATAACTTGATTTGAATGAGTAACGTAATTAAAAATCAGCTTAAATATAGTCTTACACGTTTTAGAAGAACTAGTTTAATGCGATAAATTTTCATAATTTGAAAAATAGCTTTTTGGATCTAATAGAATAATGAAAAGTTGAACATAATTAGCATAAAAAACCATTAAGAGTTTATTTGATCCTTTAGGATCCTCTTATCAAAATTTATGATAATTAGATATTACAGTTAATTCTGACCTCAAATTATTTCGCAGGATATTAATTATAAGTTTAATCTTTGGCTCAAATGCAACTATCAGTGACATGAAAAGTACTCGACTTAAAAATAACTGACAACTCATTTATATCATAATTAATTCCTATTTATAGAGTGAACTCATATAATCCTCATATTAACTATTGTTCACTTCTTAAACTATCTCAATATTTGTTTATTTGAGAATTGATTTCTTGAGTTATTTCGTGTATATTAAAACTTTTATAAATAATTGGCGTATAATTGAGGTGCTATTTTATTGAAATAATCAATATTGAGTTGATTAGAGAAGAAATATTATAAATGTCATACAATAATTGTGAAGTAAGTCCTGAAAGCTCAATTCATTACGATGGGTGATGATCTTTCATGAACTTGTCCTGTGTTATGTGTTTTCTACATGAATTGCATTCTCTATTGAGTTCACTGAAGTTTACTCATAATTGTTTGCAAGATTTGATTGGTGTGCGTAGAATAGTGTTTATAAACTTTAGGTATGACTACTACCAGCACTAGTATTTGTGTAAACGTGACACTTATGCCTTAATGAACACACTCTTATTTTATTTTCACTTTTTTTGGCCTTTATTTCAGTGATCGTGGGCTTAGTATCTGATGAGTATTGTTTCAGAACTAAACCATTGATTGTCGTTTTGAATCAATGTTGAGCACAATAGAAAACACTTTTATTGGTTGAAAGACTTCATTAACTTTAAGACAAATTTATAATCAGCATTGAGGATTAAACTAATTAGTCTTTAGAAATTTTGAAGCAAATCGTTTTTAATTACTTAAAAACATGAGATGTTTACAAACTTAGTTGTTGGCATTCAATTCGATTGTTTGTTGTACCTAATTTGTTTTGGATCTTCTTTAGTCTTACCAGTTCTACAAACATTAATCATTATCTTCTAATTATCTGTTTCATAAAATAGTCTTATATGAAAATATAATTTTTGCTTTTCTACTCGAACAGATCAATCTTCTTAAGTACTTGTTTTAAGAGTATTTGTAATTTGAAGGGCACAGTAAAAGTTAGTTTAAACCAAATAAACCAAATAAAATTATGAATTCACTTTTGAGAGTAGGCTTTCAGCAAAATTATAATAACTGAATATTATGAGAAAAAAGTAATTTTTTCATAAGTTGCAACTCATCAAAAGGATATCACTAATTAGAAAGTATTGAATATCTAATTAGACCGAAGTTGTTCAGTTATATTGAATGAGTATAAGGCTTTTTGCGAAGTATCTCACTAATTAGATATCGAATGCTTCTAAATTGGTTATGTTTTTTTAATCATCCGATTCAAGTTAATTTTGCTATGAGTCTACAAGACTGTGTCTATTCTTGCATTCAAATCAATCGACCCTAGACTAAAAAATAACATCACATCAACTTGAATTGAAACATCAATTTGCGAGTTTGTTATCACAAATAGTTATTGCAAATAATAAGTTCTTTACTAACTATTAGAATATACACTGGTTTGGTTCAATTTTGGATCTGCTTAAAAGAAATCCCCAAAGATAAATTGAATCTCAAGTTATCATTTTCTAGTGAATATAAAAAACTGTCAAAAAATTAATTAGTTTTTTAGCTTTGACGCAAATTCTAGTATCAAATAGAAAATTTAATCAACTTTTTCACTGATGGAATACTTTGACTTTCAGAAAATGAAAGATCACTTTAAAGTTGATTAGATATAGTTTGAAGAAAATAATTCAATATTTATAAAACCAAAAAATTCAAATTTTGGACAAAATATCTGCTAAACTAATTGATTGAATAAATGAGAACTCATCGAATTTGACGACAATAAGCCTGTTATCAAAAAGAAGATGTGATACGTGAAAAAATGTGATATTAAGGGTAACAGCTTGTGATTGAAGCGCTTAGAGTGATTTCTTAATCTTGTTGTCCTTATTACTTCGCCAAAAAGCAATAGAAGCTCTGCTTAACAATTCGACTCAATTCAGTCATATTCACATTTCATGCATAATCAATTTATTCAAACAAACAAAAACCAATAACTCAAGCTAAACAAAATCATATTTGCAACTTGCATTCCTTCAACACCCCATCTTTAATGACATCATCACCATGATTGAGTTCGTAAATCAAATGTTAGTTTTACTTTTCATGTCAGACAACTTGGGATTGATTTTAGCATAAAAGTCAACAACAATCTCTCTTTTGAAAGTCAAAATTAAACCGTTTGCACAATAAGTCAGTATTAGAAATACTTCATTCGATAAGCTTAAGCACTGCTCAAGTCGTCGAAAGTCTTATTTTACATTGTGATCAGTTTGAAATTTGATAATTTTTTTAGGTATAAGAATAATCAGTTAATTAGCGAAGTGTCAGCTTAATATAATCTTTAAGTTTAAAAGTCATTCAATAGTTGAAAAGAAGTGATCCCCAAATCAATATGTCTCATTTCTATTGATTTAACTAAAGAATTCAGAGTTTTATGTCTTATTTTAAATGTAAAATTTTCCAATATTTCTTAGAGTCAATCAAATAGCTGAACAATTTGAAACTTGCAGCTCGTGTTAGACTCCGTGTTAGACTCCGTGTTAGACTCAACCGATGAAAGTAATAAGAAGACTAAGTGATTACTTTCTTGAGAAATATCTAAGCTGAAAAAAATCAAAATGAAAGTTTTAAATAGAATTGTATTGAAGAAGATTGGAGCCGAAACACAAGTCGAAAATTGATTTAAGTTAACTTTTCGTTAGAAACAGTGAGTTGTGTTCAACTAAGATATTTACTAATGACATATATTCTGGTGATAGGAGTTTTATTATCTTTCTTAATAGAAAAATAGATTTCTAAATAAAAGAGAAATCATGAACATAAGTCGCATGTCATTCAGCAGTTCTTAAATCAATATTATCTCATACAAGTTGTGAAATAGTCTTCTGTAAGATTATTTCAGGTTTATTTTATTTCCGATAACGTACTTCCTAAAAGGTTTCTATTATTGAGTAAAGTATAAGCCATCTCTTTCAATAATCACTTTGTAGTATTTGCGCTCACATTCTTCATATATGATAAGATTGTTTTATTATGGCTACAACAACTTTTAAGAGTTGCAACATTCATGAAAAATCATAGAAAACAAAAATCAAACAAATAATATCTTAGTTATTTGTTTCTCAAATCATCAGATTCGACTCTCAACTTGTACTACCGATCAGTTAAAACAATCAGTAATTTATTAAATTGGAGAAGGAGCCAAATGAATACATGGTAACATTGATTTAATGCAGCATTTGAGCAATTTCTTAGATTCTATTAAGCAAATGTTTAAATGATCATCAAACTGTTGGGCTGAACGTGTACATCAAACTATTGAAGAATCTTCTGTTTTACAAGTTCTATCACTAATTACTTACATTTACGTGAGTTATTATCAAAATCTGAAAAAACTTCCCACACCTTCTCACTGAATAAATGCTTAAAATAGAAAAAAATTCATTACAGTTTGCTTTTATGTTCATCATAACCTGACAAGTTTACAACTAATAAATGTTTACCGTTTCAATTTATTCTAGTATCTCAAATATTATATTTGAAAGAAGTTAGGTAGTTCAACATTCCCACTAAATTTTCAACTTTCTATTGTACTCAAAATTCAATTTAACGCAAAAGATTGCAATTTTCACTTCCTTGAAGCAATTTTTGTGACTTATAAATCGAATAATTATAATATTGGGAACGTATCGGCAAATCAGATAAAAGTTAATGAAAACCATATCTATCGACTGAGATTTATTAACTTTAAGGTGATTCTGCATGTAATACCAGTTACTTTAGTGAATACTATTGATCGAGCGATCCAATAATAATGAATAAATGAGAGCAAAGGAAAATAAAATGACGCGCAACTGTTCAAAACTAAGCTTTTATTAGTATTCTTTACTAGATTTTTATGACTTTTGCTCAATAAAATGTGTATTTATTATGCATTATTAATGCTATCATTATTTTCTTTGTAATAAAAGGTCATATTTGATGGCATCACCTCAACAACACCTACAGTCACTTAAACTGATAGTTCGGCTTTGCTGTATATCATATTAAGTAAGCGTTAGAGAATTAAATTTTTCATAAATCTCTAAAAGTTCAGATGATGTTTCATAAAAGAATCGTTTCTAAGCTCTTGAGTGCCAACAATATATTTGTTGCTCATTAAATTTTATGCAAGTTATTATACACTCAGAAAATCTAATCCTTATAGTCATAGAGAAAACAATACGATAATTAATTTTCTTAAAACTACCAAACTACAAATTTTACAAAAATCGATAAGCCTGATTCAAATGAAATGGCAAATATTTTCGTGTGAGTCGACAGCACTGGCAATTTAATGTTAAAGTTATTAACGCTTAATGATTCAAATCTTTTACTAGTGGTAGAAATACTGTCAATTTGTATGAATCGTAAGAAAACTGCAATTTTCGATACAATACAACTTTTTATGGGATCTAAAACCTGCCTTAAATTTTTGTTTGATACCAACTCAATCAATATTATTGGAAAAAATTTCAAACTTAAATATAATGCTGGTATTTTAAAAGCAATAAATATAAGTTAATGACCGATATATTCTGTAACTAACAGCTGATCTACAGATTTCGTAACTGTCAAAACGATTTCTTACTTTCATCTCATTTAAGTGCAACTTAACCATAAAATGATGATTTTTATGGTGTTATAAATCAAATGTCACGATCATCGTTAAACCTAATTAAGTCTTAAACTTCTTTATTATAGCGATGATGTTATTTTAAAGTAATTTGTAAAATATGGATAATCTTTCAATAACTAAACATCAAGTTGTGCCTAGACGTCGGTTAAATTGAATAGAAGCAAAATGTTTCGCAAATTTTTCATTCATAAAACTTAGAGTAATCTATTCTTAATTGTATACGAGGTGATGAGCAAAAAGTCAAAAATTCTTTAAGAAGAAACTTTGCTATAGGAAAATATTTTGTTTAAGACTCACTTATCGATGATAACATTAAAATAATGGTGTAATGGACATGAAAATATGTTTAAATCGAACAGCTTGCGATGCAACAAAAATCTGTTATCTTTTATTTTACGCGTATTATACTTGAAAGCTTTGCATTTTGTATTCAAAACTATTGAATATGTGCATGATTGGATTGAGTTTACTATCAAAAAGAGATCCTTAAAGCAAGTTCAAATTCTAAATATGCAATTTTATTCAACTCATATTATTCTAATAAGATTCGGTCTGAAACATGTTTGGTAAGTAATGGTTGATATCACCAATTGAATTACCAATATCTGTATAGGAGGTCGCAAAAGTTGTTAAAATATTTGTAATATTGCACTTTTATTTGTTAAAGAACGACTTTACAAAGCTTTAGGACACCATCTGAAATATGACAAAATGAATTTGAATTTTAATAATAGCCCTTAAAATAGATTCAGTTTTCCAAGTTCATGTCAATATATATTGGTTTGAAGCAAATATTACAGAACAACTGCAACTTCAGGCGAAACTTGTACGAAAAATTCAAGAGATATTCTATATTTAAATAACTCATATCTATGCTATTTTTGAGAATATATTGGATTGGTTAGTACTATATAAAACTACCTTTTTTATACTTATATCTCGTAAAATTTCGCATTCAATTGAATATAAAGTTTAATTTTTATAACTTGTTTACTCACTTTATTTCAATGGTTAATGCATTAGCCAATTCAATAGTAGAGATTCAACTTTTATTTGCTTTCCTAAAAAGGTTTTTTGCTTATGCTTATAATTACAAAGCATTAGTCAAAGGATCTCCTATTTTGTTATTGCTATATAACTGGGTTATAGTTCGGTTTATTGTTCATAAGGTGTTTTGGTATCAGTGAGCGATATGGTTAACTTGGCAATACTCTGCTGTACCTAGTGCACTCGCGCGCTATTCGTCTTACCTTACTTAACTAAATGTTTTATCAATAACATTATTTAGGTTGAGCTAGTTGCGTTAGATAAAGCAAATGAGACGCGTAACACACTAAGCGTAAAAGAACACTGATTTAGTAACCATATCACTCGCAGATACCTAAACATCCGACGAGCAATGAACTGAACTATGACCTATAAATGCATTTAAGTTTGATAAATCCATATATGGTTTTTGAATATATAAAGGAACCATCTTTTGATAATAATAGTTGGAGGAATTACTCCTTTTATGCGGTGATTTAAAGAATTTGAAGAGACACAGAATTGACAATGTGTTTTATGTAATCTATTATTAATAAAACGAAACGACAATCTGGTACTAAGTAATAGAGCAATAATAGTTATAATAATAATGGAAATGTACGGCATGTGCATAATTTACTATAGAGTACTGAACAGTGGCATAAATATAACTGCTGTTATATAAAATATCATTACATAATAGAATAATGAGCTCCTTCTGTCATAATAAATAGTTTGAAAAATATTCAATTCGATGCTTTTCAGCTTAGAAATGCCTATTTTCAATGTTCGTTGCGGTGCCATAATTCTTGAGCTGATACTAACTATTCGCAAGTCAGAAA
Organism: Archegozetes longisetosus; assembly: GCA_018873245.2. Classification (NCBI taxonomy): domain Eukaryota; kingdom Metazoa; phylum Arthropoda; class Arachnida; order Sarcoptiformes; family Trhypochthoniidae; genus Archegozetes; species Archegozetes longisetosus. The sequence continues at coordinate 10,745,631 of JAEMBT020000007.1, forward strand.
TGTCTGTTGGATTAATTAGTATAAAGCTTAATGATTCCCACGAGTGAGATATTCGCGATTACAGAATTAGCATAAGTTGCAGTGAAACACATAAATAGAGATAAGAATATTTATGAACACATATTTAACTTATTGTTAGTACTGCTATGTCACTTAATTCTCATTCCAAACATTTTCCAACTCATTCAACTTTAAAGTCTTCGAGTGATCTAACGTTTTCTTCTCTCAAACAAGTCCAGTACTTTCAACAATTCATATCGTGTTTCAGTCAAAAAATACCTATTGGTTTGTGAGCTAACAAATTGGGAGCTTTTCTGTAAGATATGATATACTTCGCAAACCGATGAAACTATTTTTAGACATCTATCCGTCACTATTCCATAACAAATTGTCTTGACTTTGAATTTGATGCTTGAATTAGTCTTCGAGACAGAAACTATAGAAAACGATATATCAAGAAAAGAAATTTTGTATTTTTGACACATTTTTGTTTGAAAATCAGACGAAAACTTGAGGCATATACTAAAATGTTGACTTCCATTAAATGGCTTGTCTCTTAATATGAACTCATTTAATGGTATTTCATATTTACAGCAAAAATGTTTGCATCAAATATTGTTTTAAAATTAGAGATATTGTTAATGTTTATTACTTTATTGATGAGTAGTTTTTCCATAAAACAAGTTTTACTAATACTTGTTGTTTGTTCATTTGTTAGAATAAACTCAATGTGCAGACTATGACTCGATTTGGTCATTTAAGAGACTTTAGAGGTTTGTATATTTAATTTCTAATATAACTTATACGATGAATTAGCATAGAATGGAAATTATGATTAACGCAAAACATGCCTCTCTGTTAATTCGTGTGCACTGCAATCACAACAGCTTTAGTGGTGCAGTCATTCATTCAAAATTGTTTGAATAGAGCCTGATATGGAAAAAATAATGCCAAATACCATGATTAATGTGTCACAAACAAGCAATAAGGATGAATGAGATATTCAAATTGAGTCTAATTTTAATTTAATAAGCTTTTATTTTGAGGCTAAGGCTCTACTAATGAATTCTCCGTCGCATTAATACGGAGTAAGAATTTTTCGAACATTTATTCGGTATATTTGAAGGTAAATAAGTAAGAGATGAAGACATTGATATTGAACTGAGAAACATAATATGCATAAAGAAATGAATTATTGAGTATAAATGTGTGAGATTTGATAAAAGTGCGCAAATACTGTGTAGCCCTCTGACAATGCAATATAACTGGTTCATTGTGTGTATGACTATAAATTGTTTGTCAAATACAAATATGTTTAGTTAGATTCTGAAATCCAATCTTTCTCAAGCAATTTCATATCTTTTGTAATGAGACAATTACAAATATCTTCAGTCTATTGAAAAGAAGTTCTATTTTTTGCTTTGGTTTTCTTAGTCCCCTTCAAAAAAAGATGACTTCGAAGAAAGGTTTTGTAAAAAATGAAATATCTAATAATCGATTATAAGATTTGACAATGATTTTGATTTATCTTATTTACTTTTTTGCTGTAAAGATGACATAATATTTATTGAAAGAAGTAAATAGATTTGTGGGCAAAACTTCGGAGAATATATTTGAATGGAATCGTTCATAGATTAAACTTATTGCTAGATCAGCACTAGAGCTAAGAAAATGGCCATAAAATCCAAGCGATCAGTGCAATGTCTGGTCTAAATCAAGTGAGAAATTATATAAGTAAAACAAATTGGTTGTGCACGCGGCTTATGTCAGTATAAAGAAGTTTATTGTTATAGGTGTAAATGTCGAAAGTGAGCTAACGATCGTTTCTCTAAATAGGAATTCGTCACAACTAAAGTTGAATTATTGTACACGAATCGCTTTCTTGAGTCAGATCTATAACAATGAAAATGTAAATTGAGTACTATCAAAAGAAAATAATTGTAATACTTTAATCACTTGAGAATCTCTTTCTTCGTTAGTAATACTTATACACTAGTTTTCGTTTTCACTTCATTACTAAAATCTTGGAAAATAACATTTCAGACAAGTCCAAAGCTGAACAATACTCTAGAGATGACTAAGTTACTGCGAATTTTCAATTTAACTAAGGTATAGTTTTTCACTATTTGTTCGATATAATGGAGATTAAAGGCTCTATTTAAGGATCATTTTAATAATTTGAATGCAGAGTTTAAAGATGAGACTCTTGGCTAATATAGTTTTACGAGTGCAGTGTAGCTGTTGTTTTCAAAGCTGAACTCAAGCAATATATATAAATCAATGATCACATAACCTATTCACATACAAATAGTTTATAAAATCAATGTCTAATCTTATGTGATATTGCTGTACATCAAATTCAAGCTCATTTACTACAGTTTCTGATCCTTTCGTTAGAAAGTTTATTAACCTTGCTTTGAAAAACATTCTTCAGAAGTTAAATAGTTGTCTGAAAAAGTATTGACAGTTCCTACTAAAGTCTATGCCAATTCAACATTACAAAAAATTAGCTTCAACCAAAAGTTTCAAACTCATATAAAGTAAATTATTACTTTCAAATCAGGACTTTCCGGCAATTTTTTTGTTAGAAGGTCAATAAAGAAAATGTTTAATCCTCTTTTTTGACCATTAAGTCAGCGAAGTTAGTGTCGAGCAGATAAAAGCATCTCTGAAGGCCTGCAGAGCTTGATTTGATATACTAAGTCGGTAATGCGCCAATCGGCAATTCCTATCTGTCTCAAGTCAGTTTCATTTTAATCGGAGACAAATATCTAATATTGTATCGAAATTTCATTTAATTATCATTTCTTATGAGAACAATTTCTAAAAGTCAGTTTAAGTTTTTGCATCAATACGTTGTTGACAATTAATGTTGATAGAATCGGAAAGAATGAAATGATTTATTTTGTCGAGTTATGGCAGATCGTGTCGATTCAAACTTTATTCAAATGACAAAAGTAGATTTCATAAGTCATTGCTGAAGTGAAGAGTTTGCGAGTGAGAATCGAGCATAGTCATCTCATTGCTTGGCTGAATTTGAATTTTTGTAGAATCTTCAGTGAAATCCGAACTGAGAAAATAAATTGTTTTGTTGCGAGTCGGAAATAATACTACAAAGAAACCAAAACAAGTAGAAATCTAGTGAATCATTAACTTTGACATAAAACCATTATTAATGGTTCGAATAATTTGAGCAGTCGATGTTTATTGGTGAATAGATGAACAAGTATGAAGATTTGATAGTGTTTGAGTAGTTTTGATAAGTTGAGATGCAATGCAAATGCCCAATAACAGAATCAATTCTAACTGCATATGGTTCATATCTATTCATTATTAGATAAATATCATTTCAGTTAGAGTTAAATAAATATTTATCTTCCACAATCTATTTGAATTGAGTATTTTGAAGATCCAAAGATATCGAAAAGCCAGATATTATTAGGCATTCGATTTACTGTTATGTGTGAATATTTGCATTGATGAAGAGTCTGACTCAAGCTATCAAATTGCTTCACGTCTACGGTTTTAGAAACGATGAGTGGTAAGAAAAATGATCAGTTGGTTGTACTTCTGTTTAATAGTTATCTTCTGTGAGCACACGGCTATAACAAATGCAATTTTCTCGGAGGATAGATTAAATTGAATAATAAACTGAACTAAAATTTTGTGGAGGAATGCTTTTCGTTGAGAGTATTTTTCCACAAAAATTAACTCATTTCTTATTTATTCGAAGCTTACATCTAAACTTGGATGTTAGTTCCCAAATGATTAAGTTTATGAATAGATTTAAAATTGGGTCTATTTTGATATGTCTGAAGTTTAAACTAAAACATGTTAAACATATATTTGAAATAAAAGTATTTGAACTAAACTCATTAATATATATTAAATTTTAAACTATAAGTAAAACTACATTAGACTATAAAATATAATAACGGCGTTAAATACGAGTGAAATCCTTCATAATAATTCAAATTAATACAAGTAAGAATATTCTTTTGGAATTCAAAGATATCGATCGAAATTTATAATTAATTAGAAAATCAAGTCAAGTTATACAAATATAGAGCTTTGACTAACACAAACTTTTATGAATCTAGCTTATAAATTCTGAGTTTTCTTTCAGATAATCTTCTGAATTAATTTCGCAAACATAATTTTGTCAATCGGATATTATATCAGTTAAGTATTCAAATAGTTATGTCGAAAGTTGTGAATAATAAGGAAAATAATTGGTTTATGCTAAGCAAAGCGCAAAAGAAAAACTAATATCATGTTGTTTTGCATTAAAGCTTAAGACTAGAATATTGTGAAATATTTCCTTATTCTAACAATATTGTCTTCAATTTAGTCGTAATGAAACTTATTATAGCATTTGTTTCGATGTGTTTTGCTTAAGTTTCGATTTTTAGATCTGTTTTATCAGTGTTATTACAGCTTAAAAGGCTTTGAGAACACGAAATGAAAAAATATAGATCGAGTCCATTTTGGCAGACTTTTATAAAAAAAATTCCTTTATCAGATTTTTAATCTTTTTTTTACAGGAAATAAAGTTTTTTCTATTAAATCTGACGGGTTAATATCGAGGAAAACAGTTTAAAATCTAACTGAATAAGGCTATGAATGCTGTGGCTTTCTTTTAGTTCTCCTGAAGACATTTGCTCAGCTCCTACTTTTCAGAAGCAAGCTTCTTTTATTATATTGTTTTTCGATCATTTCAATCATTTCTGGTTCAGAAGTAGTGAGTGAGGGCACTAGTTGAAAACCATAACTACAAGCATATCTTCAATTTTGTTTTAATAAATGATTTGTGTATCGAATGTGATCATATATTAGGTATAATTGAGATCATTCCAAATGGACTCACAAATTAGAGTAATAAGAGTAATATCTAATGGACGTGATCATTCGTCATAACCACTCTATATTTGTATGCCTGGTAGTATTAGGGCCCTCTTGTCAATGGCATTAACTTTTATTCATTGATAACATCACATTCAACAGACCCGTACATAACATAAAACCGAAATATTCGATGCTAAGAGTTATACAGTTAAGGTCACAATTGTCTACACATTTGAGAGCATAACGCGTTTATTTTAAGCTCGTTGATTGGTCAGTTTGACTCAATTTCAGATACAGATCAACATATAATTTAAGTTTGATTTTAAAAAGGCCATTAAATGATTAATTATGAGCCTATTAATTGATGTCTAATCTCGAATAAAGTCATAGAATGAATTGAATTGATTTTTAAAAGAAATAAATTTAGTTCTTAAACGATATTTGAAATAGTGAGTTAGAAGTGAGAAATTTGACTGTATATTCCCTTAGGGCAAATATTTGTGACTTGTGTTACTGTATCTGCACTAAACAGTATAGACTTGCCTTAATGTCATACGTATAACATATCTGTTTGTCTTCGGACTGGTTCAATAACTATGTTTCACTTACGACAATCATTAATAGGATTGCAACATATTTAATGTACAGCTTTCACAAAGAATAATGTTTTTCAGTAATGGTTGTGTATCTCTTCTCTCAAAAGGCTTTAATACTATCAATGATTAGTCTTTCCTGAGTCGACATAACACGACGTTATACACCTTTTCCATCGAGTATTAAATATATTGTGATTCAGACCTCAAGTTCAAAAACAACATAAACTATTCTGGAAACACATTAATCATCTAATAGATCAAAAAGATTGGAATCAAAGTGTTAGAATAAATAATTACATCTCCGCTAGCATTTTATATCAAACTCTTAATAACTTTAACTTAAATATTTAAAATAAAGTTCAATTTTCGTACATGTCAGCTAAATGTCAATCTATAAGGCATCAAATTTTTTAAGTTCAAATTCAATTTTAAGCCAAAATCAACTCAATATTAACTCTTCATAACTCGAAAGTAAAAGTTGTAAATTTTGTGCATGTTAGAGTGAAACACTGCATTTTGATGTAGTAGACAACAAATATTTGTTTGCTTTTGAAAATGCGATCAAAAGGAAAGTGAGCGACGCATCAAAACAAAAGTATTATTTGTTAGGAGCAATTTTCAAGTGAAGATTGTCCATCCAAACCATTCTTTTGATTATGAATAAAATGTCTGAAGTTGTCATGTCTCTCATAATATGTTGCTTATGAGCGTTGACTTACCTGTAATCGGATTTACAAAATATATAAAAGCTTTATCTTCATAAAATATCACTATCTGCATACCTGAACGTGGACATGCCAAGACTGATAAGCAACAAATTATACCTGATATAGACAACTTGAGACATGCTTTCGAAGACGTATAAGGAACGCTTTGTGTCTGTCGACTTGAAACCTTTGTATCCTATGTTAGATCGAGTGCATATTTGCGAATAATAACATATATTTTGCCTATATGTTTATGGGTTTGCGTAAGTATTGTGTAAATAATGGCATTACTTCTGCTCTTTGGTAAATAAAATCAGATCTCATACTATCTCATACATAGAAAGGTCTTCGCTAAGAATAGTATCTATCAGAAAGTTGTTTGTATAGCATTAATGCTAACTTGCTTGTATCTTTGAATTTTGATCGTTTTTCAGTGTCATGTTCTCCAGAAGAGAGTTTATTACTCTTAAAATAATCCCTACTCTACGCATAAATCAACAATTACATCAATTGTCAACAAGACATGTTCAACTAGTTCTTTTTTACATCGAATTATTTATTTTAGCTATAAATAGCTTCAAATTGCAATTTTAAGAGTTTCTTTACTTTGTTCAGGTTTTATTGGTTCGACATTTTTTAGAATTACCCCAAAAATTAATATAACTAAAAGCCTAAATGATTTTTCACATATTTCAAGTAAATTGCTTTGACTCTAAAGTCAATTTTATTTCTTTTTTTACTGCCTATTTCTTCAGATTCCATACTATTGTCTTTGAGTTAATGCGAAGTGTTTCGTAATATTTCTTAAGTGATAAAACTTATTTCGAAATCTAAGCCATAAATTGGATTAATTTTATACGCGATTTTTCAACAAAGCCGATCGCAATCAACTCTTTATATCTTTTTATTTTTTGTGGAGCATTACAAAAGTGAAGTCTCTGGCGTCAGATATTTTCCTAGAGTTTAAACCATTGATTTAGTAACAAAGAAAAGCTATCATATAAGGCATAAGATTGAACAAAGCAAAACAAACGCTCAATCGTTGCGACAGATAGAGTTGAAAATCAAATAATTAAGACTCGAAGCAAGAAAATATTGAAAACTAGTGGCTGAAAAATTGTCAAAGCAGCTATACTTAACAAGTTTCGTAACTCAACCTTTTATATAGACTCTTTTCAACTTCCGAAACACTTTTCGCTTGTTATATAAATCGGGCTAAACTTTCAGTTCAAATAAATCTCTTTGTTCGATGATTTAAGTCCGAAAAATTGTTTCAACTTAAGTTTTAGCTCAAACATTTTCAAAAATTTAGAGGCTCACCATTTTTCAGGTTTAATCAAAATCAAAAGTTATAATAGGCTGAGAGAGTCAAAAGTATAAAATCAATGTTTTTATTGGTATTGTTCTGAATGAGATTCGCTTTTAAGCTTAGTTGAGATTAAGTAATGCTGAATAAGCACAGGCGCGCATTGACCCAACATTCAAGGATATTATTAGTGAGCTTCATCTCCAACAATGCCGCTTAACTACCGTTAAAGCCAAAATCAACTCATAATATTAGGCGTTTTACCACTATTTTGACCCGTTTTTAACCATTAAAATAAGCTGTAATCGAAAGTTAAAAGCATAGAATATAAAAGTGACAATTGAGCAGAAGCAAATGTTTATGAAGTTTAGTCTTATACTAACTCTACTGAAGAAGATATGCTGGTCAAAGATAAAATAAATTTATGATATATTTAGCCTCTAAGCTTTTCTGTTTTTTACATTACTGTCTTAGCTTACAACTTGAATTATATAAGAAATATGGCCGAGAATTAAATCCGCTTTTGTACTGATTTTCTCTTTAGTACTTGTATTGATTTATATAAACTTGCAGCTAAAGGTCACCAGTCTTATACTTCAGCCCTTTATTTCATGTTCAATACTCAGAAAGATCGAAATGCTCCTTGAAAAATTAATTAAGTATTCCGTGAAAACTGCAAACCTATCCAGTTCTCCATCAATAATGGATAATAACTTACCAAATTTAGTCTAATATATCATATGAGATCAATTTTCTGTCAATAGATTTCTATTTGGCACAAACTTGGAAAACAAGTGAATCTCGAGTTATTTCAAGACTTTCACGTCGAGTAAATCCCAATAGTTTCTACAAAATTATATTTTATTAAAGTTGTAGCTGTTGTTCAAATGGTTGAGTTTTATTTTCTTTTTTACGCAAGTCTTTATTTGACCAGAAAACTGATACGTCTATTATGTTCGCAGTGATCCAAACCTGCATTCATTCGTTTATTGAATTGAATCGTAATAAATATTTTCTCAAACAATTCCAAGAATGTATATTTTCTGCTAAGCTCATGCCAAATACTACTAGTATGAAAAGTTTTATTCAATAAAATTTATTGAATTGAACTTAATTAGTTTGAGTTTGAAGTAAAGTAATTCTAATCAAGTGTGGGCTCAAGTTATTTAAACTTTTCACATGATAGCTTTAACCGGAAAGATATAATATAATCTTGCTCTCAAGTCATATATTTGAAGTACAAATCGGATCATATGTTTCGCAACTGCTTAGATTCATGAGAATACGTGAAGCCCACAAAGCAATTATTTGTTCCTTTGGTTATTTCATATATTCTATTTATTGCAATCTATTTTTAGAGCTCTTCAATTCAACTAGATTTCAGTCAAACTTTCCTTTGACTAGAATTTAATTTCAAGTTTATTTCCATTTTTGGATATATATGTTCTTCAATGATTTTATACGTTTTGATTGAGACGGCCCTTGTTATCAAGTGAATACTTAGTGTTTCATAAAATCCTGACTTTAATCCATTGGTTAATGTACTCGTAAAAAGTTTGGCAAATATTTTTTCATATTGAATCCCTGAAACTTTTTCAAGTAATTTGCTAACCCTTACTTTGGGCTGAATATAATTTTTGTGAAAATCTTTCTTATTTTTGTCTCTAGGGTACAAACCGAAGACAAAACAGTTAAACTAAAGTATTTTTCATTGCAACCCACACTCGAATCGAAATTAAATCAAACATTTTAGGTATTACTGCTTATTGAAGCTTAAAACTGAGCCTACAGTCAAAACTACAATATAACCTGACGAAAGACTACTCCGTGTTTATACACGTGAGTTTGACTTATTCGTCTTCAAGACTAGATTCAAGTTTAAGCAAGTCTATGGTAACAATTCGAAATAAAGTAACGTTTGAACTGCTATTTTCAAGAATCATTTAACTTATCCGGAATTATTAGAATGAAAGGAAAATAACGCGATTTCAATGGAATTTATATGAAAATAACAGAAAAATAGTTTAGCGATTTGTGATTGAATGGATTTTAATCCGAAACAACTGAGTTTTTCTACTCTTATATCAGCTCTAAGCCGACATATCTTTGTAAACCTTCAATAAATAAGAGCTTAGAAGACATGAATCGCTCACCCAATAAAACTATACCAACTTTATTGACACAAAAATCAGTGTGGAGTTTAATAAATGCTTTGAAAAATTGAACAGTTTTTCATATAAACCATACGGAGTATGAAGTTTTGCAATTTTGTCTCTTAGGTCAACAAAGTTGAAGTTTCATTGAAATTAATGTTTTTAAGTATCATTCAGTCTATTTCTGTCTCCATTACATCAAAGAATGTTTACTTAATAAAAAGTTCATAAGATCATAATAGAAATGAAAGCTTTGCTCTAATAGAACTTGATTCTGGAAACCCTTCAACAGTTCTCGCATCAGTTCATTCTTATTGCATAAGTCGAGATCAAATTTTTCTACTTCAACATCGAATAAGATATTCGCCATAAATCAAAATAATTTATGGCAAACAAATGACGACTAACTATAATGAAAGCAAAGATATACCGTAATATCCCTATTGTTGGACTATTGCACGTAATTACAGGCTATGAATACTTAATACTTACCAAATATGGTCGGTTTCATATGAGCTTTTGATTGCCTCAATGCATGCTTACCAGTGATTTCGGTTTTATTTCATTTAATGATACATTCATGCCATCCATCAATCAATATGTCATTGAAAATAAGATCAATCAGTAATGGTTTCAACCAATGTTCATTGCGATTATCATACCTGTACTTTACAGGTAAGTAGTCTTTCGGGATATAGATTATTAATACAATCAGTTATGTGAGATTTTCGGTTTTGTTTAGTAGCCTAAGCCTTATTTTGTTACAAAACTGAGCCTCTGAGCTGCTCAAAGTCTGAAAGTTACTTAATTATTTCCTATTTGTGTCAATCTATTATTTCAAACAAAAATATCTATTTGTAGTGTCTTTCTAGGAGCGATACACTTAATTATTATAGATAATAGTGTTTGGTTTCTCTCAGTCATCAGATAACAAATTAACTTGAGGACAGCTTATGAGAGGAAAGGCATGAAGCGAATATCAATCAAATATTTCAAATAAAATTCGTTTCTTATAATAAGGCTAGCTGTTGGGATAAGTAAAAGATCTGGACTTTTGATTCAGAAATTTTTGTTTGAAATAATGTACTGCGTCTGTGATATATGACAAGCTTTAGGAAAGCCTTCCCATTGTATGCTTTTCGAAATGCTTATTAATCAAAATTCTTTAGTCAAGCTATCTGCTCCAAGTTATAGTTGTCTGAAATTATAGCTCAGATACTATTTGAAGTAAGGTTGATTTAATGCTAGATATGTTTATTTCATAGATTCCATCGTTAATTTTCTAATGAATAATGATTTGATTATGTTATAACTAATTTTTAATTATTCCTATGCAGAAAATATCACATATTCCGAGATTAGAACATTTTCTTTAGTTAGGCTCACGTAAAGGTTGAATAAAATTGTGAACAAGATGAATTTGAATCGCTTTAATATTTATAACAACTGTGAATAGCATAGGAAATAAGAAAATTTAGAAAAAGTTAGAAAAGCTGTTAAAGTGATCTATAAACGCGGAACTTTGGCTTTAGACGTTTACACGGAATCAATATTTGAGTAATAGAATAAATGTTAATCCATTCAGATTGATAGCGAGTTGAAACAGTGAAAAGCACTGTCTAACCTATAAATAAACATTGATTGATAAAATGTAATTTGTTTTGTTTGTGTTAGACTAAACATTTTGACTGAAATACTATATGAGGTGAGAGCTATAAAGTCTTGTCTCTCACTCAACCAATATTAGAGAGTACTTTACAGCAGTGACCTGACGACTGACACTGATATCTCCAATGGTTACTTATCTCTATTTTCTATAGTAACTTCGATTACTAAAGACCAAAGTCTTTCGTTGTTATATAACTCCTGACTGAAAAATCGGATATTCATTCATGAATTCTATAGAAGTTTAGACAATTTAATTCTGGAATTTATTCTGAAATTTATTAGTCAGTCAAAAAAATAGTCTGCTGAAAGAAAAGCTCCGTCTGTTAAATCAAATCTTATATTTTGATTGATCGCTCGATTTATTAGTTTTATTTAATGTTAGATAAATTATATGACCATTGAGTGCGTCAAACGGCAGATTATATTTGATATGCTTTAATGTTATTTCTGTGTATCCTTCGGAAAAGCAATTCATTGTCGTTGATTTGCGGTACTAAAATCAAATAAATAAACCTAATCACTACAAGCTATAAAGAAATGTGCACTTTATCTGTGAGATAACGAATACAAATCTAGCCCAAAATAACATTTCAAGAGTTCATCTAAATTGAGATCTCAATAAAATTTCGTTTACGATTATTTCAACTGTGCGATTGTTACCTCTTTTTGAAAGTCTGCTGAGAAACTCTAACTGTTTTTAGTAAGGCTTTTACTTATTTCAGATTCAATCATAAGTTGTTTTTGGAGTTGTTTTGAAGTTGTTTTTCTACTGTAAAAAACGATGTATTTTGTTGTAGCGACATAAAGAAGTTGTAATACAATTGGTCAGAAAAGATATGGTTTTGCCTGGGCTTGTTTTTCTCTAAGTGTTTTTCGTCTTTGATTCAAACCATAAACAGGATCTGAAGATAAGATTTGATGAATTATGTGAAATAAATGCAAAAATAATGGCCAACTGAGGCATTTGATGCGAATATCGGCTGTAAATCTTACTTAAGTTTATTAAATTTTTATCTGAAACTTTTCAGATCACGCAATTAAGTTAATTAAATAAAATCTTTGTGAACATTTGTATACTTGGTTTTCAGTGAAGATAATTAAATAACAAAAGAGCTGCTGAAACACATACTCTTCTCCAGTAATAAATAATAGATTTTTTTGTCAATGAAATGGATGCGGCTTTCATTTGATCTCAATCAAAGGCACGTTTTAATCCTACACTCAAAACATTAAGAAACACACAAAAGGAACCCCAAAATACTTCACTTAATGCATTAGTAAATTGCTAAATAAATTACCAGAAAGTATAAATACACAATTAATTACTTTAGCATATAGTCTCTCGGTTGTACTGTTTATTAATAGATTCTGTAATGCTAATTATGTTTACATTCGTTGTTCTGTTAATGGCAATTCTTTAGGTTCTCAAAAAGTTTTGATTAATCTGAGTAAAACCTGGCTAAGTCATATCAAAATTTTCGTTGGGATATACTTTAGTGTAAATCTAACTTAGAATGGGCTCCACTCTCAAGATTCGACACGGCTCTGGTAAAAATAACTATACGTTTGGTCTATTGAATAGACTTGAAATATTTCCAACAATTGAAAATTTGTTGGGTTTCATTAAAATGTCATTCTTATTGAAAAAAGAACGTTTTTAGATTAATATTTTAGGAATCATTCAATTTAATATTACTTGAAGAAATACGTAAAAACTCGTCATAAGTGTGATCAATATTTTAATAGGAAACAAACGTAAAACTTCAATCAATAATCAACTCTTAAAATCAAAAATACCATAAAACATTGTAACACGCACTTTTTCTCTTATCCTGACTTACAACAATTGAAACCAATTTTATCCTTCATATCAAGCAGTGCTATCTCTAAGTCTAACCAGAGATATTTGATCGACTGAACTGAAATAAAATTTGAGAAACTGATCGAAAGCAAGTCGATTGATTACTTTTCTGTTTTACTTTGTATGAATTGATATACTTTGATTTAGAGCTAGTTCTTTTTGCGAGACAGAGGGATTATCATAAGAATTTCTCAAGAGTAAAATGATAGAAAACAATTGGGGAATTCAATTTTAGAGATGTTTTATATAATGTTGGCTCTGAATCTTAATTTTTGATAATCCGAACAACTATTCGTTCGACTTCTTGAGAGAACTAACGAGAGAGTAGTCTTGCAGCTAAAATGATGTTTCTCTTAAAGTATGATCGAATGATTTGAACAAAATTGAAGGTTTTGTCTTGGAAATTATTTGGTTAATTGAGTCACGTTTTGGAAGCAATCAATTTTAGCTGCGCTGAGGAATGACCTCTTTTTAGGAAATCATTCAAGGATAAAGAGAAAATGGACTTAAGACTAAATCAATTTAATGGACAAAAGTCCAGTTTCATCCAAAGCTCTGCCGGAATTCAGGTAATCCTGATTAGACTTCTTAATACCTATCATAATGGCTTTGGGTTTCGATTACTTCTTTAGTTTGGACATCTCTCAAACGACTTTCACCAACAATAACATGTCGTACAGATCAAAAGTTTCAGTAAATCAACGGTTTAATCGAATTTAGTTTTAGTGGATTTCCCCGAAAATATGAGAGTTTCAGTTGAATAGACACAATATCAATTTCGACACTCTCATATTCATAAAGTATTGTTGCAAATAGTGCTCAACAATACTAAAGTTCAGTACTGAGTGCTTAGCTTATTGTTTATAAGATCTCAAAGTGTGTTATACTTCAATACTCGATGGATAACAATAAATAGATTTTTCTTCTCACTAAAGGTTTGAATAATTTTTCGATAAATATAAGATGTTATAAAAAATTAAACTTTAGGTTCCGATTCAGGAGATGCAAATTTTTTATATTAAACTTTTTATTGATAATTAAGCCTGTGAATGATATAAATAGCTATGACATTGAAATGTTTGGATAATAAGTGATTATATACCAAAGTGTAGGTTTTATGGTCCTTATCCGCTTTAAGTTATTAGTATTTTTTGTCACTCTCTGACCAGTTTCCAAAGTAAAGAAATTCAGCATTACTTAGTTATAGTAAGCTCTAGTTATAGTGAGGCGAATAGCATTATAGCAAGATTTCCATAGAGTAAAATATTAAAGCTACCTGTTAATAGTGAAACTTATTATAGTGGACTGATAAGGTTAGTACCATAGGTTGACTATTACTTTAATATTAAAATGATCCTAAATATGCTAGGCGCGAAAAAGTTCTATTTGGCGTACACTTTTTCGTGCGATTGTACCACTGTTTATGCATTATCCATACTAGGTATCCATTATTCATATTTGAATAATCAACTAATTATGTATTTATGAATATTTTTGCAATAGAATCAAATCTTTAATGAATAATTGAACCAAATTTTGCAAAACATCTCATTTTACTTCATATTCGTATTAAATAATTAAGGCGATTGCATAAGTTTTCAGGAATTTTTGAAACTAAAGTCAAATCCATCAAGCTTTAATTTAATTCGGCAATAAGTTTTTATTAATACTTTATAATGTCTAATATTGAATCCGAAAGAATAACTCAAAATAAAGTTAGAACATCCGTAATACTCTAATCACTCTTTTAATCAAATTTTTATAAGTTTCAACACATTTTAAGCTCTGATGAGCTGTCCAAAAGTGAATACTTTGAAAGGTCAGACAATTTTCTGTCATTTCAAGCTTTATTGCGTTAGGCAATCAAATAAATCGGTTAGAAGACAAAACAATTTCAAACTTGATAACTTTCGAAACTTTGAAAGAGTGAAAAAATTGTGTGGTTCTATACCTTTTAAAGCTGATAGATTTGAATTTTATTTTAGAATATCCAAATGTATGACATATGACATATAAATTTTGCAGACAAGAACTTAAGTGTTCGCTTGAGATAAAGCATTGCCTTTGCAAAAGAAAGCATAAACTTATATATCAATCGAGACATGAATATTGATGAAGCAAAGTGCAAACATGCAATATATCTTTACCAATAATATCAATAAAACTATAAAAATCATTCGTTTATGTGTCCACTTTCAATTGGCATGAGAATTTCAAAAACAAATTTCAGCTTTAAAAGCAACTTTTAAGTATATTTTTAGTAATTTCTCTGAAAAATTAATGAATAAAAAGTTTTCATTAAAATTATTATTGAATAGTAAGGAATAGGAAGTTGTAACTAAACTAACTTATAGACAAAACTTATATAATCCAAGATTTACTTTGATATACAGCTATCAAAAATGTTGTCCTACAATGTCTAAAAGTATCAATTTTTGATGACAGCTTACTTAAGTGAAGCTCATTTTTGTGACCTTTAGAGTGACGTTATATCTGTTTGGATGAAAGTGACTTATGTCATGACTCAGTAGAAACAAGTCATAGAGGAATAAAAATACAGAGATATAGAAGAAGTGTAGATGGATCACAAATTGCATGAGATATACATTGAAGTTATAGAATAACGAGCAGGTTCACCATATGTAGTGTTGACGTGTCTAAATAGATGTATTAGCTTATGTTTCCTTAGATCTCAACTAACTTTTTTGCATTTGCATCACTTAACCACAGGATAAACTCTATATAAGTATGACATTTGCTCACTTACTTTGTAGCTCAACTTCATTCGATAAGTAGATTGAGTTAATTACAAAGTTCTTTATCAGAGATCTAGAAGTTAACTTAGAGTCGGAACGAGTAAATCATGTAAAAGCTCTTAATTATTCGTAATGTTAAATCTGATTAAATGATGTAAGTATGAGAATCAGATTTGATGGCAATGGAAGTAACTGTTTTGGGAGAAAGACTTCATTCATAAAGTGAGGCAAACAAGTCTAATATATAATTTAATGTGTAACAAATAGTCCTTTATTTAAATAGTTCAGCAAAAATCATAAGCGAAATTCATTTTCTCAAATATGGGTCATTTCTAATGAGTTTGCATAAAAAAGATGAAAGATTCAGTTATATTTGAACCTTCAAATCTACATCAATTTACATTAGGTAACTTTTTGAACTATTCCTTTTTTATCCATTTTACCCATCGATTGAGCCAATTCATAATTATGTTCTAACTAATTTCAAGCTTTATAAATGAATCAAGTTCGTAGTCTATAAGTACAAAATCATTGAAGGATAAGTATATATCTTGAGTGCACTCCAATCGGTTTAATGAGTTGTGTTCATGAGGAAAATATTTTGATATTGATTTAGCATGTAATTTTGATAATTATGTTTAATTCTTAAATACTTGTCAATAAATCATTTTCCTATTTAGAAATATAGATAATGTCATATGATTAAGTAATTGAAGATTATATGGCATCAAACTTAATAATACACTTACGTAGGACTTTCAAAAGTAAACCATTTTGCGTAGAAGTGTTTACTTGCAAACCATATTTGTGTCTATATCAATTGAGGGATATTAAACTAAAAGTTAGAAAAAAATTATATCTTGTTACACTTTATTTTTGCAAGAAATCACTTAAGTTTCAACAAAGGCCAGCATAGAGCAGTGCTGTTATAAACTTTTTCGTATACTAAGAGAATCGTCACGGAGTCTTTGCAAGAATTAAAACTCAGAGTACTCAATCACCAACCTCATTCCTCTGACTTCCGACTACAATTTGTTTCCTAATTTAAGGAAGCTTCTTAGAGGCCAGAGGTTTACAGCTGAGAATGAAGTAAAAGATGCAGTCTCGACCTGGTTTTCGGACCAATCAGAAGATTCTTATTTACGAGTATTGAAGCTCTCAAACAAAGATATACCAAATGTATTAAAGCAATGGAAGATTATGTTGAGAAATAAAACTTAAGTTAGAGTTGCTTTCATTACACTTCTATAGTATATGGTCTACTTTTTGAAGTTGCTAACAATGCGGATCCGACTATTGTCGCAAAAATTTCAATCTAAATCTTCAATAAACTAATAGATTAGTTAATTTCATAAAATTTTATGTATATCTAAAAGGCTGACCGCGAGGTTATACGTCAAATTAAAGGTTATAAGTTTGTACAAAATATCAATGGAGTGTATTAATGAACAATTTCATATAAGGCTTAGTGGCGCAAACGATAAAGGCTTGAATTATTTTTAGATAACATGACTTAGAGATCGAATCCACGTCTTTTTAAACTTTTTTGAAGTTTTTTTTGAACTTTTATTAATCAAAACAAGTAATATTTTGATTCAAAAATGCATAATATGATAAATATTGTGAATATTTTACAAAAAGTAATTATTGAAAAGCATAATTTTACTGCTAGTGAACCAACAGAAGAAGAAAAAAATGTTGCGTATAATTTGTATATAATATTACAAAATAAATTTATGTTGAATCAGGAATCTAAATATGAAGAATTTCTTGATTATTCCGATTACGATAGTGATAGTGATACTGACGGAGAAACTAATTTTAATGACAGTAATAGTTATGAAAATGATCCAGAATTTGAAATTATTACAAAAAATGATAGAAATTTAAATAAGTTTAGTTTTGAAGAAATGAAACAAATTAATGATTACTCGATTTTATCTAACGGTATGTAAAACAATTGTATACAATTCTTGAATCTTTGAATTCTTAATTGAAATCAATGAAAAACATACCAATATATAATAATTTTAAAATGCAAAAACAAGTTACAGATGCGGATTCGATCCCACATGCGAAAGTATAGAAAAATATACAAGTCTTTAGTCGTTTGGGCCACTAAGCCTTATATGATATTGTTCACTAATACACTCCATTGATATTTTATGCAAACTTATAACCTTTAATTTTGACCTATAACCTCGCGATCAGCCTTTTAAATATACATAAAATTCTATGAAATTAGCTAATCTATTAGTTTATTGAAGATTTAGATTGAAATTTTTGCGACAATAGTCGGATCCGCATTGTAAGTATAATTGAAGTCAAATATTTCAACATATTGTTGAAATAAGATTAAAATATTTTTAGTCCTATGACTATATTTCTGGAGATCAATCTAAGAAGTATTCGGATTTATTTTTTACTCTAATTGAGTTCAAATTATTTGTTTTGATACATTATCAATTCAACTACTTACATAATACAGCACAAAGATTGACCATTTGAACCTTTCATCAAATTTTTTGAACTTCTTTAGAATATGATTAGCAGGTCTTTTACTAATAGCAGATATTCAATGCTTTTTAGATACGCATAGCAGTGGAGAGGCTAGTTATGAATCTTGTGGTACTAGACCCACTCATTCATCTCCAACTTAAATCTGTTGCTAACTTGATAAAAAAAATTATTTCATTTCCAGCACTAAATTTTCTTAATTTTTCTTAATTATGAAAAGATCAAGTAGAAATATCTCATAATCCAAGTTTGAAACTATAACACAATAGGTTTTAGTAGAAAAGGTGTAGGTTGAATCAAGCTGAATATGGTAGTACTCTGCCACCAGAAACTTTCTGATTAGCCACTGATGCAAATCATTTTTAATAGTAATTTCTGTTAAAGTAAAAATGACCAAATAGTGTAATAAAAAAACAAATCAAGGTTTTGCAAAGCACGTCTCTGCAAAAATATTTGATATTTTTCATACATGAATAAATAATGTTGACATGGAGTAGTTATGCCATGCATTCAAAATCCAGATATTTCAATATCAATAACGGATCACTGCTTTGCATTCAATACAACATTTAAAAAAATTGCAAATTTACTTCTATTATACTTTGAGATTTAAATTAAAATCTCATTATTATTCTATCCTTAAGTGTTTTTCTGCTTGACTGATAGTTTTGGATTTTAGGACCAAAATTGATAGGATTTTTCATCAAAAATTAATTACTATTAAGTCAGTTGTATTACATATTTTACAGTCTGACAAACTTTGATTTAACTCGTTATTCTTCAAAAATTAGATCCAATGTTTAACAAAATAAATTCGAAGAATATGTTAACTTTGATCTTTCTAAGAAATAAGTTGAAAACGAATTTCTGTTTACACTCAAATTTCTAACTGAATTTCTAACTTTTGCCTTCATGTTATATTTTATTTTAAAGGTAAGGAACAGATGCTGTATTAGATAACATTAAATTTGAACAAGGTTATTTAAGTAGAAGCCGTTTCAGAAAATTTCAGAATAAAATAAAAACAAGTATCAGGGTTGTCATCTGTGTAATATATATTATTGAAGTTTTCAATAAAATAAAATCTTGAACATGTTCCTCATCCTTCTCTTATTCAAAGTAAAAGTGAATGTTTGCCAATTATATGCATCTATCTAAATATAAATCATCAATGTTTTCCAACAGATATATCTTTCGATTTTGAAGCAATCAGTCAATTCTTTATGATCTATTTCATTTTAGGAGTAGACAAAATTCTGTAAGTTATAGATTCTTCAGTTATAATTTCAAACAAAACCTTTCAAGTGTTCTCTTGAAGAAATATTTGAATTTTTCAAAATGATATTTTATTCTTAAATAAGAAGAATAGTGTGTGCAATGGATGTATATATTGATAGTAATTTACTGAATGACTGAACAGGCTGACTTGTGTAATGGGAATCCAGTGAATGAGGCGCACACTTTTTTTCGAATCAAACTTATGCGATCTGCAAAAATCTCGAATAATTTATTTAGAATATATCAAGTATTCAGAATCCAATCAAATTTATAGCATCGCTCTCTAGAGACTAATTGTGGTTGTATTACGTCAAAAGAAAAGCAATAATAAGACATTCGAATTGAATATAATTTCGCTAACGATCATTTTGGGGTATATTTTAGATTATTATACGGACATTGACTAACATTAACTGCTTCCAGTTTAGATTTCAAAGCATATCTGTTCAATTGAATTTCTTTTCATCTCAATCAGTTCAATCTTTGGGAGTAATCTTTGAGTTAATCTGATTTAGTTTGTGACTACCTTAACATTTGGATCTGATTTATATTCATAAAAGCACCAAATTTTAAAAGAATTTTCACGTTTTTTTTGGAAATTGTCTGTAAAATTGCTCAGATCATTAAGGAAATGGAGCACAAACTGGAGTATTAAGCAAATATGATTATGGAAAATATTTCCTAAATTGACAGATCTTTGCATTGAAATGCGTGTACTCTTACGTTTAATGTGCATTTCATGTCACATTTCACTTTGTTTTTATATTTTAAAACAAATGCAATCCTAATGGGATTCAATACTAAAAACTATTTCACTTTTGCCAGTTTTATGGTAAGCAAAAGTCAGCGAAATGCTATACCTCAAAGGGTGTGACATTTTTTCACAACTTTATCAAAGCTATAATTTAAGAGATGTCTTCTTAGGTTTGATTTACATATTGAAACGCCTGCACTATGAATAAGACTTTACTTTTGTTAATATAATTTCAATATGAATTGAAACAGTCTGTCAGATTGAATTCTCCCAAAAAATGAATGAATCTCATATCTTATCCTTTTCAACAATCAGCTTATAATTGCTTTTTGCGTAAGACTTCAATTAAACTGTGATGGCTCCAATCCTCCATTTCACACCTAATAAACATGAATACCTCTGGATATTTCAAGCAAATTAACCATTTTTATCAGCAAACACAATGTATTTTTAAAAAATCTAATTCAATTTCATGTTTACCTAATTCACAATGAATTCAATGGCTTTTGATATAAAAATAGAATCTTTAGTGTCTTTTATGTAGTATTGTAATCAAACAGTTTATCCGATGGTTGAATGCTTCTTATTTTCAGCTCAATTGTTCGGTCAATCATTTCTTTTGTTGAACTCAATTTTTGGCAAATTTGAGTGACTAACGAGATTAAAGAGCTATAAAAAACGAAACGTTTGTAAATTAATTTTTTTGTAAATGCCGGAAATTTTGCTAAACCAAAACCATGTATGTTAGATAATTTTAAAGATACATAGTGTTGATCATTAATTTAGTTAATAGCCGCCTTTTGTTCATTTTTCTCGTGTCATTAAATATCGTCAAAATTTTTGGCAAAAGTTCTTTTTCTATAGGATATTTGAAACTCTATTTTTAAAAACTATTTTTCACTTAAAATGCTTTCAATGTTAGTCTCTTCTCGAGTCTGTCCTTTCATAGAGAAGAGTAATATTAAAAAAGAGAATATTTTTGAAAAATAAAGAGCTAAATAAAACCATAAAAATGTCTTTTGTTCGGCTTTATTATAGATTGATAGGCATAAAAGTGTTTTAGTTTCCTTTTAGTCATTAAAGTTGACGTGAAATATCTTACGTTTAATTTATTTTTAATGAGTTTCGAACAGTAATTAGCTTAAAATAATTATGAGCATATGTCATATGATTTTCTGCTTAATTGTCGAAAGAAAGATAAAACACAAACGGGTTATAAATCATATTAACTAAATTATCAAAATGTCATTTTATTTTTTCTTCCTATTTTCCTCTAATTATTCTCTTTTGTGGTATATTTAAAAGTCTTAATAGATCTGATATTCGGTTCTCAAACAAAATGATCAATTTTCACAAATTTGATTGACTTTAGAGGTGGTCTCACACTGAACCATAGCGTAAACTTCATAACGCTTTTCCAAATCGGTTGTATCTTATTTTTGGCTCAGCTCTGAAGGACTGTAAGTGATTTTAATTAAGTTCTTTTTGAAAAAGTGTTCACACATTTGTCACATCTTAAAAGTTAATACTTCATACTTAAAGTATTAAACTAGACTTTCAAGTTTTAACTGAAAATCTAATAAATTTATCGATTTTAAGAGGTATTCAAATCCGTAATTACTGGATTGAAATGTTGTTTCAGCAACAGTTAACGAGAATTTCCGAATACGGAAGTAAATGGCTGTCCATTGCGGATACAAAGTGATGTGTCTTTGGCTGATAAACAGAACAGTACAAAGATTACTTAAGAAATCAATATACTCTTCTCTCGGGTTTATGAGACTTGACTGAGTCAGAGAGAGAGAGAGAGAGAGAGAGAGAGAGAGAGAGAGAGAGAGAGAGAGAGAGAGAGAGAGAGATACTCCTGAGGCCTATTCTCATACATAATATTACAAAAGATTTGTTTTGTCAGTCTATTTGACTTTGGTGTATTTCATAGTATGTGAAAGATTAATAATTTATTTTTCAATTTAGAGCAATCAATTATTTGAGAATATATAAGAGCTTCATCAAATGCAAACTCTATTATTCAAGTTGTTTATCAATGAGAAGATTATTGTTTTATATTCTCTGTAATGAATATAACAATTGAAAACTATTTGACTGTAACGTAAAGCAGTACTTAAAATACTGCCATCCAATTAATTTCTGTCATGTTCTTAACTAAAGGCACAATGATTTTATTTTTTCTAAGGATTACATTTTTAATTAGTTGTAACAAAAAACTAATCTTTTGATTAATTTTCTGTCATTCAAGGCGTATAATCGTCTCACAAATCTATGAATTGAGCAAAAGAATAAATAAATCCAATAAATGATTAGATGAGAGAAAATTTGTCACAGAATAAAGAATTTTTATTTTTAATTTCAGGTATTGTCCATCTATTGGTATTTCCACTGATTGTTATATTGAAGCTTCTATGGAGTGCTATGTAATTGTGAAATTCTTGTCCTTGGTCAGTGAATAATGGGAGTATTGCCAGCATTCAATAGTCGATCGCACGCCAACGTCATCTCAGGCAATTCCACGGCCTATCTCGACAACATTGCAATAGCACTTCCATTAGGAATTGGATTATGTTCTTTAAGCTTATTAACTTTTTTGGGCAATGCTATGGTCGTACACGCCATAAGAACTGAACGCAAATTACACACTGTATGTACTCCTGAGTCTATTTTTTTTTCTTATGCTATCACCCTTTGAGTATTTGCTAACTATTGAGCAGCTATTTCTTTCTTCTACATTGTATTCAATAACTTTTTGCTGTAAACAGCGGTAAATTCATTAATAAATTAATCCGCGAAGTCTTACTAGTCATAAGTCTAGACGCAAAGTCATATATTTTTCAGATTATTTGTTCGCGTTCCCTGTTCATGATAATTGAGTGTATGCAATAACTCAATGATTGCCAGCAACATGTTATGGCTTCATAACTACTATAAGGTTTTGATTGAGAATTCATTTTAATTTTGAACAAAATCAATAAAAATCAAACTGAACTCTAAATGCGCGCTTATCATCGATTGTCTTAGTATTTACAGTTAAACCTGTCTAACAATTACACTTAGTTATGTAGTTTTAGAAATGAAAAATAATTAAGCGAAGTTTTTACAGATTTTCATGTTGTTCTTAAAAAAGCACTAAAGCGTATATCAGAGTTAGACAGGTATAACAAACAATCAAATATCCTTAAACTTATGTTTAATCAATCTCCATAGACATGATTGAACTGGTTCAACTAAATCCATCAACAGATTACTTTGTTAGCATTGCCTAGCTTATTGAAGCATTCAAATATAGAAATGCAACATAACTCAAATAAAGGTGTATGAGAGACGACCTTATTCGTTGCCATTCAATTTGTTTTTCTGTTGACTGAGAAATAGAAATCTAGTCAAAACATTTATTTGATATCATTCATTCATCTAACTTATTTGTAATAAGAATTTAAAAGAAAATTACTTTGAATTTCCGAGAATTCAACAACTATGCCAATATCTCCAGGTGAATTATACTACTTTTCTGACATATGATCGAATAATATTAGCTTAATTTTTACAAACTTTATGCTTATTTGCAATACTAAAAATAGTTTACTATCCACCGTTTTATTTGAGAATAGATTTTAAATAAACACCAAATTTTATTGAAATCCCTATCAAGAAAAACAAAATCAATTTATTGAGCAAACTGTTTTAGTGTATCCAAAATAATGAGATCAATACATCAACGTTTAGCAAATTATTTGAATTCTATGATTGTTTTCGAGAATTTAAAAATATTCTTTAGATCAACTTCTACACCGAGAAAACTGGATTCGGTCAGAATATGTAGCGAAGCTTTAACGAGATTCGGTTGTGTTTATTTTCTAAATATAAACATATTAACTAGTATTTTGATGTGTTTGCTTTTAGCAAACTATTTCTTTCAGTGTAAAAGATCTTATTTTGAAAAAATTCTGGTTAAAGAGAGTAAAAATTTGATTCGACTCTTTTAAATAATGAAATCCCAGTGATTTTGGAACAGCTTTTAAGGTCAAAGAGATTTGAAGTTTCAAACAAGTATAGAATATTTTTTCAAAGGATCGAAATATGTTATGAAATTCTTACATAATTCAAAACTTGGAAATTTAGCTGAGGCAAAGTCTAAGAAGAATTGAGTCAATTTTCAATCCAATTTGATTCAATGCTCTTATTGATGAAAAGTTACTATTCTTAAGCCGAATTCAAAAGGAGAATAAAAAAAAGGAGAGAATAACAAACAAAGGAAGAGTTGAAAGTTATTAAAATAATGAGATTACTTTAAATATGAAACTAAACTGATCAAATAATTTGTTCAAAGCTATTCTGGCTCATATGTGACTTATTTACGTATAAGGCGATAAGAAAATTAGTTCAATCTTTGTATTCTTTACAAGTAGATAAGTCTGATTATGTGGAGCGCAAAATTTCCTATCAGTATTATATTCAAAATTTTCATTTTAGCTTTCAATTTAAAATTCTAGCAATTTATTTAAGAAAGTCAACCATAGTTGAAATTTCTCTATTATGAAATGAAAAGCCTATCTTTATGTTATCGCTTTGTAAAATAGAATAAGTGTTATCTTCAACTTCAAGTGAATTCCTCTTAGAACTTGTTATTTTAAGCCTTATTTTGATAGAATATTCTCATGATAATACGAACCTTCGAATAATAATTGAAAGGGATTCATAAAATATTTAAAGTTGCCAATTACTGCTAATAAGACTGCATAAAAAGCATTTTGCTACATGAATGACAGACATAAATGCTATCGAATAACGTTTCATACCAGATAATAGTAGTAATTAAGTTAAGAAAATTTTTTTTAAAAATGTGTTTAATACAGTGATCCTAATGTTCCAATTATTTTAGATTTCATTTAATGCATAATTAATTTTGATTGTTACAGTGACACCTCGATATAGTGAACCAATCTATAGCGAACCCTCGATGTAGTTCGGATCCGACACATCTCTTTCAACTAACTGCTTTATAGTAAAACCTTGTTACAGCCAATGTGGATTATGGGTGACAATGATTCGCTATATCGAGGTATCACTGTATGCGGCTGTCCATTAAAGTGATTTATTTAACAGTTTGATAGATGACACCTAACTCATCGAAATTTTTTTATAAAATTTGCTACAATCACACCCTATCATAATTCACTTATTTTTGTGGTAAATTTCCGACTTTTTGATTTTGGGCTGTAAAAGAATGAAAAAAAATGATCGATGTTTTACTCAGCACTCAATGGATATTATTGTCAGTTGAAAATCATAGTTGAGCTCAAAATTTTGAGATCAGAAAAATTGAAGTTCAAACTCTATAAAAAATGATAAACTCGACACTACCCATCAGTGGTCTGATAGAACTATTAATAAAATTTCACATTCAAAGTGCGATAAGAGGTTCTGTATTAATGTCTCCAAAAATTACCGAAACCTTAAGATATGAGAAAAATGCAAAACCTTCAAATAGTGACATTAGTCTGAAATATCATACCTTTAGATAAATATGTGGCTCACTATAAAATTGAATGAGAAAAATGAGAAAAATTGAAAGTTAGTGTTTACTTCAATCCAAAACAATGAAGAAGAACGATAGAATTTTCGATAGATTACAGAATATATCGATTAAGTTGAATAGAAGTTTTGAATACAGATCACTTCGAGAGACGTCCTGAATGTAAAACAGATCAATTTGAATAATATCAGCAAAAGGAGAGCAAATTTCGAATATTTAATGCTCGTCTATTTGGTCAAAGTGACAATAAATTAACATATTTTTGCAATTGACGGCACATCGTCAGTCGAGGGTCAGTTCAAATTGTTTTTAAGGCCTGAAAACTCGATAATTTTATTGTGTGGCGAACAATACTATACTGCAGAGCAAATCGAAAGAGTTATAAAACTTAAGGAGACATAAAAGTTGATTATTTGCTCAATTTTTATGAGTAATAAAAAATGTTGCCTCCAAACTCCGCTAAAATTTAGTTACTCTACTTGAAAAGCAGTTTATTTTTATGAATCATCAATAATTCATTTGACAGTTAAAAATATACATTGAGATAAGGACCCCTACATTACTGTAACTCAACATTCATGAAAGGCTACCAGAATATCCTCCAGTACTTAATGATAGATAAATTGAACCAGTCGCCAAGCCACAAATTTCAAGATGGGTGGCCACAAATTTTTTTAGAAATGATTTTTCGATTTCACATTAATATTATTATGTCCAATATCACAGTACAGTAATAAAGCTGATAATGAACAGCAAAATTAAGCTAAGTCTGCAAATTATATTTAATATAATTTGTGGATCTTCAAACTTTACACTTCTATCGAGTAACTATTGAGTACAGAATTCCATGTTTTACAAGATTGAAGAGATTCTAAATCAATTAGATTTCTACTGAGAAAGTAGTCACGTTTCCCTCAAATTTGTCTCTCAAGTTAGCGCTTGATTGGAGTTAAGTGAACCTGTGCCCACTCAGTTCACTCTGGCTTCGTCACTCAATTCTTTGCCACTCAATTGGAGGACGTCATCAAATATAACAATTTTTCAACATTTGCCTTGTTTTCATTAAATGATAACATATCAGTTGCTCATAGAGTTAATTATAATAAATAGAGTATATTTAAGTTTGAGTTAATAGCATTGCTAAAACTTCGAGATTAACTTTTCATACAATACAATGAGTGGAATAGAAAAATACTTCATTTGACTGCATCGTTAAGCAGAGGATGGCTTATGTTATCATTGTATGAGATGAAGCGCTTAATGATCTGTTACCTTAGGGTTTATGAGACTTGCACTGCTTTATATCTAATTGATCTGACGAGAAATGAGAGACAAAATACATTATCGAACAATACCAGTCACTCTCTGCAAGTCACAAAAGATCTCAATTTTCAAACTGACTCTCCATTCATGACAAAAGATCTCAATTTCGAAACTGACTCTTTCGAAACTAACTCTTTCCAAACGGACTCTTTACTAATATTTTGCTAAATACTTAGTTGAATAGCTTCTACATATGAGGTTACTTTAATACTTAATTGTATTGTCTACAAACTACCAAAATAATAATCACTTTAACGTTTATGTAATCAGCTTTTATTTTCGGTTCAATAATCATTTCGAAAGTAAGCTCTCGAATCACATTTTTATGAGACATTGCTTTAAGCGCTTTAGATAATATAGAAAAGTTCGTGACATATGGATATTTCATTTCTGATTTATTCTTGAGATATTCTCTTCTTTTCAGATCTGTTTTCTCCAGAATAACTGGATATTAGCATTTTATTTAATGAGTTTGATTGCTTTGAGCGCAGCTTTGTTTCAACTCAAATACATTACAATTACGTATAAGTTTTTTGAAGCAAAAATCACTTATTTTTACTTTAATAATCGATCGATGAGATATTCATCCCAAAATGTTCAGATTGCTTGTTCATAAGTTGGTATGAAGAATAAGAATACATTTGAAGTAGACTCTAGAAATAATGTTCAGATTGATAAATATTTAAAGCATAAAATGCGTGTTTTTCTATTTTACGGTCAGGCTCAGGCTTACACAAGCAAATAATACTTTGGTTTTAAAATCAAATACATTTGAGTAAATAATGAGTGGGAGACCTGTGATTGCGATTTAAAGCAAACTAATGGATCAAAATAGTGAGTATTTAGTAGCTTAATCCCAAACTAATGAACATAAATATTAATGATTATATGAAATTTATCAAATGAACTCAAGAGATTTGATATATTGCTTCAGAGGATAATTTCTCTTAATGAGGAATATTTGTTTCAAATATGAAATTATGTAAATTTGAGGTCTCAAATTACATGCTAAATGTGATTCGAAATGCTCTCAGATCTGTGTAAATATAAGAAGAAAGCTGTCACGAGACATAGATGTTTATTACGTAAAATTTAATTTAAATGCATCAACTTTATGGGTGTTCAACCATTTCAGTCAAAAATGAATGCTAATGTTGCGCAATTTGATCATTTAAAAACATTTCTCATGCTCCTAAAAATAGAAGTGATAACTTTTTCAAAGATTGAATATCGAAATATTAGAAACTAGCATTATTATTCGGTTGCAGACAAAATCATAGGCAATCGAGTCTACCTGGTTGCTGCACTGTTGTTACTAGTAATTAGCTACTATATCAAACCCTTTTCAGTGAGTTTCCATGAAAAATATGCGAATATATAAGTTTGATTGCTCAAGTTTGTATTACCATAAAATTTGTTCTATTTAAATAACTATTGCCAACAGCTTTACTTAATAACACGATAAGTTTGCAAAATACAGTCAATGCGTTGTTATATTGTAACTTGTATTAGCTGTAAGTACTTTAGCTATACTTCAATTATGATTGTTATTTACTAAATACGTGGTCAACATTTCTTATACAGTGCTGTTTATTCTTTTGGAAACCCATTTAGTCGTGTATTTGTTTTGAAGTAAACTACATCAAAAGTCAGACATTGCTTCAGTATTGTATAATTTCAGTCTTGATTTGCATTTAATTAATCTATTTTCAATTGTGCGATTCGACGGTTAAGTTTTAAATTTGATATTTGTATGAGAGAAGGCAAAAGTTTGACTGACAAATAGCTACTTAGGAAAATCAAAATTCCAGTCACTGTTAGAGGAGAATAGGAGAAAGTAGATTAGTTCTACAGTAGAGTACAGTAGAAATTGCAGTAAAGGCTATAAAAGATGACAAACTCTAAACAAAAACATCAGTTCTAACAAATGTTTTAGCGCTTATTTGTAGAAATGAAACATTTGCGAACAACTGCAACACTGAATCTAACATGACTACATATGAAAATTGTTATCTTGTTTTAATTAATCTTCAACACGTTGTAAAATTCTCATTCAAAAGAATATCTTAAAAATAATAAAACAAAAAGCTTTCACTCCATAGTTTTGAGGAGAAAAAGAGACAAAACAATTGGGTATTAGTTAGTGAAGGCAGTGGTGTGAGAAAATCCCATTAAAAATGGAGATGAATGTGATCATTGATTGGCTACATAAAGCTGTAGTTCCGCGCGAGTACTGCTTTTAGATGCACTAACACTCAGTATTCTTAGCGCTTAGCGTTTAATTCACTTTTTCGTTAAATCAACGTCTTTTAGAAGACGAGTGACAGTCAAACTCCCAGTGGACACAAGAGTCGCATTTAATACAAATATGGGATCTCTCAATTATCTAACTTGTCTTGAAAATCGAAACACAAGTTTCAAATATCAACTTTAGCCTTGTTTTTCAATACAATTATCTTCAGTCTGGAAATGTATCATTCATTTCTCAACAAATTCCTATATCTATCTGTAGATACTAGAGAATTGTAGAATTGTAGTCTAGGTCTCAGAATGTTCTTTTTGTTGAATAGTTGCGATGGAATGCAAAATGTGTGTTAGAACTGTTTAAGCCTTAATTTCTGTATTTTCAAATGCATAAAACGTGTGAAAATTGTTTGAAGTACTCATGAATTATTGAAATGAAATAATGGAGAAAAGTTTTGATGTCTTTATTTGGGTGATTTTACTTTTGATAACGATCAGCATTAAGAATTGATGAGACAATAAGATGTTTACTTGTTGTCAATTAGTTGGCATATGAAAAGAAAGTTGCATTTACTTTTATGTATAAGTTTCAGGCATTACAAATCTATTAGCTTTGATCATCAAAAACTAAAGAGGATTACCTTGTCGGGATGCATCTCAAAAACAAATATAGATGCAGTCAAATATTAGTTAAGCTCATCCAATTTCCTTTGCATTCATACGCGTCTGTAAATAAACAACCAATTCTTGGTATCATCTTCTCAAAACTATTTTCATCATTATATCATTTTCAACAAATAGAAGCATTACTAAGACTAAGAAAGACTTTGAATAAAAGATATGAAAAGTTGACTTTGGATACTATTCTTATATTTCTCAGAAGGTTGCTTTCATCATCTTTACGACTATGCGATGTAAAGGTAAATCCACTCTGAGTACAAGTAAACCTAATCTTTAAATATCAAGTATAAACACATGTTTTCATAGTTTTATCTAAACTTAATGCATTTAGCCCAAGACTGTATTACTTTTGCCTAATTTGATTCGTAGATTCATTCGGATGTCTGCCTCTAAGTAGAAAAAATCTGATTTACAAATTTTCCTAAAATTCGTCAGTTTTTAAAACTAAACTTTGAGATAAGGCACAGACAGTTATAAATGATTAATGAACATATTTATGAAATGCATAATTTTCAGCTAGAAATGTTTAAAAATTTAGAATTGTTGAGATGGACTTTATCGCAGCCTTTAAAAAACTTAAACATCTTATAATGACTTCAATTTTCATATCTTTTATATAATGGATTCTTCTTAAGTACAACACGAATCAATGTCAATGTTGTGCAATAAAGATCAATGATTAATATGACCTAAAAGAATAAATTATTATTGTTTTACATAAGATATTAGCATAAAAAAGCGATAAAAATGTTTGCAGTAAAAAAATCGAAAGAATATATAATAGTTTTATTATTTGATATAAGAAAACAAGTCGTCAAAACAAAAACCACCGGGAATTGAGCTGGTTTACGCTCGAGCGGACAATTCCAGATTCCGACATCACTGATGCCAATATTAACCGAAGAAACTATCCTAAGGGAAAGGATTTTCGAGGTGAAGCTCATTCAGACTCTAGGCAGGGATTTAATCAGCCGTAATCAGCATCGGTAGTGTTGAGAATTAGTTGGCTCTTGCAGGCATTGTGTAGATTTATAAACCAGAA
The DNA here is from genome assembly GCA_018873245.2 of Archegozetes longisetosus. Taxonomy (NCBI): domain Eukaryota; kingdom Metazoa; phylum Arthropoda; class Arachnida; order Sarcoptiformes; family Trhypochthoniidae; genus Archegozetes; species Archegozetes longisetosus. The sequence continues at coordinate 10,776,910 of JAEMBT020000007.1, forward strand.
TCAAAGTATGGCATACATTGTCTTAGAGAGAAGTGTCGGCCACCAAAATCAGGAAAGCCTTGATAAGTTGTTTCACGCATTGCTGAGCTCTGATTTACTGATTCTTGTTAGTGGTAGAAAATTTCGATCATTTCTATTCCTTTATGTATCGTAGATATAAGTTATTGATGGCCAAGAATTGAGAATCAATATTGCCATTCACGATCTTTATTAGCTTACAATACGTAGAATTAGATCACCTGAAGCTTCAAACTGCTGAATATGCTTATGCTGTTTATAAAATCGAAATTTATGGCAAAATCGAAGTAAAAACAAATTTTCATTCCTATAGATGCTCTGTAACTTTGTTCGTAAATCACTTGTACTCGTATGACCACTTCCTTTAACTTCTCACTCGTAAAAATAAGTAACAAAAGTAAATCAAATCAACAATCAATGGTAATAAAGTGAACTTTTATGATCTCCTTTCCTGACTATCTCTGCATTATTTACTGAATAAAATCACTGATTATAAGCTGACTCATTTGCATAAAATGATGAGTTATAATATTAAAATCTACTCAACATGGATATGGAATTTATTCAAATTCAATATTAAAGTCGAGTAACGTAACTTCACTAACCTCATATGAAATAAAAGTTACATTTAAAGAAGAAAAATTTTTTAAATTTTACATTTATTCAAGCGAAATGATAATTTTTTGCAATTTACCCAAATTCGTATAAAAAATGATAATTTTCTGAATAAGACTTTCTAAATTTTAAAGTTCCGAACAAGTTTTGTAAAACTACACCGAACTTGAGTCGAGAGTAACTTTAAGAGATGATTTACTTACAAATATGAAGATGAGTACTTTCATAAAATTTACAGAAATTATTACGAGCTGAACGTTGAACTTATTTGATGCACTTACCGCTGAGTAAAGCCTACCACAATTATTAGCAAGCAAAGGCTAAACTGAACTGTTTTCTTTAAATATTTTTTGAAATCGATCATTATTTTATAATAATATCTATTGGCTACTTTGTGATAGCACTAGTACTAGTATTAGAAGTATCTATAGTCACGCTTCAGGGTTTTCTAGAAAATATTACAAAAAACTACTCTCAGACGAGGTATTGAGAAATAAGAAATATTGTTGTATTTACATAAAAACACTGATAGTTCATTCGCAGTTAAGATGAACAAAGTTTCCATCTACAATTAACTCATTACAATTATCAAATCAGTAATGTTAAGTTGGAATTGGCGTTTAGTAACGAGCAACTAGTTAATTCTAAAGATTGAAACATTTGTTTGCTCAAAAGTAGTAAAGTATGAAAAGTTTTACTGATTGAACAAAATAAGAAAGTTGCGATTCAATGTTTATTCTATAAGAAAGTGATTGATAAGAAGATTGAGTCGCATAGGCTTATTGACCAAAGCGTGGGATCATCATTTACTTGGATCCATTTTTGCGAATTGTAGTAATATTTGTGCGATATTGTCGTATATAAGCTGAGGTCAATACCAAGCAAACGGATTACTTTAATATTTGCTAAATTCATTCTCTTTTATTCGCTCATATTTTCCTCTAGAAGAGAGAGAATTTATTCAAACGTGATGTATATGAAACATAAGTATACCTTCTTTTACTTCTCGACAAAGTGAAATTTTCTCATCCAATATATACTGTTTACATTGTATTCGTTCAAAATAACTATAGAAACAACGAGTAATTCAATTATCTCTCGACTGTAGTAGAAATACAACAATTTAATATATAATTTAGTCTATTATGCAGGATGCTAATTCTAACCTCTTCTCTTAAATGATCGATTCAATCACTAAATGATGATGACACTTTTGGAACAAAAATTCTGTAGCTTCAATTTCTTTTATTTAAATTGTAAAATATCTTATTTTTAACATATTTAGAGTTGAGAAAAACGATAAAAATATATCCGAGATATTATTTTAGTAAGAATAATATTATTTTAAATATGAGAACTGAGACCTTGTTCTCAAAATAAAATATCAATTTTATTTTTTAAGGTATAAAAGTATAGAATTGAGCCTTTAGAAAGTTCAAAAGGCTTTCATTCGAAAATTTTGCCAATTTTATGGCAAAAGCAGTCTTCACAATTCTGGATATTTTGTATAAAATTTAATATTTACTTCAAGGTATTTTACGAGAAATTGTTTAAACTATTTTTGATTCAATGGTTTATGAAAATCCTTCTAAAGGAAGAGACTAAGACTGTTTGGTTTGGTTCAGGTTCCCATCAATCACAGTTTGACAATGTATGGAATTATTGGTTTTAACTTTTGTAGCGACGAGCTAGCATTCAATCTGTTAGGAGTATATCTATTATTTATTATGGGTATTATTACAACAATACTATTATTTATATAGAAACAATACTTGTGCTTGTTTAGCATTATGAATGGCATTTGTTGAATCATTCTCTAGTTATATATCTAACTAAAGCTCGAAGTTTCCCGATTAATCTTCCGCTATATTGTATTGTGTACTCAATACAATCATATTTCATAATAATTTCCTTATTATTGCACGCCATCAACAAAGGCTCGACTAATAAGTCGTGATTATTGCATTTTATGTAGTTATTGATTATAATTACGAGAAAAATATTGAAATTTTAAAAATCGAAATCACATTAAATTTCATGATTTTAACTGAAAAGGAGTGGAAAGTAGAAAAACGTGAAATATTATGCAAAAGTATCTCTTAATGAGTTGGTGTTAAAGCAATTTTATCGCTTTCAAGTAATGACTTGGTGAGGTTTTTTGCATCTATTTTTTTGTTAATTTTATCGTTCGTTGGCGCAGAAGTGCCTTTAATGTTAGGCTTGACTCTGCTTTTTAATGGTGTGTTTACTTTAGTTGATTTCAAGCTGAGAGAAACATAATGTGACCCAACAAACCGAGCGAATTAGAACGTGTTCAACGTACTTTTCTTAATTTATAGTTCGAGCCTTCTTAATTGAGCTTAAAATTAGTCTATGGTTTGTATTACACTATACATCAGCTTAATTAAACTAGCTTAGATTCCATTTTCATATTTGCCCTTATGGACCATAAATTAAAAATCTATTCAAAATTGATCGCATATCTATTTCCTTACAAATGCTTTCAACAATTTATCAACTCTTTAACTGATTTACAATCGAAGTGCTTATCTGATATCTTCTCCAAGAAGACATAAGTTTGAATGCACAAATCAAAGATACCTAGTATATTAAAATTTGGTCAAATCAATTCACTGATTTACTTCGATTTTTCAATTAGTAATTACGAATAGATAACACTACTTCAGTATTTCAGTATTTCACTAAAACTCTAATGATTCAATTAATTGCATATTAATTCATATAAAGTTCAAATCAAAATCAAATTATTTTCAAGTCTACAAAAGTAGTTTAACTGCAAAATAGGAAGATAGAAATACCCAATCAACACAGGCTCAATTTTAGAGACGAGTGATAGATAAGCATTAAAAAACTTTTAATCATTAAACTAATTGCAAGACATAAAGATAATATAAATAAGATCATGTGTTTATAGAATAAATATAAAAACATATTCTGATTACTATCTCATATGAAATATAAAAGTTCAATACGAAACAAAGTTTCAACTGGAGAAATGTTATATTACTCATAAATTGAGTTTTAATGTTGAATGCTATTAAATGTTCAATGTAATTGATTTGATAGAAAGTTTTCAAGTGAACCTTAGACAAGAACGAATTCATAGCAGAGCCAATAAGTCCACTGCACGAAAATGTAAACTGTAAATAACTAATAATCATTTATTTGGGATATAAATTAATGTAAATTAATATCAGTTACGGAATGCATCAGGGCTTTTCCAAATGTAGTTTACTCAACCTCTCAAATTGAAAAATTCTTTAGTTAGGCTTAGCGTTAAACTGTTCAATCACATCTGTACCTCACAGACTTCTGTTACTGATAGTTCTATTTGAGTTTGTCAATTCTGTTCCTAAGATAGATTTCTGAAATAATCTTCTCCAACAACACATCCTTTCTCCTACTTAAAAGTTAGGTCGAAGTTGATTAGTTGAATAAACAAAAAGGTTTATATCCCCTGTGTATTGAATTTTTTCATTTTGAAGAAAATATCGGAGAGAATGGAGGCGAATGTGTGACAGACTTACTAAATTTTAAGATTCTCCTTATGCCCAAAGCGTTTGATTCACAAGGCTTAACAGTCTAACTCAATCTAACATACGGTTAGAATAATTAAGGGCTGGTTTACCCTAAAGGTCTGTAATACTATTGTCGAGCATACGTCGCTAGGTTTCAAAATTAAAAACTTAATAAACCGGATAACTTGTAATTTTCTTCATAAACACATTTTAGTTGTGTGACAATATTTGAATTAAGAAAATTTCACAACAACACAATATATTATGCGTTATTCAAATCTTAAATATACCAAATGTAGACTTACAAATCTTAGTTCGCATATTAAGTTAAATCAAATTAAGATAAAGTTACTCGAATGCAAACTTGCAAAACGTTTCAGCATTAAACCAATACAAGTAACACAATTGAAGAATTTCTTCTCCGAAAATACACTTTTTATTAGGAATGCATTGCTTGTAATTTCCCCAAAGAAAACTTGTGGAAACTATTATGCAAATTCATGTTTTTATACTCTCTCTACTTTTTTCAATATGAGATTTTTTTCTTCTTTTTAGTTTAGATTTGAGTTTCAAACTTAGATCTCGTTTCAGAATTTCCAAAAAGTTTTTAGGCTTTGACATGTCAACGTTTTTCAAAATTCTTGTTCATTAAATATCTAGAAACAAATGTTACTCAAGATGAAAATTTTTCAAAATATTCTCAGAAATTAAAAAGCATTTCTAATACAACGATTAAATTTGTTCTCATGAAAATTAGTCGACTCTATTGCAAGCAATGATTCTTCAAATTTTCAAAAACCTTTCCAAATAAGTAGTGCATTTAATCTTTAAGATTATATTAATTAAATAGTTTTGTATTTGCCCCTAATTTTTACAGAACGAGCTCTTCAGTAATAATTCATTAGATAAGTTAAAACTTGTGATAACTTTTGTAAAGTCACTTAACCTTTGCCTAGAATCAGCATAAAGTTCACACAACCCAGAATATAATCAAAACTAAGCTAAAATGTGAGCTCGTGCTGAGGCAATTGATGGTCACATATAAGCTTATATTCAGCTTTGCAGACTTGGTATATATGAGAAAAAGTAAAAAATTTTAAGATATCTAATAAAGAAAATAAGGCACAAACTGAGTGCACGACTTTTCCTTAACTATCATAAAAATAATGAATATAGATATTGCTGTTCGAATAACTTGTGATAGTTTAATATTTGATATCTGCTGCTCAGATAAATTCAATTAGTACTTAAGATGTTACAGAAAAATACCAGAAACGCGTCTCATAACACTCAGTCACATACACTATTCGTAGCTTCAACTCAAAAAACATTATTGAGTTCGTCAGACATATAGTACTATAATCTGAAAGATATAAGGTATTTTCTAAGTTCTGCATATCATTGTCAAGAAGTCACTGATATCTTTAAGTTTTTTCCTGGAAAACCGCGCAAATTCTTATCTGTTATTTTATCGACAAAAGCATATTCTGCTCAGAAAGAAATTACTCGTTTTTCAATTGACTTAAAAAATAAAATCGTGCCAAAATTCTCCGAAATGGTGGAATGCTGAAGAATTGATATTGAGCAACAGAATAAGCAGAGGAGAGAAACAAGTAACGCGTGAAAGAGAACATAAACTCGAATAACATTAATGACTAAGATGCTTTCACTACAACCATATCTATGAATGTTTCAGTAGTAATACCTAAGTGACTAAAGATGTGTTGAACCAGTTATGAATTCCTAAAACTAAGCTCAGATTGGCTAAACATGTGGGCAGCTCTCAAGTGCTTTTATTTAAATTTGTTGATCAATCAAAGTAAATGTCTAAAACATTTAAGTTCTTAGAATGGTATATCTTGAAAAATGGCTCTCCCACAATACAAATCATACGTAAAACTGTTTCATAAAGCTTTAGTTATACTTGATAAGAAAAAGTTACCAAGGTTTGTCAGACAGTTGAATAAGGAGATCAATTTTTGGAACTTGCCTTATATGGCTAATTGTTTCTATCTTTGTGTATAATTTACGCAACTAATACATGATATTAAAGTCTTAAAGTTTAAATAACATTGACATAATTGACACAATTTATTTTAATGCGGGACTAACGCATCAAGGTAGAAAAAAGCAAATATGAAACAAGTTCCAAATATTTTGCTTCTATCAATTATTTTGGTATTTGTCAATGCAAGACATACTTGTTCAAATAGGATTTTATCGTTTAATCGATACCACATTCAATAGTGAAATTAAATATTAATTAATTCTTGTGTCCACTATTAATACTGCATAACAAATGTTAGAAATAAATCAGACTTAGACTGAAAATAATTAATAATATTCATACTTTATAAACTATTCAATAACTTGCAGGTGAGCAACATGTTCATATTGAGTCTAGCGATTGCAGATCTAACGGTTGGATTAATTGTGATGCCTATCAGTTCGGTTTATGTTCTATTAGGCGATTGGATATTAGGACTTCTAGTATGTCAACTGTGGCTTGTGATCGATTATACGGCCAGTACTGCATCAATATTCAATTTGCTGATCTTGAGCTTGGATCGTTATTGGTCTATACGGTCACCCCTCAAATATCTTTGTAAAAGAACTAAGAAGAGAGCGCTTGGAATGATCGGCATCGTTTGGCTTATTTCGGTCTTGTGGGCTATTCCTATCATAGGTATTTGTTTACTTATTTAATATTTAAACCAAGTAAATACTTTAACAAACTAATTTTGTTTATCAACCCATTCATTTTAATCTATTTTGTTTAATTAAAATAACGTCACATATTTCTGACACTTCATATTACAACTGGTCATTATGATTGATGTTTAGTAAGTTTATGTTAGGAAAAATTCAAATCAATATTAGCCATGATTCTCAAGCATTCAAATTCGCACTTCGTGGGCTTTGTTGTTTAGGCTTTATTGTCAAACTGCTACTAGAATTGTTTCCTTCGCGCTGTAATAAGTGCCTAAATTGCTTAAACTTAATCTTATATCTATATATATATATCAGGATTTCTACTACCAGCGCGTCATATAACAATATGAATAACAGGTCGAAGTTTTTAAGTATTTCATTTCTGCTGAAAGAGCAGAAAATTTATTTAAGCTCAAATTATTGATTAGTTCAATACGAGTGGTCAGAAAAATGAGAAGTGCAAAATTGTAGAAGTATGGTTGAAAGAGTAAAAATATAACAGTTTTATCAAATGACTGATAGAAAGTTAACATGACATTAATTATCAAAGGTCTATTTATCAATTGGCTCACTCAAATCAGTTTTGAGGCAAACAAAAATCCTAAAATAGAGATAAGAACTAAGGAAGCCTTTTTATAGTAGCATCTTAATCATGTTCAATCTGTTTACTCAGAGCTGTTGTCTAATAATTGATTTCGAAATACCAGCAGAATTTAAGTAATGTTGAATAAGCATTTTTCTATAGCTCTATCTTTAGAAGGGGTCCACAAAAATAGAGTTTCTTTTGAAGATTATATTTTTAATCAAAATTTTCATTTATATTACTTTTGAGTAATATTATGGCTTTGGTGACCTTTCAATTTTTGAAATAAGCAATATAACGCTTTCATTTGTAAATCCTTCAAATAGTTTCATTAGTATATAGATTAGGTTCATTAGTGCGGAATCCTATTTAGAGTAAGACTATATAAGATCTCATTGACTTAGCCGTCAGATTTAGATTTTAATTAAAGCTCAAGTGTTAAGATCTTTCTTAATGTTAAGACAATAGGATCTTAAACCGAATAAGAACAGCCATAAGCTACTGATTTTAAATCCTAAATAAAATTAATAAATATTTAATTACTAAAATCATTTTGAACAAAGGTTGGCATTTATGGTATAACAATGGGGTTCGTAAACATCCGGACAACGTATGTGAGACTGAATTCAATGATTCGGTGTTATTCAAGCTGACGACTTCGGCAGCAAACTTTTTTATACCAATGGTGTTAATGGTCGTTATTTACTATAAGATATTTTGTGAAATAAAGCGTAGGGGGAAAATAGATATTGGCAGAAGTTTGAGTGTTTCATGTGCGAATCACACCAGAAATTTGAGCAAATCGTCTCAGAGAAAGCAGAGAAAACTATTCGACCGAACCAATTATCTCAGATCTAGTTGTGCTTCTTGTTCTTCCTGGAGTAGTAAACAAATGGCTCAAATTGCCGGCAATACCAAAGAGCAAACGACCGAATCTGATCGCGAAAGAGATTCAATGGCTCGAAATTCGTTAATTGAGAGGGAGAGAGATAATAGAGATGGTAGGAGCAGTTCCGAACTGGAATGCGATAAACCCAAATGCCAGCAATTGGAAGATGAGGAGAGAGTTGTTTGCAAAGAGTTGAGTAGTGGTGCGAGTAATAATTCAACGACTGGCGAACAAGTTAAACATTATCAACAATTGACTTTAATGAGTGTCAAACCTGAAAAGCCTATTTATGCGTTAGAAGATTATCATGGAGTCAAAGTTGAAGTCGAGTACATTAACGGTGGTTCCACTTTAAATGTGATAAATAGTTCTAGTTCTTCAGCTAAACCAAACTCATCCACTTTTAATGACAATCTAAATACCACTTCGATAGGAAAACAGTCCGATAGTAAGCGTGATAATACCAGTGGAAAAACTAAATCTAAGACTAAGAATAAGAAAAAGAATCTAAACAAAAGTTCGAACACTTCTTCCAAATGCTTAGAGGATAATAGCTGTAAATGGAGTTTAAGGAAGTCTAGTAAAAAAGTTAAATGTTTGGAACCAAACTATGAAAGAAGGACATCTCGCCCATCAATAGCTCTTCCAGCGAATGAATTTTGTAATGAATGTCAGTGTACAGCTGCGGCTGCTGTAGCTGCTACTCATCACCAAAACGCACTACGACGAGAAGAGTCGTCGAGATTAAGACAGGAAAAGAAAGCTGCGCGACAGCTCGGGGTCATTCTGGGGGCTTTCATTCTATGTTGGATGCCATACATTATCACTTTCATTGTTACTGCTTATTGTACCAACTGTGTTTCTTCAACTGTGCATCAGGTCGCTATTTGGTTGGGTAAGTATCTTTATACTTCTATCACTATTTTCTAGTTAATTAGACCTGTCGTCATTTGAGCACAGATCCTATCGTCTCCGTGTCAAAATGTAGCCAACAATAATTGCACTGCAAGTAATGTGGCCACACAAAAAACTGTCGCCGTACTGAAAATGTTGTCATAAAAATTTGGGTCTGGATTAAAAGATCGACCATCAAAGGATTGATACAATCATAAAGCCAACAATCCCAGAATCGATAATCAAACTGATGTTACATACCATCAACTGATTCATCATGATCGTAACTCAAAAAGGGCACGCCTAAGAAGATATTCGTACAAAAGATATCAAGATAAAACTGATGAATGTCTTCAGACGATTTGTTAGAGTACAAGCATGATTATCACCATAAAATGATCTGTAGTCATAGATGATAATAGTCATGTTTACACACTAAGCTTTAAGACATTCATCAGCTTTATCCTGATATGTTTTGTACAAACAACTTCTTAGGCGTGCGCTTCTTGAGCTATGACCTTGATGAGTCAGTGATGATGGTAAATATCATTGGTTTAATTACCGATTCTTTGATTGTCAGTTTGATGATTGCGTCGATCTTCTGTTGATCGAACTTTTGGCCCAGACTCAGATTTTTGTATGGCGACATTGTTAACTGGAGACATGTTTCGCCGGCAAAGTTGTTAGCAGTGACGTTATCGGCGGCAGCAACTTTGCAGCCACATTTTGACACGGGACCGATTCAATCACTTTTCTAAGTATGCTATAATCATTACCTCGTTCAAAGAAAAAGAACTTTGTTTTACACATAATAGCTGCTCAAGAATATAATATCTGATCAGAATCTAACGAATGATGAACCGTTGTAGGAATAAGGTACCGAAACATGTACATAAATCATCTGTAGTAAGACAAGAAACCGTCAATTTTATTAGCCAATATAAATGATTTGTTTGATATTAGAGTCTTATTAATTTTCATAAGTTTTGAAACTTAACTGATTTTCGTACTCAAAGGAAATATCAGTTAATCATTAATTTTATTCGTTGACGGAAGCATAAAATTTATTTAAATAAATAATAGTTATTCATGAATAAAAACTATTTTGAGGTAATGATGCGCGAAATCTCATTCATTTTAGCAGCAATATTGGGCTTATATGAGCGTAACTCAAAAATTTCCATATTTTAAGTTCGCATATATTACCAATAAATCTGTAGCTTTAGTTATGAGACAGTTCTGAAAATCGCATATTTCAATACTCGTCAAGTTTCAAATCAAAAATCAATATAACAGGAGCCCGAAGTTCTATCTATTCCCAATTTGAAAATTAAATGAGTGCTTCAAAAGCTCCTCAACCATAACAATTAATTAGATCAAGTTTTTAAATTAACCAAACTCTCTTTTGAAACAAGTAAATCAACAAAAGTGATGAAAATTCAGATGCAATGCCAGAAATATTTCAGTTGCTAAACATTTTCCTATCGTGGGTGGTATGAAAGCTGTTTAAATATTTACCAATGAATAGGTTTCTATTAAATAGCATGCAATGCGTTCAGAAATATTTTAACTGTCAAATAGGTAGTACCTATACCTGAAATACCTGAAAATACTAGATTTATTTTGGTCCAAAGAATAGATTCAGTAAACTAAATGTAGGAAAAAATAGCACTCGCAAAACATAATTTACATAAATTGTTATCTAATGTATATTTGCTTTATTTATTAGGTTACGTGAATAGTTTTTTGAATCCGTTTCTATACGCGCTCTGCAATGAAAACTTCAAGCAAGCCTTCAAAAAGCTATTGGGACGAGTCAAACCACAACAGCCCTCTTACAATTTCGATTTAACGCATGGAACCAGTTTTAGATGTCAAAAGAATAACTTTTCGTGATAAAAACTGCTTAAAAATCTCATATTCTTATGTCGATAAACTCAATAATGATATACTGTATTGTTTTACTACCATTTATTTGTCATAATTTATTATCTCTCACCTCAAAAAAATATATAATATATCATAATAGCTGTGGACAAACTTTTCGCTTTTGCTATAACAAAAGAGAAAATTGCTTTTCCAACAACTACTCTTATGACCAAAGTCTTGGTCTATTCTTTAACATAACAATCAACGGCCGAATATTGCTTTTTGATAAGTTCACGTCCAGTAGAAGAAGATGTTGGAGTATTTTTCTTCAATTGTTAAACTTTGAACAAAAATATTTGAAAATATACTCGTTTGGGATGAAACCAGACGGTCGTAAATAGAGAACTAGCATTTGTTAAATTAGGGAAAAAGTGTACAAAAATTTGGTTAAACTCTTAGTTTTGTAAGAAGTTTTGGCTTAAGAAAGGCTCAATTGAATAAGTGAAACCTTTATTATTGTAATCTTTACCACTCATTGAACTTATTATAATATTGTTGCGAAACAAACACATCTTATTCGTTTAGATTTAATCTGTTGGAAAACAAGCCTAATTCCTCTTAGAGTTTCCTCGTTTATTCATAATGCTCTCATCTAATCAACAAAATCCATTAACAAATCCCTATAATCTGTTTATTTATATTTAAAGTTAATTATACTTAGATTATCGTTTGCGAAATCAGGTTAAGGTATTTCTTGTAATTTCACTTATATATCGTTATATAATTTTTGTAATTCTAGTTTCAAAATTATATTATTATTAATGTATAAAATACTGTAATAAAGAATAATCTTTCAAGCTTATTACGAGATTCATTTTATTTATTCTCATAAATAAGTCTTTATAGGACTTACGAACTTAAATCGATTCAAAAAAGCCATCAACTATTGAGAGCTTTATCTGAAAAGTTCTCAACTTCCAAAGAATTATAAGTTTAGTTTTTATCATCAAACTCTTTCTCAAACAGACTTCTCGCATAATTTATGATTCATTTGGGTTTTAAAGTGATTTATCAGATACTAATTTTATTTAAACCAGCATCCTAGCCAAATAAGGACTTAATTTCAAGTTTCATATATTTTTAGCAAAAACATCGCTTAAGATTATTTGTTCAATATTTTTCTTAACTTACTTTTACAAAATGTTCAATTTAACGATAACTCAATCGGTTGAACAAACTCTTTGTCCCTGAACTGAATCGATTGGAATCCCTCGGAATGATCTTTGATTTTTGCTCATAACCATAAACGAATGTATTGCAGTGAACGACACGATTCGACAGTGAAAATGCTTTGTCGATTGTGTAATTTTGCATTTTAGCAATCTATTTGAAAGTAGACCAGATCTGGTAAAATGATTTAAATGATGCGAAAACTCATTTAAATTGCAAACTAACTTCTTTTTATCGTGTTGAGCCTTGTTTCGTTTCTAAAGTGAGTTACTCTCTTCAACCTTATCTTCACTTCCGAAAAGTTAGTAAAATTTACTTTTAGAAGAGTTACTGTTATAAAGTGTTATCTGTAATGTTATTTCAGTTAGAGATAAGACTTTATAGCACTCACTCAACGTTTTATAGAGCATTCTTTGTTAAAGTATTAAATTGACTACATTTTGGGTAAAAATACGATTTTGTTTCCTTAAAGGAATTCTTACTTCAAAGTGAAACTCGAGTTATTATCTGAAAAAATGGGAAATAAATGCATGTTTTAGTCTAAGTTGGACTTTATTTTACATAATGAACATGGAACTACACTTTACTTGTCTGACAATAATGCCCAGAAGCAGACACAGTCCAGAATGAATGGTTCACAATAATAGCTAAATCTAACAGAAAACTTCTTACCAAAGGTTTTAACATTCAAAGGCAGTTAGATTTACGATCAACTCATATAAGATTACGCACTATTCCCTAATGATGTCAGCTTACAATTAAAGAACAATCAATGAATGTTTACTGAATTTTGATTACATCATATTGTGATATTTTGACTTATGATTCAGTCATACACAAAGTGAGATAAGGAATATTCCGAACAAAAGTTTGACAAATCGACTTTAAAGCCTTTTTTCGAGAGAAAATTTACTTTTTTATTGTTAATGTGATTTTTTTATTTAACCTGAACCAAAAAAGATCTTATATTTTATTCCAAATGATGGATTCAGAAAGAATTTTTCTTACAGAATACCTTCCATTATTTGAAAGCTAATGCAATTCGATACCCGAAAGTACGTATTTTAATGATATTAAGTTCTGAAAGTTCGAGTAAATATATAGGTTTCTGTAAAAAAGAAAAGCACCAAATTTGATTGAATAAATGACCGCTCATGTGCGACAAATGTCATTCAAAATCCTTTTTCCTAAACCAAGTTAAGAAACATATTATTATGAGTATTTGTTTTATGTAAGCCAAGATTCTACTGAAATGATTCGGTTTTTCTTATGTGTGTTTTCGCTCTTATTACTTCCACTGTTACTATTGATTCATGGACTAGTCATCAATTGAGATAATTACTTATCTTTACTAAAGCTCAATCATATGTTTTAAAGTTTTAAAAAATAGACTGAGTAGAACAAACAGAATAGATAAGTAAACCTAGTTACTTCAATTGAATTTTGACTCAAATAAAACAAATTTGAATACTTATTATAATATATTTCTTAGCTTGTTTAAGAAAAGGCTTTTCACTCGAATTTCTTTCACAACAGCCGTCAAATTGAAAAAAGATGAAAAAAATGATGCAAATAGTCTGAAAAAAGCTTTGAAGTATAAAACGATTAAAAGGCAAAATAAAATAAAATAAAAAATACTTTTATATACATTCATTCCTAGAATAACTTTAAACATTTTAAGAATGTTAATAAAAAACTTGTTCAGTTGATTGGAAATTGTTCAAACTCCAAGATATTAAGTTTGAAAAGTAATTTTTTTCGAACAAGTAGAAACGTCGGAAGTGATTCAAAAGACATGATTCAGCTTAAAGTAATTTCAGTGCAAATGATAGTTTATCTTTCAAGCAGAAAAATTAAGATTACATCCAAAAAATTGGAATTGATTTTCCGAACACCGATTATATTTACTTAAGCAGAGATTAAATTCAAGAATGAAGAAAATACTTCGTATTCATTAAAATAGCTAAAAGAAAAGAATTAAGTGCTTTTAATGATGTTCAATGGCTTTTAAGAATTATATGTCTGCAAAAGATTATTCAAGAATTTCGTAGAAAAACTTTATAAAATCAACTATTGTTATTAAGCTTAGTAGATATCGACTTGTATTAGAAAAAAGTTCAACCGTATGTGACTGAACTTTGATGACTTGGTGCTAACTTAGAGACAAAACAATCCTACTCATCCACACAAGGTATGTGATAGTTTCGTGTTTCTTATTGACATTTATATTTATTTATCTCAACAGTTGGCAAAAGGACTAATTTTCATAGATAGATGCCTAGCTAACTGTTAACACAAGAATACTATTAATAAGTAACGCAACCAAAGTTTATCTGCAATCTATTGCCAATATATGAGTAAATGAAGTAGCAATTGAATCATGCAAAAAAGGCATATAGCGTTCACTCCAATGGTCTTTAGTGATTTGCCTATGATTAAATTGAGGAAAGAGAGCTTGTTATATGAGACTATTATTCCATTAATGTCAACCAAATTGTTCAACTTGTCAACCTATTTCCATTACTGCAAGATGCAGTTCATTCACACCCATAACAGGCACAGAAAATAATCTTTTATTACATAATATACTTGTATATTATATAAGATTAGTAGTTATAGGTTACGTTAGCCCAAGATGCATTCCTTTCCTAATAATCTTTATTATCGGCATAAGACCAAATCGAATTAAGCATTTCTTGACACTAGCTTTATTTTAATATACAGCTTAAACCAATTTTGTCTAAAAATTACAATAAATTCATTTTAGTTTTATAATTTTAAAATGACTTGAACCTAAATCTTTTATTAAAATGGCTCAACACTGAATAAGAATGTATCGAATGTGTGCTGTTTTGGTTAACCCATGGCCCCAAATCAACAAAAATATGAGCTGTAAGTTGAAGAATCCCTTCCAGAAAAGCTTAAATTGTCTCGTATTGTATTGCGAATGATCTTGAGGTCAAAAATTGCTAAACCTCTGGATTTAAATATTGGTCAAATTAAAACGTTATTTGAATGAAAATATAAGATAAAATACAAAACATAACAACACTAAGAATGCCTACGATTTGAACGCGTCGAGTACATTTGAATGGATTGTTATACAAACGATTGAAGTCTGCTTTCAATTTCCTATGAATCTCCCTTCTTCTGGCTCGTTCTTATACTTCACCTAGTTCGTAGTTTTTTGGCACTCCTTGCCATCCCAACTCCAGCGGATTCTTTGGTTCGAACATCACTTACATCAGTATTTATTATATTTTTAATTAATTAAGTTTTAAATTTGAATTAACTAAATATTTGTTACTAAGTTGCGACTAGTTCTCGATACTCGACCCAAACCTGACTGAAAAAAATAATTCCAAAACCAAACTCAACTAAACCTAAACCTTCAAATTGAGATCCAAACCAAACTGTGATTATTTAATCAAAATCAAACCCAAACAGAACAAAACCCAAAACCAAATAAAAAATAGATAAAAATTTTTATTTATCAAAATACATTTAATTTTTAATTAAAGCAATATTTATTTTGAACTAAAATAATCTACTCTTTTAATGATTTCACAACTAAAGACATAGTGGCCATACGTGGACTCAATTAACATCTTGATCTCAATTGAAGGTTGTTTTATAATATTAAATAAATTTTATTTTTCGATAAATTAAGGTGTATTTTTAATCAAAATTTGATAATTTTTTAACTTGCTATAATTATAGCAAAATATAGAATTTGTTTTTAAATGTACTTTCAATAAAAATTTAATTTAAATGAAACTAAAATCCACTTTACTGAATATATTTAGTCTATTGAGAATTGAAGTACTTTATTTTATGTTTTCCTCATCTGAAATAGATATGATATACAGATGAAGGGTCCGAACTTTTTACTAAAATAATTTATTATACTAATGATTGAATTCTATACTTTTTTCGCGCATATATGTTTACGGTTTTAGATAAATTTTCAAAATTCAAGAATTTTCTATCTGATAAATAAAAAAAATTGTTTTCAGTTTTCAAAAATTCAATAGAACCAAACTGGAAAATTCTCTTTAAAACCAAAACTAAACCAGAAGCAGTTTTCTAAACTCAGACCCAAACCCAAATCGAACCAAACTCAAAAGAACTGGAGCTTATCGCAACATTATTGCCAAGTCAAAAAATTTCATAAGACGAGAAATGACCAACTTCTTATAGATACGTCAGATTTGAGTGCCTGACATTCAATACCTAGTGGGCTTTGAGTGTAAGTCGGTACTAGAACAGTACATGTTACCATTGAACAATCCCTCTTTACCCAACGTGCTGAGCACACCATCCTACTTACCAAACCTACTTAACTCATATGTAAACTCGTGGCGATATAAATTTACCTATTGGAGCTTTCATTTGAACTTCTTTTTTTGAAGAAATACGTTAACTCAATAGGCCTTTCACTGTGGATTAATAATACTTTCTATATTGAACTCGGTATAGAAAGATTTTTAATCCATACTAAATGGCCTAAGAGTTAACGCATTTGTTCAAAGAGTAGGTTCATTTATACAATATAATAGGCAAATTTATACTGCCACGAGTTTACACTACTACTTCAATAGTTAGTTAGGTTAGGTTAGGTAGGCATCTGTGACGAGGCTAAATTTCGAGTGGGATATGCAAAGTCGAAATACCGGGTACGCTCTTCATATGCATTTAGGTTGAGTATATGCTTTTCCGACCTATTGTATTGTAGGTTTTAATTTAAATTATTCAGCATACTTACTTTGTTTTTTTCATAATTATAACAAGTTAAACAGATTTGATGCTAAAAAATATAGAACTTTTTGTGCCAAGTTGGCAAGAGATTTGAGTTTGGATTTGAACCAAGGACGCTCAGGCACCACTAGGCCCAGCTGGCTCAGCCGCCAATTCATATAGGCATAGAGACATTGTTCAGTGATTTAATATTAATAATATTGCGAAACACAACTAAAATGACTTCTTTATGATGCTAACTTTTTATCTAGTTATTTAATCCTTGTATTAATCACACAATAATGTAGAAGTCGAATATATGAAGCTTAGAGTTTACATGCGAAATTATGTGAAAGCATTTTATTTTGATTTCTCTTCACAAAAATGACATAGATTCAGATTTGTTGCAAAAAGCTATGATAGTCTATGAATTATTATATTCAAACTGAATATTTATTAACTGCTAACACTTCTAATGAGTCTTAAACTTTTAATCAGTGATTAAATGCAGTAATTTATAAACCTTTATGAGTGTTTGTAATTAAAATGATTAAAAGTAATGAGTTCAGGCAAATAATGTTCAAAAATAATTAAACTTTTGATAAATTGAAGTACAAGTTTTCCAAACTTTTAAACTGATTTATAGTCAACAAATTTTTAGACAAACAGTAAATCGTTACAAAACCAATTGAATAAAACGTGTTATATCTTTGTACTCATTCGATAAGCCATTAGTGTATGTTTTGTACTGTGTTTACATATATATTATTTCCCAATTTCTCAATTAAATAAGCGATTAATTAACATAAGAGTACGCATAAAACTGTTTAATGAACTGAACGAAAAATAGAATAAATATTTTTATTAGTGTTCAGTTAACTCAAACCAAATCGAGTGCGCATTCAATCCATTCGATTAATAGTGAACACATCAATAAGTTATTAATTCATTTAATTCATTCCTAATAAGCAGAATATGTGTGAATCACTCAGAATTCAATTATCACTACAACCACCGCAGTTGTCCACACGTTTAAGTCATTTGTACCTGAAGCAAGAATTAACTGATTTGACGATTCGATGTCCAAATGGATCGCTTATGGCTCACAAACTCGTGTTGAGCGTTGTCTCTAATTTTTTCAGACAGCAATTCACTAAAAATAATAAGTCTGGTCATTGTCTCATCATTTTCTGTGATATTTCTATCGAAGACATCAAAACAATTGTTGATATCATTTATTTGGGGCGACAACTCATTACATCAGATCGTTCTCAACATTTGCTTAAAATTGCTGAAAGACTTCAAATCAATTTGATTTCGACCGAAAAGAATGCCAACAAAAGTCGCAAAAACATTAATAAAGAAGTCAGTATCGACTCAGTCAACACTTTACCAAAAGCTATGCATCAAAACAGTCTTCAGACTAATTATTGTCAACTATTAAGTGATGGAAATGAGATCCAAAACGGTCTAATCATTAGCGAAGCGGAAAATGATATCAGTTTTGTTGAACGACACTTCGGTATTAACAGGAGACTCAATAATCAGTACTCCGACTGTTACAATTAGCTAACTCTTTCTTTTTTTGTGTTTTGAAAGAACGTCCTCTCGATTTGCGAACCGATGGAAAGGGAGACAAACCGTTGGCTACAAACTCAACCATTGCGACAAATTCTAAAAGGCGTCAAAGAAAACAATCGGATCCTAAACAGAATCGAAAATTCATAAAATTTGATGAATCGATTTTCGACACGATTTGCGGAAATTCAACTGAAGACCCAGTCGCCCAAACAAACGAATCGACTAAAACAGTTTTGAATGAAATCACTGGCAGTTCTTCTAATATTCCTAACTCTCAAAACAGTTTAGACCAATTATCGACTCTTCCGCGCAATCATTTGAGTGCGAACGAAGCTTTGGTCAAGACTTTGGACTTTGAAGAGAGAGCTGATCTTTCTCAAGTCAAATCTGAGAATACCTGTTGTCTCAAGACTTGTGATCAAATATCAGTCGAAAGCGTGAAGAAGGAGCCCAGTGAAGAGATAACCGAATGTTGTGTTTGCGAACAATGCTTTTCAAATGAGAAACAACTTCTAAACCATTTGAGGAGAAAGCACAAAAATGAGAAAGAGGCCTATCAGTGCAATTTCTGTAAGGATATCTTCAGAGGGGCCAAAAAGTTCGCTCAACACTCGATCCTCTGTAAAATCAAATTCAATTAGGATCAATAAGTGTTTGACAGATTCTGGTTTCTATTGATTTGATCTTTTCACTCACTCATTAGTTTATTACTTGTTTTTCGCTGATTCTCACTACTGATATGTTTTATATCTTGTACTTCTTATTAATTCATTTGTAGTCTCTTTCCTTAGTTGCTATTCATTTTGTTTGTTAATTGAATTTATATTCAAAACGATTTGTTTACTGCTTACTTCATTATTCTTCGAGTGAACTGTAAAATACCATTAGATATATTGTTATTATTTTTCATAACTCAATTATATGTTAAGTATTTGTTAAATGCTTCAACAAAATTTTTGATTTAACGCAATATTTATATCACACAATGTTTAATACAAAGAACTATTATTTCAAATAAAAGTTTTGCTCTAAGATGTGAAACTAGAAATTCTAAAACTTTTATGTCAACAAATTTTTACTTTAAGTAAGTTTAGTTTAAATCATTAAATATTTAATAATGAAATTTATGGCCGAGTGCTTCAAAATCGATATTTTGCACATAAATGTTTGTATTTTTGGCAAAACATGTAAATACGCTTAAATGAGGCGTAAAAGTATTTTATCCAAACATCATTTTTATATGACTGCGATTTATTAGACAGCTTCTATCAAGAGTTTGCATTATATTTAACATTCACCAAAGTCAAACCGTTTGTATCACAAAATGATTTATTTTCAACTATTTTCTTCATCTTCCTTTTGCATTTCATTAATATTATTATTATTTTGAAACTTTTATTTTTTTACAAAACAACTTTTTATGCTCTGAATCTCTTTTGAAAAAATCTCTTATACTTTCAACATGTTTAATAGGGATTAATGCGAATGATTTCAAAATTATTGCAAAAATCAAGCACAGAAGAATTTATTGGAATAAATATGGTCAAAGCCCTCAAGGTACTAAATCTCAAGCCCACCGAAAAGTGCAAAATGTTGTTAATTAATGAATAAAAGAGCAAATATATTTTAAGAGAAAATTTCGCAACTTTTATTAATTTATTTATGGACAAACGTTTTCATGTATTAAAAGTTTTGATTTACAGATTGTATTATCGCAAAAACAGAGTACTGATTAAAACTAAGGTTAAATTCATTAGTCTTATAAAATATTAGTACAAAAATTTTAGGAATTACTAAGATAAGCGTAAATTTGAAATAATTTCAATGATTTATACATTAGTTCATAATTTATAAATTTTGAAACTTTATAAGCCATTTCATTATATTGATCGCATGTTAAAATTTGATTTTCTAAAATATGAATTAGGTTCTAAATTATAGAGCATTGAAAGCAGTTGAATCAAAAGTAGCTCACATTATTCTACCTCATTTTTAATGCTAAAAGTTATGAAATATATGCTTAAAAATAGACGGCAATCTTTTTTACCTCAAATACCTATAAATTTTCTCAAAAACATTTGTTTCATTCGTTGTTTATAAATTAACATAATTTTAACGTTTTATCATTAGTTCTGGATTTAGCGCCAAAAGAACGATTGCGAATGGATGTTTCGATCTCATAGACACGTTTCTAAATAGAGTTTTATTGTGTAATTACTAGAGAATGTTATCGAATTTCGAATCTCGGGTAACGATCGAAAAGTGCATCAAGACTCATTAAAGTCTCGAAAAATATTTTTATCAAATTTGTTCAACAGTTAGTCGTAGAATCTCAAAAACTTGAATGTTTCAAGGCTCAGTAACGAAAAAGCTGAATAGTGGCTGAATAACTGGATTAGAAAACTTTATTGGATGAATGATTGAGAATTTAAAGGTTCATAAGTGTATAACTTATGCTTTATCAAAAATTGATTCATCTAGATGTCAATTTATCAAGCTGTCAAATCAAAATGGATTTTCACATCATTTTGAAATCGGGTCGAAAATCTTGATGATTCGATGATAATTGCCGTATTTGATGTATTTTATTAAATTTTGAGTGTAAAATATGTTTTATATGTGCAAAGCAATGAGCAATCAAAAATTTTTCCCATTATATTATAATATGAAAATCGGAAAGTCTCGAAAATGTGACGTCCTAAATAATAACTTACCAATAATTATACTTCTTGCTTATAGGGTAGGAATTGTTCAAACTGTGTATCATTTTATGCTTTAGAAGTAGGCAAAAGTACATTTTACACGCCAATGGCTTTCGAGTAGACTATACCAGACAGCATTCGGGATTTCTTTTTTTGCAACACTAAGAGAATGTAAAATGAAATTTGTCTCGTCATGCTTCCAATGGCGAAAACCTTAATAGCATTCGCTTAAATAAACTTCAAAATAAGTTATCATTTTGCTCGCAAGTATTGAGTGATTTCAGTTAGCATTTAGACTATTATCGAAACCGAGTGCAATCGAGTGCAGAAGTAGTTTAATCCTTCAGAAAAAAATGGCTAAAAAGCTTTTGACCCAATCAATTTCTAATGAACTAGCTTTACATTCATTCAGTCGAATCACATTTAACTGAATTACATAAGCGATTAAGAATAGCATTAACTTTAACATTTGAAAATGAGATTAAATGTAAGATATAGGAGAATGTCTTTATTAGGAATAAAACATAATTTAGAGGTTCTTTCAGATTAGTGTAACATTTATTGCTTTGCATTTTATTAGACAATTTTATGGATTGGAACAGTGGAAGATATGTTTAATGAGAACAAGTAAAAAAAGAGAAAAACTTATTCAGACATTATTTATCGCTCTTTCTCTAATTCCGAAAGTTTTTATTCGCAAACATTTTCAACAAAGTTGTCAAAATCGATCCAAATTCTAGATCACCAACAGATTAGTGAATGAATAAAATCAATTTCGCTATTCCGTCGTATGTAAATTTTTCAAATTTATTCTGAACCCAGATATTGCTTAACTTTGATCGAAATTGCTTTTAATGTTTCGAATAAATGGGGTCCAAATAATGTGATTGATGCACAAAAACATATTTTTATTGCTTAAACGACGTAATGCTTATTATTGTTGTGAAACAGCATTGAGAAGCACTTGAACCAAAATTTTTATTGTTGTGTTTTGAAAATTGAAAGTAACTTGAGTGATTTGTTATGGGTTACTAAAAAGTTCTTTTCAATTAAAACTTGGCTCAATTACAATAGCTATTTGAATATAAATGGTCTCATAAATATAAAATGATTCGGCAGTCTAGCTTCATTAGTATGTTCATATATCTCGACAGTCAGATGAGACTTGATCTGAATATCACAGAATATTTATCAATTATTTTAATCTGGCTTTTACTGCATTCAATCTGGCAAATAAGTCATATACAAATGTGTAAACATTTCTTTTATTCAAAATCAAAGTGAGTGAGACTTGCTCTACTTTTAATAAAATTTGGACTTAGGATATGTATATGATTCAGGATTGAAATTGGATTCAGACTCTGTTTATTTTGCGAAAACAAATATTTGGTGTTCAGAAAAAAGCATTCAAAACTATTCATATGAAATCAAGATTTGAAATAAAATAGTTTGAAATAGGATTCGGTATTTATTTTTAATAAGACAGATAAGATAGCTATCTATAAAAATATCTGATAAAAGATAAGCTTCAAATCAATAAACCCTTAAAATACAGGAATTTACGGAAGCCTTATTTTCCCGAGAAAGTAATCTTACAAAAATTTAGGACAATAGTTGATTTTATTTTATTTATAATACACTTGTTTCATAGTTTGTTCAGCTCTTGTTTGGTTGTCTTTATTACGGCTTAAAAACTTTAAGAACCAAATCTCTGAAACTCTTGTCAGACTATAGAGAAATTGTTCATATCGCCGAAATAGTAATAGGGATTAACTGAAATTTCGGTCTTATAGCGTTTGTTCAACTAAATAAAAAAAAGTTAAGCTTAATTTTGTAGCTCAAATCAATCTATCAATTGAGTTACAAAGCTTTCTTACTTATATTCAAATGAGACGTGAATTCTTAATATCTTAATATTTTCGGACATCGACTTCGACAATGAAATACCAATAAAGCATAACTAATTAAGAGATATTTTAACTGGTCAATATACTTTCAAATTGTTAATTTAAAACTTCTTTGAAGAAATTCATTAACAAACGAATGATAAGATTGTCAACGATATGTCAGAGACTTCTAACATGAAAGAAAATTTTTCTCATAATAGAAGAGCGTATACTCTGTCACAAGGTAAACATAAAAAATTCATTTGAAACTTTAAAACTTATCAATTTTTCGTATGCGCTCAAATTTATTTAATTAAAATATGATTTTCTTATCAATAAAAAAAATATCTTTAAAAGCTCAGACATATCATCGATGATCTTATTCTTCATATAATATTGAACTCGTTCCAGATTTTATTGCATTTAATTTAAATTATTTCAATATGTCTGATGCCGAACTCATCTGTATTGCAATTTGCGATTTTTACCTCTTATTTCGTTCATTACGAAAAGCTTTAAGTTCTTTTGAAAATTATATGAAACCGACTGATAATGTGATGCCATCGATTATCAGCGACTAGAGTCTAAGTATAGATCTTTTTCAACTGCTTTTAGTTATCTTGGATTTTGTTCAAATTGATTCCTTCTAAATTAACTTTATAATGTAATCAAGTTCTTGTGCCCTCAGCCGTTGTTCTTAATAAGAATATTATTGATTTATCTCAAGTTACTTTGATTCTAGAACACTAGTGGACACCTCTTTTCTGAAGATATAAGTATGTGCGTCAGACTTGGCCAAGGTCCAATGCTCGAGGGGGAAGTGTCCTTTCGGAAATTTTCGAAATTTAGGTGGTTCAAACAAGTGGCATTTTTTCTCAAAATTCAGAATTTCTATCAAAAGTTTTTCGCAATTTTAGTCTCTCACTTTAAGAATGGTTCCCAGATCTTAGAACCATTGGCCAAATAAAGGGTTCTCACATTCAAAGATTCAGTAACATTCTGGTCTAAAATACTATCATTTTCGCCTTTTTTCATTTAAAAATGTGTTTGCTCAGGTAAGTTTAAAGTAAGTCAGAATTTTCCTTAAACTAAAACCACGTGTTTACAATTTGAGCTGAAATTCGAAGGGGTGTCCTTACTTTTGATATGATCAGGAGACGCACACCCTACCTACACCTCCCTTGGCAAACACTGATTTTCACTATCCCTTTGAGGTTTAGGCTGTAACTTTCCTGGAATTACATCAGTACTTCACTAATAGTATGCCTCTTTTTATGAAATTACATCGAAATTAGTCGCACATTCATTTTTCTTGAGGCTCTTTTTTAGCATAAATATTGAAAAAGAAGTCTTATCTCTTTCAGTCGATAGAAAAGTATTTGAAAAATTTTTCAGCATAAAAATGAGCTTATTTTTAATTGAAAAATTGCTTTAAAATTATGTCAAGAATGTTAAAGCTATTCAGAATATTCTCCATATTTACGAAATAAATCACAAGTTATTGACTATTATCCTGTATATTATTAAATAATATTTAATAAATGATGTAATACATCAAGTTTATTGCGAGACCTTTTTCTTGATAATGAGTGTTTCTATTGAAGATAAATTTGCAGCAATTCAAATATAGAATGCATGCGGGGACATTAAAATGATGCATAACTACTAGAAAAGTACTGTTGCTGTATTATCCTTCTTGTTGTGCATATCGATTTGAACCTAATTTTTAATTGTAATTACCTACTTTCACTAAAATGATTAAGAATTGAATCTCATGTTATATGAATTATTATGAAAGTAGAAATGTTAGCACCATATGTGGTAGCTATGCATCATTTTAAAATGATCGAGTATGCATTCTATAAAATGAATTTTATATATATAAAAATGCTGTTCGACTGAATGAAACTTTTCTATTAAACAAGTTTTATAAATGATGAACCAGCAAAATAAATCTTACGACTAAGTCTCTATTTATTTTCCAAAAATTAATAATCATTATAGAAACATATAAAAACTTGTTTACAGAGATGCAAATTTTATTGATCATTTGAAATAAAATGACATGAATTGAAAAATTTCAATGTTAACATGTTTGAATGAGAAAACTTGTAAAACATAGGATTAGTTTAGTTGATAGAGAAGCTCAACACAAATCCTATCACTTAAATAACATTGAATAGAGTGAGAGATAAATGCTATGGAAATAGTAATGCAGATAATTAAAAGAAATGAAGAGAAAGTAAAAGCATAGCTAAACAGCCAACAATAATGATTCTCTTGAGGCCAGGCAAATGGAACACTATGCAGATTGCATTTTCTTTTACGGGTCAATACTGCAAACTAACTTTCGATCTCAACTAATACTAGACCCTTGATTTTTTGTCTCCTTTTCCTTATTTTATTATTAAACAATCGTATTGTATGCTCACACATATCATTTATTGTTAAGATCTCTAATGCTTACTAGATCGGAAAAGAGGAGTTCCATGGCCCCATTGCACTTGGCCTTAAATCACTCATTCATTTGGGAATTTTTATATTGATAAAGAAGCTCAAAGTGATATATGTTTTCGCTGATTACCTTGACCTTTAACCTCACGTTGCAACGGTGAGAATCTTCAAAGATTGGATCTTTCAAATTTTACTGAAAGAGAACCATTCAAGATAATTCAGGATTTTTCACTAAAATTTTGTGTTGATCAAAACAATCAAATCATTGAAATACATTTTCTAAAAACTAATAGATTTGATAATTATATTGACAGATTTTCAGAATTTTTTTCAAGTATGGTGCCCCACATAAACGAAGTTAGTAAAAATACTAGAAATCAATTCAAACCTATTTCAGATTATTCTTCATTTTGACAAGATGGATTGTTTGTTTACGTGAGATGCCATATTTAAAAAAAATTTTGAAATTTATTTTTACTGTAATTTTCAGATCTATTGGATTTAGAATATATTTTTCAATAATTTAATTCTTTTGGCCAAAACAAAGTTTTTGGCGAAATTTATCTCCAATAGTTCTCTTGCAATAAATTTTAGGGTATTATTGCGGCTTTGAAAAGGTTTAACTTTGAAAATTTTGACTGTTGTTAAGTGAGATCAAAGGTCAAGGTCATAAATGGAAGCATTACTTTGAACTTGTTTATCAATATAAAAATTGCCAAGCGAATCGATGATCTAAAGTCGAGTTGAACGGGGCATGCAACTTTCAATCAAAGTTTAAAGTACAAATACAAAAATTGTTTCAGAACTTTCACTAAATAAAAGTTTAATTCAGCTTATGTTAAATGAATTAAATAGAACATATAATAGAAACATATAAATAGAAATCTATGTTTCAGGAGCAACAAAAATCAAATAAATTGATTTTATTGATTTCGCAAAATTCATGATTAGCTTATATAATGTGAATCAATGAATGCAATTACATGGAAAGCAACCCACTTTCAACCTGTGATGGAAAACGCTCGAGTTCGGTAACGAGTGCGAGCATGCAGAAACCTAAATTTTGCAGTTTTAGTGGCGCTTTATCTGCCAAATATAAAATTCAAACGACTTTAATTGATCAATAATTAATCTATAACAGCAAGTCGTATACGTTAATTTAAATTCAGTTTTTAGTAAAATAAAACTTAAAATATTAGGCCATTTTGACAAGAATTGAATCACATGTTTCTTATGAAATTGGCGTGATCAAGTGCTCGGTACCCAGCGTAAGTTCGAGCGTTAGCTCTGAGCGCGTGTATTACTACTTTCAGCAATACTGCGTGTATTGAGTTGAAAGTAATTGCATTACAATGATTGTAAAAATATTCATACCTCTAGAGACGAAAAATATGGATCCCTTTACAAACAATAACTCGATCTAATAGAGTATATCCGATTTGTAATGAATATTTGATTGAAATTGTTTTAGTTTATACTCATTCTAATACTGGTGCATGTACAAAAAATTGATGGTTGCGTTACCAAATTTATAATCAAACTTAGTCTGCAACTATTAGTTTTGTTTACGTATATCTTGACAAAGAGTTTAACAGCTATTCAATCTTTTTGCTTCTCAATAATCTTTCAATTTTGCCTTCACTACAAATTCAGATTGAATTGAATACTCGCGAGCTTTCATTTATTATTAAGAGTGAACACTAGACGACCACTAACTCATAACTGAAATGCAACTTTACTGCACTATCAAGTATGCAAACATACTAATAGTTATATTAAAGTATCTTAGATTGAGATATCAAACTATTGTCGTTGAACTTAATTTATTTTATACAAAGTATCCATTATTTGAAAAACTTGGTAAAGTCGAGTCTTTATTGAAAAGTTGAGGTTTTATGCGAGGCTTTAAGCAAATACATATATTGTTTGGCCCTATCTTTAGTTCAGAACCAGAATTGCATTTCAGAAAATCCTGTGTCACAATAGGAAACATCCTTAGCTTTAAGTTATTTGTTATCTTCCGTTCAACAAAATTAGTTTTCCAGCCATAAAAGATTATGAGCCAAAATACTACTCAAATCAGAGGAAGAGAGACATGTCTCACATGATCAACGATTGATGAGATGATGATTTGCTCTCAAACAGAGAAAATATATGAAAAACAATGATTACAAATAACAAGCATATCATCAGTTATATAATTAATCGTAATAATAATTGTTGTTTATATTGTTGTTATTGTATTATTGTTTATATTTTATGAGTAGAAATGAATAGAAGAGAAAAGACAATAACCGCTTGAGTAAGCCTTTATGTAAGCCTCGTATTATTGGCCAATTTCTGACTTTGACGAGCGTTCACTCAAATTCATTTTGGCAAACAAATATACTCTAATACCATTTCTCATCTTCAGGCTTCTTCTTAAAACCTTCTCAACAATTGTTCTCAATTTCAAATGACAACATTTGAAGCATCACTTATTAGTGGAATAGAATTGCGATAGTTTTCAAAAATGCTATCTTGCAGATTGCAAAAGTAATGTGATTTTCTGATCGATTTTATGACCTAATTATTGGATACATCAGTATTTCTGGGAAAATCTTATGATTCAAAATATTCTCTGAATTGTTTGAGTTTGCCTGATCTTAACAAATTTCAACTAAAATATCCTCTGTTTAGCATCAATTATGTAATATTTGCAGAGCACTTGTAACCATATATTATTGAGAATATCGTTGTTTTCGTTGTTCTGGATTAAATAAATTGCAATACGCCCACGCTATGAAAACATATTAAAACTCTAGAATACAAACTATAAAAAGTAATAGATAAAAAACACATTATTATATTCTACTACACATAGTTTAAAACTAATTCAGACTAGCATTCAATTTTCCTGTTATGCCAATATTTCTAATGCTTCGCATTGTTTGACAAGATTTTTGCAAATATCGTGCGGAGTATGAGTTGAAGCGTAAAAAGCTTATTCTTTTATTTTCTATAATTTGTATTTTAAGGCCCTCATGAAAAGTTTGATATGAATGGTTGAAAGTATGAAAAAGAAAATTTCAAATATGAAATATTAGCATTTCTGATATTTTATAACAATACTCGCACTAAAACATGACTGAACACAAAAACTAATATAAATATAAACATGAATATACTTGACTTGACTGAAACTATGTTATTACTACTAAACTTTAAGCTACGGTCCACATAATGCTGACATTCGCCTGTTTTGCAACTTTTCAGCCATGAAGCCTAACCGAATTTGTAGTGAAATTTGCTTTTTAAATGAACAAATAAAGTTTGTTGATCTTTCAAACTCTTCTATTATATGCTTGAAGCAAAAACAATACTCTTCTTAGTGCTGGTCGACATTCATTTTTTATATTTCATATAACTGTTTGCAAACATTGCGGCGGAAAAATTATAGGAATAAATGTTTTAATGCGTGTATTATAGCAATCAATAGAGAAATGGTTGCAATTCAAAACAGTCTATTCACTGAATTCCATTAAAGTATTGGTCAGGACAGTTTTTTCTCTCTTCTATTTAACCAATGCCATAATCATAAATAGAGATTTGTCTTTATTTCTTTGTCACTTCACTTCTGAGCAAAATTTAGAGTTTTTGCAACAAATATTTTTTGTGGTGCAGTGAAGTCATTATGATAAACACATTAGCCGTTTGTTCTTAAATCATAAGATCCATTAATATCTAAAGCCATAGAATCTAGACTGACTCCATTTAGTAGTCTCAATTAAGTTATCAATTTATTCTTGTTATGGTAATTAAACGCAGAAATGATTTTCACGTACATTTTTCTGTTATTTTTGTCATATATTTAAATGATTGGGACATCAATTTGCATATTGTCTTTGTGAAGTATAAGAGCACTGAAATGTGTGCGTGTGTGTGTGTGTGTGTATGTGTTGACGTAACAAAAAAATATGACCATTTTTTACTATGAAGTTATTTACTTAATGAATGGGCGTTTCTCTAATATAGATGTTGCCAAAACTTAACTATAATGAGTGTCACTAACACAACACATCAGAACTTTTAGTTTTAATTCACCACTAATGGTGTTTTCCGTCAAATGTATCCCAAGAAATGTAGTTTGTATTTATTTGGGAACCAATGGTGAATGTCTCTCATTTAATTTCATTTATCACGAAATAATTCGATTTAGGTCTAGCGCTGCAGTTATTTCGAAATAGTAGTCGACAAGGCAAACCCAAATTATAAGCTCAATCAAATGTTGTCCATTACATAGCTACATTTTGAATATAAATTCTAAGATTACTCTGGAATTCAAAGAATCTTAAGTGAAGAATAAAGCTTCATATTAACTTATATTCACTAAAAATCCATCAACATTTCGAGTCAGTAGACTTGACTCGATCTATCCGACAGTATAATATTGAAACTTTTCCACATTTTTTGGATATTGAACATTGTATCGATTCTTATTTCTCAGATTCTATTGTTTTCATCTTCATCTTAAATGTGAGATAACACACTTCCTAAAGAAATGAATTTCAGAAAATTTCTGATTGACTGAACAGGTTCAAGAAAGTGAAAGCTAACGAAACTGAGTATAGATCTCATCTAAAACTGATCAATCATTGTCCAGAAGATTATTAAATCCGTATTTGTCCCATGAAGTTGTCTTTTACCAAATTTCGAGCTAAACTGCTTTTTGAAGAATAATTCTTTGAAATTCATATTCAAAGAAAAAATAGGAAAAATATAGAAAAATATAATACTTATTGCCTACTGTTATAGTTGTAACAGAAAATTGAAAATTACGTATAGAACGTGTGGTTTTTTAATAAGCTAAAGTGAAAATGTTTTTTAGTTTTCGTATAAATTCAGCTCACATGTCATGTGGAAGATGATGAAATACTAGCAAAATTAATTTACAAAACCTTAATTTGAGTAATGTATGGCTATGAATTTTTGACAACAATAATAACTCTTTATGTTCGCTCAGAGTTAGTCAATTCTACGAAAACGAAAGTGTGAGTATAATTCTAGCTTTTCTATGCCTAAGAAAGCTAACTTAGGTAAAGAAGTAATTGTTTGTTCTGATTGCGACAAAAGTAACAGTTTTGTAAATATTTTTGCATATTTCATGTCAAAATTAAAGCTGTGATTCTTTTCCAGACTATTGACATAATAAGTAACTAATATCTGATGTATAAAAAATTCATGTCATAGACCTATCATTATAAAGAAATCTTTGTCTCACACGAAGACTTGCAATTCGATGTATAAACGATCTAATAGGTATTTTATTTGACGTGACGGGACTTTAAAACTGGAAAATCTTTTCTTATTCTTAGTCAAGCATTAATGAAGTGTAAACTTATATAAAAAAGTTTTAAAGGATTGTAAATTTACACCAAAGCCACATCAACTAAAACGAAACCAACACTTTAGTTTTGATTCCACAAATGTGATAGATATCAATATTAAGATGTCTTTAAAAAACTCTTCTATTCTTCAGATTGTGCCACGAATTTTCGGGTTTATTTCTTTCAGAATAATATCACACTCAAAGATAACCTACAGTAAGATCTCGTTATAAAAAGCTGATTTGTGGCAATAGACAAAAGGTTTATATCGATATGAAAGAGTTACTAATTTGCAGTATTTGTCAGTTTAATAAGTAAGAAATCAAGTTTAAAGACTATCTTAGTTGAAGTTAAATAAGAACTTGAAAAATGCCTCAGATGATTTCATTCTTTGTTAATATTTTATTATTCGATGCGATCACATACCATTTCTATTATATAATTATCCAAACTGTCATTAGAAATAAACTTATGAGGAAGGTCTATGTATTTGGAACACAAAACAATATTGAAACAAAATATCTGACAGCCGAAAACTTTTATTTTTTGATTTATATGAAGGAAAAGAGGTGGCGATATTTCGTTGAAACTTAGTATAGAAATTGGGATTTGCATGGATTGTGTGAATTTGAATGCATACAGAGATGACAAATTGGCTCAAATTTGGTCGAGAATTGGACTGGTAATAAAAACACTAATTGAAGGAGCTATTGAAATATTGAATTATGATGCATAGAATTGGCAGAGAAGTTGATTATAGATAAATCTAACTGTAGAACTATTTATTATGGAGAAGAGCTTTAATTTCTCTCTGGAATCCATAAGTCGGCACTGAATCTCGCATTGAGTCACACATTCCTTACGTGACTTGAGTCCATATATACATCTACAGCACTCTATCTCGATATCTAAGCTGAATATATAAAAACTTGAATCCTAACTCTCTTAATATTGACTGAAGAGACAGTAAAAAGAATGATATCTATGTCAAAGAAAGCAAAGAAAAGGTTATAAAAAGGGCTATAATAGCAATGGAACATAAGGTGCATAAGAAAATAATTGATGTTCGCTTTTGCGGCTTTTTCAATGTCGATATCGCTCAAAGAGGCAATGAATGAATGGCCACCAGAGGAGATACCGAACTATCAGTTTGAGTTACAGCAGACACACATTATCACTGAATTCTCTTTAGATCTCTAGACATTAGTCGGGAGAAAATAGTTCTAGAAATGTTATACAAATAAAAATGTAGCCCATTATAAGAATTTGGCAAAAATACACTCTTTCTGTTTAGCCCGGATTGTCTTTACTTAATGGAGTGAACGGATCACTGCTTTCTATTGTCTATTGCTTTTAGTTCACTATAAAATCCAGTTCATGGCAACTAAGATTGATTATTGATGGCGTGATAACACACTTCAATAGAAACAAAAGGCAAAAAGTTAGGTGAAAAACCATACATCAGATTTTGTTGGTATGTTTGGAAAAAGCTTAAGCCCAATCTTTTCTCCAAAGTCACTTGTTCTGTCAATTCTGTGACTAAGGCCAACTGAAACTAATTGCCCGTTTAAAAAACCTATTGTCTTGAAGGAGATCGAATGACTAATACAGGCTGAGTTTTTTAAAGGCAAAATTTTGTCGTATCCATTGGTGAAATACCCATAAGAGCAACAGTCTCTACAGTTTACAGCTGCATTCTATGCCTTATAGGCGTTTTCTTATCGATTTTTCAGGCATATCAACGTTCCCTTTTCTGCCCAGAATTCGCTGTTTCTCGTCAGCTTTGGTATATATTGTATGTGTGTTAGTGTGCGTGTAAGGCATGTGTGTTTTAGTTCGTGTTGCATTCAGAGTGAAAGATAGAGATAGAACGCAAAACACTATCAATTGAGAGCGAGTGCATACTTAGGCAGTGCTGACCATTGATCGAACTAAAGTCGATTCTAATAATTAGTGAATTGTTTTATTCTACTAGAGCTCGAGTCATATAACATATTGACAGATCTAAATGACATAATTGCTCTATTGACTTGTTAACCTGTTAAACTATATCTTTCACTGTGGTCTTCAATATAAACCTAAATCAACACTATTCTAATGCTGTAGTTATTCCTATACAGCTGTTTGAATGATTGAAGTCACTTTTTTCAATTGTTTAAGTAATAAAGAAATCGGTCACAACGGAAGTCAGTTCCCGAAGCGCTACATTAAGCGCTTGTGAGGTTTTACGGTTCTGTTTAAATAATAGTATAGTTAGTGGCTCTTCAAGTGCTCTGAAAGAACAAGTGAAACAGCAAATGGTGTGGTAAAAGAGAGAAGAGAAGAGAGAACAACAAGAAGAAGAGAACAAGAAGAACAATAAAATAGGATGTATTCTCGTCGATGTATTTCTCATGTTTGGCGCATCACTAATACACTAATTTCTTTGAATGTGACACTTGATTGATATTTATTGCCTAACTTTAAACGACTAGAAACAAAAGTGAACTAAAGAAGTAAAGTGTTCTCCTCTCTATTCCTATACATCGTTTTCACTTCTCATCCGTTGCTTTTATTATTGCAATGCATTAGTTGCAACTGTTCCCAGAAATACAGTCTATTTGATGTCAATTAGACCACCAATAGTGACATCAGATCGACTAAAGACTTAAGAAGAATAACAATAATACTGATCGGAGAGTGTCTGCGCCCAACTTATGAGGTATTGTGACTCCTACCAAGAATATAAAGGGAGGAAAAAAGTGCATTTCATTCTGGCGCTCAACACACTTTCGAGCATTTTTTCATTCCTCATTCTCTCCACCGTCGACTAACATACCAGTTATCTGAAGAATAGGTCTCTCTCTCGACCGTCGACTAACATAACAGTTATCTGAAGAATAGGTCTCTCTCCAAACGCAGAGATACACAAAAAGTTCTTCACATACTGTGCTTCTATTATGATTGTTGGCTGAATGGGAGCCTCACTTATAAACCTCATTGATTTTATTGTGTGTATCTCTTGTGTTAGTACGATGTGTGCGAAATATTAGCTGTATATCAACATGTGCTTCAATTCACATTATTGCTAGAGAGACACAAATAAGTAGAAGAGAACACACACCAACACTTATATGAAGGGATCCGCGAGACAGAGTATGGCAGAGATGGCTAAGAAAGCTTGACACGAATGCACGCAACAAAAGACCGCCAATCCATCATTAGGTACTAAAATGACTTCAGAATCATTTTTACAAATCAATTTCTTTCCTTTTTTTATCTCTTATATACTATTATTCTTTATATTATTTTATGGACTTATCCTCAGGTAAGTGCTATAAAGTACTGTTCCTAATATTATTTGAATTAGAGGTACGACTTTATACCTCTGATCCGATCCTATGTTGGCGTGAGCGATGTTAAGATTCTAAACATTTTTTACGCACTTCTCTAGAAAAATATTATTACTTTGCGAAAAACCTCAAGACCATTAGTTTGAAATATTTATTTTTTTCCTTTATTTTCCAATAATTTATCTTTATTTCCCTATATTTATCTTTTCATTTTTTTCCTCATGTCTGTAAAAATGAATTCATAGCTAACTTAGAATTTGATCAGAATTGTTTACCAAAATTTAGTATTTTTGAGTTAAGACTTGGTGAGAATGGTATTAGTTCTTACCTGTAGTTTGATCTAAACTGAAGTAAAATAAAGTGAGAATCGATTTTTGTTGTGTATTTTATGTGACTTGATTTTTGGTGGTCTACAGGAAAGTAACTTATATTCCTAACAATATAATGGGTTAATCAAAGTAAGTGCAATCCGACAGTTTGATATATAAATATATAAATCACTTGCTTGTGGTTCACTTCAAATTAACGCCAATTCATTCGTTACTAACATTTCTGTTTAGTAACAAGAAAAGCAACAGTCAGTTTCGTTTTGTTGCTATTAGAGAAACATTTCTAGCAGGTTATGTTGTTTCATATTTTCAGTTTGATTTGTTTAATGTGTTTATCGATAAATCCAGTTGTATGTCATTCAACGTTACCTTCAATTGTAGTGAAGCACTTGAGTGAAAAAACATTGCTTACAATAATCTACGCCTAACAACGTACATTTCTTCTTAAATTAGTTTTAATAAGTTTATTTAGTTCAACTTATCCGTATGTACAGTCCAATTGAAAAAGCATTTCGTCTATTGCTTGCTAAAATCATATGAGATATGAGCTCATTTTCACTCTGATCACTCATTTAGACCACTGAAATAGCATAACAAATATGTTATTTTAGTAATTTAGATAAGATTCTGATGCGATTTCAGTTCATTTTATTATAAGGTGAAAGTTTATCTTTGGAATCTATTTCTGAAAAGAAAATACTTGTTATTAAAAATATTTTACTAATGAAAATGGATTCTGAGTTTCTGAATTGAAATCTACAGTAGTATTGAATGTGTGTCACTCTAACTTAATGCAGTCAATTAGGGATCTTTAATTAAGTATTTTCAAGTTTATAGGTTCCTTAATTGAAAGTATAAGTGACAGAACATTCCGCTCCGAATCAATCACTTTCTTAATACTTAACTCTATTGTACTGTATCTTCACTGAAGAATGTTCGGAATCAAAATATAATTACATCAAACTTTTTTTTCCCAATTTCTTTCAGTTTGTGTTTTTCAGTCAAGTTTAATTAATTTGTTTTACTGTCAACTCTATTTTACGAACTTTATAAACACGAAGCCTTTATTCTTATATCATTTCTGTTTTTTGTGGTAATCTTTTATAATTTTGGATTTTTTTCTTTCTATTGATTCATTTGTGATCAAACATATTCTCATTTAAATACTTTGATGTAAAGCATAGCCAATCATTTAGTACTGAACTTCTCTATTCAATTCTGTTGATTCATGAAACTTTGAGCTAAGCAAATCATATGTCAATAGAATTGAACTCTTTAAAGATAGAAAAATTCGAAATAACTTATTCTTCTATTTTATCATATATTATAGCTCTGTTGGAAATTGAAATTAGGTTTATCCTTAAAAGTCACTTCACTGTTAGCTAAGGTATTACAGAAAAAGTTGGATATTTGAAATAAGCCTGTTTGAGTCAGAGACTCGAAACTAATTCGAATACTTTCCAATAGTAAAATTCACAAACAAATTTGCATTTATAACACTTGATTCCGTTTATAAAACAACTCGGTTAAAATTGCTACGAATATGATTAATTACTTTATAGAATATCTTCTTTTTTAATAGTCACTTAGTATTTGATTGATGTTGTATTTTGACAATTGCTATTAAGAATATAAATGAGTAGATATAAAAACCCTGAACAGCTTCACTCTGTGTAGCATGCAGTTTTCTTCTATTATTTTTAAGACTGAGTCACTCTCACTATATCGATAAGGCTTAGATCATATCCTGCCATTAGAGAAATCAAGCCGTTCAACACTTTCTTACTTCGATTTACTCGCCAATTGCCTCAAATTCAAAGTAATAAAAATGTTTTCAATCAAAAGCCTAAACTTTAATGATGGAAATACCAGAACCAAAAAGTTGTTTGTTGTTGTAGTGCCTATTTTGTTGGCAAAGCTTTCGGCAAATTTCTACTGACATAATACTTAACAAATAAGATACTTTCTTCAATAAACTGTTTTTATTACAAATAATTTTGGCAAAGTTTTTATAGATATAAATAGCAATAATAAGAGAAACATTTCTAACGTTAGTGATACCGATATGATGGAATCCTTTGGATTTATTTTTATATTCAACATAATAGCAAACATGTAATATTTTATTTAAGTATTTTATTGCCCAACTAAGTATAAGATTCTATTCTGGTAGATATTCTAGCAGATATTCTAACAGATATTCTGGCAGAACTTGTTCCATGTTCCGTCCATGAAACCCATCAAATTATGACTTCTATAACCCAAATCAACAATTAAGCACTGCATTAAATCAATCTATTATATCTGAAGCACACCCACAATAAAACTTCATAAAAATGTCTACTTTAATCCTCATCTGTAGCACAAAGCATTGAGGGCAGGCAAAAAATATCATTAATAATTTAGATCAGTCTCTCCCCAACACTTTGTAGATTATTTTGCTCTAAAATGTACTTAAGTTTGACTGGGAGGCAAAATATAAAGATTACTAAGAGTTAAGTGTCCAACAAAACTGTATTTTGATTTTGATTTACCTAAATTAGAGCTTGCCATTAATTGTCTTAATAGTACTTTGTATGAGAATCAAGTCAAAAATGTGTTTAATTAAGATTTGTGCAGCTTTGCCTCAAACAAAACCCATTTGTCATAAGGAATTCTAGTTAATATTTAATAAGTTGGTATTTGCAAACTTTTTCAATTCCTATACCACCAAAAATTCTGATTGAAATAATACTTGAAGTTTATATGGATTTGGCTTTATTAACTTAATGAAATAATACTAATTCTCTCGTCAGCAGCAGCTGAAAAAGAATCAATTCTTTCATACAGTACGAATAATTGCTTTCAATTCTGATATGAATTAAGACAAATTTTAGATTAAGCTTACAATGAAGTATAGAATAAATTCCACTAATGTTTTGAATATGTTGAGTAAAATAATAAAATTATTGTTGAGAGAATAGATAGAATACTGTTTTGGTGAATCGAAATTTGGTTAGTGAAGACTTGTTAGACTCTCCAAAAAGACTGACAAAAGAATAAGAAGAAGAGAATGATTTGGAGCCCTATCATAAATGGAACAATCAGATTATAGCTTTGGCAATACCATTATTTTGTGGTAGTACAGAACTAGAATACAAGTTAGAATTTTACTCTTTTATTTGACTTTATTCCTGAATCATGTATGAGCTAAGGCTTAAATAATATTGCACATTTCAAATAAAATAAAATAGAATAAAATAAAAATATAACAAACAAATTTCAATGCAATACAACAATTGCTTTGTGTTGCAAGAAGTGTAATAATTTGCCCGATGTTAGGACTATTCAACCCAACAAAACTTCAAAGTAAGAAACTAATTCTTGCTAAGGAACAAATTCTTGCTTCATAGAGGAGTTCAAATAAGACAGTTTATTGGAGTAAATTCAAATTAATCAGCAAGTGAAAAATAGGTTTGTCTATTTTGGTACAAAAATGTTTGTATTAGAAAAATTGATTGTGAGAATTAAGCTAGTCATTTAAATTCATCACCGGATGTGTTTGCTTCAATTTGATAAGGACTTAGTATATTATTTTATGCTTAATTTGTTATAAACTCCGTTCAATTATTATCCGATTATTTGCATAAATCAAATACAAAAGACCTAATAATAAGCTCGAGTATAGTTGATAGAAACTGAGATGGCTCAAACTGAGATGGCTCATGTTTATCTGCCTTCTCTTTTATTCTTTAAACTTATTGTTGGCATGTATTTACCTATGCTTTTGCTACAAGTGCTGTGTTACATCGGATTAATAATAAATCGATTTGAGGATGTGGTCAATCAATTAATATTATATAAATATAACTGATGTCTAAATTAAAAAATGATACAGGTGTAAAATTGGATTATTTATGAGAGGATACCTTAAATTTATACTTTGGTAGAAGACATGGAGCAAATTTAATTTCCTGTATTTCTTGTCAGTTCGACTGGAATTGATATTATATTCTATCATTTATTTTCGTAGATTCAATCGATTCTTACATACAATATCTTAAATGCAATAATAACTGCGTCATATCCACCAAACACTAGATATGAAAACCATTTACTAGATATAGAGTTTTAATTTATGTGTTGACTAAACCCTCTGTTATAAAGACTTATAAAAGAGATAAAATCAATGCGCTTTTCTAGTTATAATACTTATCAATTGTATAACTTTCTGCTATAAATCAGGCTTTTGATTCTCGTAGAATTGTTAGACCCTTTTATAATTAAGTATTCCATAAATTTATTATTACTAGTGATAATTTGCGATAAAGTCAAATATTTCTGTTGCGAATAAGACTCAATCGTAAATTTGATTTTACTTTTTATTCATCTTTAAAAGCCACTCTTAAAATACCATTCTTTTATGTGAATAAAAGTCAATAAAATGCCAATTTAAGTAAATAATATTCAGATTAAATTTTGCTAAACCAACAAAAGCTTGGGCTAGACTTACTTTTCTTATAATTTATTACGTCTCATGCGAACGGTATATATGCAAAGTAATACATCAAACTATAAAGCGTTACGAACAAGACTCAAAGTCAACTGAGAAGGTAAATCAAAAATTCAATGGTAAGACATGACAATTGTCAATTTTGAATAAGTTGAATTTGATGAGAGAGTAAGATAATTGAATTTGGAAAAGAGCAGTGAATAGTTTGAACAGTAATTGAAGGATAGTGGCATTAAAATAGGGGCGTCAAAGCAATAAGAGAAGCCTACTCTCATACCTGATATTATTGCCTAGTGTGCAAGATAGTACTTCAACCTTTTCTTATTATCGCTACTTATGAGATCACGATTCTGTTTTATCTCTATACACTAAATACTGCTTCTTCTTCTCTAACTTAATAAGTTTCTATCCAATCTTACCGAATATTTTTCAATAACACTCCAGTTTTCAATCATATCTTTACACTAAATATAAGGCATGAAAATAGTTGTGAAGTTTTTTTCATTTTATTATTGTAGTCATCTTTAGTATTGGTACTGAAATGAAAACAGCACATTAAGAGCTAACTGTAAAAGTATAAAATACTTATACTGTCTTTTGCTCGTTAGATATTTAACTGTAATATGAACGAATTGCACCACTTGAAGCGAAGCCAAAGATATCGATTTAGCTGAAGAAGTGCTAGAATAACATTATTGATAAGACAGGTAAGAGAGAAAATTTGCATATGGACTAAAATGAATAGCACTCAGCTCTGCCATAAGTAAATCGATTTGTGTCAGAAGAAAACCCTAATTCGTTTAAATTTTATCATTTTATTAGTTTAAATTTTCAAACAATAAAATCTTGTTTTTTTGACTTTGTTGTTTGCATAAGCTACATAATTGCCTCTATCTAAAAATAATACTGA
Source organism: Archegozetes longisetosus (assembly GCA_018873245.2). Classification (NCBI taxonomy): domain Eukaryota; kingdom Metazoa; phylum Arthropoda; class Arachnida; order Sarcoptiformes; family Trhypochthoniidae; genus Archegozetes; species Archegozetes longisetosus. The sequence goes on from JAEMBT020000007.1 coordinate 10,817,048, forward strand.
ATTTGTTTACTTGAAACTTGATTCTAGAGAGTTTATTGCACTAAGAATTTTACGAATTTTAGTGTCAGTTTTCGAAAGACTTACTAAATTTCAGTATTTCAAAAGAAGAAAAATTTGATTCTGGACCATTCTATTTACAAGAGAGAATTACTGAAATTCCATAACAGCTTTGCAATTGTGAACAACTCTAAAAGCTATTGGTAGCCCCAAAATATTAATTCTCTAATTTGACTTGAACAATTTATTTTTGTAAGAACTGAAATGGGTCGTAAAAAGTAAGATACCAACGTTTGATACAAGTTTAAGCCTAAAAACTCAGAAAAAGAAACATTACTTTGAAAAGAAATAAGAAAAGTTAATTTGCTGAAGATTAAGAGCAGATTAGAAGAGGCAAAAGAAATTATTAATATTTTTGTCAAAAAAAATATAAATAGATTGCAGTGAAACCAATTAATTATAGAGCTTTATTATGAAGATCTTATAGTTCGATCTTTATAGAAGATCTTTGTTAGTATACACAAAGATGTTTTCACTTGATTAGATTAAAAAAGCAATAAAAAAGGGATTATTGTTGATAGATAAAATGATTGTTTCACATATTTATCTAATAACATAATGTTGAACTTTCAAATTGAAGTTTGACCTCTGCACTCGTGAATAAGCAATGATTAGAATTTGATGCATCTCTACTCTCTTTAAACTATTTCGCTGTGCATACAATACAATTAATTGTAAGCTTCAAAGAGCATATTTATACGGACCAACAAATCTATTTATGCTCATTAAGCACAACCATTGAAATTGGCCACAATTTGGATTTTGCAAATGTTGTTATTATTCTTTTTTCTTTTACTGCTATTGGTTGAGTAAAACACTGAAAATATTGATGTCTAGAACAATAGAGATATCTATACCAGAAATTTCTATCAATAATAATGAAAGAGAGCGTATAAGTCACAATCATTAGGAAAAATATCGCAGAAACGATCGAAAATCAATCGATTCTTCTTCTTCTTCTTCTTCTTCTTCTTCTCGATTCGAGTGCGGTCTCAGTAAATATGTTCAACATTTGGTTCGCACTAAGTTATAATGAACTAATTATTTGCCCAATTTTATGTTGATTAGAAGCTTCATAAAACATCCTTTAATAGATGAATATTTAATCTTCTGCTCATAAATTTAACTCACATTCAATTAAGTCTTAGTTACGTAAGTGTTTTGAAAGTGTTGTTCACATAGGTTTTATGTTTTCAGTTTTCTCACTGCGATATAGCGTCTTATTTGAAAATAATTCAGTTAAAGTCCTGTCAATTAGGCTAAATCTCATTCACTTCTTTGATGTGGTCTCAGATTCAATTGAGTTCTATTTCTGCTATTCAATTAAAATAAAATAGTGGCACAGAAACGCTCTCGTATTTCTATCATTGATTAAAATGTGTAAAAATGGGGAAAAGATTACAAACGACTGGCTTGTGTTTACAAAACAGCACTAATGCAATGCTTTCGCATTTGACATTTTCTTCTATTAATGCTTTCGCATGATTTATGAATAGAGAGGAAAGTTTTTTATAGCACAATCAAAATATGCTATCGATAACTATCTTGAATTACGCAACAAATATATTTATAACATCTATCATAAAAGAACTCTCTTAGGATCACCCATTTCAGTTGAAGGCTCCGCTATTCTCAATAGTCATCACTTATCGTGTTAGTATTTCGTATCTCATGTCAAATATGAATCATATAATTAGTTAGGAGCAGTGTCATCAATTCTTTGCTGAATAAATTCAACCTTATATTCATTTTAAAAACTATATTTCAGATTTGACTAGAATTTTAAATATTAGGTTTTAGATTGTTTAGAATTCATTTTATTCATAACGTTTTTGTTTCTGATCACAGCTGAAACTTATAAATATTTTTGATCAGATAGCATTATTTAATCAAATATAATTTGATATGCCCTTAAGAAGTAGTCGCTTAGAAAATATCGATCAATATTTTGACTAACCCTTAAGTAGTTAATAACAACCAATTTGATTTCGATAAATCTTCCAGAAATAAAATTATTATCACTCATAAGTTATTTGATGGCACGTAAAACTCAATCAAAAGTTAAGTATTAATTGAGGATCAATATGATTTGCTTGAGTTTGACATCGAAATATATTAGAGATCAAAACTTGATGGCTTTATGCCAGAATTTATTAGTTTTACATTAGATATGATTGATAAGACTTTATTTTCAATCAAAGTAGAGATGATTTTTGAGGTATTTGTGGGCATTTTAGCTAAAACTTATCGATTATTTAGAAAGGATGCAAATTAGAAACAAGATCTGACATTGGCTTCTAAATATTCAGTAAAGCATTCTTTATTAATTTGTCTATTAGCTTGTAAGGTTGTTATGCGTGGAAACTAAGTTAGCTTGTAATGGATTATTCGCAAAATAAATCATGAAAGGGTCAAATTAAAAACAAAAGCAGCATTAACGCTATATATGCATTATTGATCTCTCATTATTTCCAATCATATTGTAATTTGAATTACCCCTTATTTTAATCGAATAGCTCAATATATTTCTTAATCTTTTACTAGTGCCTAAAGTTCTATTATATGATAATATAATATTTATGGACATCATTTCCATATTTCCTAGATCTAATGAGACTGAAAAATTGAATTTTGCTAGAACTTCAAATTTTGATTAGTTCATGAATAAAATTCGTAGAAATTTCTATCTGCTTGGCCATAAAAAATGACTGCGCCAGACAACAAAACGGATTTGCATTTGAAAAAATTCTTCAGAGATGATGAATGTATTTTTGGTGGATTCGTCTGATTTTTGTTCGTCTAATAAATTTATATGATTACAAAGTTGAGCGAGTGTTCAAAATACAATAGATTAAAAATAATAAAAGAGATAATTGAAAACTAGAGTTTAAGTGCAGTTATAACCAATTTTATTGTTTATTTTTGTTGATAAGGTATCACAACAATCTTCTTAAAACAATTATTGATGAGCTTCTGCCTATTAGTTGTTAGAACAATCATATTCACAGTAAACTTACTATGCTTCAAAAATTATTCAGCAGCTTTTGCGTAATTTAATATTTAAAGCACTTTAACTTTAATAAGTTTAAAAAGTCAATGACTTGAACGTATTTCCATACACTTTGAATTTTAATGTGTTTAGTATTTGATTCTAGAAACTAGTGCTCAATTCTGAAATTAATGAATGCTCAAATAAACTGGTCTTTTCAGAAGGTTTTTGATAAAATGCTTTCATTAATTTAGTTTTATAATTATTTTATGGTCTCGTGTGACTTATTTTGAATGAAAAGCGTATTATCTTGAATACGAATGCGTTTATACCAGTAATTCATTTTTAAATTGACATTCCAGATACAGGGATATTCTCATTTACTTTAATTTTAAACCTATCATTACAACCTGATTAAACCTAACTGTTTGGCTAACATTAAAATAAAACTTAATTACATTTTCAGTTACATCTATTATAACTTTCAGATCGATTAGAAAGTCACGATTTTTCTGTATTTGATAACTTTTGTATTCGAAGTTTATCTACTTTTCTATTCTTTGAAAGCAATTGCATTACCAAAAGACGAAATCATATACTGTAGTGAAAATATGTCAATTCCGGCTTTAAGTGCAATTTCGGAAGTTTACACTATTTGTCTGACTAAAAGTCCATCACATCATAAGAACTTCTTCGTATAATCGAGGAAACAACAAGCTTTGCAACAGCTTTACGGAAATTTAGTGCCGAATATGATGTTTGACTTCGAAACTTATATGTTTATATATTAAAACTTCAAATTCTTCTGAATCGGAAACTCTGGCAGAAGATGACTTCAAGGAATATTTGTGTCACACTTCGTTCAGTCTATTTTTATTCTATAAGCTCTATTCTTATTTCAAATCCCTTACGCCAGGACTCCATTCAAGAAGTTCTTTAGATATAGATTCAATCAAATTGTCAGTTATACAATCATTAAACAATTTTCGCTCACAAATTTCTGTCTTATTCAAACAGTCGCTTTTATGTGTTAAATTAGCTTAAATTAAGTTTCAAACCTGTTCAAACGAGAAATATTTAGACAATAGAAAATGAGCAAGACAATAAAGATATCGTTGTTAACTAGACTTTGAAATGATTGACAATCATATGAAACGCTGTAAAACAATTTGTGGACATATTGAAGCCTTTAGTGAAAATGAAAATGAATTAAGAAGAGAATGCCTCAAACAGTTGAATCGAAAAAGTTGTAGTGATAGGAAAGAAGTAATCCTTTAAAAAGTATTATTATTATTATTATTATTATCTATTTTTGGTTTTGATAGAATGTTAAGCTGAGGAGAAAATTTCTTTCTTATCCTGAAGTAATATCTTAAAGAAATATCTACTCTATTCTTATCCTTTTCTTGTTATATGTGGTCTCTTTATTATAATTACTGATGCGCATCAAATCAGAATTAATAATTTCTGTGGCAAAAAGGCTTAGCTAAAAAATTATTGTTTGTAGATAGCTCTGTAATTAGTAAAGGCTTACAACAGTGTTGTCTCTGTTCTGTACTCATTCAGGTGTTTGTAGATAATTATATCGGAATAAATGATAGAATATTCAATATTCAGTTTTCGTCGACTGCTACATTTTTGTTCTGCTCAAAGCCTACACATGTGATCGGATCAATGCTATAGAGTGCTATCTTTCATTGAATGAACATTACATAGGACTTTATAGCAGTGACTCAACTATGTGTAACCCAATCCTATCGTTTTTAAGAGCATAGATACTGATAATGATGTAACACAAACTTTTATAAGTTACAGTGTTTAGTATGAAATCTTCTTATTACTTCTGGCATCAGTAGTACTCGTATTGATACAAAGTTTTACTTTTTGTCAATAAATTTTTCATATAGTGCTTGTTTGTTTTGTCCGATAGGAATTGTGGTCAACGTAGTGAAGATAATGTAGAATCACATCGTCAAAATGGCATTACTCTATCGATTCACAAAATTGAATGACCGAAGCAATACTGGCATTTTTACATTCATTGTGACGCGATCTGTGACCAGGGATCTTCATCGAGACGCCACCACCAAAGACTTTTGCTACGGTTATCATCGTTGGGCAGTTTCGTTCACTCGCGCCAATGACAAAGTACTCGGTGTTTATATAATACTACGCAATCCGTCGCCTAATACGAAATGCTTCGCCGATTTCAGTCTGACTCTATTAAATCGCGAACATTTCAGCAAAAATGAATGCTTTTCGGAGAAGCAGTGCATGTTTACCGTTGAACACCCGGCGCAGGTATGATATATTTCATTTATTATAGCATTTCATATAAATTTCTAGACTTACTTCATATAACTTTTTTCTTATGTAAATATATCTAAAATATAACTGCTTTTCAAACGTCAAGTCTATAACTGACAGAGAAATACACGAAAAATTTAGTATAAAAAATATTGCTCTAGACTTGAAGATTGAATACTTAATGCAATGACAACTAACATTTGCGGTATATTTACTTATCGCTTACTGGTATTACATTTTCTGATGCCTGAAAATGACATTATGTTTGAGTGTATCTTAAGGTAAGAATAAACCTGTTTCAGTGCAAATATATCACACAAATCCATAAGAGCTTTCTTATCGTCAAAAAAATATTGAAATTACATTTCTGAAAATATATATTTCAATTTTCGTCTCATACTTAAAGATTCAGTCATTGCACGCCTTGAGAAGGGAATAAAAGTTGAGTATTTCCTCAAATTCATTCAGACAAAAGTAGAGTTAAGTACTAACACATCTGACAGGTGCTGAAACCAGGATTTAGCCCAGCTAAACCAAGTACACATTTTCAAAATTTTCAAAAACATTTCGTGCGCAATTGAGTGGGAGAATCAGCCCAAAGCAATAGACTTGAAGTGAGTTTAGTGTTTGGAAGCTTGAGATACAAAGTTTTGAGTCGTTGCGTGACTCAAATATTTAATTAAAAATCAGGTGTTTCTCTTTGCTTATGTCTTATTTATTGAGCTATTATTTGAGTAAAACCGATATTTGTCAAAATGTATTCGAATAATCTTTAAGAATAACATACGAATGGATTCTAAAATTTTGGTTTTGTTTGATATGATGTAAACAAAAGAATTATTGAAGCAATAAATAAGATTTGAAAGCTTGAGTATAAGCAAAATCATTATTAATTCATTTTGTGCCATAAATATGCAAACGTCTTAAAATTCAGGCAAAGCTTTTGTCAATCATTTTATCTGAAAGTTTTCAAACAAAGTAATAAGAATTTAGATAAGAGAACTGACATCTTCTTAGAATATGTAAGACTTGATCAATTTTGCCATCAAATGTTACTTGAATTCGATCCTGAGATAAGCTATTTGGATACAAGTGTGACTCCATCATCTTACAGACTCTATAGTATGCTAAAAACTTGTCCATTTGTCTTATTCACCATAGCTTTTGCTGATTTTCCATCAGAACAATATTCAAATTTGTCCTATTCTCACAGTACGTCAACTTTCGCACTTATTATACAGAACAATATACGAAAAGATCATTGTTTGCCTCTTTGTCTGATTTGTTTTTGGCTTAACTCAACACAAATATGTGACAGTCTTTCTATTCGAGATAACTTGATAGTGGACTAACCCAAGAAAGCATCTTATAATTTATGCTGAACTCTTAGAAAATGTTACAAAACGTATAAAATGTATATTTATGAGGGCTTAGGAGTAGAGCCTCGTATTTCCGTGATCTGAAAAACAATGCTTTTGAGGCAAGTAAAAAATCATAGTGAATGTGTTATTCTGTTTGATGGATGTGCGGGAGAGTTGCGATGTTCTATAAGTTGTATTGTCATTATTAAACCATTAATTTGCAACTGTAGACATAATTATGAAGTACTTTCTATTTATGGTGATTAATTTCTTTCTACCTAATTCAAATTATGATTATTGCTATTTCTAGTCTATATGATTAATATTAGATTCTGTTTAGTTATTAACTTAGCTATTAGTTAAGTGTGTTGTTGTACTCATTGTTTTTATAGAAAGATTTAGTAAAACATTCATCATTTATTTAGTATAAGCTAAAATTTGCACAAAATGGTTGTTTAATTCTGAATAAATATGAACAGTGTTTGGATTATTGATTATTTAGACGGAAACACTTATGAAGAGTATGTTGACGCTGAAGCTATCCTTAAAAAAAGAGAAAAAGTGTGAAAATCAAGTTTTGAGCTGTGGTATGAAAAATGCAAAAGAGATAACATATGTTACCCAAAGTAAGCTCATCCACACTGATGATAAGGACAGTTAATTTTTCATGAGTAAACAACTCATACTTGCATATAAAAACTATATCTATACTTAAACCAGAATTATTAATGAAAATTTCTAGATATGTGTAAATAAAAACATATAAAGTCTTCATATTAAAAGTTAATGTCACCGTCAACAGAATATTATTTTGTTTAATCACATAGACTCCAAAAATGAAAAGTATTAGCTGAGCAAAATCAATAAGTTGTGTGTCGAAAAGTTTGTTGCTACTAATGCGACAGGCGATCCCATTTTTTCTTTTCTCATTGGCGACAACACATTATCGCTCAATATTATCATACTGTATTATCCACACACACACTCTTCGTATCTATGCCAAGATTCTAATCATATCCTAAGCCTTCAAGTTATATAAATTGTTTCACTACCATGTCCTTTGCCTAACATTACTACTCGTTTTTCTACTTTAGTTTCGAATGTTTTCTTTTGCGACTCAATCTAAGTGTTAAGTAAGAGAAATGAGTACATTTTGCAAATTTTTCAAAGAACACAATGAGTAAACATAAAATATATAAAAGGAAATTTGCATCAGAGTTTGCAACAAGCTTATTACTTGGGATTAAGAAAACTGGTTCAAATTATGATTTCACTACAGCCTGTAGGCAATCTCAATAATATTATGCTTATCTTAATAACTATGAATAAAACTAACAGAATGTATGCTTTTCTAAAATCCAAAAACATATATTTACTTTTGGTCTTTTCCTCTCAGTCTAAGGAAAGTAATTTGTTAAGTAAATCACTCAATGCAACAAAAAATGTCGTTCAATAAGAGAAAACATATAAAAAGAGGACATGGCAATAAATGTTATACGACTAATATATCGTAAGGTTTATACAAAATAACTTTAATCAACTCGAAATGTCGCATTCGGTAATTATTGTACATTTTGCTAACTATTCCGATAATGGAAAGCACGAAATGAGTGTTAGCTCAAGTCAGGCTATATATAATTATCTCTTTCGACACTAAGTCATCCATTGGTTTGGCTCACTTTTGGACACTTTCACTGCGTTCGAGCATCACTTCACAATCACGACAAATTGCCTTTATTATTCGTATTCCCTTTTATTATTATGATATTTACTATAAGTTATCGCATCACTGATGAGAGCCTAATACTTGAAAGTGATTGATTGAATGCCATTACAAAATATGTGAATTTATTATGAAAGTTATACTACAGGTAGTGAGAGTTCGATCTAATCAATTAATGTGTTTCAGTTGCAATTTGACCGACACTCAAACTTACAATTGGTTTAGTTGAAACCAGGGAGTGCTTTGGGTAAATTCAGCATGTTTTATTCAAATATTCAATTTGATAATAGAATTTTTGCTAAACTTGCTTATGTTTTAGTGAAAAAATAGTCTGAATTGCCGCTATTATCATTAAATTCAATGGAAAATTCTATAGAATTTCATCTCATTTATCAAATTGATTTTGAACCAAATTTTAAAAACTATTTAGGGCTAAACCTCTGGGCGAATACAAACAAATTCAACAAAAAATGCAGGTTACGAAAAAAGGAAAGTAGTAAAAGCCTCCAGCTTTCGTCTCATTAAGTTAGGAAATATTCTTTCACCTGAACACTAGTGTTTTGTGTTAGCGACGTATAGATAGACCTAAAAGTAAGAAACACAAAAGTTTTAATAATTGGAGTATTGAAGTTTTAGTTGTAGGTGTCAACTTCATTTAATACAAACATAATTCTACTTTTCTTCTTAAGGCCACACCAATTCAAATTAGTTTCACATCTAGATATACCTTTCATAATTAATTAACTTAATACCAACTTTGAGCAAATTTAATCAAAATGAAATATTGTTTATAATTAGGTGTTGCAAAACTAATTTTAAATATGTTTAATATACTTACAATGAACTTGTGTTGCAATATTTTAATAATTTTAATCTATAAATGTTTATAATGGTTGTAAAATTAGTTTTGCAATTAATTCTTAAGTTTTCTAATTAAATAATATGAAAGTTGTGTAATGAGATTGAAGTGCATAAAAGCGATTGGCATTGGCAGCCTTTTTGTGAAATTTGCTTTATTACTAAGATCATTGTGGAGCATTAAGATTATGATTGAGTTTTTGTTTGTCTTATAAGGTTGAGAAAGCTCTAATACAAATTCGAAGATTAAGTTGGAGATACTTAACACAGACCACTAATGCGGGCTCTCTTCAAAGATAGGAATAAAAAGGGTGAACAAGTCTGAGATAAAGCCAACCCAACTTTAATCAAGAGCTGCATTATTTGAGAAATGTTTGCGGCGTCTCTCACACAGAATTTAATATGTTTTGCATGAATGGTCTTCTTGAGAAATATCATATGTTCAACAATACAACGCTTCTATAATACGGAGTATCCAATCTGTTACCATAACTACCTTTTCTGCATAGAATTCATTAAATAAAACTCTTAAAACTGAATGCATCCTCGACTGGAAATTAGTTTTAATGCAAATAAAGTTAACAAGTTTTTTGCCAACCAATCCAATGTTTATAGGCTAAGGATCTTTCATCACATTCTTGAGCACAAATTTCGTGAATATTCTCACTTTTAAGAATTAGGGTAAATACTTTCATAACAATAGAATCCTAATGATCAATTGTTTTTGTGTGAACTTTGTTTAATTTTTTTGATGATACTCTCTTTCAAGAATAGATTATGATCACAATAATAAGTGTGATCAATTATTATTTCCTCTACAGAATTACTCACCACTACAAGAACAATATTAGAAATTAGAAACTCTATTTTATACTTTTAAAATTAATTGTATTAGATTTTAGTTTATTCAAAAGCCAAGTTTGAATCTGCTATAGAAATAAACTCAAATTTGCAACTATAGTTACTTTCATTGAATGGCCTTTCATTTAAATTCTTTGAATAATCAAAAGTTTTATTCAGTATGAAGTTCATTTAGAACTTTTGATAACTATTAGGACTATTCCAAATAATTGGTCTCGAGCTGAGTCTTAAAAAAGACTTATTACATTGCTTAAACCACTGAAAGCATGCGACAATTTCCATCATTTGGGTTATAAATTATTGACTTCACTTACATTTCTTAAGAATCTTTTCTTTTTATCTTTCCTTAACTCTACCTCAACTTTTCAAATTAGTCTCAGAAACAATTAGATGTAACACCTTTTTTGCATTCATTAGCAACATTTCATTATTACGATTTAGTTCGTCGAATCGTTTCAATGCCAAATACAACTTTTAATAATTTTGTTCGATATTCATTAGTGAATCATTCTTGTGCTATTAACTAATTTCTTATTTTTATACTAATGTAGATTGAGAATCTAGTTATTGATTACATACCGTATGTTAGGTTAGGTTAGGTTGGGCTTACCTTATTTTGGCAAAAATGGTTTGCACAAGTGCTCAATTATTGATACACAACTGAAAATTGAAATACTCATCAATTTTTGTCTTCGCTTTGTAAGCATTGAATATCTTATTTTGATTGTTCAGATCAATACTGAATAGCATTTACAAATTCAATTACTCAGGTTTGCCTCGACTGCATCATGAAATCAATAATTTAATGATTATTTTGGATAATCGATGAATACTAAGGCAAATTTCTATTCTTAACGCAATAAAATCTCTTATTTAAGCCACAAAAGCAATTTAGCCTCAAATTAAAATAATAGGTTGGGTACAGCGAACCATTTATTGCATTCAAATTGGAAAAATTTAATTCAAATGTAAGGCTTCAATATTGAACTCAATTATTACTGTAATTCAGATTCATTCCTGAAGTATTACTTCAGATTCAAGTAATTTACTGTAAAATACTAATCAGAATATACAAACTGATTCTAAGTTATTTGTATAACACTATCGCTTCGCTTACAATTTAATTAACGATCACGTTTTTATATTTTTTTTCACTGCTATTTTCAAATACTTATCACTACAATCACTTGTAATTAACAGATCGTTCTGATTTCTCAGCCATTATGAGCTTCATCAGGAATAAAGACATTCGAAAATAGTCGTTAAATGTCACTGTGGAGTTTTAATACATGATCAAATGTTTATTATGCTAAGGGTTTAATTTGGATTAGCACGATTTCAATTTAAATGCACGTTTTTTTTTACTGATATCAATGCGACGTTAAGTACTAGTAAAACAACTGATAGGATTGCGTCGGATTCTTTAGAAAAAATCCAACCTAATTAAATAGACAATCTATTATGAATGACCTGCAAACATTACTGTAATTGTCAACGATTAGATCTCTTAATACGTCTGTTTAGTATTTTTTTTAATTATTCAGAAGCTCTAACAGTTTATAGTTGTTTTTTTTCTAAACTATTGACAAACTCCGTAATTGGAGTCAACAATTTTTATACTGTTGCGAAGTTACTGTGTTCAATGCCAAGCATTAGTGTGTATTATTTCAAGCTTTTTCAATATTGTTGGGGAAAATATCGCAAAAATACACGAACTTTATGCAATTTCTAGTAATTTGGCAGACTGTATATAAGTGTTTGTGTTTAAACCAGGTTCAGCTATAGGATTCAGATTATATTAATTGAAACAAGTAGTCATAGATATGATCTAGCCAGGCTTCAAGCAATGTTTTGTTTCTTTCAAAGATAACTCAAGAATACTGGTGTAAATCATTAATTTGTCTCTATGGTCGTGTCTATGTTGAGTTAATAATTTGTCTGAGCTATTTCATGGTAAAGGAAGATACGTGAAAATAAGACGAATCCAATAAAAGTCCATTTACTTCATCTCCAACTGTTTGATGTGAAATGTTTAATTATGATCCTAAATGTTAGTTCAATTTCTCGTATATTCTGTTATATTCCTGAATATTCAATTCCTGAGCAAATGACTAATTCGGACTAAAACTTGACATCCAATCATGAGTTGAAGTCCATAAATTTAAGATGCCAGATGTGTGTGACTTATATTATTAATAATATCACAAATATCATTACAAATAGAAATGCCAGCGAAAGAAAAATCTTAAATCTTTAATGCGAAAGTCGATGCAATAGATAAACAAGCTTAACAGATATGAATAACTTTGCATCACTTCTTACTTATTTGGGCAGAATTACACTTAAGATTTGTCAAACAAATTGATAAAAGACACGAAATCTCTCTCAATCCTTTCTATGAATAATGATCACAGAACGCAAATGTTTAATGCTTCAGAGTATTATGGAAAAAGTGTGAGACCATGTTAAGTATAATTGTAGAAAATAGTTTAGAAGAACTATTAGCACATTATTTATAACTTATTGATTCCATAAATGCCTGCCAGCAATCACTACTAAAATCTAAGTTTTTTCAAGTATATCTTATTAAATAAATAGGATATTAACGGTATTATTCTGTCGCTTTATTCAGTCCGAACCATAAAAATTCAGTTTTAGTTGACTTGATATTATTACAAGTTTTCCTGTTTTTCTCTCATACTCTACACATGATTTAATCTTAATTTGAAATTTTGTTCAGGGAATCAGCAAATGGATACTATTGACAGACATACAAAGTCGAAAATTCGGTGACGAAACGGGAGAATTCCTACTAGAATTAAGTTTAGGAAACATAATGACTGTATACGAAGCAGATATACAAATATCGAGTTCACAATTAAAAGGAGGAAAAATAGAGACGACTTATTTCACATTCGGTTCATTTGATTGGAACGTATCGATAGTTCCGCAAAGTTATAACAGCAGCGATGAAATAGAATTACAAAGAGATGTCGTGAGACCATTTGTATTTCTTAATCGTCTGACCGGTTTCGACCATCCATGCCGAGTCCAATATAGGATCATATTAGGCGAAGGCAAGTATAGAGAAGACTCAGGAATTTTGGATCAGATATCAGATGTTGGCGGAAGAATACGTGGCTTTCAGATGAGATACACTTTAGTAGATTTAGTCAAACATCACGGAGTAGTTCACGTCTATCTAGAACTCTATTGTTGTAATACTATAAGTGAGGCCAAAGTTCCGATTGTTAGGAATCCGTCGCCAACTATTAACTGCTATGATCGCAATAAACAGGTCAGTCAAACTCAATATAACAATTCGCTTGAATAATATCACATTATTTTTCCATTTAATACAAAAATCTCAGATAACTATAGATCTGGAACTAAGATTTTTTAGTTTTGCAATTAATCATCAATTTGATGATGTGACTAAATGAGAGAATGTTTTGATTAGTTTGGTTTGAAACTCGAGTTATTACTTCTATTTTGATTGAAGTGACTATTAAGACTAGAGAGGCAGAAGACAATAAGAAATATCTAGACATTTTCTCTAGTCGTATTAGGAAGAATATGATTCTGGAGACTTTCTCCTCTTCTGTTGAGCTGTTTATTCGTGGTCTTATTTCTTGTCATTCTTTGCTCGATATATATATTCCTATTCCTTCGTGAAATATAAGCGATAGTCTGCTATAGTCTGTAATATTTCTATTGCCCTCTCAAAGCATCGCTCATGCATTAAAGAAAGAATGTATCGCAAAGTTATTGTATATACAGTACAGAATACAAACTTCAGAATACAAACTTCACTCGAGTAACGATACTGAAGATAGAATTGAGACTACTATCAAATAAGAGAATTGTTCATATAACTTATATGAAAAAAAGAATAACAAATATATAAAGAATCAAGTGTTAGGAATTAAAGAATAGCCAATTCTCTCAATTATTATTGTCCGCACATTTTCTTCTTTTGTTGTAATGTTTTGTGTCTTTTAAGGGCTGGTGTATTGAAGCAGATATGGAAAGCGAACATTTGCGTTTGAAACTATTCTTCATGGATTTGCATTCCGTGCCTCGTAATCATTTACGATACATTTCTTGGATCGCATATGTTGTCACTAGAGATCCTCGAAATGGTGTTCGTGAGAGTATCGTAGTCTCGAATTCGCCTCATGGTAACTATTATATTCAAGATGGTATCGATATGGGAGCCATTATGGACACTGACTTATTAACACATGAGGTGATTCTTGTTTATTTTAATGAATAAAAACGAACCAATTCATAAGGGATTACTTAACAAATATTATGGCAATTACTTTTGTCTGGATGACTGCCTTATATTTATGTATATCTGCGCCTTATGTATACTACTATAACTAATATACAACCATTATATAAGTTTTTTCTTTCCATTTTGGTCACTCACCCATACCACCGCTCAAACTTAAACATGCCTTTTGGTCAAATAGCATAGTTTACCAATTTCCACTGAAAACATGCCTGTTATATAAAGTATTTTTGTACTCATATTTCTTAATTTAAACGCAATCTCACGTAACACTATTGATTACACGTGTCTGCTATTTATTAATTAATGCAATCGAGTGCTTATGTAGCGCTACTAATAGCTTAAACGCCAAATGATCTTTTTAAGCAATTTTGTCATATTCAACACTCAAAGAGAAACCATTTGAACAACTAAACATTTTAGATGCAAATGATTATATATTTTAGTGGTCATGTTCAATGTAAATCTAATTATAAATTAATTTAATAAATTATTTTTAACTTTTTTTTGTAAGCGAACATGACCTCTAAATTTGACCGAACATGACCTCTGATCTTCTAATTTATGAATGACCGAAATCGAAACAGTAAATGTAAGATAACAATATAAGTAACAAAGTTATACAAAAAATATTTTTATTTTGCCTATAAAACTAAACTCAACTCGATATTGTATACCCAGAAAAAAGTTTGCAAACTTTGAAAGATTCTGATGAACTGTTTAGTATTTGCTTTTGACGTTATTTGTCAAATTTATTATATTTGATCAATGATCGCGCTTATGCAGAGCGACCTAGACTTTAGAGGGGTTTGCGTAGCGAATGTAAGGGTAAAGATGAGCCCTCTAAAAACCCTACATTAACTCAACTTATTTGATTGTCATCCAGTTTAACATTCTAGATTTCAGTAAAATTCCAATTATTTAGAATATTTGTTTAAAACCTTTTCGGTGACCTTTTCGATATTATATTTGATTAAGCGGTATCTAATGTTTTGCGTTTAAAGTTTTACTAATTTTTGTGCATCAAATCAGCTAAAGTTTTGCGATATCTGACTAATAATATTAAAGCTATAATTAAATGCCGGATAATTTAATGAGCTTAATTGATATTGACTTTAGGGAAACTGTTTGTGGCATTAATTAAGCAGATAGAGTCTAAATTGACTCAAACCAACATTTTTGCCCTCAAAGCCTAATAATATTTATGAGAAGTTGAAAATTCTTGAAAAAAATCCTTAAAATTTCCATTTATTATATAGCTTTGGATATTTAAAAAGTTTTGCTTCTGCTTTCAAATAGTTAAAAATTATTTGAAATAACTATCAGTAAGTTTTCTTTTTTCGAAAGATAAGGGAATCGCCGAAAGTCTATCTGGAAATGGAGGGCCATTTGACTGTTCATATAGAATGGTGTGATTCTATGATGCTCTTCAACCATATTTATCATAAGTACGATGATATTTCACGTATTCATTGCCAACAAATGAGGTAAGCTTCAAAAGCAATAATAATGAAATTTCGATACGATTCAAAATATAAATACTTTCTAAAAAATTTCATCAATTTTATCCAAAGAATGCACTCAGATTAATCAACTTTGTAATAAGCACTGAAAGTCGTTCAATATTTTTAGTTTTGGCTCAAATGATATATTTTTGCCAAATTTTAAAGATTTAAGATTAAGAAATTGAGCTCAGGTAATTTGAAAAAAATTGGAACAATTTATTCTATATTATACTCTTGGAGTGTTATGCAAAAAGTATACTTAGATAATCATTATATCAACAGTCAAATCAAGCCGAATTAGACCCACTTCCACCTCCAGATCAAAGCTTATATTTTCATATAATTAAGAATTTACAGTTTTTAAACTACAGTATTATTTCAAAATTGAACATTTTCTAAGCCTTTTAATTTAAAGAATCCTGAACTTAGAAAGCTGATACATTGGTGAAGAATCGAAATAGCGATGAAGTTATCTAAATCAATGTCTGATTTGCATTCTTACTATTTGTTAGTTAGAAATTGGCAAAGTTACAAAAATAAAGTTGAACTAATTGCGAACAAAAGAACAAGACCTGTGAGAATAAAGTAAATAAATTTAAAGATGATTAAATAATAATCGATTGGTGAGAAGAATCTCTCTCGGGCTTTGCCAACGAATAGAGATGTATTGTTGGCAAAACTAAACTAAACGAAGTATTAACCAAATCTATCGTATAGTGAACCTAATGGGGTATTAGGTTTAATTTGATGCCTTTTATGCAAAATTTATGCTCAATCGCTCCGTTATATCTCTAGCTTAACGCTAAACTCTGGATTCTTTTTCAATTTAAGTGTTTTCAGTGATAGCTCTGAAAATAAATGCTTTAAACACTTAATTCCATTTGAAAGTAATGTTATTACATAGATGTAGAAACCGAGTCTGAATGAGATGCAATTGATTAAACTAAACTAATTATTTAGTTTGTTTTGGTGACCATAAGACATAAAGAAAGTTATTTTTCTATTACACAGTTATTTGATCAAATAAATAGGATCTTATTAATCAGATTATGAGTATAATACAGGCCCTAATCTAACGCCTACTTCTCTACCACTAATAAATTCTGTTCTCAAACATGTATCAAACAAAGTGAACGTGTCATTAATAAAAATAATAATCGTTATTATTATTACTCCTATACCACTCCGTACTATATCAACTTATATGAATTGACAGTAATGCGATTCATTGCTTTGATTTACTACTTTTATAATAAAAGCAAATTGGGCTCAGTTGAAGGCAATATGATTATTAAGTGTAGAGAAAACTATTTAGTACCAGCAAATTATGCCATCATTAAACCCTTGTTTTAGTGGTCTATCACAAACTTTAAGTTATTTGGAAAAACATCTCCGCATAATTCAAATCCGACCATAAATACAGGCTGCTCTTAATTATTATTTAGTTGTCTTTCATTAAAGTAATAATGGCTTCAATGAGTGCTAACTTTTCAGCAAATATTTTCTTTGACAGACTCATTTTGCTCGTCACCCTGCGAACATTCATTTTTTAAATCAATCATAAATATGTCAAACCTCTCTCTCTCTCTCTCTCTCTCTCTCTCTCTCTCTCTCTCTCTCTCTCTCTCAACAGCTCATTAATTTGCTTTTGTTAAAACTTTAGTTTTTATGAACACTTTACGACAAATTTCAATGAAGGCTTAAGGGAGAACCTTTATATCTCGAACTTGTTTAGACAAAAGCTTATGGTGTTCATAGTGTTATGTGTTCATTTTCATGTTATTTCGCTTAATTCGATCTAACTCTTTTCATAAGAATTTTGCTTCGATTGAGCCAAATTAGTCAATGAATTTTGATTTACTTTGGACTTGGCTTTTGAGAAGCGAATCAGCTCTAGTTTATTCTCAAATTTTGCGAACTTAGGCTTAAATGATTTCAAAATTTTCGAGTTCTCATTAGTTATTCCTCTAACTCTTGGTCTGTAATTGAAAAAGTTTGTGATCGCAAAATACTTGATTTGCTTTCCAAACGTATATTTGATTTGCATATTTAAGTTTGGTTTAACTCATAAACCAAATAGAATTCTGATTAAATGCAAAATTCAATCAAAACTCATAGACTTTAAAGCAATTTGAGCTTTTATTTCGACTAAACTTATTGAATAGTAGAGTTAGAGTAGAAAACAGAGAGCACTTCATAACAAAATGATAGCTCACTAGAGTTAATGCAGTTCTAGATTGAAATTTTCTGACTGTCAACACAACAATTCAAAGCTTAGAGATTTGGGTCGTTTTTGGAGTGCTTTAGGAAAAGTTTTTACTTATCTTAAAAAAACATATAAATCTGTGCATAAACTGTCTCAAAGGGGCGATAGTACAGTGTTTATTCTGGGAATAAAATATTTGCAGACATTTTCATTTTTCCAGATTTCCTAATATTTAGTGCAATAAGAACTTGAACTTAGTTCAAATCTGAAGATACATAAAAAGCTTTCTCAACACTTTTTTTTATCTATTTTGCATTTTTCGGAATTCTTATCTCAAGACGCAATAAATTAGTTCTTTTTTATTCTTCTCACGAACTGCTTTCTGATATAATTCCTTCGGCTTACTCTAATCAATCAGAATATTCTTTACTAATCAATTATTAAGTCTGGACTGGATATAAAAATATTGGAAACATTTAAATGTTGAAGCGGTAATTTTCTGATATAGTATCATGATTTGTTATTTGAGGAAAATATGATTGAGTCACTTTTAGGAAATTAGTTTCTGAAGTAGTTTTAAATTCTAAGACTGAAAAGGCTTGTAGAGTTTATAAGATTTGTTTTCAAAGCACTCCAATTAAAGTGAGTCAAGTTAAAAAAATAAGTTGTAGATGATAAAAAATTTACCTACGCTCAAATTCTCAATTGACGAAACTAACAAAAAAGCTCTTTAGGTATTTATTGATAATTTAATTTTTAATGTGCTATCATAGTTTCAAGAATTTTAACTTCAACGTCTAACTTTTGTACTACCGTAGAATTGAGATACATTCCTTAAATCAATTAGAGCTAATTCTAATCTAAATTCTAGATATTCCCCTATAATATAGACTTAATTGACTTGAACTGAGAGAAAACTAAAAGTTTTTTAGAGATTAGCGACAGTTGAGTCTTATCGGATAGTATTCACATTAAGGAGACGAACTTTAGCTTATGGGAATTGAGAGCTAACCTGTAGGTATCTCTTATTTATGACTCCCAACAGAAAGTCACTTCTCACCAATTGAAACATGTCCATCCAAACTATTTTGTATACATTAATTAAACAAAAAAGACTGAATAATGGGTTCAGCATCACTTTAACGATAGCCTTACAAATTAGTAAAAAGAATATAGCGTATAATGAGCGAATCTCTTTCTGTCGTCACGTTCACCGAAACAAAACTAATGCATTACTTAAGTCTAACAATGTTTAGAAAGTATTCATCGATTGAGTTAAAGTTAGCCATAAAAAGCAAGCAAGACTTGAATGATCTCATATTTTATTCTAGGCTTAAGCCATTAGGAGTATCATTGTTATCGATTTCATGAACGAAATGACAAATTTAATGATCAAATATTGTATACGTTTGTGTTATAGGAGAGAAATAGCGGCCTTAACGAGTGAAAATTATAGTCTCGAGCGACAATTATTCAGTTACCAGAAGTCTATATCAGTTGCAAACAATACCACCCGAGTAAATATGGGTCAAAGGTCATCATCAGATGCCTATTTACATGACTCGTCGATGCATTACTTGAGTAACCATCAGCTGCATCAGCACCAATTGCTTCATCATCACAATCATCGCCCCTACGATGATCATCACTCACTTGTCTCTGAAGCGCAAAGCCTTTCAGAATCAGAATATGCGTGAAATTCATCTGATATTAGGGAATCAAGTCTTCAGGAATGAAAATATGCGTCTAATTAATGAAATGCTACTAGATGAAGTCTTGAAAAATGAGTGAATTTTGAAATAAAACCATAAGAACCATGTGTTTTGCAACTGATGTTTATATTGATAGCAACAAATGTCTTTATACTTCACAAGTAATGTATAGATCAAATAGTTTTCATATTGAAAAAGTTTTTTCGGCAATTGAAGAAACATTTGTCAATTCATTTTATGCAAACATATATTTATATCGTTAATTATCTCTAATATTATGTTCGAGTGATAAAAATTGCATCAAAAATTCATTATTCAAAGCAATTATCTGAACCTAATGGTCACAATCAGATAGAAATTGCCATAAGATATAGTTTAAACAAAAAACGATTGCCATGTTTTCCGTTGTGCTTCTTTGCAAAATATGCTTATTTAAGGCTAAGCTGACATTATGATTGTTTTATTGATTTTGGATAGTTCTACAAAAAGGCATCAAGAGATTACTCAATTTTCAAGCATTCCTTTTAATACTAACACTTTCTTCAATCAAACCTAAACTTTGAAGAAATACTTTTAAACCTTTTAATTCCCTAGTTATTCAATAGATTATAACTGAATTGATGGCAGAACTGTGGAATCTTCAAATCTTAAACTTCGAAACTCTACTTAACTGACTTTTGAATACTCCAATTGACAGAGTGATTGTCCCTTATTTCAAAATAATACAAGATTGAAACAAATTTTAAAATTAACTTAAATAACTATAGATTTTGAATTAAATCCTTGAATGAGATTCAGTTTTACAGCTTCCAGTCAGCTGTAAAGAAAACTGTTGAATGATTTGCAAACGAGAAACATAAAAAATGTTTTAAATCTATCGTTACTTATATACTGAATTTAGTTGTGAATGAGATTCACACTCATACATATATTGATTGTTATATAGAGTGTTATAATAATAAAATTAAGCTACTTCATTTCTCATTCGAATGAAGAGTAATCGTTTTGTCAATAGAGGTATTCAAAGTCAGTCACAGAGAATTTTCAAATTTGAAATTTCCAGATTTCGCAACACAACCAAAATAACTATATATAGTGTTATCAAAATCTGTTTCGTTGGAGTGTTTTTGTTGAAAATGTTTGTTTGATAGAAACTTTAGTTCTCTCTATATACTGTACTCGTGCCTGAAACTGAACTCATAAAGCATTGTCAGTGAGCGCGATTGGTAACAATACAAAAGTACTGCGGTCAAATTTGAAATCTACCAGAGAAACTATAGGTGATTCAGTGCTAAAACTAATATTGAATGCGATCAATCAAATACTTGAAGTAACAAGTGTTTGATTCAATCTCACTATCAGATCGTTAGTAAACTCATCATTAATTCAAATGGATTTGTTTGGACAGTTATCGTTGAAAAGATGAAATATTAGGCCTCGAATCACTATAATTTTGCCAAATTTCTCTGACGTCTCATATATTTTATAATCTTTTGAGATGAGGATCGATTCTTTACTCATTCTATTAAAACCTGTTTTCTATTATTCACTCTTAAAGATTTATAGAACAATCAGTGAAATGCAGTAACTGGCTTTAAAATCATGTATAGATACCTAAAAAAACTGATGGTGAGAATGTTCTTATACTTTAAGGGTAAATTTGAATGAATTGTGACAAATTTTAAATAGCATGTCACTCAATCTAATAATTAAATTAAATTGATATGTTGATAGTGAGTTAGATACACCCTTTATCCCAGTCTCTATGCATCTTTAATGTCATCGAGTATACAAACCAGTGCTCCTGAGAAAAAATATTAATCAATACGTATTCAATTACAAACAAACGAATACATTTTGGCAAAACTGACCGATATTTATGTTATCTCGACTGATGTTTTCCTAATAATATTCTGTTTCAATAGTTGACAATTCGGTCAATAAGAGATCCGATCAAATGATTCTACTATTAAGGTTGAGAAAAATGACATGGCTTCTCCATTTTTTCTCAATCTTAACTCCAAATTGAGTTTAGTTTCACTGCTTCTCTTTCAACTTTATGATGAAATTAAACAAAAGTTTATCATTTCCTATGACATACCATCATATATACCAAACTTAGATTCTTAGTGACCGTCATAGGCACTCTGTAAACACTGTTAAACTGACAAAATCTGACGTTAGCTCTAATCCTATTTGCTTCTGCTCGACTTCTTTTACTTATTATACAGGAATACGACTTGGCTTTACAATCTGACAACATGTATGTCGTCCTAAATAGATTCACGGGTTCAATTTATGTTTCTCAACTTCCTGATCGTTGAGTTTCTGAATTTATTTTCTCTGAACTTTTCTAGTTTTGTTTGCCCAAAAATTACTTTAAAATATTTTATGAATAATTATTTTTGTTTTGTTAAACTGAAGTCTGGATACTTTTGAATCCTCTATATTCCTCACTCAAAATGATTGAATACTTTTGCTGAACTTGTGAAAGACGATAAAAATAAGCATAAAAATCATGTTATGCTTATTTAATTTACAGTATTACGATTTATTTTTCAAATGCAATCTAAAGCTGATATCTTCAGGTAAATTGATGTTAAGGTTTTTGCTATTTTGAGCCATTATCTAAAGATCAAAATCGATAAGTTGTTTCCCTCCCAAAAAAATTGTGTGCAATTCCTATGAGAGTTGAGATCATTTTGAGATCGCAAAGATTGCAGGAACTGATCATTTATTTGAGCAAAAGAGCAGTGCCTGTATAGAGACTGTCGAAATTTACCATTAGTTGGCATTTTTTGAGATTCAACGTACGTTCAATTAGTTTTTGGCATCAAATTGAAACTAATGATCAGGTCATATCTTTTCTAATGTAAAGCCATTCTCTAAGGTATTCCAGACCACCAAAATGACTCTCTAAGTGAAATTTCGGGTTGAGTTTACATTACATTGCAATTATATACTTAAAGAAGATTTTTGTGGGCAAACATTCCACAAACAGGATATGAAACAAATCACATTTAATACCATTGAGTAACTAATAGTATTAAAGAAATAGTTGAGAATTAGTTAGAAATGAATTGACAATAGATTTCTGGAGGAAGAGATCGGTATTCCAATGGACTGATAATAAGTAGACAACTTTTATTCAGTTGATTATTTCAAATTAAACTAATCCTAATATTTTTTGACCAATTTTTAATACGTAATTTTTAACTTTTAATACCTTCTATATCGAGAAAACTATTGGTTAGAAATTTAGCAAAACTAGTCATTTCTTCTTCAAAAGAAGTGGTTCTGTAAATAACAGACTTTTCAAGTCTGAAAAGTTAAAAGTGATAATTATTTTGCTTTTAATTTCACTCTTCCAGAAAGTGCTATCACTTAGAATGCATGAAAAGCTTAGTTGAAAATGGTTTTGAAAATTTTCTTTTCTCCATATATGCGATTATTTAAATTCGTTTAACGTTTTATTTTCTCGCTTAAGTCAATACGTTTTGAATGAGGCAGTGATTATGTAAATAAATCTCTTCTTTTTATTCTCACTCTTAATGTAAAATAAGATTTTCTCCTGTTTTGATTGACTGAAAATATTTTTTTTGAAAATCTAACTCAACAATAAATTGAAGTACCGGATCAAAGAAGATGTCATTTAGTGAGTTATGTTAACCAAAAAACTAACTTAAATAATGTTTAGTTTATGTATGTGATTAAATACTAGACTATTTGCTAAGAGTTATCGATATAAATACCAGAATATTATCATTGCTTTCAATAGAATATAGAGTATATGCAAATAATTATAGAATTCAATTATTTATAAATCCGTTTGTTCTCAAATTATCTCTATTTTAATATTATTTATAACTTAGTTATTTATAGACTTTAGTCAGGAGCTGACAAAAGTCTGTTTAATGTTAATATTAAATTTCTAATAATTATTAACGTCTATCCATAATTATAGTAATGACCAAATTTTATTCGTTATATAAATAAATATCTTTCAAACTTTTACATATTTTCTAGTCTTTTCGTCAGCTATTTGACTGCTGTTTATAAATCAAAACTTCTGTCAAACTTTACTATCATAAAAATACAGAAAATGGTGTAGAAAAAGAGCTGTTGTAGATGATTGAAAAGGCAAACAATACCTGGTGTAGATTTTGTTGTTTCAGTTGATTTCTGAGTGTAAGTAGTAGTACAAGAGAGATATAGAACTTAAGAGCTTTTAGCTGAATTTATTTCTGAACTGCTGGTTCACTACCCTAACACTATGTTCAGAGCTTCAAAGCTTCTGAAAGACCGGATCCTAATTTTTAGAGTAAAGTTCCGGATAAGTCTCTCGATCATTTTAAAAGATAAATCAAGTTCAAACAAAATCTTCTTATCGTAGTAGCAAAATAAATGTTAAATTTGTTCTACTTTTGAGAATAAAATTTATTTTTCATTCCAGTCAACAACTGATTGTAGACTTTATTCAAAATGGATCTTAGAAATCAAAGAATCCGCATTTGTAGAATAATTCGAAGGAATGTTCTTTTCCTTTAATTTAAGATTTATTAAGTCCTGCATAAAGACTTATTTGAATGATTTTTAGGGCTTAACTTTGATAAAAAGTTTTCTGTTAGTTTTGAACATTTATCAGAAACTTTAAAAGCAAAATGATCTGAATCAAATTTTGAGACACAAAACAATGGAAAATGCTTATCATGCCAGCCATCTTTATATTGAAAGCATGAGAAATGGTTAGATTTACAGCAGAATAACTTTAGCTATAATCCACTCATTCAAAGATTGATTGAACTATTTTTGATCTGTTATTTTTCAATCTCAGGTATTTTATTAGTTTAGATTGATCAAAATTTTTCGCTTTTATTTCCATTAACTCTATGCAATACATCAAACATAACACTCCATTTATTCCACTATTAGATTTGTGTCAGATTAAACTTATTAAAATTGATGTCGAACAACATTTTCGATCACATCACTAGCTTTTTCTGCACATACGAAGAGCACAATTGTTTAATTAAATTTTGATTTTCCGTCATATTAAACTGTATTATGATTTATGACTAATAAATTGATTATGAAGAAAAAAACACTCAACTCCTCACTAACTTTATGGCTAAAGGGTATTGACAATTGAGCAGTTCTGTTGACCAATAGAAACAACTCTTATCCATTGGTTTCTTATAGATTTTATTGTGGGTCACATCTAAAAGGGATTATTTGTTGTCTATTTTCTTATAAAGATAATCCTCTAAATTGTTGTGACCGCGCAGTAATTGCTATTAACTACTATTTGGACCTGACTTTTGTTATAAAAGTGACTTTTAATGCTGTTATCGACATTTTTATACAAATTATTGATTCAAACTGTTTATTACAAAGCTGTAAAAGTTGGCCAATACTTATTCATAGCTGGCATCCACATAAATGCCATTAAGGGGCTTATCAAAAGTCACAGTAATGATAATTTAAAATATAATCTTATAACAGGACTAGAATTTAATGTGATTTACTTGCCAGAAAAAGCTCAAAAGGAAATAACTGAATGTTCAGTTTGAAAATTGTCAGCTGATAAGTTGAATAATTTGAAATAGCAAACAATAGAAAGGGTGCTGTCAGGAATAATAAAGTTCACTTGTAATTCATGCAAATTATTGTCGAGAAGTTTGGAGGTGAAGCTTTTAGAGAGTTTCAAATCTGACAAAATGACTTATTCCTATCCGTTGTATTTTGTGATTATAGTAAATACACATAAATTGGTTTACGTTTCCACAATATTAGCTTTAACTGATCAAATTTACGCTTCTATTACTAAGTGTCCTTTACTTAATCCTATAATTTTTTTTATACAAGTCTAACTTGTAAGTAGAGTATAAAGTGTTAACCAATAGCACTGGTATCCGCTGTAAGCTTACATTACAAATAAATGGCTAAAGTTCTTTCCAAATCATTCTTTCCGACATAGTTTCATATTAATGATCTCAACCTAATACTTGTTTATTTTGCAATAAATACTAATTATTTTGTTCTATCTTTGATGCACAATTGAATTGTATGATGTGATTGAAAATTAGAAAATCGTACTGAAACTGGAATCCTAGAAATTCTGGTTATCTCTTAGGAAAGTCAGTGTTAGAGTTAGTTTAAATAAACTTTATTATTGCAGTCATAAATCGCATTTCAAAATTGCATCAAAACTGTTTGATTGTTGAAACTGAATCACTTATTCATTTGATTAAACAACGTTTTGTGAATAATTAATGTAACTCACTGTTTCAATATGAATCATCTTTTCTTCTAAATCTATATCAATAAAGTTATGAATCAATAAATTTAAGAGAAAAAATTCTACTCTATTGTTACTTTCTATCAAAAGAAATACACAACCAGTATGTAGCATAATTCTTGA
Source organism: Archegozetes longisetosus (assembly GCA_018873245.2). Classification (NCBI taxonomy): domain Eukaryota; kingdom Metazoa; phylum Arthropoda; class Arachnida; order Sarcoptiformes; family Trhypochthoniidae; genus Archegozetes; species Archegozetes longisetosus. The sequence goes on from JAEMBT020000007.1 coordinate 10,843,345, forward strand.
ATTTGTTCAAATCGTTATTCTTTATCAGTTCGAAAACTTTGATTCACTCTTATCTCACACGTTAAACCTAAATGATGTTATGAATGTTATGATCTTTTATTTAATTTAATTCAGCTACTTTAGCAATAGGACTGAGTTTATCCGAACAACTCTTTAAACTACTTATTTTATACATGGATTTTGAGCTTAAATATCGTATGAATAGTGTATTATATTTTGAGTTTTTAAGCAAAATACTTCTCAGCCAAGTATAAGAAATGCTTTATACTTTCCTTATCGCTCCTAAACTTTTCCATTTCGTTGATTCTAAAAAACAACAGTTTCTTAAACCAAAATAAAGCTTAAGAATAAATGGATTCAGCTTTTATTTTCGTTACACTGAATAAATTTTGTGCTCTGAATGCAACAAACAGTCCTAAAAAAATTTCGCCCAAGTTCACCATTTTCACTTCGAAATGGTTTCTGCCACTCACTCGATTCCTCACTACCTTCTCTCAAAACTCAGCTCAATATTGTGCCTGGATTTGAAACAAAAGCGATGCGATTCCGCTGAGATCTAATCCCATCTGACCTCGAGAGCCATTCTAATTAGCGACCAATTAAAAGAGAAAGGAGTAGATGTTTTGTTATTCTACTTCTATTGTATTGAACCAACACTGTTCAGATATAAAGCTGAATAAATGGATTATTTTTGACCAATAGTAAGTCTATTTGTTACTATCTTTTATAAAATAATTTGTGTTTCAGCTTCTGCTCTTTATTTTATTATGTTTTCATCTAAAAAACTGTATTCACTTAAAAGGGGTTTTACGACATAAGACATTAGGAAATATTAAACTAATTTAGTGGTTAAAATAGACATTATATCAAAGACTAAGTAGAAAAGTTACTCAATTACACTCATAACTAGAAGTTTAATGAGGGAGTATATAATTTATACTAAGTTATAATATGTAGTGCATTTGCTTCAGGTATTCTAATACTTTTTCATTTGAAATCTCTTCAGAGCTCAGTCTCATTTGAATAAAAGTCAATTTCTCTGCTTTAGAACATTAGTGAAGATACTATTGTAGACCATATTTAAATATTTTCTAACTCCACTAATTAGGTAATTTGGATGCAACAAATATACATTCAATAGAGTCATAGTTTCAATTGTATAATTTTCAGTACTTTTTCATTTATATTTCAATTCATGACTGGTATAATTTTGAGTATAAGAGAATGATGTGGCTGCCACAACAATGTGTTCCTACTTTTAGCGTACTACTCAGCCACTCTCAAACCTAACCTTCTAAACTCAAACTAAATTAGTGGAGCTGGTCTTACATTTAGTCTAGTAAGGTTAAGAAAAGGGAATGGCGTTCGTAGTGCTCTAGTAATGGAAAAATATTGTTATGGTAATCATATGGCTCTTTTTACCCAAAACTTACATGAACCTTGAACCAAAGTACATCTTTTATCCCTTTGTTGCGCATTAACTTTAGGATATCGTTTTAAAATTTCTTAGCTTATGTGCTATTAAATGAATGCATTCTTCGCATTTTTATTTTTAAAAAATTACAGCTATAACATCAAGTTTTATAAATGTACTTCGATGTGGTGTACCTGCTCTAACAGTTATGCAGTTTCGATGTTACAGAATGTACTTTTGTGGTTTTTATGAATCACTTTACTCAAAAGAGATGAATTTTTTCATAAAATTTTATTATTAAAATTTTAAAGTTCCGAACATTAGAAACTAAACAACACTGCTATGAAATAACAAAGAAACAAAATTTTATAAAGCTTTTCACTATAGTAATTCAAAAATTATGATTAGAGTTCTACGAATTTGTGCTTTAACGGATAACAGGAAGACACTTTTAATTTATTACGCTATATAAGTTTCTGTTTTAGTTGTTGGAATAAGCGGCTCTATTATTTGTTTGCTTGACTTAATTTATCAACTGAACCAAAATCTAATGCTTTCCACATCAACTTTAATATAGACTTTGAAAAGAATTAGTTTTAAAAACTGAGTATTTCTTTGGGATAATGAAAATGTATTAGCTAGAATTTAGTTGGTATCTGATGGAAATAAAAATGCAAATATTTAAGTTAGAAAAGAGATGAGTAAACATGACATCGTCCTAAACTCATATAAAAAGCTAAAAGAGCACACTATTCGAGTAATGGTATATCCGTTAGTGGATTCGTAGTCATTCAGAGGATCACAGGTTAAGAACCAGCGTAAAGCAGATTTGGTCACAAATCAATACTTTATTCCTACACAGCTTGAACTGAAGCTCAACATAGTTTCGATGACGTTTTGGACTCTTAATGCTTGCCTGAGGTAAGTCGTCAGCTCTTTTTGATCCCTAAAGATTCAGTGATTGGCAAACTTTTTCTAATTTGGAACTGGTTAGACGACTAGTAGATTCACATTTAAGCGACATACTCACTGTCTTCAAGTCATTGTTAAGGATTATCTTTGATGAGATCCGGATCTAATCAACAGACAGGTGTTGACATTGATTCGAATTGGAGCTCAAAACAGTTCCAATTTATAAGAACAACTGTCATGTCGTGTCCGAAAAATTACAGAGTAAATACTTTGGAAACAGAGGTTTTGTTTTCATACTCATTCGATAGTTTGATGATTATTTTCGGATTGATAAAAGTTTTTCAGAGGTTTAGATGAAAAAGTACACCCAATAACTTAGTAATCCTTGACAGCAACCAGAAGTGATGAGTTATGATGGCATGCTTCCTATGATATCTTCATATTGAGCAAAGCGATGAGAGCAAATTACAAATTAGATTTGGTAGAAATTGATTGGTATGACAGAAAAGTTTATATGAAAGCGGCTTTCTTGTTACTATAACGGATTATTAAGTTCTAACTGTAATGAATATTTATTCACACCAAATAAAATAAATAGTAGTTCAGCACCTAAAATCGTTATCACCTAAAATTGATTACCAGAATCGAGAGCAACTTTTATTTCCTGAATCGTTATCTCATTCCGTGATTATAGACGTGATAAGAATATGACCGAACGGCAGATAATGCGCTAACTTTCAAATATCACACCCTAAACTTAATAATAATCAGCGATAGATGCGGATAGTATTTGATGATGAGCTCGTTCCTATGCTTTTAGGGCACGTTTCTTATGCCATACACTGTTATCTATTAATACATGTAAATATAATGTGTTTCTTCCTATTTAAATGTACTTTTCTGAATATGTCAATAATTCGTTGGATACATGTTAACGCATCTCTCTACTCTAGTTGCTATCCACCATTAGTAAGTTTTTAACAGTACGAAAAATTGTTATATTTCAAAAACAGTTCAGCTCTAACTATAGGGTAAACAAATATTTCATACTATTCCTACACATATACAAATTAAATTAGTTTGATTTCAACTTTATCGTCAAGTTACTACTAGAATTTTTCTGAATATTGATTAGAAAACAGAGAGTATATTATTTTTTTACATTTCCAATTCTGGTGAAAAAGAAATTACAGCTCGAAAATCAGTGATTTCATTTAATTCAATTTTCTTATCAGAATTTATATGTTTTGCACAAAACATTAACAATAAGTTAAGCTAATGGAAAATGAGGAGTAAATTAACTCGAAATGTTAGTGCTCGAAAGTATTATCATAGTTATAGCCATGGAAACCTTAATAACAGAATAGACGATTACTACATAGTTTCACTCCAATATCACCTGTCATTATGCGCCGGAAAGCTTTGCCCATTAGATATCAGATATCACTAATTCAAAACTAGTATCGAAAATGAACATTAAACCCTAACGAAATATTTATATTTGAGTAAATGGCAGAACAATCTTAACTCAAACTTTCATTGATAAGCATGGCCAACAAATTGAATTTTCAAACTTTCTATACTATATGTGACTTAACTGAATGCACTCAACTAAATCGAAAATTTGAAATCAAATTATTTCATTGCAAAAGTCTAAGAATGGTAAAGTATTTCGAAACTGAATCAATGTTTTATTTGAAGTTTTTCTATATTATTTATAATAAAGTTACCACCAAATCTATATATAATCAACTTTTTAAGCTGAACCGATATGAGATTTTTGAGGTTAAATTGGTTATGACAACCGAACGTTTTTTTAATATTGTTTGCAGAGAAACTAATACTCAAGAGCACAAAAAACATTTAAAATAATTTTGAAATACATAAACTCGAAATTGAATCAAGTTCTATATATATGGTTTGTATGTTTGTGAAATCACATCAGATTGAAAATAATTGTTTTTGCTTATTGCTTAAAAGATTCCTATCTTAATCTAATGAGGAAAGCAGTGAACTCATTGTTCGCTTATTGTATGGCATCACATATTTGCATATCGCATCAATATCAACATATGACAATCATTACAGCAATTTTCAAATTTACACCCATTGAATCACAGTTGGGATCTGATTCTTGTTTTGCTCTGATTGAACACTGAAACTTTGCTTAACTTCGAATTATAGATTATCTGATCAACTACAGTATAATATTTTATTCTAATATAAAAGAACTGAATGTAAGCTATGGCTCAACCATAAGATATACAGAGTATGCTGTAGAGGCCATTAAATAGGATACAGGCCAACATTGAAAATGTTTGATATTTCGATTCTTAGAACCCTCATGAATTATTGAAAAGTTATCGGTTTAAATTTCATATTCCAATGCAGAAGACCAGAACTGACTTCTCAGGATAAAAACCATTGCTATAGCCAACCTTCGATTTTTGTTTTAGTTTTACAGTCCTATGTTTTTAGAAAACCATTTTGATCATTATTGATTTGATTCTATGTTTATTCCGCATTTTTTAGTTTTGATCAAATCAAACCAAATTGAAAGAAATAAAATTGAAAAACAGGTTCATTTGATGGATATCTAACTGAGCCAAACCTGAGATAAGACAGCTTTGGTTTTATGTGATTGAGAGCCACAGCTATTCAATTTGAATGAAACTCGCTTTCATAGTATAATAAGATTTTATTTCGCAACTGTTCTACTCTGACAAAATTAACGAAAGTTTACACTTTGCAAAATTAGTCGATTGGGAAAAATGACAAACAGAAGTGTGACTCAATTTAATGGTTCTTTTCTATACCTTCAATGTATGCTTCAGTCAAATGTTTAATTTGCTGAAAGACTCAAACTCTTTCTCTACTTGACTGATACGATAAATTCTAGTCACAGATTCTTGCATTGAGTTTAGCAAAAATTGGAGGATTGAACCGAAACTCAGAGCTATTCAAAATCGATAAAATCTTGTGAGTATTGCATTCCTTACTTATATTATTTAACTTTAAGCTGAATCAGAAAAGTATTAGTTTGCCGTGAATTTGACTGCACTGAACATTAAATAAGTTCTAGACTTGAATTTTATGTTTTAAAGTACACAAAATGTTGAATTAAAAGAGGTCTAACGTTTAGCCCGCAAGACATTCACCCACTCGAAAATGTCGTAAACACTGGGTTTGAGCCCTAGAGTACTCCAGTTTTGACTAAAAGCTCAACTTATTGTGAATCGGAGAATAAAATTTGATGATAATCTTCATAAAATTGGAATTATTTAGGTTTGGTTCAACTAGATTTTAGTGACTCTAAGGCAACACAAGTTTATATTTTCAAACTATTTCTTTGATCTGCTTTTCAATCTAAAGTCATCCTCTATTGAGTTTGCACTGCAATTCGGTTCAACTGCTTCAAGTTTATACTGAATTTTGAAGATTATACTAAATACTATTTAAGCAGTCATTCCTTTTATGATAGCATTAACTTGAGAGAAAGTTGAATATTAGTTGAAAAGCCTCTTCAAAGACTTGCAACTTGTCGATAGTATTGCGAAACTGTGAGATTATTAGTTTGAGAATGGTAAAAAATACTATAATCTTTAAATAATCTGATGAATAGATTTTTTTTCATAAGATTGTTGTGTGAAAGTGAGCAAATTCATTTATTTACTCGCATTTGATGCGATGCAGAGCAAAATACAAATCTATTAAACTTGAAAGGAAGCGAAATTCCGTTTGTATCTAATGGCTATATATATATATATTTAAAGAAGGAATCTCTTTCATAGATTCAGTCACTCTTCAGTTCAAGTATTTCTAGTTTGCTTTATAAATTAGAGACAAAAGCACACGTTTAGACCATTTGAAATAAATATATTTGCATTAATTAAAACTTATTTGACTTTTATGTAGAAGTAGAGAAAAGATAAACTTCTTTACAAACTAAGAACAGATGTAGTCAAGTTAATCGTAATCTAAAGCTCGCAATACAAATACTGTATGAGTTGTTCAATTGAAAAGAAATATTTAAACGCATAAATGGATTTGCTGAGCAAAAACTGGAGTATGAAATGAATTGAATGGAAATGTTTGCAAAAATAGTATTGAACTGTTTCAGTTGTATTTATAAATGTGAAAGAGGAACTCATTCGTTAACTATTAAGCGGTCATTTGTGCTTCAATTCATAAACAAAGTTCAAATTAGGAAAATACAGTCAGATCAGCTAGTTTTCATTGGTCATTTTCATTGGTCGAGGATTAGGAATGACCACTAGTAGGTCATTAGGGCAGTAGACGAAAACTTAACGCGAGTAATGGTCGTTATATGCGCTCCTCTTTAGGTTTACTCTATTAATGCTTAATGACTGTTCAAAATTCAAAAATGAAAACCTTAACCATTTTAGTGCTTTTCGATCTTCTAATTTATATTAATTGTAATGCCACTAATTCATCAAATGGACCAATAACTGAGTTTTTCAATTCATCAGTGCTTAATGAGACAGAAGGAAAAGATTTGACTGCTTTGAGTCCAGTTGAAAAGCAAACGTTTCTCATTGATAGCAACAATACAGTTTTTATTATCGGAACTCAATCTCAAAAGTCATCAGTAAATAACAATCAATCATTCCTTTTTTCATCTGATACTCCATCAACTAATTCTCAAATAGAAACTGATTTAATAAAAGAAGAAAATACAACTTCTCAGTCGAGTGGTCACAATGTCTCGACTATTGTATTTGAGACGCAAGATTCTAGTACTGAACCAGAAGTGTCTCGGATCGTATCGGATTCAGTCAGCGAAAGTTCCAATTTTAGTACTACAACTCTAGATAATGTCAATGAAAACTTAGATCTTGAAACAACAACGTTCACTTCAAAGAGCGAACATTCAAATTTTGAAACTACAACTTTGAGTACAGTCAGCGAAAATTCGGATTTCAGTTCAACTACTGTAGACACAACCAGCCAGGCATCGAGTTTTGAAACAACTTCGGATACAGTCAGCACAAGCCTAGATTTTGAAACCACAATTTCAGGTCCAACGAGTGAGAGCTCAGATTTTGAAACTACAACTTTGAGTACAGTCAGTGAAAGCTCAGATTTCGGAACAACTGTAGATACAGTCAGCCAAAGACCAAATTTTGAAACAACTTCAAGTGAAGTAAACAAAAATCTAGACTTTGAAACAACAACTTCAGGTCCAACAAGTGAAAGTTCCGATTTAAGAACTACAACTTTGGGTACAACTAGTGAAGCATCTAATTCATCGCCAACAACTCCAAAGGTCGACTCCAAAACAGGAGATTTTGAACCTAGACTTGAGAATAGAAGTTCTTTCAAGCTGTTTTGTGGTTATGGAAGTTGGGCTTCGCATCGCATGGGAGAGGGAAAGTTTGACGTGGAAGATCTAGATCGCGTCCAATTTGTTTTGGAGCGATGCACTCATATCATATATGCATTCGCCGGATTAAACTCGTCAGCAGATGTGATGAGTTTAGATCCTATCAGAGAATTAGATCCAAACTTTGGCACTTTCGCTCGGTTGCGATTCATTAAAGAAAGACATCCACACTTGAAAACATTAATAGCAGTCGGCGGTTGGGACACACCATCAGACATATTTTCATTTCTTTTATCTAGTGAACGAACGCGCAATTTAGTCGCTCAGAGTTTACCTGATTTTGCTAAACGACATGGTTTTGATGGAGTTGTCATTTCGTGGTTTCATCCTGGATCTCGATGGAGAGGTGGACACCCTATGGATAAACAAAACTTTGTGACATTTTTACAGGTTTTTTAAATTCAAAAAAAGCATATTCAGTCCACATAATTTCTAACCCGATATTATATTTTAATTAAAAGGAATTGAAATTAAAACTGAGTAGTGATGGTCTTGAACTCGGGGTTATGGGACCAGCATTTGAAGATGATATTAATTCTGGTTATGATATTCCACATGTTTCAAAGTGAGAATCATATTTAATTAAAAGTTGAAATATTTACTACTGAAATGTTTGAAAATCCTATACTGCATTATTTAGTTCTGTTGACCACTTGCTTTTGATGACATATGACTATCACGGGTCGTGGCAGGAAAACGCCAATCATTTTGCTCCGCTTTATGCTGCTAATCATATTTCGAGCAAATTGAATATTGTGAGCAATCAATTCCTCTTATTTCTAACATAAATTTAATTAAAATCTAATTTTTGATTGACTAGAACCACACTTTGAATTATTGGATAGATGGAGGAGCCATTCGTAGTAAGACAGTATTAGGTTTAGCTACTTATGGCAGGAGTTTTACTTTGGCTGATCCATCGTTGAATAAACCAAATTCTCCTTCAATTGGACCTGGAATTGCAGGACCTTATACTAACAGACCAGGAGTTGTTGGATTTAATGAGGTTTTTGAATATTCTGATACTAAAATTTCTTTTTAGCATGTATTGGGGCCAATATAGTTACGAATCACTCTCTGCGATAGTACTTAGCAAGTTTAAGTTGAGGCTAGATCTACTTTTTTCTGTGTTGCTTTTAATTTAACTTAAACCTGATCATGATTTGCAACGATGCAGCCCACATTCCAAGCTTGATCTTTTTCTTTAAATTACGGAATCTCCATTATTATTATTTTGTCACCCTCTCACATTTGTATTTATTTATAGTTAGGTCTTAAATTGCATTAAAACTAAGTTGTTTGAATGGATGCTACAATTCCCTAGACTTGAATTATAAAGAATTATTGATAAATTGATGCAACAGTTATTTGTGACATTCTGTAGTGGAATCCTTTTCAATGAGAATCCGTAGTGATAAGCATAAATTATACTTCCAGATTAAATGTACCAATCGTTTATTGGATCTTTTTGAGGTTTTCTAGAGCTAAACATGGCTACAATCCATACTTATTTATATGCTGATTCTTGAGAAATCTTATAAGCTTTATCAAAGTCTTTTCTTGAAACAACTTTCAATTGGAATCAGATGTCAGAGGATTTTGGTGCATTTGTTTTTCGTGTAAAAATATTTTAAATTAAAATTGAGTGAATTTGATTGAACTCATTTTCTCTATCTAAAACCTACTGACTTCAACTTTGAAAGCATTAATTTTTAAAATGCATTACATTGACGGGCCTTTAGGGTTCTACATCGTTACTTCAAAAACATTATTTTCAACAACTTTACTCCTAAAATCTTCAATAAAACTTTCAAATAATTTTGAAATTATCTTTTAATCTTAAAATTAAGGTAATTTATATTAAAAAGTTGACTGGAGTCAGTAGAATTGCGCACAATTCTGTAGAATTGAGTTATATACAGTTCAATTCATCTCAATTCAGTTGAATTCTGTAGGGTCTAATACAATTCTGCAGAATTCCGTATTCTGAAACGTTAAATCTAATAATAAATTTAATTTCAAATGAAAGCTTGAATTAAAGCTTAAATTCGAAGTAAGTTTTAAGTCTAGTAGGCATTTACAGTTAAGAATATTTTGTTTATACCATAATTATATAATAAACTAATCTTAATTTTCAACTTTTAAACTAATTTTCATTTTGACGTTATGGACTGCCTCATTCTCGTTTATTAAGCTCAACGAGCCGAATCATTTTTTAAAAGTGTTAATTACTTCACAATAGTCAACTTACAATTTCATTTAAGAGTTAAAATTTTCCAAGTTTCACTAAAAATTTGCCCACAAAATTGAAAAAGTTTGTCGAAAATTTGAGAAAAAAATTCAATCATCTGTTGAAATAATTAAATTCACTGTAAATCTATTCACTGAAAATTCTATCTTTTCTCTAACGATTGGCTTAATTTTGTTACACATAGATCTGTGAAGTATTTCTGACAAGTCCTGGAGTAAAATTAGGAGAAGATGATTACAAAGTGACGCCATATATTCATTTATATGATCAATGGATAGGATTTGAAGATGAACTAAGCCTTTTTCGAAAGACACTCTACGCCATCGATAATAAACTCGAAGGAGTCTTCTTATGGTCACTAGATTTAGACGATTTTCAGAATAAGTGTGGTTGGGGTCACTTTCCTTTACTTAAAGCTAGCATTCAAGCAATTTATAGAAATTGAAATATTCGTTAAATACTAAACAAAAATAGTGACAATATTCAACTTTTTAATCTATCTTTACGCTTCTTTTACCACTATCTTATACTTATTTTATTATCAATAAACAATTATGAGTAAACGGTCTCAATATTTGGTTAGTAACTATTAAAATGTTTATCAGCTTCTTTAACCTTCGACCTGACTGAGTGACCTTTTATTGTGAAATAAACCGATTTTCCACTATGTTTATCACAAATGCTGAGTACATTTTAGTTGTGTGACAGCAAATTTTTATCTATTTCTACGGAATATGAACTTAATCTCAAAAATAGTTGAAGCAATCATTTCAGGGTAAGTAAGCAAAAGAGAAGCGCATAAGTGATCATCACATCTATCATTGGGATTACACAGTGTTTGTCCAAATTGAAGCCCATGTCATGCGCTCAGATTAAGAAAGAATTGTTTGTAAACATCAACAGATAATTACAACTGCAAAAAGGAAAGACATGTAATAAGACACGAGTTGTTAGCTTTAGGGACACGCGAACCATTATTTGCACTCATCAAATTTATCCATATATAAGCCTAGTTGGAGTGAAAAACAGTTTAAACTTTATCCGTATATAATACAATAATCATTACAGGCAGAGTTGTAGCCAACAGGAAAGCCTGGGAGTCTATAGCCCTCCACAAACCTTTCAAAATTAGGCGTTGTACAAGTCATTGAAGCAGTATCTATTTAATTGCTTATTGTTCAACATTAATCAAAAGTTTGACAACAAGTTAACAGACGTTTTAATGATAATTAGGACTTGCCTCAACAAATCTGTGCATTTCATTCCACGCTTTGAGTCTTCCCTTAGAGACCAAGAGTGTTACCGCACTCATTACTAGTAGTGGCGTTTCAATTATTACAATCAGTGTTACAGTACTTATTCAAATGTGTCTCGCGAATGGTCTCATATTTTTGTTGCGTGAAATCTGACTTGAAGATATTTTTGTTTTGACAGGGGATCAGTTGCCATCACTTGGAATGATTAATAAAATATGAACTGACAGAGTTTGCAGGTTAGACAAGAGAGTCATGCATTAGATGCTAACATCCGGATGACTGTCATGAAAAAGATACCTGTAATCGCTTGATAACTGAAAAATAGTAAATAATCACTTTTATCAAGATTTAGGAAAATGCCAACTTTAACCAATCAATATCTCAGCGCATGTGGTGGACCGCAGTTCGATCGAGGCTCTAGTTTTTCTAAATATAATTAAACCAATTCCTTTATGACAGCCAACTGAAACTGTTGTATTAACTCAAAAAGTATTAATCTTGATCAATGTTTTCAAAGGTTGAATAGTTACTGGGTACGCGCTAATTTCATTTTGAGTGCATTCAAAATAAGGTAAAGTTATATTTATATATTTAAACTTAAGTAAACAATTTTTTCTTATAAGTTCCAATCAATTTTTTCCCATATTTTCTATAGTCAAACGTTTTTAAACATTCTGCTTCGAAAAAATCAAAAAATTTTTTTGCTTTGAACTTTGCGAAAAGTTTCAATTTATTGCCATTTGGAGTGGTGTTTCAACATTTACTCACTTGACTCGAAGAATATCAAAAATTTTCATTTGAAAACGTTAGAAAAGCTGATCTTCAAGAATCCCGGGTTTGTTTGCGAACTGCTTTACGCTTTTATTGTTCATTAGTCTATTTATTTTTCTAGTTGTCCAAAATTGTCGATGGCATTAATCCAGAATATGAAGGATTCCACGAGAGACTAGAACATGTCAATGTATTACTTGTTTTGATGAGTCAAACTGTCACAAAGATTTCATTTGACAATTAGAATCAGCAAAAATCAAGAAGTTTCCTTTCGGTCTGATTCCTTGAAATTATAGCTTAGTTTCGAAATAATTTTGAACTTATTTCAAACTGACTCCTAAGCTTTAATAGGACTGGCTGTTTAAAGTGACATCTTGTCATTAAATTCCAGATGTCTGTCAATGAGAAGCTGCTAACAAATGATATAAGGAATAAAAGTTTTTATATTTTTCCAACTCAATTTTAACTTATTTTTAAGATATGCACTAAAGTAAAACCAGGTTTAGTTTCTTGCAATCATTTTCCCGGTCAAATAAATGCCATTAAATTTAGATATATTTGGATCTTTTAATAATAGTTCAATCAAATAGTGTTGAGCAAACGATTGTTTTGATATTCTTCATCTAGAGCTACTCCTTATGAAGTTATATTAATATTTAAAAATATTTGATTACATTCAAAATACTGAATCAAATAAGCCCTATTAACATTTGAAAAAAGTCAATTGATTGAAATTTTCATTCTTCAGGCTCATCCATTGAATTGTGAGTTTCAGTTTTTGATACTTTCCTCATTTTATTGATCAAAATATTATCTTTTTGAGCCGCAAAATTCAATTTGAATTGAATAAAATAACTTCTAATAATTCAATAGTGCTCTACTTAATGGAATTATCTCTAGTAATTGCTGACAATTCTTGATGTTTTATTTAAATGTGTTGTAACAGAGCTATCATTCAAATCTACAGATGCGTTTTTTATGAAAATGAATTTTGATATGGGTAAATACACATTCTCTATCTTTCCAATGTTAATTCATAGAGAATAGGGCTCAGTTTAGATAATGTATTGTTCTACGTACAACCCCTAGTATAACTGATTAAATTAACTGGATTCATGACAGTACCACTATTTTAGGTTAAGTTAGTCGTTTGGATTATGGATTTGGCGCTCATACCAGAACTGAACTCTATTGTCATAAGTTATCTATGTCACAGCACTGGAAAAACAAAGAATATATGCTTTCTATGTATAATCAAAATAAAAAGTTTGATTACATATGTAGTATCGACATCTAAGTTTAACAAGTTAGTGCATTAATACATTCCTAGAAGATTCTACATTTCTGGATAAAAGTACCAAACGTTCATAATAGGTGGCAGTATCTACCGGGCATCCAATTTTTATTCCTGAAGAAAAATAAAATTCTTTGGATATTAATCATCGTTCAGTTTAATATATTTTTATTCAATATAATTTTATTCACATAATTTCACTCAATACTTCATTAACTAACAGCCGTATTTTAAGACAATATGTCGAGCAAACCCTTAAGTGCTCACTTTTTAAAGGTCAATTCTGGCACTTAATGGAAACAAATTTTTAGGTCTTATCTAAATATGACTCGAATGATGCTCAAAAATAACTGATTGAAATTTACATGATCAGCTGTTATACTTTGAATTTTAGAAGCACTTGCAACGATGCCAACTTAACGGTTGTCAAGGTACTCGATCAAATTGTCCGGTATTCTCAAGCGTAAAGACTAGTGTGAGCTTAATTTTCTGAGTGGTTTTTTTAATACCGAATAGTCACTTGAGTTTGCCCATAATGCCATTTACCCCTCAAGTGTGCTCTTAAGAATACAGGTGTAATTCTTACTTACTGTGTTAATACTAAATAGAAAGTTTAGCAAATCAACCAAAATTGAATGATAGTTCATAGTAAAGTGGAAATTTCTTTTATAACTCTTCAAGTGATACTTCAATCATATGTAAACATTGCAATCTAGGACTTACCTGTAAGGGAGATATGAAACTATCAGAAACCATAAATTTTAAGGCTAAACCAATGCACGATTGGTTTAACTTAGAACTTTTAAATCAAAAATGCTAACTATAATGTTTGATTGGAAAATTAAACTATACTAAAAGTTGAACTAAAGTTACTTTTAAAGAATTGGTGATTTATTTTATCATTGAGCGTTGAGTGAATTTAAAGTTGAAAATATTAGTCTCAGAGGCAATATAAGAGTAAAAATAGCACTCAAAGAGAAGGGTCGCTAAACAAAAATTATTAGAACTAACGTAAGCATCTGTTGGAAGATTAGGTGCTAAAAATTGTTCATGCACTCTTCAAATATATTAACATCACATAAAAAAGAAATATATTCTTTACTTAGAATAATAAAAATAAACTCTAAAACTTGTCGATCTGATAGTTTTAAAACGAAAGTTCATGTCAAGTATTCGATGGATTTTCTTACCCATTGGTATTCTTGTGTATTGAAATCTAAGAATATTCCTGTGCATTGAGACCTGAGAATATTTCTGTGTATTGAAACCTAAGAATATTTCTGTGTATTGAGACCTAAGAACTATAAGCGTTCTATATTCGGATATTAATGTACTTGAGAGAGATATAAATCTTATTTAATAAACTTTTTCGAGATCCATATTATGACTATTTTTATGGATATTATTATTATGATTGAAGTTTTTATGGACACACAGACACTAAGACAGGCACTAAGACAGGCACAAGGCTTGTGGTGATATTAATTCTTGATAAATAGCCGTAAACTATGATAAATGATCATAAGTTGGACACGAAATAAAATGCCATTTTAATAGATTTTCTTTTTTCTACAATGAGAGCTGCCGTGGGCTGTCTTCAAAAGTATTATTATGAGATGAGGCCGATTGCCCAAATCATCACAATTACTTTTTTTAAATTAATTCATTAATTCAATTATCAATTATTTTCATGTTTTTGTTTAATTTACACTAATAAGTCGTTTTCATGTGTGTATTATGTACTGTATATTGACTTTGAATTAAATCAATAGACAATTAGTTTTTTGGTTTATCTTAAAGTTTATAACAAGAATATGCCAATCAATGAGAGGGAAATAATTTTTAAACAATGTTAACAACAAAATTATTTCTACAAATAATTACTGTACAAACTTATTGTTTAGTTTAGTTTCTTATAGTTATACTGTACAGACTAAATGTCATTTGATTATCTAACTTAAAAAACTCGATCAAACTTCAATTTCAATTATTTAATTATATATTTTTCAATTTAGTTCATTCCAAATAATCGTTTTGTTGAGCTTTTATTCAATTTTTCTTTTTCGTAACCAAATTAATCATTAAAACAATTTTTTCAGTTGAGTTCATATGATTGGTATGACTGAACAACAGGTCAACAGTTTATTTCCTCTTCCAAAGTAATATTTCACAACTGCACAGTCACAGAATATTCTGCAAGTGTTTCGGCTGATTATTTTAGCAAAAAAGAGATACCGCTGTTATTTGTGTACAATTTAAAGCTAATGTAACGTTTTAGATGCAAAAAGCGAAATAAATCAAATTTCTTCTATTTATCTTAAAACCTAATTCTCAGTATTTTATACTTCAATTTACATCAAATTTCAGAGAAAGACAGGTATGAAAGGGAGGAGAGAAGAGATAGAGGAGAGAGAGATGCAGTTTTTCTTTTCAAATGATCAGTTCAAAAGTAAAAGATGAATAATTAATGCGTTGACGGCAATTCTCTACAATTATCTGAACGTTTGCTATTCCCACTAATTGTTGAACCCATCCATTTGATAGCATAGCACCAATTTATATGGTTTTTACTAATAAAATCAATTCACAGTTTGCACTCAATTTATACGCCAATTGGTGTACACAATGTATGATAAAATTGTTAAAATTGATTTTCAAATACAACAAGTTGCGTAACAAATATCTGAATTAATATTTTTTTGGCAGGTTTATTGCTGGTTGTAATGAGAAATTCATTATTTTAAACACACAATTCCGTCAGTGTTGAGCAATAATAATGAAATTTGTTTTCCTTTAATTATCTAGTCTTCAAAACACCTATTGTTTAAAGTCTTAAGTGTTGGCACCTCTTGTTTCAAGTTTTCAGTAGTGTTCATGTTTTCTTCCTGTTATTCCGTAGTGAGCACTGGCAGATACCTAATTAAAGATGATATATATTCGGTTATGTAAAATCGATTTCAGTTTATTTTATTAAGTAAACAAAAAGTTTGATTTGGGTTCAGTTTTGAGCCAATTAGTTGAAAAACTTTGATGTAAGTGTCAAATATTGACGAGCAATTGAACAAATGCATTGACGCAATCCATGAGACCAGTACGGAAAAGTTGAGAATCAGAATCAGAATCAGAATCATAGGTTTTTGTCTTTCCTCTAAGATATGATATAATTATGTTATGTCTTCATAACAATCTTATTTATGGCACATATCATTATTTTCTATGATTTGAATTTGTCAAACTAATAACTAATGTTTAAATTGCGATATAATAAACGACAAGATAACTATCAACGCATAATAACAACATCAGGAGCTGAGCGCGTAGTCTCGAAACTTCTCTGTCTGGGGTGACTCGTGCCAGAGATGGGTCCAGAACTCATTTCAATCACGGCTTCAGCGCGAAACCGATGAGGTCTGGTAGATAAAGGCACTACATTTTCGTCCTCACAATACTCATTATCATCATTATTCGGATCATTGCCATCAATTACACTAACATGAGGCCCAATTGGAACAGACGCAGATCTGCTATATTCAGGCTTAGTTCTTAATGAATAGTCTGGATTATTACTATTATGTTGTGCACAGTCCGGGTGATGGATTTGGGGCTGAGATGACCCGTGAAGATGATTGTCGTTTGGCGATGAAGAAGTGTCTAATTTACTGGCATCTAATGGTAGAGTTCTTTGACGTGTTCTCATGTGACTCAATACTGGCGGCGGAGGCGGCGGAGGTATTGGGCTCTCAGAACCACTCCTAATGCTGTCTCTTTGCTGCTGATGATGAATGTGATAATAAGTACAATCGGGAGACATAGTGTTTTCAATTAAATGAGGCGGAGTTTCGGGTGAAAACTTGTCCTCTAGTAGTTGATTCGGTCCGCCGTTAGGCTGTTTGCGAAATACACTTAAGTCCACTTCAGGTACATAACACCCGTTTTCTTCGTCATTACGGAAACCTTTCCTACTAATAGTGTTTGCAGTAATTATTTTTCTCGTACGCGGTACTGATCCTTGAGCTATGATCTCCTGTTCGAGTGCGCCTCTGTCCAGGCTAGTTATAGTCATAGTACGATCGAGACCGACTTCTACTGATGTCTCTCTAGACCTTCTTAGCTTATAATCTCGTTTTCGTTGTCGTCTTTCTTGTATTTTACTCCAACACGAAATGGTAATTGAAGCACACATTCCCAATACTAATGCGCAAAAAACAATTAATATAACAACCATGTGTTGAGACGTCAAATTTAGGACTCCCTTATTTCCTAAATAAACATTAAAACAAACTCAATTTAATTCATCAAGTAATCATTTGAGTTGCCCAATCTATCAGTCAAGTATGCTTCTGAACTTTATAATCCGCGATAGCAACAAGAAACAACTTCTTCTTAAGTCTGCTTCCCTGTGATGCACACGAGTTTGTTGCCAAATTTGACTTTTTACTTGCTTTCATTACATGTTCAATATAAAATCGGCTTATTTGTATTAGGTACTTTATGGTCTGATGGAAAGTATCCTACGATAACACATCACTTCTGATTGCTATCGCCGATTATTAAACTTTGAGTGTACATCAATATTAAAGTTGTTCGTAGTCAGCAATGATTCTAGTCTTAGATTTGAGCAAGTTTGCAAGTAGATCGTTAAATACGTTTATCAAATTTCTTATTAGAACAAAATCTTAAAAAACAGATGTCTATGAAACTCTGATTTAGTGAACAAAAGTCAAAGCTTGATTGTCTTGAAGTTTCCAATTACCAAGCAAATTGACCTGCTTTTGCTCAGGTTCGTTCTCTTTACGATGACAACTGAAACTAACTTGACTTTGAACTGGGATAAATATTACAAGGATATAATACCTGGAGTACAAGTGGTTTGCTTGTCTTCATCGTAACGATATTTGCAGTCGTCATATCCATTACACTTAAGTGAAGCGTCAATACAAGTACTATCTTCGCAATCAAATTCATTGCTGTAACATTTTTCTAATGGACATATCATAAGTAAAAGTCAATTATCAGTCTGATAGTGTTCGATGATTAATACCTTTGTTGGATAATTCACGAAATGCAGTGAAAGTGATTTCGAACTCAGTGTTCGTCAAGGCCTCGGGTTTTGCGAAAAAGCGTATATTCATGTGATTACCCTCTGATCGAACAGATTCAGCTTGCGTGCCACAAAATCTTTGCTTGCGATCCGAGTCACTTAGTTTATCACCATAAATATCGATATAATTAAGTTCACAATTATTTGGAGAGTTTAACCTATATTCCTTAAAGTTTAAATACATCTGAAAATTACAGATAAAACTTCAGTAAACTTGTCCAAACACCATCGTCTCGATAACTATCTCTAATCAAACCTTATAGCCCGGTCTCACTGTTATATTCCACATACAGTCGATTGAAGTTTCTTGAGACATGGAATAGTTAGACAATTCTGCGGGAATTTCTTTGTGTCCTATTACTCCACTGACACCCGTTTTGTTAAATCGACACTCTATTAGACAGAGAAGAAGTAAAGTCTTTAGATCAATAAAATGTTAACTTTAACAAAAGAGAGAGCGAATGACTTACCCTGCGGAGGCTCTGGTCGTTCAGCTTAAATGAGAATAAGATAATGGCATTAAAAAGGGTAAAAACTGTTTGTTTTCGAGTAAGTCTAATAATGATAATTAACTGTAATGATCGACAAGACTGACCTCGTATTGCGTAACTATTAATCTTACTTAATAACCTCTAATTAATTAAATGTTTCCATTTGTTATCTAAATAATCAAAAGCCTCTAATCGGATGAACTTTTCTAACAATTTAAGATCTAAACAGTCAGGAAAATCTCGATTTATATCAATTAATAGGCAATACGGTCAAAATGGTGTCGTTAAAAATATTTTTTGATCAACAGATTAAACAAATGATATGATGCATAGAATGCTAATTATAGTAAATGAACAAATGAATACTTGGAAGCTTTTTGAATGAGTAAACAGCTCGAAAACCCGAATATTCGATGCTTTCATCGGATACAAAACGTAGAAATAAATATCGATCATTTGAGGTGATATCTCGTGGAAAATCATGACCGCATAGTTTAGCGATTTGATTGGAGTATCCATAGGCACCATCACGAATCTCAAGATAATCGTATTCGCAATTTGACGCTTCTTCCAGATGAAATTGATCACGAAATTCGATGCTTATTTGATGTCCGTGAGGCGCTGTATGGATTAGGTTGGATTCAAATCAGATCAAAGTCGATCGATTAATCAAAAGATTAATAGTTTGACTCGAAAAAGACTAACCTTTAATGACTCGTTCGCATTCTGTATCATTAGGATAATTATTTGGGTAATTTGGCGAAAAAAATTCTCCCATTCTTTCATTGCCTACTGTAAAGTTGAAGCAACTGATACTTTTCTCGGGGTCCATTTTGGCACTAAGCGATTCGAATTTTTGAACTTCTTTAGTTGCTACAAATTCAATACAATATAATAGAAATTAATTACTTAGTTTTTCTTCTTCATTCAAAACTTCTTACAAGTGTTGTAAGTCTAATAATGAATAAAAAATCTACTCATTAAACCTATGAGCAGAGCGTTGCGTAAGGCAGAGCTCTGACAGTTTCGAAACTTTGATTGCTTTAGTTTAGCGCAAAAAATTAATTATCTCTTTCCTATTCATATAAAGTTATTGAAAAACAATTTGTAAAGATTTGTTCAAATAAATCATTAACTAATTTCACACAAAAATAAATTGCTTTTACAATTTGAACAGTATTATATAAAAGGGGCTATTTTTGTGATATAATTAAAAAAGTCAAATCAAATCTTCCGAAATCTGAGAGGGAAATAAGAATTGCTCGTGCAATCGTTTAGCACAGCACTAATATTACAATTTTAACCAGCTTTTAGTTACATTTATGATTGAGTACATTTTGAGAAGATAAGCAGACTTGAGATCATATTTAACATTGGTAAGTCACGTGCATCATAAAAAGAATGCGTCTTTACAGAAATAGTTAGACATTTTTCAATTAATGTTCAGATCGAGTACATAATTGAAAATCAATTCATATCTCTGATAAGTCTCGAGAAACAGTTTAAGATTAACTCAAACGTTAAGATAACAGTTATGGGTGGTCTCAGTTTAGAGTATTTGAAAGCACTATAAGTTAGAACTCATTTTTAATGATAGCTCTTGTCGTAATAGTGTTGACATTTGAAAAGATTTTAATAAAGTTGTGCTGTTTTCATAAATATTATTTTTATGAAATGTAAGAATCCTTCATAACTTATGTAATTGAATGCAGTTTATAATTTGAAACAGAGGCAGTCGCGCTTATGCAGTGTTTTTAAAGGATTCATATAGTGTAGTACATGCAAGGGAATACATGAACCCCCTAAAAGTACCAGAATCTCTAAAAGCATCGCACAGACTCAACTACTGGTTTCAAGCCATATATCAGTTTAAAGTGAAATTCGAGTAAAGCGCTAAGTGTACAAGAATTATTTTTATAATTAATGAATTTTAGCTGCTCTCAACTTATAATACACATTTTGATTCACTTGAGTTACTCAAATCAGTTAAGATAAGAACTTTGAGAAAGTTCTCGTTTAAAATACATTAGAGACAAAAATTTGTCATTAGATAAGATTTAACGAAAGAATTATTACAAACTAGAATAAATGTTCAAATAACAAAAAAGACATTAATAAAAGATTTTGTAACGATAACTAATAATGACTAAAAGAATTTGAGTCATATTCTTCTCAAAATAGCTTTGAGAGAATTATGATTCAATAAAATTTGACGACTGTTTCAAATTAAATAGATATTGTAAAATCAATTTCACCAAAAATCGCTTTCGATAGTTTAAGCTCTGACCCAAAATTAAAGTCAGATTTTGAGAATGGCCTGAATATTCCTGATGTGAGACAAATCCATAGCTGACTCAGAATGCATTTAGCATTGACTTTATATGGCAGTTATTTTATAAAGAGTAAAGCAATAATCATTTGTGTGTGAAGTTAAGCGATAAATCATAATAATATTAATGGTAATAATAATCAAGTGAAAGCGTTTTCGTTTTCATAAAATTATTAGTGACCATAACTTGGCTTCATCTCAAAAGAGGATCAAATACTCAATTGAGACAGACAGTATTGTGTTGTAAACTTAGCTAAGTTGCATCTAAACCATACTAATAAATTAAATTGTTTATTCTCTTTCCAAATGCTCGCAACAACTGTACTGCGCTTCTAACAAAAACATTCTTCATATTATCATTCAATAAAGAAAAATTCAATTTTCAATGTCAAACAAAACTGAATCTATGATAAAGATTATTTTAATTATCGACCATGGATATTTTGATGAGTTTTATTAGATTCCTTTGTGAGGCAAATGAGCTGTAAGTTTGATATATTAAAGTGTAACAAAACCAAATGACATTCAGAAAAATCATAAATTTCTTATAATACAGAATTTGAATACTTGAACAATAATATTTCATATTAAGTGAAAGAGCTACGAGAAAAGATATTAATAGTATGAACCACTTTGAAAACTTATTCTTTCATGAATAAGAGTTAGACAAAGTTGACATTGTCTGGAATGGGTTGCTTTGGTGTTCACATTTTAATAATATGTTTTTGGAGAGAGTGTACTAAAACATCCAAAGGAAGTCAGTTTGATGTTCGACCTAATAATAATCATATATCTATTGAAAGGCAAAATTGCAAATCGAGCTAAACTTCCAAATAAAGCAACTGAAATTTCAAACCAAATGTTTCATTGAATTTAATGACTACTTTGTTATTTAATAATAATGGATGGCTTGTCATACGAGAAAGAGATATAAAAATCTAGTCGATTTTATTATTGTTATAACGTTTTTTGTTGTAATTTTCATATCAAATTTGAGTTTTCAAGCTTCACAATCAAATCTATTTCATAATATTTCTTAAGCGCAATTTCTCGATCCGAGTAAAAAATCATTTTTTTCATAAGCCAAATAAAGCGAAATAAAAAATTAAATTAAAAAAAACGTCACTTCACGACTTATTCCCTAAATTGAATCCACAGTTATTGGAATAGCGAAAGACTTAGAAGTAGTCGGAAACAGAGGCCTTAATACAAGACATAATGTTATTTGGTTTTTATCTTATTGTGCATAAGTTAACTAAAAAGGTTGGTGGAAGTTTGCAATTTTTGAGTTGAGGGAAAAACTAATAAATTATCGATATTTCCAAGCAATAGATTCACGTAGAGCCATTAGGTCTGTTACTTGGCTTCACCAACACATGCACTAAACGTGAACTGAATTATTAACGGGTAGTATATTTTCAATGTTAGCAAAAAATCATATCAGTGCTCAAATTTGCGACTCCAACTAAATTGTCAGCTCAGAGTTTATTAATTTAGATGATAATATAAATTATGTTTTCGTTTTTCAACTTGTATTCATAATTTTTATAATATCTTAGAAAAATGGTTTTGAATATTATGTTCACACGTTTCGTGTTATGTTTACATGAAAAGGCATTACTTCTTCTCCTCATGTTTAACACGTATCGAGTATGTAAAATGTGTAACGACTACGAGCCACTATCGATCGATATTTCTGTTTTTCTTCAATGTTCAAGATGTAGTATTTTATAGTGTTTGCCTTATTTATACATCGGTTGTGTTACTTTTGAGGATTTGTTAGAGATTAGCGATCAAAAGTTTTCAAAAGAATAAGAAAAAGAGAGCAGAGAATGAGAGTGAGTATGGAGGAGAGCACGGAAGAGAGCATGAAAGAGAGCATGGAATGGCTGATTCTTGCATCAATCATGAATGTATGAAATAAATACGAGAAAAGCAGAGATGATCCGCATAGAAAAACAAACACTACATTGAGTTGATATGACTTTTTTTAAACCAATTTGCCATAAAACCAATTTCTGTTTGCAATTTCCATTTAAACTTTAAGTTATATTTCTTTCGTATAATAAATTACACGAAAAAACTTTTGTTAAATTCAAGTGAAATTTTAAACGCATCCGTCTATTCATTTATTTAGTAGTATTAGGGATGAGAAATTTGCACAATAGGCTCATAAAACAATTTCCCTCTGAGACCAAAACAGTAGAGAAGATCGACAGAAAAAATACATTCTTTCTAAGAAAGCGGCTGTTCAACAAAAAAATTCAGGCAAAAAAACGAGAGGCAAACATATCTAACAGTCGATACAACTGCGAAAATGAGTGCAAACATCAACAAAACGAATGACTTGTCTTCTTATGTTTCTTCGTGTCGGATTGCAGTGACATAAAAATAAGTTGGTTTTTGCGTTGTGTATATGTCTCATGTTATATACAGATGTATACCCAGAAACTGGCACCATTTGGTGGTGACGAACAAGGCGAACAACAAGGCTTACCACTGAGAACGCAGGCAAATAAAGTATTGCTTCCAGTTCTCAGCATTTATTTAGACATTTTTCTACTATTGTTTTCTCTCTTAGCCATTACAGCCCACTATTGACTCTCCAATTCCGGAGATAAAGTTAGACATTTGGTAAAGGCGTTTGTTTGTTGATTCCTGAGCTGTTAATCTGAATCAGATGCCAATATGAGGTCATTAACTGAAAAGAAGCCATTTCTCCCTTTTTCACTTATTGTTGAACCAATTCCTTCGTTCAACCAATTCCTTCTTTCAACCAATTCCTTCTCTCAACCAATTCCTACTTCCATCCAATTGCCAACTAAGACATGTTTTACGAACAATGAGAGTAATAAGAATAAAGGCTCTCTTTTACTAAAAATTCTTTAACCTAAAAAATAAGATCAATTGGTTGGTATACTTGAAGTTTTGTGGGGGAGCACTGCAGGGGTTGCCAAACAGCAGAAATATGATGAATAGCGGATAATAGTGAGAGCGCGGCTAACTTTAACTTGCGACTATTTTCAACTTCTTATGTGTGGCATTGGGGACCTAATCGTATCCATGGGTACAACAGATTTACAGGTTTGAACTTTCACTGTCGCAATGTCTTGTGGTATTTCATGGATGTCAATATTGCAGCTTTATAGACATGATTCTACTAACAAATAGTGAATTATGGATGTCATTCAAAACTATCCTCTCGTTATTTGTGTGATAGATCTCATTATTATTATAATTTTCTAAATCCTCACCCAAATTGATAGTCCATCGGCTCAATGGAAATGAAGATTCAAATTCGTCAGACTATAAGTTTGGGCTGAAAGCCCTGATAGCTTGTGATTGTGTTTGGCAGTTGAATAAGTTTGAAAATATTAATAATTTCGAGTAAAGCCTTCTCTTCATGACTTCTAGTGAAAGCTTATCAGATGTGCTGAACCGTATGTTCACAATCCCTTTTGATCAATAATGTTATGCAGATATAATCTATTCGATAAAATCTTATTCATATATCAATGTAATCAATGTTTTTATTAAGTCTAATGCATTCACATTCCTAACAATAGTGACCGTTTGACCTGAGATTGCAGTTCAATCAAGCTAGCATTTGATATACTGTCAAGTTTCTGATAGTTTGTTCATTTGCAACAAAATTAATCGAATCTCATGTGTTATGTCAAAATGGGTTTGAACTTTCTATAAGAACGAGAATCGAAATTATAACTAATTGCTGAGAAAACAATTTGATGACACAACAGAAAATAGTAATTTATGTCGACATCAGCTCTAAGCAAATAGTGGTTCACATAATAAGAACCACTAATTTGATGAATAAGTCTAATCTCTAACGATTGTGAAACACCACTGAAATCTAAGTTGATTCAAATTTTTCGAATAATTAAATAATCAATGAGGAGCAGTTGAAATTAAATTTTCAGCTTGCTCAAAGCTGTGTCAAATAGTGATCTGTTTTAGACCTCGTTTGGCGATTAAATTAGAAATAAATGGAGAATATAGTGGTTTTATTTGTTGATTCACCTTTTAGTGTATAGCACTGAATACAAAGTGATATCCAAAGCGGTATCCGAAGCGGTATCCAAAGCGGTACCATATTTTAGATTATGTTACCTCCAGTTTGATATCAAATTTTCTTTTCCTATATTTATTTGCCCATTTCTCCCCATCAAATGGTTTACTATTTCAAGAATTGGCTTTAATCAAAATAAAAAAGTAATGATAACCCTTTCTTTTCTGCTACATCTAATGCAGTATATTCTGTTCGTTTGTTAAGTTTAATGATGCTTATAATGTGAGTTTCCTTTCGCTTTAGTTTGGGCTTATTATTAATAAAGTGCAAATTAGTCAATAGCTGGAAACAAATATATATATGTTTAGCAAACTAGTCGTTCAATAAATTTACTTAAAAATCTATTACATTTATAATCGACTAATCGAAATATCTAACTCATTGTAAGACACTTTTATCCAAAGCATTCGATACTTACTCAACAAAATCTTTTGTACACAAAATCAGTCTTTCAAGTGCTTCAAAAACAATTCTGAAAATGACTTTTCAGCCTATTTAGCTAACACTTAATGGATTTGAAAGCTAATGATTATTTTTCATTTAGGATGCTTCTAATGGTTGTTTTCTTGGTTTGATTAACCAAAATGAATTCTATTGAGCAGCTGTACGAATATTAAATAGTTTGTAGAATTTTTTCATCCACGCAGTCATTGATCAACTGATGGGAAACGAATTTTTTAATCGATACAACAAGTAGAATAGAATTGAGTTTAATCGAATAAAAAGTATCCATCTCCTTCTACTTTAACCTTAATTCATGGGAGCTTTAAGGTATACCCAACTTATCTATAATATATTTTGTATATGCCTTATGGATTAATAATATCAAACAATATACACATGTATGAGAATAAAAAAAAGACAATATTGGAAATGATTTAACATCTCAAACGAAACACTATTATAAATATTTATTAGATTAGAGAAAATCAATATATACGGGCACATTCTCTACAGGTATATCGAATCTATGCCAGATTTGCAAATCGGGCACATTCATCAGTTTCAAATTTGCCTCTATTATATTCCTAATAATTTTTGTTTGATTTGCTTAAATCAAAAAGCAATAGCTCGCAGCCAACTTAAGATTGACATCAAAGTGATTGAATTGAAAGAGAATGTCGAATATATTGAAAAGCGAGACATAACACTGAGTGAAAAGAAAACCAAACATCAGCCAAACCAATACTTCATGAAATACAATAAGTCATACCAGCATCAAGTCATTCATCATTTTTGTGCGCCACAGATTGGATAAACTATAATACAGAGGTTTCACGCGAATTGTAATAAAATATAAAATTATATTTCAGCATAACGTATGAGACCATATGAGTTCTCATTCGACTTATATATATATATCAAAGGAGAGAGTGAGTAAGTGGGTGAGAGAGAGAGAGAGAGAGAGAGAGAGAGGAATATTACGCGTAAGTTATATTGCATATTACATCAAAAAAGTGGCACAATATTATTTTGCGCACAAACTTCTGGTCAAAATTGGATGAAATGAGAATTGGGTATATTATAGTGATATATATATATATATATATATCTACATGACTGAGTATTATTAACTGTTTACTTATTTGAAATCATACAAAAACTCAAGAAAAGAATGATAATTATCGGTAAAGCTTTTATTGTAGAGTAAGAGTGCAGTGAAGTTAATTGCAAGAGAAGTCATTAGGCGTAAACATTTAACGAATGCAATTAAAATTCAAAAGATAGGCAAAAACGGGGATCTTATGTTGCCTTTAGATGAATAGTTGTTCTGTTTACTAATCAAGCGCGAGAATAATAGGCTCTTTCAAGCATTACTTGTTAGTTATTTCTCCTGTGTCTCAAAACTAATACGATTTTTTTCTTATATCAACTATAAACTATTACCAGAATAATAATAAAGCTCAACATAATTTACGATTAGATCTTATGCCACTATTTTGTTTTACTAAACACTATTCATTGGAATACATGCACAGAACATAAACACTAAAATAGTAACGCATTTCAATAGAAGCTTGAGGTAACTCATTATATAAATTACAGCCAACTTATTATTCTGTTAATAAATTGTGTCATATCTCACATTTGTAGCATATGTTTCCAATGAGTGCAAAAATGACACGCTTTGGGATATTGAATCCACACTAAAACACGAAATAACATTTCAATATTGACTAAATTTGAAACGCTGACAAATTTTAGCCCTTCTCCACATATTTGATTGTTTTAGACTTAATTTGACCCAAAACAAGCTACAAATGATAAGAATTGAATCCAATTTTAAAAGAAGTTTCTATGAAGAAAGAATCCGGATTTTAATCAGTTTGAATAATTCATTGATTCTCTAATTTTGATAAGTTCGCAAAATTGATAAGAAGCTGGCAAAATTATAATAATAGTGATATTTCATTTTAAATGAAAACTTGGTCTTAATATAAATATTATGCAATAATAGTGACACTAATTTATTGCATAGAAAAAGGCAGTAATGCTTCTAAAAAATCAGATTAGTGTCAATTGATTGAACATAATAATAATATACTGATCTATTACAGTGAAACCTGTCTAACTTGAACATAGGCTTAAGTGTTTTATTAAAACACAATTTCAAAACTCCATTTAGAAATTATTTCATTGTTAATGATCTTTGAGAGCACTTAACTACATGTTCTAATTAGACAGGTTTCACTGTAATAGCTTATTATTAAGCTTATTATTAAGTTTTAATAATAAACTCCTGTAAGCCATTAGCAGACAGTGATTTGCATGTATGTCACTTTTTCGTATTTTGGTCTAATATTTATGCCTCAAAGTCAAAAAGAGGTGATAGAAATAACTGAATGTCTTCACAAATGGAAACCAAACGACTCACTATCAAAAGTATGGCTTATCAGGCTTTGGGAGCACTTGATTGAGCATATATTGAAAGTTACATTTGTGAGATAGATACTAATGATCTGAAGCCAATAATACATTATATGAGGGTTCGCAAGAAAAACGCACTTTTC
This sequence comes from Archegozetes longisetosus, assembly GCA_018873245.2. Lineage (NCBI taxonomy): Eukaryota > Metazoa > Arthropoda > Arachnida > Sarcoptiformes > Trhypochthoniidae > Archegozetes > Archegozetes longisetosus. The sequence continues at coordinate 10,871,666 of JAEMBT020000007.1, forward strand.
GACCAAGCAATAGAGATTTCAGTTTTTCTGCACTAATTCAGGAGAAATCTGAACAGAAAGGGATCTAAACTGGCATCTCTTTCTATATTATATTACTCTCGACTTAAGCTGATGGTAACGCAGACACAATTGCTATTGTAAACATACAATATTAGGTTATTTCTATGTTTTTTACGTCTCAAAACGATGCAACGACTTAGAGAGTTGGCTTCATTTTCTATTATTGAACCACAAATATTAAATAAAGTCAATACCAGATCATTCATGAGTCTCTAAGAACTGTATTTTCAACAAACAAATGGATTATTTCCGGTTTAGCCGATCATCTAACATGATATAAAATTGATTTTCTGAGTATCATAATTGATAAATTCTATCATTTCGGATGATTTCCTCTAAACTGAGACCATTTGAAACCCTTTTCCACGTCTTATCGATTGTTCAGATTCTGTAAAGTTGTTGAGTTTGAAGAATCTAAAGAGAACCTAAAGTTTAATTTTGTGTTCATAAAGTTTTATGGCTCTGAAAGGAAACAATTTTGATGAGCCAATTGAAATACACTGTTTAATGATAAAACAATTGAAGCCATTTTAGTAGAGATGAAGAAGAATAATCAGAAAAAAGTTCGTCAATTCTTTATTCTAAGAATTGTGTGTTAGCCCTCTTTCACTATCCCTATGGCCTGTTATATATGTTTCATTTTCTGCTCTGTTGGTCAGCAGGAACTTTCAATTATCTAACTTTCAAAGCACATGTCCTCCTCATCAATGGCTTTTTGTGGTCATCAAAACTAAATGTTGCGTTTGTGCGTTAGCCAATGGCTGAGAAAATGCAATTTATTCTTAGAAATACACTTTCAATTTGTTTTAGCTAAATGCACAGCAAAATCTTTTGCGTCAAAATAAAATTATCGTTTCATCAATTTTTCCATTTATCTCAACCCTATATTAGTTAATTCGTAATAAAATAGAAAAACTTTTCTTTTGCTCCATTTTATTATTTATTAAACAGTTGTCTAATGAAACCAAATCCGTATTGAAACGGTTGAGAAAGTTTTCAACAAATTGTTGAACTGAGAAACATTCAATTGAGGATATATTTATCTGTGTGCAAACATATGCAAATCTAATTTAAATATTTTATCAGCAGTTAGCATCTAATTTCTATATTTTTTACGTTTTATAAGTAACAAATTTCAACTTGCGATTAGAAGCACTAGAAAGTTGTATGTTTTTCTTGTACGGCTTGATCCAGACTTCAGCTACTCTTCGGTTCGTTAAAGTTGTGTCGATAAGCCATTGATTGTTAGAATAGCTTATTATAAGAAAATTCGAACGCAATCTGAGCGATTTTGTGTTGTTCTTACATAAATGTTATAATAATATACAAAGGGATTGAGCTCAAATCATATATAAACACTCGGAAGGAGACAGTAATAGACAATCGTCACATTTGATCTTAAGGCATATGCTGTACATAAGATTTAAGTGTAAAACATTGAGACAGTTTTATGAGTAGGTTATGTTTGCCAGCATTTCACCCGTAATGACATCAATAAAGTTGGGAATCGGTGGGATACAATGATCTGGTTTTGTAATAATTTAAGTTTCACTGTAGTTAAGAATTGATGTTGCGAGTAAGCTAGAGCGTATTTATAAAGATATGTGTTATCATTGTGTCATTTGACCGTTGGGAGCATTAGTTGGAGAGAAAGAGAGAGAAAGTTTGCTGATAATAATAATAATAACACACGTCTGACCCAACCTTATTGCCAGTTCTCATAGTATTATATAACGTTTTATTTTCTTACATTATTTTAACGGTTGCAATAATAGACTCGCTGTATAAGTGAGATATAAACGTTAATTCTGAAAAACTGCAATAACTATACTCATACTCCAGTGCTTCAGTCAAAATTATTACCACAACACTCAATTGTCAATCATTTAGTTTTTAAGGTAGTTTCTTCACAAAATTTATTTTTCAATTCTAACCACTCCGAACCAAAGCCATTGATCCCTTTTTGAACAAATAGTCGTGTTTTAGTTAATATGAGTTATGAATCTGATGCGAAAATCAATAATTACACAGAAAATAGAGTGAAATTCTGTACTATGACTATGAATTAAAACATCTTTTAGTCTCTTAAGCAGAGCGTGAACTTCGAAACAAATTCTTACAAACAGAATGCGCTGAATAAACAATGGTTTTCAAAATGAATAATAGACAAAATAAAATTAAACTGAAATTAGTTTTAAGGAAAGGGAATCTTTATTTCTAGAAATTATGGCTTTTAGTCGATTCAGATTAAGCCTCAGTTTTATTTACTTATCCTTCCTTTTGAAACTTTTTTCACATTTATATTCTGGCTATAAATATGAGAATCAGTTTAGTTTATACAGTTTTATAGAGTTTTATTTTCTTGGCTTTTATTTCGATTTTGGTTTTAGTATTTTTAAAGGCATAAGTTTTTCGGAAGGATTTCTTTTTATCAAATGTAAAGTCTGTATATATTATGAAAGCAGATATTACACAAAAAGAGAGCTCTCATACCATCGTATGACCCATGAGTTAAACGCATAGTGTATTGCTGTATAACTTATTTATAGCTACAAAAACAATACTAACGCCAATACTCAAAAACTCTCCTAATAATAAAACTGAAATAACATCACAACTTCAAGCTCTTCTTTACCAAACATTGGCGAGGTTTTCTTTTTTAAACAATAGTGCCAATGGACACGTTCGCTACTCAAGATGCTCATCAAGTCAGACAATTTGACAATAATGTTACTCTTCAATTTTTTAACATTCAACCAATTCCTGTTTCTCTTCCTATTATATAAGCTAGTTTTTCATCATATTTCCTTTTCATTTACTCTATGTATTTGTGGCTTTGAAAACCATATTTTCATTTATTATAATATCTTATGAAAAGTTATGAAAAGTTATGAAAATTTTTCTCATTCAAAAGTCCATAATAACTGCTTTTATTAGTAAATCTTGATTATGATTACTGATACTGAAAGTAAAAGTTGATCACAACATGTTATTAAGCAAAATGCGAGCAAATCGAGAAGAAAATCAAGGATTATCTTAAGAGAGTAGAGTGAAACATTTAGAAAGTAGTCTTTATTGTGATTCTGTAGTTTTGACGGTAGAAGTTTAGGACCTGATATCATAAATGTTGACATAAAAGCAAATTTGTAATATACGACTGGTTGTTATTTGTTGTGTTGCATCAAATTATGCTTATGTAAGCAAAGAAATGAGAGAAAATATTCTCCAAATGTAGTTCTATAGAAACGATTGGTCGTCTGGATGTGCATCAGAATAAAAAGGTTATTAAGATGAATCACAATGCAAATAGGAATAGGGATCAAAGCAAATGAAAATAATGATTCCAATATGGACGCTCCAGCATACTTTCAGACAGATCAATGGTAAGACAACAATATACAAAAATTTCTGGTTCTCAAATCCCAAAATACCCGATGCTTTCTCTATATTTGTTGAGCTGAAGTTAATGTGCAAAAGATCATACACTATGGAATAACTTATAGTGTGAAAGATGAACCAAAATATAAGTAGAGAGAATTAATCTGGAAACAAGTCTCATCTAATATATCAAGGAGTCACTCAGTTCTGCTAATCACAAATCTTACCAAAAGTCAGGTCATTTCCACAACAATCCCATCTACAATTGACATAGCTTTATTAAAACGCTTTACACCACTCGCCTGACCATTTGTTTCTTCTAATTAAATTCACAGAATTAATATCAACTTTAATTAGCAAACTTTAAGAGCTAAGTCTTTATTATGCTTAATGCTTCTCATAATTTTATGCCAACAAAATATAATTTAATTGCGAAGGGGATACAGGTTTATAAATTTGATTCTATTCCCTGTAAGAATTTTAGAAAAATTCAAACTCAGAAAAAACTTTATTTGATTGTTAATTTCACGGAAATGTTCAAATCAAATCTTCATTTTAGAATTTGAAAGTCTTTAATAAATAATTTCTTCTCGAGTGTAAGAAAATAATCCGGACTTATATAACAAGATATTTGTCTAATCTTCAAGTTCTGATTTTTAAAGCCTTTAGGGCGAATTTATGACCAAATTGTGGATTTAGTTAACTTGAAATATGATCTTTTGGATTCCTGAGATCCCTCATAGTTGGTAAATTAACACTACGGATGTAACCATGTGAGTTTGAGTAGTTTTTGATGACCTCACGTACTAATATAAAAGTAATTCACTAGAGGTATACAATAAGATTACTAAATCAGAATCCAAGATATCTTATCTCATAAGATTTGGAAGAGAATGAAGAGAAGTAGAAATGATGTACACGAGGTGTCAAATTAATAGTTAATAGCAATGAGATAATAGAAAATTTGCTCTAACAAAATGAATATTTTGCCCTTTAGACCAAAGTTAACTTTTGAATTAGCTTTAATATTTGATATTCTTCTTAAGTAGATCTTAACGAATAATTCTTATTCTAAGCTTATTCACCAGAATCGTGAAGAAAATATCCATTAGTTAAGTTAATTATCATATTACAAGATTTATTTATCAAATTTTGAATATTAGTAATGTTAACCTAACCTACTTTTAGAGCGACCAAAATCGGCAACTCTTTTAAGTTTATGGAAAAATGAAATTCACTCTCAGTAATAAGTGCTCAAGTACATTAATATCTTATTAATTAAGCTAAAATCTTCAATATATATTCAAATATTTAATCATCAAATCATATCATATCTGATGAATTATTCAAAAGCAAAATCAACCCAATAATGTAGTTAAGTTTATCAAATTTTTATCAGTCAATCAGTGTAATGACCATCTTTTGCCTGTATGAATCAATTTAGTAAGACCAAATTAGAACCTCTTTTCAAGAAGAACCACTACCAGCCAACTTTTGAATTTAAAATCAATATAAAGCAAATTACGAAAGAAGATAATCAAAAAATGTTGGTAGGCTTTTCATAATTTATACGAACCTAAAACTAAATGAATTTGAATTTTAACAGTTAATAAGAAAGAAGTAAATAGTATGAAATTGGTTCCATTTGGAGGTAATCACTTTGGGAGAGTAAGTTGAAATTAGATGTGCAATTGAAAGTATCATTTTTGGGAAACAAAATTCGTAAATACGTTCATTGGTTATGTAAACATTATGAACAGAGTTTATCTCGGAAATGGGTGTTAACATTCGAGCTATGATTAAGAGAAGTGAATGGCATAACGACATTATGACAAATTATTGTTGTTTTATTCCCAAAGGAGTAGAAACACAACTGGAAAAAGGATGCAATTATTTAATTGCAGTCATGACTAGAATGTCAATCTTCTCCATTCTAGACTTACTGCTAAGAGAGTGTCCATGTCATTATCACAATTCCCAATGTATTCAAGTGTTAGAACTTTCACGAATAACTTTCTAAGAATACTGCTCACTTATTACAGGTTATGGTCAGTAATCAACGGTATTTTATCTGTTATTTAGATTCATGTATCGCATGTTTATTCACTGATTGAAAGTTTGCTACCTCAACGAATCATAGTTTGCGTCAGTCAAAGCAAAATGATCGACAATCATTTGCAATAATTGATCATTTCTTTATTGAGGGTATATTAGAAAAATTCAATTCTGACTCCAAAGATTAGATTCTTACTTGAATTTTGTTTTGCTCTTTCCTATAACAATCAATGGTTTTCAGTGATTTTGTTTAGTTCGTAAAATGTTTGTCATTAAGTTTTTCGAATGAAACAATAACAGAAAATTGATTTTTTAAAAAATGATTCACTTTCTTCTCACTTATACATTATAAATGAATTTTCGAGATTAATGTCGGGATAAATAACTTATTACTACCGAGAAAATGAATTAATAGCATAGAACCAATAATAGATAATTAATGATAAATCCATTTGTTTTATGATTAAAGACTAGGATCTATTAAGGACACATGTGCTCGAATTATAGTCACAATGAAAACAATTGAACCGATTCTTCCAGGCATTCACTCAATCTAACATTAGTTCACCTTTTGTTCATCTACACATCGGATATGTGCCTCACCTAAGAATCCAACAAAACTAAGAGAAATTGCACTCCTATTTCATGAAATTCTAACGTTAGAAAGTATTTAATAATTGACAGCTTTTTTGTACACTGACTCCAACTTTTATATATCACTGTAATTGATATCAGTAATGGATTGGCCAAATCAGAACGGATAACATGATGAACATGATTGAAGAAAATTTGCTCAAATCATGCTTTCATGCATCCAAATGATTGCAGAGTAAACATGTAATGATCTCCTACTCAAATCTTAGATAATTTCATCACTAAATACAACCAGTCAAATACAACCAGTCAACTATTTTATCTTACATTCAATTCTGCCCAATACAGCTCTCTACTGAATCGCCATTCACTCGAATAATCTCGAAGTTTATCTTTACTTTTTTAGGTTTCAAATGTGTTGAGGGTTTTGGAGAAGTTGAAGATTTGTCACAATGAATGCATGACTGCGAGGACACGAATGAGTGAACAAGAACGCAGAGCAGGATGTAGAATGACATCTGAAAACTTAATACTATATCTGATGTGAAGAAAAATAATAAAGTTTTATGAAATGAACAGTAGAGGATATTGATAAGGATATTATGGACATAATCCAAGATAAACAGTATGAGTTTGGCAACGCAGAAACAGTCCCCACAATACTAATGATACTATTTTAGATCTCCTCTATTATCTCGGATTAAATGCACATTAAGTAAATAAACATCAATCAAACTTGTATTTATCTTCCTCATCATAGATTGACCAAATCTATCATTCTCTTCGCTAACTCCTAAACTTAAGTTAATTAACATAAATCGCTTCCGATAACAACCTTCTTCATCTACTCCAAGCTTACTTAATCAAATTCAGGTATTATCGACTAAAATTCTCAAGGTATTATCAAATGCTCTTATACAGTAATACCTCGATATAGTGAACGGCTTAGGGTCGATAGTTAGAATTGACTGGAACGTGGTTTCAACTATAAGAAGATTTGTTATATCTCGATAATACCATATATGGTTGGTTCGTATCGAGTTGACTTAAAGCTTGATTAGATTTTCAAATTCGGATCAAAGAACTGTACGCATGAGCTTGAATAATGATTAATATATAACTTTTTACATAATGCCTTCATAAGAATATCGATTGACTTAAGCAGTGTCCGACAACTTCATTATTTTAATAAATTTCTTAATTGTCGATAAAAGCTCACTATATTATTGACTTACACCTGAATGTGATTAAGTTTGCCAACTTAAGCAGCTAACAGGAAAATAATACTTATTAAGTAATTTAGTTATAAGCATTAAGCAATAGTTTAAAGACTTGTGCACACAAATTAGAAAATTAGATCATTTATAAACTTTGGCGTCGAAGTTCTATCGAATCGTGAATAATTTTGAACTAGCGTATCCTCTTTTCTTATATTGGTCTTTTTAGTATTCTTCTAGAGTATACGCATTGGAATTTCTAACTTCATTGAAATTCAAAGCCAATAATACCACTACAAGACATATGTTATACAATGTTTTATTTGACTTCAAACCAAATGGACTCAATCGAGAATATGAATAAGTTTTATGTGAAACATAATTTCTTGTAGTAACTAATGAAATAAATTACAATATTTAATGTAATAAAAATAGAAATTTAGTATCAGATTCAACACATGTAGTTATTTAATTACTAAAACGATTTAATAAATTCTATTCTTATGTCATAAATACTGTCCATTGACTAAACTGAACAGAAAGTTTATCAAAGTACTGAACAGTTCTTTCCTTTGACAGTGGAATCACTATCTCATAAACTAAAAATTTTATAGTAGATTATACTCTATATCAATAAACTGCGTAAACAATGTCATGTCATATTTGTGAGAAGTCGTAATTTATTAAAATGAAAAGTCATCTCATCTGCTCTCTCTCTCTCTCTCTCTCTCTCTCTCTCTCTCTCTCTCTGCTCTGCTCTGCTCTGCTCTGCTCTCTTTCTCTCTTGAAGAAGAAATCGATATGAAATTACAAGTGGGAGTAATTTCTCTTCTAATCCATAATAAAAGAATGTGAGAAAAACTGGTGACCGGCATAGATATCGATGCTGACGACAACTAATTTTTCATGATCTAATCTAAATTCTCAGACAATTGTAGGTAGTGAGGGATGAGATGATATTATAAAAATTAAAAGCTGAATGAGATGTAGCCACGTAAAGAATGGAAACTGACGAATTTATCATTTTATGGATGAATTTATCATTGTTTGTATGAATGAAAAATATAGCCTTAATAGAAAATAGCAGTTCAAAGAAAAGCAATACGACTCCAGTCAAACCCCCGCTGTTATGAATAAGAAATGGTTTAAATTAAAAATTCTTGTTCAATATTACTCAATAATTCTCTACTTCATCCGAGTGTGAATATAATCGACATGTATTTCAGCCAAAACCAGGTCAAGAGAAAAGAATTTATTTTTTGACAGCCAAGTAGAGAGTCTTGTAGTGGGATATGTGCTAAGAATGAAGGATAAGAGTAGAGAAAACATTTGATAGTTGATCGACGCCTAGAAATAAATGTGTTTAATGAAACATTGGCCTAACTATAGATGATTACTCTGTTTAAGTAATTAAATTCATTGAACGCATGGTCTAATAGTTAATGGGGTGAAAGTATTTTCTCAGTATAAAACTATAATAAAGGCTTTTGCCAGTTCTCAGGATTCCTATCTCCAACTTTTGCATCTGCTTTCAAAGTCAAGATTAGTGCCTGCCAGAGACGCCAGAGCAACCAGAGAGAACCAAATATGCGTCAAGAGAGTAATCCTAAATCCAATTAATCGTATGCCATGTTATTTTGTGCGATGCACTAACGCCCAACTCATTTATACACTCAAAAATTTGATAATCCGAGCTAGCGATCAGAAGTCATGCGTTGTCATGGAATGCTTCCACCAGACCATAATACAGAGGATTTTATCCCATTTATAGGGTATTCGATATACCAATCAAAGCAAACTACAAATCAAATTTGGCAACAGGGATGTTGGCACAACAACAGGAATGTTGGCATAGCAACAGTCTTTTCTAGTTGCTACCGCGGACTATTAAGTTTCCAACTGTACGGTGGAACACATGGATCAACGGATGTGATCTGAGCAGCAATTCGTGTGCGAAGAAGTGTTTAGAACTGCAAACATAAAAGCAGATTAACTCACGAACAAGTTGACTAATTTACCAGGAAGTTAGTTACGCTTCCAATAAAAGTTTCTCATTCATGCCCAACCTCTAACTCTTATCAGGTATTCCAAACGCTAGGCTTTTAAACTTTTTTCTCTTCATTACTGTTCAAATGACGCACAACATCGACCCCTTTTGATACATTATTACGCCAGGGTTTGTGCAAATTTCAGTTATAACTTTCATCATTTACAACTGCAGGCACTGAAAAGCAAAGCTATTTTTTCTTTTCATCCTTTCTCTCCTATTTTTGCTTATTTGCTTCGATGTGAGACGCATTTTTGATTTTAGTTCATAGGCAATACGATCCTCACCAAAAATAAATCTTAGCTCTGCTTATATTATTCCCTCGATTTTGGTTTCAAACTTTTTTGCGAAATTGCTTCTTTTCTCTCTCTCTCTCTCTCTCTCTCTCTCTCTCTCTCTCTCTCTCTCTCTCTCTCATCCCTACGAACTATATAACAAAATTTTTTCTTAACAACTTTGTGTATCTCAATAATTTGAAATACCGAAATGCGATACTGTATTGCAATTTCTTTCCTCTTTTGCAGCTTATCAAGTGATACATGAAAATGTACTTCTCTATAGCCGATTGCGATGTTTCCATCATATTAGCTAAAAGAAAGATACAGAAGAAGAAGAAGCAAAAAAGACGAAATAAAGAGGTCTCAGAATGATAGCAAATCTCGCAAACAATACAATAGCGGGTGCATCACAAGCATCACAATATACTTCTATAGTATGATCACTTTGGAGAAACTCGACGACTATTTCAGCCATTGGAGATTTATGTTTTGAAAAATCCGAAAAAAAACTATATCTTATAATATATATATATACAGAAACGAGAAAATAGATGAAAAGAGGGCCGAGAAATCGAAGTCAACTAGAGAGAAAGAAAGCGATCTTCAGTGGCGGATAAGTCTTACAAGTATTTTATGATTGATGACATTCAGGTCAGTCACTGAAATTTCATGAATTTAGATTCAGTTGAATTTGATGTCGATTGGAACTGGTCTGACTATCTTTTTAACCTATCGTAATATCATGATTATTGGAAACCTACGCTGCTGTACTTCTGTGAGACCTACGCCGCTATATTCCTATTGAAGACACCAAAAGAGATTTATTTCTCTACACCAAAAATATCTTTTTACGATTAACTCTGAATCGAGACTGTGAGACAACTGTATCCCTTTTTTAGAGATAAATCAACTCTTATGCCTTACAATAAAAACTCATTTCGACCGATCCTATTCATGTCTCCAATGATTGATTTGCTTTAATCATATTCATTGCTATCGATTTGAATGAGATTACAAAAGTTACACTTGTTTATAAGTTGCTCTTATTGTTCAATTTGATTAATTTTCATGACTTTAAAAATATTTTTATCTTAAAGAATAAAAATTCTCGTTTAAAGTTATTTCCAAATCCTGACAATCATTCATCTGACTTTGGAGGCTTTCTTTTATTCGCGCTCAGAGTTATTATCGTTTGTTTTTATTGTTATTTTAATTTTAATAATAACATTACTTCAAATTTTAAGTCTAAAAAACTATAGCCTTAATAAAGCACAGCATAGAATAACAAAATATAACAACACCAACACATTCGCATAATGGTTTCAAATTTTAATATGCATTTTATAATGACTAATGATATTCATTTAGAATATTCTTTATTTCTATGAACGCCTTATTCTGGGTATTATGCATATTATAGAAATTCTAGAAAAAAAAATATTCTCAAATAAATTATTTAAAAAACTCAAAGTTTCAATGACTTCTCAGTTGTCTGCGATAAAGAGAAATAAAGTATTATTTATTGATAATTTGTGTATTCTTTCAATTCCATATCTATTGATGTCGTTGAAGCATTCCTAATTTAAATCTGTTAAGCATTTTTTGTTGAATAATTTCTAATTGAAATCCATAAGGCATCAAATAAAAGTCTAATTGATTTTTGGATTAAATACATTAACTTAGTATAAATAATAGCAATAATAATAATAATTCAAAAGTCAAGATTGAATAGTGCTCAATTGAAAGGATACATATAACAATAATTCAGATTACATTATACTGTGGAAAAAGAGATCAGTTGAAAGGAAAAAGTAACAAATTCACTATTATAGCGAGTTATAAATGCAAAAAATCTGACATGAACGCAAGCATGAAAAAGCAAAGATGAAGAAAAGGAGAACTAATAGCAGTTACTCCACTACAACTCACAATAGAAGCACAGCTAAAGTTAGACAAAAAATTCGATGTCTGATAAGCCTTACATACAAACTATTTTGCTGTTATCGCGGGAGCTGTAGCTCGAATTTAGTTAAACACAACTCTCTTTTTAGGCTTGTTTTCTCTCATCTTCTCCTAAGTTATGTTCGCAATGCCTTTTCTCAATGTTTAGCACAACTTTTCGATTGGGTTAGGCCTTTATCAGCAATATAGCAGTAGTTTAGCCTTTTGTCTTAAAGAGTAGACTTCAGACATTGAGCTGAACTAGAGTTTAACCCGAGAGCGGACAGGCGTAGACGAAAAATGAAGCACAATATCAATTGGCGCGTCAGGAATCGGCCTTTTATCATGTCTTAGGCCATTCTTGTGCATCATATGATCAATGGTGCGGAATCGACATCAACCAACATAAATGTTGCTCTTTATTATTATCAATATAAGTATAAGTATTGAGAATGCATATCACAAGCTGTGAATAAACTTCTTTCTCATCCCCACTATCTTAAGTGTATTATCTAACGAAAATTTTTATTTAGAATTACTTTTTTCCTATTAAACTTTTAAAGCATATAATTTGGTTTGGCTTTACTTTAATTTTGTTTTATTTATTGCTCGCAGACCATTATTGAAGTTAAGGCTTAAAACTAACTCAAACTCCTAAGTGTTTTTAGTCGTAAGTAGTGGATAGAGAAAAAAAACATAAGACAAGCAGAGAAATGTTCAAAAATATAAGAGAGTAGACAAATGTTCAAAAATATAAGAGAGCAGAGAAATGCTCAAATGAAAAATTTCATTTAGCACAGGCTCTAGACCCAAATCAAAATAACTTTTTTCATAGGATTTTTAGAAGCAGAAAAATGATCTGAACATTACATTATATGATCTCATTTTGTAGAAAATGGGAATAAATTTAGCGGCGAGTGTGGCAGATATTAGCAGTTTTTAAAAATAGTTGCTTCATATAAATGGTGTTTAAACATTGTCATAATATAGTTAAGCATTTATCAAGTTTATTGTTATGATTATGAAAAGAGGAAATATTTGCTTACCTTGCATTATGTTGTAACATAATATGACAACAATAACAATTGCTATGCGAAGTAGTGCTGCTGAAAAAGAGAAAAATATTCTCAGTCAAACCTAAAATTATTTTCTATCAAACCTTTTATTTCATTGCCCACATCCTCTCATCCTATCAGCTATTGATGATCATAGCTTACTCTGATTATTATGCCCTAAAAAATGTTCAATGTCCTCTCCCTTAATAAGCTTTTTCAGTGTCCTCTCCTTTAATAAGCTATTTCAATGTCCTCTCCTTTTAAGCTCGTAGTAAACATTGACACAACTCATACAATAGTTTATACTGTATCAGAACATCTATTCGTTTTGGGCTAAATTAACTTTAAAATGCACACTACATTAAATATATTGACAATATTCTATGTGCCAACCGTTTTAACACAGGCTTTTTATTCCGTCAACACTAAAGCATACGTTTAATGCCATTGCACTACATTTTAATCAACTTTGCCGCTCATGCAAAATATTTAGAGGGTTTGAAGCCAAGTGTGTGTGTGTGACAGTTTGTATTAAACGAGTTTATTGTGTTTTCTCTCCTTTTCTCTTTTCCGAATATATTCAAATTGTAAAATTTTCTCAAATTCACCTCACTATTTGCCTAAAGTCACACATTGAGAATACCAAAATGCCAACTTTATTGTCAGATAAATTAATACAAATATATTTTGTGAGTAACACGAGTTAAACTTCAGTATGGTTAAGAGAGAGGGAGAGAAAGAGGGAGAGTGAGTGAGTGGGTGAGAGAGAGAGAGAGAGAGAGAGAGAGAGAGAGAGAGAGAATATTAATTTGTTTCCAGGAGAATAATATTACTCAATAAAAAATAATAGTAATTAATTTGAGCTTCAATGCAGACAAAATTTGATGCATGCTTAAAATCAAAAACAGTTTATATGAGAAAAAGTGATATTAAAAGTATAACAAATTGAGCTTAGAAGATAAATTTGGAAAATTAAAAAATGCCCAAACTATGATGGTTTTTTGTGAATTGATTAATGAATATCAGTTTGGATATTAGCTTGGATACTAGTTTGGATATTAGTTTTGGAAACAACAAATCGAAGTGGTGAAAATCAATATTATAAACCTTTGCCTAAACTGATTTATTTGACACAAAATTGAGCGATAAATAAATAACGCTTTAATGGATTCTCTTTATTCCTCAACATATTTGCTGCGCATAGAGTTTAGATTTAATTTAAACAGCAATTCTTTGTAGTCAACGATCTTTTCACCTTCAGATGAATGAAGAATCAATTTGTGTGCATTAATGGATTCAGAGAGTTTTTAGTACAGACTAAATGCATTTTAGTTCATAGGAGAAGATGAAGAAGAAGAAGAAGATGAAGGAGAAGAAGAAGCCCAGCAAAATGCTCTTGGAGGGCAATTATTTCTTATAACTTATAAGCGTATGAGTCAATTCACTTTGTATTAGCAAATGCAAAGAGAAAGGCATTGACTATATATTATTCGCGAACCCAATCTTTGCTATCGGCATATCCAATGTTTGCTTTTTACAGTTTATTTCACATTTCACCAGAAAAGAAAGGGAAGAAAAAATTTAAAAAAACCTCTCACAAAAACGTTATTGTCATTAGACTTAGGCTGAGAGTGAGATATGATCTCTTGCATAACTCTGCTTTTATTCTGGTTTATGCATTTTCATGTAGAAACTGACAATAAAATATAGTCATGTCAAACATAGGCATTCCTTTATTACGTTTGTGAGATCAAGCTAAACATCTAAAACATTTCTGCAAAAACGAAAAGACTCAACCAGAAGGAGAACAAGTAGAACAAGTAGAACAACCAGTAGAAAAACTGATACTAAGCTCTAGTTCTGTTGTCTCTTACATATATATATTTTATGCCATAGTTGCTGACTATAGTAATCAAATGCATACAAGTATCACATTCAGGTTGAAATAGAAGCACTGGATTTAGCTTTTTTCAAGCTCTCAATTTTATTGATGTTCACTCGCAATTTTTGACATCTCCTTTCACATAAGTCTTCCACTCACAAAACATAAATAAATGGAATAATACGAGTCTACCACCAAATTCTACTAACACATTAGATAAAAGCTCAACTATAAGAATAAGAATAACATCACATTCTCTTTTCATCTCAAATCAACCAACGTTTCCGACCTTATTCTAAGTGAACAGTGTTGCAATCCATTCTTTAACTTGAATTAAATGCAAATTCTCTCATATTCATTGACATATAGTTCTGTAAAAATTGTAAGTTTATGCAGGATTTCAACATTTTTTAGATGGAAGCTCACGAAAATAGTTTTTCTTCAACTTAATCCACATACTATTGATTTGATAAGATGAAACTTGCCAAGTTAAGTAACATTTAAATAATTCTAGAGCGAGTAACCTTTTCTATAAAACCTTATGTAATCTCACATAAAGTTATTAAAGTTCAAAGTTTCTCAATCTGAACACATTTTGCTGAATTTGAAACTAGAAAATCACTTTTTATTGAGTATATATTTGAGTGAAAATCGAAACATTTTCTCTAACATAATTATTTATTTGAATGGTTCAGATTTGATTTAAGTTAAAAATTAGATTTAGTTTTTGTTTTTTAGTAGCCATAAAAGGAATGTCAGCCAAATGTGGTGCAAATACAGATGTGTTGCTTGATTTTCAAAAGATCATTCTTATAGTAATGTTTGCATTTCTCACTTTTTCCAAACCATTTATCAAATTGATCGCAAAAATGACACTACTTTTTATATCAATTTATTCAGACTTTTCGGATAAAATCTATGTTCGCTAAATTGTCTAAATAATAATATTATAGTTCATTAGACTGATTTGACCACAATTTTGATCGCTATCTTCTTTTGAGTGGATTATTAGATCAGTTGAGATAATATGCAAATACGCTCAAACTTTATATTACTAACTCTTTCATTGAGCTCTATTTTAACAAAAATGTTTCCTATGGTTACATCTTTTCAGAAAATATATAAAAAATTTCTATGAAAACCCACGCTGGTATAGGTTAAACGCCGGATCGATTTATTCAGTCAACAATTTTTATTTCAAATTCTTGAGTCTCAGTCACAAAATGTCTGAATAGTTGAAAAAATATAAAGAATAGTTTGATAGTTAAATTTTTTTTCCATTTTTAGGCAAAATTGATTGCTTCGAAAATTGATTGATTAAATAGCAAATAAGGAACGATGTATTGCAATATTTTGCAAGTTTAAGAAAAATGATTTGAGAAATGAAAAGTTTTCACAATTACCGAATAGTACTCTGAAACTTTTTTGAATTTGAACATCTCTTCTAAATATAAATAGTTGGAATAAAAAGTAAAAGTAGCTAAATTTTATCACAAATCTTCTACAATTCTGTTAAGTATCATTTGAAGTTATGTTCTTTCGCTTAAAAATTTCTAAGACTTCATAGGCTTTGATTAGGATTCAAATGATTTGATTCGATGACTTTGACCACTTACTCTATTTATCAAAATAAAATCTTCGAAATAAGTTGATTTTTGAAAAATGTAACCGCTTTATCGATTTACTGATTGAAAACAAAAATATTCAGATTTTATTCAACTTAAGCTAACATATTCTGTCACATGACCAGAAATATTGATGACCTTTGGTATGAAAGGCATTATTCTAAAAAGTATCGCATTATCTCCGACTAAATTGCGTTTCACTAAAATTCTCAATAATTCAAATGTTTGAAAAATAGCATTTAATTAATGACATTAAATTTATATCGAAATTCTAATGAGGAGTTATTTCTGAAATATCGATTTAGAAAATTTAATGTAATTAATGTGTCAAACATTTTACAAATTTATCTATAGTTGAGGATAATTTTGTTTTAACTCAACAAAACGGAACAATTTTAAATATTGTATGTAATATTGATTTTAAAAATTACATTTTCGGGTTCAATGCACAGAATTATACACAGAATTATACACAGAATTTCTAATCAATGGTTATTTTAGTTTTTGATTGCTTCAGAAACTTTTAATTTGCTCTCAAAGAGTGTCTTTGCATTAATTAAGTTTTGCAATTATGGATACTTTAGTGACAGAAGAAGTTAATGCGACTCAAACTAAATAAGAAAAACTATAATTTGATCTGAAAACAGAAATGAAAAAAACCGAAATTCTAGAGAAATAGAGACGAGAGGGAGTAAAGCCATTATAAAGTTTTTAACTTAGTTTTGTTGGCACTAAAAATATGTTGATTCAAAATCAAATTTAATAATAGAACAGAACACTACAAAAATATAAATTATATCAAAGTTTGTTAGAAGTCTTTTAGCAAAATGTTTTATAGAAAATATACGGAAAACGTTATTCCCTTTCAGTACTCTTCTCAAAACTTCAATTATTGATCAAGAATTCTTTAAGAGCTTTCATTCTCTTATTCGACTCGATTTTCAAATAAAAATTTATTATTTAATATTCGGATAACAAGAGTGTTATGAAATTTCCAAAACTTATCTGCAAAAATGTTTTTTTATTTACGAATTTTATTAGATTAGAAAAAATGGACATTTGAACGAGAAAACTGTAAAATCTATTGAAAAATCGAAAAACTTAAATTTGATAAAGCAAACAATGAAAGCCTAAAATACAGTTTCAGGAGTTCTTTGTAAGAACTTCTGAATCTGAATGGAGTGATCAAGTCTCTATTTATCAAATCATCATTACTGTCATGGATTGAATTGGACTTCAAAAAAAACTTGACGATTTGATAAATGGCTGGTGAAGAAGACGAAGTCAGCTTCATTAAGAACAAACGAGTGAAAGCTTGAAGCCAACATTCAAATTTGGCCTTAATTTGATTTGAAATAAGTTGGAAAATACTACTTTCTTGCTGTAAAGTTGGATCGACTTCAGAAGACAGAATGCTTAAACATTTTCATTTATTCGATATTTGTTCCGATTAAACGAAGAACATTGAAAGATTAGTTTGTTTTTGAAGCTTGAGCTGACCTCAAATCTATAAGATTGATCATAACTGACCATTTTCGAATAAGTTGTAGCTCAAGTTTCAAGTCTTGAGCTTTTGTGCACAATTATATTGTCGGTGAATTGGACAAAAAATAGCTGTATTTCAATTACTCTTTTGAAATAACACTTTTATTAATCTCTATCCGAAATAATGCGACAAAAAGCCATAAATCATAGATAGTTGCAGTTTGCGTAACTTGAGAACAAAAGTGCAAAGTTTTCAGACTTGTTTTGAAAGACATAACTTATAATTAGAAGATTCATAGCTCGGAACAACTGTTTAACGACAATTATTAATTTCAACTGGCAATCATAACAATAAACTTTAATAATAGTGGTGATGGAGTAATCTATCGAAATATTCAGTAAAAGGCTTTCTAGAAATGCATAAAAATGATTGAATAATTGAAATAAATTTGTTTATGGGTTGTATATATTTATGAAAGAGCTTTAGTTAAGCGCTCAAAAGTGATTGCGAGTATTTTGATTAAAAGGATGAGAAGCAGTAAAAAATAACTGTAAAATTGGTAGTGAATAATTGGTGGAAATGTTGAAGAAGATTGGCATTTGAAAAGTGAATATAGAGGAAAATGACATAGACCAAAAATGTGTTACCACTTAATAACTGTGTTAAGTGCATAGAAGTATTTTAAAACTAGAGCAATCAATTTAGACGACTATTATACCATATAATATAGTGCTCCAAACCAACCAAAGTCAAATTGAACTTTCCTTTTAATTTCGTCTCAACTAGCCTTCAAATTAATAGTAATACTTAAGTTTAGCTCAACATAAATAATTCAGTCAAACTTTTAAGTATGACGTTCTGTACAATTAAACATAAAGTCCTCATTTGAATGGCTTTCAACTTTTGGATGGCTTTTCTTATTGATTAGGTTAACAAAAAGTGGTCAAATAAAACATTTACTCTAAATTGTAACAAAAACAGAATTTGGCCGAACCCTATCGCTAACAAATAGATATATAGCTATATATTAAATTTAGAAAAGTAAAGCTCAATTAATTAGGCTATCTTTTACAAACCCACTTTGTTAAGTGATAAATAGCGACAAATACAGAGAATGTAATGAAATCATTAATTTCTATAGGACTGCCCAACACTATGTTTCATATGAGAATGAATTGTTGGCGCGATTTGAGCAAAAATTTCCAGCTTTCACAACATAATATATACGATCAAATCGTTATTTCACTGTCAGTTCGCAACAATAGAGCCTTTCTTACTGTTACCATAAATAAAGACGTTTATTATTGGTTCGGCAAATGCTATAATGCCTTAGAATACAGTAAACCAAAGCAGTTGTAACATATTGTTAGCCATATTGTCACTATCGGTAATTACCTCTTTGTGGATTTCATCGACTTGACTCACTTTTTATTGGCCCCAAAAATGGTCACAACTCAAACTTTACAAGGAAACTTATTAAACTTACAAAGTTGTTTTATAATAGCTTTTATATACATTTTATATACTCTATTTTTGTAATAAATCATCAGAATAAAAGATTCAATTCTCAATCCAAGAATCTTACTCATAATCGATTGTACGGAATCAATACTGATTTAGTGCTGATACACTGATCAATAAATAATCTTGCCAATCATTCTGATTTGTTGGGGGTACTGTTGAATATCTTCTATCGACAGATAACTTTGGTTATGATTAAATTCGAGAAGACAATTCGAAAGGAATTAGAGTTCAATTATTCGAATAATAAGTGGAGAACTTTCATTTGAAAAGTATGATTGCATTAATTGAATAGAACATTAAAACAATAATCTACTAGATTTGGATATAGTATTAGGTTATATCAAATAAATTATAAGTAGGATTTTGAAGTGACTTAAATATATTACAATTAGTCCAACAAAAGCCTAACTTAGCGTAAGTCTGACATCATTTAATGATAAAGAAAATTACAATAATGTCATTAGAATAGAGAAAAATATCTATAAAACTTGAATTGTTGTGCACCACAGAAAAGCATAGCAAATATAACACATATTACGCAAAAGCAACCCAAGGATTAACGATATGACAAAAGACGCATAGGTTTTACTCTATGGTCAATGTATGCATCAGAATATGTTAGGGGATTGTTGTTTGTGCTGACAGTGTTAATGCTCTCTCAATATATAGAAGTGATGTTAATGGCTTATACCAACTGACATTAATGAGCCGAACAGAGAACACAACACAGGGCCAGAAGGAAAACGGAAATCAGACCAACTATGACAACAAGTAAACCATTGTCTGATAAGGCGTACGCGTTCTCCCACTTTCCGTGTCATGAAAATCCAATGCAAATGACTCTTGAAAAAGTAAATCTTTGTTTGTTTTCACTCTTACGGATAAGTAGTAAGAATGCTATTTATTACTGAAGAGAGACCCCTAATCCCTGATAAAACCATTCTTTTCATCTCAACTTTTATTTAAGTCGAACAAAACACGGCCCTTGTAATCATCGAGAGATCGATAACGACCCTATTCTCAAATCGAAGCTTCAAATAGATGTTTGTGAAAGTTTCAATCAAAACTGAATATTTAATAATCGATTGATTCACTCGAACGGGACATCGATCTGACAATTTTCTCAAATGAATATTAAAATCAAATGGATTTGAATGAAAATTTGAGAATAATTCAAAATGATAGGAGACTCGGCTATGCACCAGTTCAGTCGATAGATTTGGCTTTTTTCAAATCCAAAATTCAGATTCAAAGTTGAATTGGTTTTTAAAGGGATCACTCAAGTAATATTCGATAAGAAGTTATGAAATATTTATTACTAAAGAAATAAATAGTTCTTTATATGTGAATGTAATCGGAATATAATAAGGCTGGGATACATATGAACCGAAAAATGAATTGCAAATTATAAAAGCCCGGCATCTATTTAGAAATGTTACAAAATCACATTCAAATCCAATTTTTTGAGTTTTTCGAATAACAAATAAAATATGAGCCAATAAATCAAAATGAATAATCAAGATTTTTCAAGATTTTCTCAAATTTTTGAGTCTCAGAATCAAAATTTATACTCTGATAATGCATTGCAATATATTTCAATTATATAGAATTCAAAATTATTTATTGATTACGAAAAAAAACTTCAACTTTAAAAACATAGATCAATATGTTTACCGACAAAAGCCAAACCAAATGAATGCAGAACCAAAGCAGTAAAATTAGAATTTTGAGCATTTAAATAAGGATATCCAGTCTAAATATATCTTGTTTGAATGAATTATTTAAATGTATTGATTTGGTGTTTGAAATTAATTGATAGCGATTTGAGATTTGATGTGGAAATGTCGGTCTCAAAGTAGGAGAGAGACAAGATTTAAGCAAACAGTAATAATGAAAAATTCAATATATCTGAAGCAGAGTCAACACCAGGGGCCTCTTGATATTTGAAAGAAACTTGAAGTTATTGAAAGTTATTTCTCATCTTAAAAAATGGACTGAAAAATTCGGGCAAAACGTTAGTACCATAAACAAAACGATTGGTATAACTGGAATAGAGTGATACTAGCATTATGTTATTTTCTTATTCATGTCATTTTTCATTTGCTGATAAATCGGCACAAACTTTTGTTCTGCTCTGTTGATTGACCCGATTGGTTCTACTCCTGCTTTATTGTTAATTTAGAGTTATTTGTATGTCTTTCTCGAATAGTCCGAAAGCATTTGGGGCTCATTAGTGCCTAAGAGTGTATTTGATATTTGGCCGAATAGTATGAAAGGCTTGAACTGCCAAAAAAGCGAGAAACTAATGATCTAAAATAACTAATTATTTTACCTGACTATTTATCAAAGCTGAAAAAGTGAACATTTTAATTAATTCTTAGATCGATAAATGTAACACATATTATGCAAGAGCTTTATCTATGGTTCAGATCTAAATTATATAAGTTATATAATGCATCTTCAGTAATGGCACATCATATCCATTGAGTGTCATATATCATAGGACTCTCATAGGAGTATGATCTGGGAAATCAAGTGTAACTTTCAAAAAGCTAACTCCCCATACTTTTTGACTTGCTTTAAAACTTTCAGCTTTATTAAGGCTTTCGACCTCTTCACTTATTTATAAATAAAAGTAAAACTTTCGTTTTTTTTACAAACCGGAGCATATTCTTAGCTATTTTGGTGTGAGCAACTATTTCAAGCAAGTTATGCCATCTCATGCCTCAACATACTTTTCTTTATTGTTTGGCAAAAAATAGTCACATCAAACATTCAATATATTATATGAGTATAACTTATGAAAGTTATATATTTCTATACACAAGTCAAACATATAAGCCATGAATTTAATAATTTTGTCATAAGATTCACTACAGTTCGACTCATTCTCATAAACATTGCTGTTAAACATACAGAACATTCGACATAAATATTTCAAAATGAATATTTATAATTGATTTTACAATTTAGGGAATAATAAGACTATTTTGTGTCTGAGTTTTGTTGGGTTTCATTTGATGCGATGATTGTATGTTTGAATGGAATGAACTGATGGAAAAATCGATTTGATGTAAAAATACTCTGCTTTTACTACAACACAATATTCCACAAGTCATTGTCTACAGAGAGACTAATTCTCAAGCAAATTGTTGTTATTCATCAGAAATACCTGAACGTTTACTAAACAGAATAGAGTCACAAAAGTCAAGGATTGTATCAATAAATAAGTTGATGTTTTAATTTTTCATAAGTAGCTAATGAAGATTTGGCAAAAGCGAGTCATTTATTTATCTTACTAACAAAGGATTTTAGTTAATCAGCTGATTTTAGTAAAATTAGTAATCAGTCTAAGTGAAAAAGATAAGATGTATTCTTATTTTTTGGTCGTAAATTATGTGCCTTACTAATAATATCATACACCATGTTTTATTTATCTAATGCAAGCAAATTCTCAAGTTTCATGCATCTTATGCTAGTCTAACTCGGTTATATAATTTCAAACTAAATCGATATTTTATTTATAAAATTCTTCAGAACTAAATATAGTACAAAAGTTTTTAGTTTCAAATAATACTTCAACTTTAACTTCAGATTCTTTAGAAACTCCTCTGCTTTCAGCTAATTGGATATCAGTAAGCTTAAAATTTGAAAAAAATGTATCAAACTTATATTTAAAAAACAATTGAAATTATGTCTAT
Organism: Archegozetes longisetosus; assembly: GCA_018873245.2. NCBI lineage: Eukaryota > Metazoa > Arthropoda > Arachnida > Sarcoptiformes > Trhypochthoniidae > Archegozetes > Archegozetes longisetosus. The sequence continues at coordinate 10,894,509 of JAEMBT020000007.1, forward strand.
AAACTGACGAAGAACTAAGTGAAGAATAATGTGAAAAATATTCACCTGTCCGTCCATTGCCCTCCATTTCAAACTGATGGCACCATTGTTTTGACTAATAATAAGAAAACTAAATAACAACTGAATTCGCAGTTAAAGCTGTAGTAGAAGTAACGAAATAGGTGAAACATGAATCAGCATTTCAGGTAATTTTGTATATGAATCGAAAATGGTATCGATTGTTTTCAAGATAAATATATAAACGCCTGACATGATCTAAAGGCTAGAGTTAATTATAATGTTGCCTGCTTTCAGTTCAAATAAAAGTCCAGTCCTAATCAAATTTTTAAAATGTTTTAAATGCTTTACGTGAAAATATTTTTCGACATTTCAGCTTAAATTAAATTCCAGATTCGTTTTGGAGAGATTTTCTCACAAAATAAAACTTCTGATTTGTTAAACAAGTTTAGTTCCAATATCAAGTTCTTAAATTAAGATTGCATTTAGAATAGACAACGTATCGAAATCTGAAGCTATTTTCTTAGAATAATTTCTTAAATCAATTGATTGTCTCTTGAGATACAAAATAAATTTTGATTTTCAGAAACAGTTTATTTGGTAAAAGTTGAATAAATTCAAAATTACTAAATTGAAGATCATTTGACTGTAAAGCATAAATAATGTTTAACAAATAAATTTTTGTCAACAGAATCGTATCAAAAGTATCAAATTGTCAGAAGAGACATTCATATTAAAATCAGGCATTATTTCCATGTGTTTGAGTTTGCAAATAACAAAGAGAAACATTTTTATGAAGCTGATATTGAGATGTAATTCCATCATGATTAGCTTAAGAATATTTGACGCAGAATATTATCTTAACAGATATGTCAATAAGATTTTTACTTAAATTTGATACGCAAACAAGAAACCAAACAAAGAGAACCAAATGCGATATATGTTAAAAGAAATCTGACTCAATATAACAATATTGTTGTAAAGTTTAGGATCAATTGAAATAGCGACATTATGTTTAGATGAATATAAAGTTGGGAATAGAGTTAGTCTGAATTTTTTGTTTCGATGTACTCTATGCGACACTCTGGGGAAAACACAATGAAGTAGTGATACCAGTGCTCTAAACCTTATTATTGTAAACTCAATAACATTTTACTTTAATGACGATCATAACTTTCACTCAAACTCCTAATCCAAAAGAAAACTTATTTTGAAAGACAGCAAAAAATTCAAACAAACACTCCAATTGAATGGAGAATTTAAAGAGCAGTATAAATAATGGAAAATAGAAAAGATAAACATTCAGATACTATACTTTCAATGAGAGTAATTCAGACAAATTTTATGCTCAATTAAATAATATCCGAATAATACACCACATTTTCCAATGCTTTATCTCTATTCTTCTAATAAGTGACTGATGCAAATTTCCAAATTAAACATTGATTTTCTCTATACTATTTCAAAGTTTAAATGTCTTTCACCCAATCCAATGATGCCATTCGTCCCCAAAATGATGTGTTTTGAGAAACTCATTTCAATTAAATTTCTAATGTATTTGTAAGCTATTAAAGAATTTTCAATTGAAGAATTGGTTTTAGGAATCAATATTAAATAATTGTTTGGTTTGAATTGTGAATTTGTAACAAAAAATTGTTTTAGAATTAGAGTTTACGCATAAATAATTTAAATACAATAACTTAATTCTAAATATTAATACTAAGATAGCCTAATGCAATAAATTGAAAAGTATAAATTTTTCTTAATTTTCATCAGATAATTACATCTAGAAAGAATTAGTGATAATTTCAAAGCTAATCAATTGAATATGAGAAAAATAAAAATGATGACAGGAAAAGCGAATGTTCTGTAATCGCATAGAAAACATTTAGTTGATGATCAAAGCAATATCTAAAACGGGTCATCGATTAGTGTAGGCTTCAAATAGTTTAAATTCTTCTAATCTTAATGAACAGCAAATAATTAGGGCTTCAAAAATGTCTAATTTATATATTCATTTCAGATGAGCAAAATATCTGTTCAATGATCCAAATAATGGATAAGTTTTAAAGAATCTAAGCAATATTTTTTGCTTAAGATAAGCTCATTTATATTTTCAGCAGAATCCAAGTAAATAAAAATTGAACTCTTAAATCAGAAGTTTGATCATGTATTTCGGAGATAAACAACACAAAAGCTAAAGGGAAAACAACGATAATAGTTATTATTGATACAACTTGTGCTTAATATTTAGATTTAGCTAAAAGGAGAGTAATAATCGAATTACAACTCGATTTAGTGGAAATATGTTAAATGCAGAAATGAGAAGCTCACTATCCAAATGATTTAGCCGTAATTTGTTAGACTATTTTTCAAAATTTTATTAAAGGAAACCTGAGTGTCAACTTAAGATGAAATCAGACAATTTGCAACATTATTAAACATGAAAAAATGATAGGAAATATGTGAAAATTTCATCTACGATTTCCTTATCAATCTGAGACTAATTTAAGTGATCTCCAGAATAGCAGATCATTAAATTTTACCCTAAAAGTTATGATTGAGCTATCGGAAAATAAATAACTGTTTCCGAATTTAAAGTGAATTTAAGCCTTACTAATTACCATCATTTTGATTTATAATTTCCTTTCTAAACCAATTAAGTTCAGTTACTTCTAGTTTAAATCGGTTCAATTTTGTTAACTGAACTGAACTTAACTTAACTTAACTGTTGAATAAATGTCGATATTCTATAAAAGTTATATAAGTTCTCACTGTTGGAATCGTTTGGAAGTATTATATGATGACTTAGTCTCTCTTCGAAGCGGAATCTCTATATTTTTGAGAACACAAAGTAAGCAATAGAAAAACTGAAATCTAAAGAGTTACTTTTGATCAAATAGCGTTTTATGCATAACTCGCTCGAGATATGATCACATGAATTTTCTTTTGCTACCCTTTAAATGCGAATGACTTCGCTACTTGTTGTTTTGAATATGTGCGATGTGTGCGCTGACAGTTTGTATTAAGATTGATGATCACATATTGCTGTCAATTGGCAGAAGTGAGAAGGAATGAGAACATATCAAAGAGGATGAGAGAGAGAGAGAGAGAGAGAGAGAGAGAGAGAGAAAGGGAAAGGGAGAGAGACGAGTATGTAAGCGATATAACACCAAATTTTGTGCATCCTTTTATACTATATTACGAAGGATTTGTATATGAAACAGGAACTAAATAAATGATTGATTATAATTTCTACAACACCAATGAGTTCTTAATAATATTGAACAGAATTTTTTGGGACTGCATTAAAATGCATGACTTAGTTTATAGAATTTGCATTTTTAAAATTGTTCTTAAAAAAAAGATTACCATATTCCTAAGAATTAGCATTTTTTCTAATGTGACTTCATTTATAAAAATATTTAACATAAACAGCACTCCACTCAATGTGATGGCAATCCTTATCTGTTTTATTGATGAAGTCAAGTATGAATAAGAATAAGTTAAGAGTATTATGGGAAAGACAGTTATGCATTAGATATTCCGAAATTATCAAAACAAACTAATAAATAAAAATAAGAAAATAGTTTGAATCTCACAATAACTCGATATAGGAATAAATTTTAATATACAGTCCAATTCAAGTCATTTAAACCTGATTAATAAATGCAAAAGTCATCAAATGTAATAAAAGATAGACTAATTGACTTGCACTAAACAAATAATGAGTTAACTCAATTGATTGAAGCGATCGAAATAAGAAGAGGCAATAATTTGCATTGTTTTGCTGTTCAAATAGATTTGGAAACATAGAGTAGAGTAGAAAGAATTGGATACATAGAATAGAATAGAAAGAATTTGACAGATAGAAAGAGTATCCAAATTAACTATTTAAATATGCTGATAGAGAGAAAAGTTGAGCTTATATAAAAAAAAGATATTCAGCTATTTAAGTGACTATTGTAATAGTTGGTGTTCGCAATGAAGGAATGGTAAATTTCATATAAAAAACGCGATCGACCATTTCGAGTAGAATTTTGGTCTATAGTAAAAAAGCACTTTGAGCATTAAACTTTAAAACCAATAAACTCAGCCTTTAGTAAATAACACAATCCACTTCTGTCGAGAAAATGACATTTACTTCTTTCTCTCTAACTCATAACCGTTCCCTCATCTGATCAACAAAATTTGCAGCAAAATGTTATGAGAATTGTTTGCAATTGTTATTATTTTTCATATGAATAAAACAGTATATGAATAAATCCAATTCTATGCTCTTATTCAAAAGTTTGCCATTAGTTCAAATTTTTAGATACCTTCAAGAGTACGAATTTAGGCAAAAATTCAAACAACAGCTACACATCCGTTGTGTTTTGCATTCAAGTTTTGAGATTTTAAGCATCCAATTCATTAAGAGTGTGACACTTCCATGAATTTGCGAATTCCATCAAATAGTCTTCAAATATTGCATAGAATTGGCATTCGTTCAGATCAGCCTTTGTTGAGCTGTTTCCAAACACATTATTCTATCTTATTCTGTATAAGATATGCACCACTCTATCACTAAAGATCTAAAACTTCAAAAATTAACAATAAATAACTTAAACTTAAATTATTTTAACAAATTTGAAGCGAAAGTAATTAAAGCGAATGTTTTCAACAGAACTTTTGATGGAAACAGTTAAAGTTAAATACAATAGTGAGCTTCAGTTTGAACTTTTGACCATTAAACTGATTGGCTAATTAAAAATATGTTTTGCTTTAAAGCGCGCCAATACATGAATGCGTGAATAATATGTAAAATTATGCATTTGTTTAGTACGAATTTGAACCAAAATACTGGACAGATTAGATTTGGCCGACAGATTTTGTATCTTTAGCCAAATTGTGCGTTAGTTTTGATTAAATGAGCTCAAAATATTTAAGAATGTAAGAAAAATTTCGATTTGATGGACTATTTCGATTGTAGATAAAAACAACTAATTTGAAGAGTCATTTAAGAGCCAAACTTTATTATTGAGTTTAGTGGCACTTCAGTGAGTGTTTGAAATTTTTATTTGATAATACAATAAAATCTAATTGGATATGACCTCAGCTACTAAAGAGAGTATAAAGAGAATATGGGACGCAATATTTCTTCATTTAAGCTATCATTAGTTCAAGAATTTAGACTATCATTAGTACAACAAAGACGTTTCATACCGACAAATAATCCAAATAACAAATCAAACCAACAACAGAATAATCTTTAATGTCGAATAAGATAGTTATATAAACTTTTATGACAGTAATACTCAGAATCACGATTAAAGTTGATTATGAAAAATAAAGTAAATATTTTCATATAAATATCAGTAATATTGTTAAACAAACATGTCTTGTAGTGATCTGTCAGGGGTCTTTCTCCAAAACAGATAGATCCGGAAGACCACAGTTTACCACTATTTTTCATACCATTACAATCAGTATAAACATTGAGAAACAGCTGCTGGCAATGACGTTCAAACCATTTTCTGGCTCTCTCTTACATTTACTCATATCATATCTTTTGCAGTGTTCCCCTTCAGCCTGGAATCGAAAATAAAAGCAACTTTTGCTTATTGAGAACGGTTTCTCTTTTTCTCAAGATTAATGTGCATTTTGTTTCTGTTGCTCACAAATACTCATATCTAAAGACATAGAAAAACATAGTCTGATATTTAGACACATGGCTTCCAGTCATTATCCGACATGGCTTCCAGTGATTACCCGACATGACTCCTAGTCATTATCCGACAGAAGCATGAAATTTCATGTTCTTCTCTGACTTAAGAGAATGAGTCGTTTAGAACGAGCCAACATTTGGGAGATTTTAAAGTACTAGATTGTGTACAGCTGTGATCCTTTTGCCGATTTTTTGGAAATGGGATAATTTTGCCCTCAATCGCCTATGACTGGAATAAGTTTATAAACTTTGATCACTAGAAAAAAATCACTGCAAACATATATCATATCATATTAGATTGAATGCTTTTTCAGTAGCAGTAAAATAGCTCAATATATATATATATAACACACTAAACCCCTAAACCTAAAACTGATATTCCAGTGCTGCCAAACTAAAAATCCTTTTTATATCCATTTTATGGAAAATTATGCCACAAGTAGATATTGGAAAACAAGATAAATATAGATAAAATAAAAATCCATTCCATCAAACTTTCGATAGAAGATCGCTTTTGAATTTATGCACAGAGTTTTCCTATCAATTTATTACTCAAACAAATTAAAGTCAGCGAGTATTAAAACAAGTTATTTCGTTTCAACTTCGGAAACATATCAAATGCTCCCAACATAACGACACAGCTCAACAGCCAATCCATTTCAAACAGGATATAGCAGAATATGAAATACCCTCAATAAGTAACAAATTATTGATCAATTAGCTATACAATAATCAATGACAATAACAAGTTTTTTATGGGTTTACTTGTGTTTCATTGCATTCAAACATAGGATCTGAAACTCGTAATTCACTCGAATAAGCTTTAAATCAGTTTCATTTCATTCAAAAAATAAGTGGAGAGAGAGAGAGAGAGAGAGAGAGAGAGAGAGAGAGAGAGAGAGAGAGAGAAAAAACTTTTCCAAATATTGAAAACTAAAAGCCTCTTCTTGTAGTTTTAAGAATTTGCGTTGTCATGGAAACAAAGTTGAAATAAAATTGAAAAGAAAGTGGATATGATCTGCAATATTATAGGTTATGTGAAGTGATGAGAAGAGACTTACGCAAAGAATTCATAGATGAGAATATGAGTCACGCGTAAGAACAATATCTTACATTGAGGTTCAGTATGAAGAAAAATTATTTTCATGTTACCCTAATGCCAAAACTCCTATGTCTCTCTAACTAACATATTATACTATAAATGTTTACATTGATTCCTATACTTTAACTTATTTATTACACTTTTAGACCCAGAATATCAGTTCGAGTATTCATTATTTCAACAACTGATTCAATGTAATCATACATTTCAGACTTTTGCTGGTATCTCAATTAACCATTTGATTAAATTATGCCTAATTAAATTTAAATTTTCAATTGCATAAAATTCTTGTTGAATGTGAAGTTATCTGCTGAACTTTTCTAATATTTCAGGTCAATCTTTAATGGCAACCAAAATTAAAAATTTAGAGTTGACTTCAATATTCAATTTATTAGATTGGTTTCTATGCAACAGTCACTTTACTTTTGGTTTAGGGACTGAAAAAGGCTAATATCCATGAATACTAGTATAACAAATCAAAAATGATAAACTGATAGATATATACCATCTTTTCTGTGCTCAACATTCACATCAACAGGCATTGGATCGCATCTTAAAAGTACATGAAAAAAAGTATTTTGTGGAAATTGCTCCACAAAATTGCGATTTACAGTATTTGGTAAAATATTTATTCAATTTTTTCTCCTTAAATATTTTGCAGACATTCCTTATTTGTAATTTCCTTTGCAATTTCCTTCATTTTTTGTAAATTCTGTGCTTCATTTTCTAAAAAAGGAGTCAAAACTGGAATTAACTGCCTTAAGGCCTATCATATAAAGCGAGTATTTGATGAAAAGTTCACTCAAAATTTCGTCAAATAGTGGGCAAACAACGAAGAGAAATGGGATAAATATTTGAAGTTTTATAGCAATCAATTGCTTATGACATAATTAGAAATTTTAGTTTGAAAAAAAGAATGGATTTCATATGACTATAGCTTATGAATAGAGAGATTTCATACTTTCAATAATATAGTCGAGGAATTTGAATAGAAATTTCATAGAATTTTTTCAAAAATGATATGTTTGCTCTCACAAATGAAACACCTATTATTCGAGCTAACATTGATTCAGTTGAAAACATGAAATCAAAATTCTGTTTTATTATTCTCATACTAGAATGTGAGAAAATTCAGTTTACGGTAATTTCTAGTTTCAATCCAACAACATTTCAATAGTCCAATGCTCTCAAATTCGTAGCAAAAGAATAATAGAAATGATAACTTATTTGAGTTTATTATAAAAGTTGATTTGAGTAGGATTTTGATTTAGGTTGAACATACAGCTAAATAAGTTTTGCTTTTATGGTTAACGCGCTGTAACTCAATTTTGAACCATTTGCAAGAATAGGTGTTTATTATGACTATATTAGTATAGCTAATGACTCAACCCATCAATTTTTCATTCCTTTATTCGATTTAAAACTAAATCAATGTATATTTCCCTCAATATTTCCTACTTTCCTACAAATCATTAGTCTTTATGCTAAAGTTTGTTAGCCCTGAAAAAAGTGAACAAACTACTGAAGGCATTGAAGAAGCTACATTCAAACAAATTTGTTGTGAGTCAAATTAATTAAAATATTCATTAATGATTATGATTAATTGAAATGTTGAATTTATAAAAAAAATAAATCTGATTGAACAGATCTCTTGAAAAGGCTCTACTATTAAGTTTGATTTGGGTCTAACTGTTATTTTTTATTAAAGCTTCGCTGTTCGCCACAACGATAGTTAGCGCTAATTTCTGAACATTATAAACTAAGTTATGGTTTCAGATTATTATTATCTGGAAATTATATCCTAATCAGATTATTGTCTCTCTTCTGGAGTTCGTAAAGACCATAATAAAATTTTCAGATAATAAAGAAAAAGCTCAGAAGATTGGATACACGTTTGTGGTCTGACTCCCAAACTCTCTTTTTAAATTATTATTTGTCAACAATCTATGAATAACAATGAATTTGTTACTTTGAAACAAATTTGAGGTTTTGAGAAATCTTATTCTCTGAAATTACAACAGCTTTGAAAAACGAAAAGCTGAAGAACAAGATAGAGAAACTAAGTCTAAAAGTACACATTCGTACTAATTTGATACAGAATTTAGTGTAATAATTGAAGAAACAATGTTCTCTGGAGTCATTTGAAGCATTAATTTAAATGAAGTTTGACGAGATTGGAAATTATATTTTGTAAAACAGTTTTGCATAAGTGCTATCAAGTTTCAGATTAGCTCAGTTTCAATTATAATGTTAATTAGTGTACAAACAGTGATTCACATAAAATTAAATGGAAGTAATTCAAGAATCGATTTTGTCATTATATACACAATCAATGTCTGACTCGTACTCGAGAAAGAATTTATGGAAAAAGTTATTAAATAAAAAATAGCGGTCACGAAGTAAGAAATAGGATCTAGTTCTTAATCTACGAGCTAAGGCTATTGTAGAGAAAAACTAAAGTAAATTTTTATTTTTATTTCCTCTTATCTTTCTTCGAAATTATCCAATAACGAACATCGAAAGCAATATGATCTAGAGATCTGTCCATTTCCTTCCTATGTTGCCCCTTATTGTACCAGTTGTGAGATAGACGGAAGCATACTATTGCTCGAGCAATCAAATGGCAGCAATTGCAAAATGACTAAAGAAGTCATATATCAGCCTTTTAAGTATCATTGCAAATGGAGAATAAGAGAATAACGCACAAAATAGGGGATCCGCATATAACACACAAATGAGAATAAGATATATATATATATATATCTTACATATACTCAATAAAACAACCCTTGATAGCAACAAGAGAGGTACGGTCGCTATGTCTGTCTACCTATCATACTCATCAATTGGCTGCTAAGTCTTATTTGTAATTTGCTTTCTGTCCAAATTCAATATAAAGCAAAACAACTCATATCCGACATATTAGGAGAAAAGCATGCTACTGTGAGACATTGATACTAGTTGCTACCAGAGATTACTGTTTTATTGAGTGTACAAGATATATATATTGTGTGTGAGATATGTTGGTATGGGAAAAGTTTTAGCTGGAGGCAAAATAGAGCAAGTATGAAATGTGTAAGAGAGTAACAATATAAATGATTGAAATAAAAGTCAAAAGAAAAAAGTAATAAGTATCAAACCATCTAAAAGTTAAACCTAAAGACGTTCACTTGAATGGTTAGAAAAGTTTTTCCCTTTACTCCATTGTTCTCCGAAAACGTTAAGATAAGTTATAAAGAGTTAGTACTAGTATATGATCATAAAGTTAATGCCTGGCGTTTTACTATTTATTATTCTGGTAGGAAAAGAAGTCTACTCTTTATGCATAGTTCGGGACATTAAAAGGCATACTATATATGATGTTATTATAAAAAAAAATTTACGACTTCCAGTCAGAAAATCTGGTTTTAGATACAGGAAAATTAAGTTATCGTACAATTGGAGTACTGTTTCTTTTATATGTGTCTGACTTATGAATTTATCTGCCTATCTATTCCTATCTATTCCTATCTATTTCCATCTCCATCAATACAGACAGCGATCAGCCAGACTTTAATTTCCGAAAAATTAACTTACAATTTATGAAGCAAATCATTCATACAAAGTGTAATGCGCTTCAGATCATTTGCTCTAATTCTTATAAACTGTTTGAGAGATAAAAAGGGAGAAATAATTGGAAAAAAGAAATCAGGCAGAAACCAAAATAGAGTAAAAGTAATCACTGATATGGCAAAATAGGCAATAGGCGGCACAATCGCTTCTTTTCTTAAAGTATAGTAATTTATATCAAGACTTTGCTCTTCATCAATACTAATGAAAAAAGAAGTAAAAAAGAGCCGGTAATCAAAGATAGCAAAAAGGGTGGATAAGTTACTTGTTTTTTTTAAGAAACTACTAGTTGAAGGTTGAGATGCTAAAAATTGTGTGCACTCAGTCCGACCTAATTAACACTAATGAGCAAACCTAGTTTCACAACTCCACTCCATTTCCAATCGTCAGTCAAATTTTCTTCCAAACATTAATTATTGTTATCTTCTGATCGTGAAAAATCATTATATTTTCCAAATTATTCGTCTGTTTATTTAGATAGTTTTGACACATTTTAATATACAAAGTAATCTGTGAAATTGAAATAATAGTATCGATCTATTTTTCAAAGCGTAATACGAATATATAATATGAATATATTGCGTTATTTCCACAATTTCTGGTTAAATAGATACTCTTATTTCGTTAAATAGATACTCTTATTCGTTAAATTAGGTTGAACACAATTGCTAACAATACTCTTATACAGTGCTGGCAATCCTATACTGTATATGTACTTTCAATTTATGAGATTCTATTTATATTCCTAGTGATAACTTACGTAACTGTATCATTAATATTGACTCTGACAGTTATTCTTGAACTCTGGCTGCCATCCAGTTCGAGTTCTCTGATTATTCTTAGCGCGAGAGTCAGTGTGTCTTCTCTACTCTTGTTTCCAACCTAATTTAATTTTTTTTAATGAGATCTTTCAAGTAAATAACTCCGGAAATAAAGAAACTCAAAAGTCAGTTCAACTTTTTTTTAACTCAAACTGGGCTTCAATTCTGTCAATCCAGATGAATGATTGTGACACAATGAGATTACAGGTGTGAATGTGAGGATTTGCTTTAAGAATAATGAGAACTCAAATTGAACTTCATTCAAGCGCATGTCATTCTATTATCATAAAACCATCGTTTTATCTAAAAATATCATAAAAAAAAGTTACTAAAAATCTTCAGAATGTAACCGTTGCAACATTTTCAGAAGAATTGATCAAGAATTAAAATTCAATCTTTCAAACATTGAAACATTGAAACTTCTGAAATGATAGAAATTTATGAGAGAAAATTAATTTTAGAAGGTTTTCTTGGAAAATTCAAATTTTTTACTTTATACAAACGGTGACACAGAAGATACAAAGATTTGGTCTTTTAATTTGAGTTTTGTAAACATACTGTAGATAAGATTGTGGGGGAAATGAAAAGATATATGTGTGGTTAGAATATAAGAATAGAATGATATTTGACGTTTTTTGGAAGACGCAATCAATCTTTAAGACATACATTATGTTTGATTAGAAGAGCAATAAAATATAAAGATATTCCATCACAATCACTATACTTGAAAGCTTTGTTAACTTGCCATCAAATCTACCATATGGAACAATGATCTGGTAAAAGATAACAATATCACTATTGTTATCTTTATTGATTATACCTGTAATTAATGATCATATTTCAAGTGAACATCTAATCTTTAAGATAGTGTTTATAGAGTTTTATTCGAGAACTATAGAAATATAATCTGAATTTTTTTTCTAAAACTCTCTACTGAAACACCAAATTACACTCTATAGTATAGCTCTAAGGCGTTTCTGGTTTTGTTTTCATATCAAACTAATATTCTTTCATTTTGATCAGTAGATAAGTCAAATCTTATATGAACAACAATCTAAGGTAAGTTTACTTAGCTATAATAGTGTTGTCACCGTTTCCCCATATAAACGACAATATCAAAACAATACAAAAATCAAAACTTCCAAATCTAACCACAAGATCACAATTTTAAGGATCACCAAAACGTGTATCATTAACGAAATTAATTGTGTCCTTATTAATTGTGTTCAATTGCTATTACTTTCTACTACACTCGCACTGTGTTGAACATTTCATTTATGAATTTACAGAACTAGAATCTTTTGTTTAAATTTATGATCGTTTTGGTTAACCATCAGTTTTAAGTTAGACAAAAATTGAGATCATTTTTATTACACAAAATTCAATTATTCCGATCTCTATTTACACTGATTTGTTGGTCATTTGATTGTTTGCTATTAAGATTTATTTCCATCAAATTAAGACTAAGTCGAAAATCAAACGGAATTCGATAACTTAGCGTAAACTTGGACATTTTTGTTTTGAAGACATTAACGGAATGTGAGAAATGAGCAAAAATAATGTTTATAAAGTGTAAAGAGTTGACAATTACTGAGCATTGATGGAAATAAAGGGCTTAAATATAGCGACAAATATTTTTATGATAAAGAAACACTTCAAGTCATTTATATTAGATGAGAATTGGAGGAAAAGTGTCTCTAAAGACTATCTAAAAACAATGTTAAGCACTTGAATGTTCTACAAATTATTTCTAACCTTATATTTTGTGTCTTCTGTTGTCGTAATTCAATGTATAATTTGATGTTCACCCATGAAAATCATATTATGATAAGTAAGTGATCGGCCCTCAGCTCAAGTTTCAGACCACTTAAATTCAATTATTGCTCAATTTCTCGATAAGAAACTCATAAAAGCATTGATGAAAAAATTTAGAAAAGAAAAGCATAAAAATTTTGGTGAGAGATCTGATTGAATGGTCTGGTATTGGAGTGTTGTTGAAAGAGCTTTTATGTTGAACATGTGCTCGTTATGCTTGAGAGGCATATTTTCAAACTAACTATAAGTATAAACAATGCCTAACCACTCATAATATGGTAATTAGAAAATCGTTTTATCGATTCACATCTCAATTGAAAAAATAATTATTAAACTAACAATTTTTGTTAGTAACTCACATGGAATTCATGAATCTTCCAAAATACAAACAGCTATTTAAAGTTTAGTTTCTTCGGATCTTATTTCTAACTCAAATCATTACAAAAAGACAGAGACAGACAAACGGAAATGTCATAGTCATGAACTCATTGAAGATAATTACAGAAAATTCGCTGAAGACCAGACTTCTTTAAAATCAAACAAAGTAATGGTTTAGTTGAACTCTAAATTTAGTTGAAATGGCAGTTATAATACTAATATGACTAGTACAGTGAATTCCATTTATAGTGAACACTATACTGAAGAGAAATGCGTGAAATTGTATACTGAAGCGTATAGATATAGAGAATGCCTAGTTGTAGTATAGGATTTTATCTGGAGCGATCCGTTCAATATAAAGAGGAACGACTGTCTTTAGTGATGTTAGTAATGCTTAATCCATAGTTATAAAATTAGAGTTTTGTTATTCTTTTTTCATACTGGTACAAATGATATTAGAGGGATAAGTGTTGTACTCTTTAATCATATAAATATATAATATTAGAGAAAGTAAATAAAAATAAGAACTCTTTCACGCATTCAGCTTACATACGATTGAAATCTTTTATTTTCGGTCCGATTTGCTCAATATTACATGCATTAGCACTCAAGGAATAAATGCTGGATTAATGACAAATACTAACTCAATATTTTCTTTGCTTTTTGGCTCAGTAAAACAAGTGTCAATAAAAGGATAACACCAACTTAGCCAAAGAGAAGCCATGAAAAGTTGATGCATAAGTTGAGTGATAGAAGAAAGCTGTTGGTTCATTTTCTATTCGTATTGTCCATGTATTAGATATAAAGGTGTTAGTCTATGACTTGGCTGATAGCGGAATAATGCATAGTTTATATATGATTCTTTATATATCATTCTCTATATATGATTCTCCATATTTGATTCAATATTAGTTATAAGACCATTGCATACATTGAAGAGGCAGAAAAGGGGGAGAATAGAAGAACATATCCAAATTCAATATCATATGTTCTTGAGGTTTTCTATTACTGGTTTAACGCCACTCAGTGGATTTTTCGGTATATGTCAACGTGTTTTATTTTCCAAATTTATTCAATATTCAATCAACTGAGAGATGATTTTTCAGCATAAGCTACAAATTGATTTTATAGGTTGGATAAATTTCACTTCTATGCAAACGATTCGATACTTTGATGATCCGTATTAATCTAAAACCAGTAAAAGCTTGAAAAGATTGAAATTAGTTATCAGAGTGAAAAAAATTCGATTCAATAGTAGATCATTTTGAAGTTTTCCATGAATAGCAAATTCAATCTAAATGGCTAGACTCAAAGTAAATTAGATGAAATCTCCTGCGGCACAATATTCTGTATCTGCCTTTCGACTCAAATAATTTTTTTAATTCGGTCTCAAAAATCATCTGAGAACCGAAACTTTAACTTCGCACAAGAAACTGATCGATCGTTGAATTGATGTCGAAGAAATGACAAAAGTGAGTGGCATTTGTGAAATTCTGCCCTTTTTTTGTATGGACCCTAATCGATACGTGAAAAGGGACACAATAGAATACAATTGTCACTCGCAAATAAGCAAAATATCAATTTTGATATTCAAATTTGAAATATGAGAAGTGACCAAAATAGAAAATAAATTATAAATCCGGTTATGTTGAGAGACAAAATTGAATAAGGCACAAAAATGTGAAATTGAATAATGTACACAAAGATGCGAATGACAATAATAGAAAAAAGTTGTTTCAGCTCAGAGTAATAGTACAGAACTAATGCGAATTAGGCATTAGTTTATCTTATCTGTCAGATAAAGTCTATATTTGATAAGAAATAAAGTTCTTTTTCTGAAGCAGTCTTTTTCAATATTGATTTAAATTCTATGCCAAATCAAAATATTTTTAAATAATAATTAAGTATATTTTTAGCAGACATGCCGTTCATATTGTTTCGAGAATTAGACTAAAAGTCAAATTCAGATTAGAAATAATATGACAACGAGAGAAACTGCTGGATAGAATTTCCCAGTTGTTCCGATTCGGTTGCCATAGCTGTGATGCTCTCATCTCATGTTCTCTCTCTCTCTCTCTCTCTCTATCTCTATCTCTATCTTCCTCTATTATTTTTCTCTCTTTTACTGAACAGTAATGTGTAGGCAAGACATTATGTTAGAACCTCAGTGAAAATCAACTTAAACATGAAGAGAAAGTGAAAATAATGTAATGTGTACTTCACATACGCGCACGTTAAAGGTATTCGTATATCCGTAGTAGGGCTTATTGAGATATTGTGTGCATCATTCATGGTTTGTCTATAAGCTGAAAAAAGCAAGTCTTACTTCAAGTATAACATGAATTTTTCTGTTGCATTACATTAAAAACTTTTACTAACCTAACCCGAGCTAACCTAAAAAATCGTAAGGTATCAAAAGTTTTGGTATCATTTTAGGAACGATGGCGGTTGTAGTATGAGGTTGACTGGTATGCGGTATGTGTGGCAACATTATGATACTCTCCATTCTATCCATTGCGACGTGGATCGCATTGCCAAATAGATAAGACACGTCAGGCCAACAACATAACATGCCTTCCAATAGAGTTACACATGCAATGAGTGCTCTAACGTTTCGCCTCAACAATCAGATAGTGGAGTATAAAAAATATATAAAATAAAATAGTGCTCAAAATCGATGATACTGTGTGCGGTTGAGCGCAGTTGAACACAAAAATTTGTGATCTATTGCTTACTACAATAAACTATTTAATCGTAAATCGTAATCATTAGAAATACTATTTTTCAGCCAATTTCAAACATTTTCGATTCTGTTCACTTGGTTTGTAAATATTCGTAATATTTGAACAGATTTGCAAATATGAAGTTATTGTAGAGAAAAATAGCAAAAAGAGTATTTAATGGAATCTCTTTAATAATTGACGAATTTGATTAACTGTGACAGAGATGAAAAGATGCGAATTAGGTCTGTTCGTTGGCATCAATTTAAAATTAGCACATATTGAGAAGCTTTCATGGCTCTCAACAGTGTATTGCATTAACTTAATTCAAATGGCGGATACGTTTTGCTACTAGAAGCAATTTTTAATATTTTCCATCTCTTCTATTTTCACATTTCAGTTAAGATAAAATGGCTTCGAATAAATCAAAAAGAGTAATAATGAATTTAAACCAAAATATTTACTATTTTTAATACTCTCTGTAGGAAAAGAATTGAAGAAAAACTGGACTGAGCATTAATAAATGATTAATGGGAAAGCGTTA
This sequence comes from Archegozetes longisetosus, assembly GCA_018873245.2. Lineage (NCBI taxonomy): Eukaryota > Metazoa > Arthropoda > Arachnida > Sarcoptiformes > Trhypochthoniidae > Archegozetes > Archegozetes longisetosus. Next base: position 10,911,202 of record JAEMBT020000007.1, read on the forward strand.
GAGTTGTAGTTCAGCATAGAGTACATAAGTATAGCATCGCATTTAGCAAATCATAGTTATAAAAATCAAACAGATAGATCTTTTCATTAACATGTTTGACGAAAGCCAGTAATGACAGCAAAAGTGCGATCAATAGATAAAGACAAACAAAACTTGACTCTCTTAAGCATCTGATAAGTTAGAAACAGTAAATTTAAACAATCAATAAATTGGTAATGATTGGGAGAAGGATCAGCTGTTAGTGCTTCTGTTGTACTAAGAGTTTAGTTAATTCGTGTATATATATATATATTCTGAGACACTTAAATAGCTATATTGTTGGCGATGAAGAATTGAAGTTATAATAGAGCTAAATATTTGATTTAATGAGGGATTAAATGGCATCTGTGCCTTACAGTTGCTATTTAGCAAACGAGTTACTAAATTTTCAAGAATTAACTGTCTTATCAAAACTTGCGAATAAATTAACTTAAATTAGACTGAATTTAGACTGAATTTGGAATCTGATTTTTTATCTGTCAAATGAACCGCTAATGGCAAAGTTTAAATAAAAACTCCATAAATTATTGAGGAAAATTGAATTTTTGATTTGCAGCATCTCAAAAGTTTTATTGATGCATAAATGTTGCAAATACTGACAGCTCAAACGAATTTTTCATCATTTTTTCCTGTCTAAAGTTGCTTTGATCTAAAATTTTAATCTATTTTAATAATTCATCATTTGAAAGCTTCTCGCTTTTAGAAGTTTGAGTTACATTCAGTTTACAGTTAATTTTGGTTTTAAAGGTCAAAGTGATGTGATTTTGTTTAACATTAGTCAACAAATACAATACTAGGGTGTATTCCTAAACCTAAAACTTCGTTTAAACATGCAATTTCAAAAGTCAGATTTGAATATATCAAAATTCAACATTTACATTATTCAATAGAAAATCAGATTTAAATATCTGAACCTAACACTGATTTGTCTGAAAGATTGGTTGAGCAACAGTAAGTACCATTTAACTTTATATGAAACAAGTATTGACACAATCCTGAATAATGGCATGAGAAGAAACTACTAGCAAAATGATGCTGTTTCCGGATCAACATTGCCAAAGCTCACAGTTAGGGGAGGGCGGGGGTGTCTCATCACACAAAGTATTGTAACGTCGATAGGCTTCGACTGAATTAATCACATAAATTACAGACCAAATTACTGACCAGAATGTCATGTCTAGCTTTACTTTATTATGACTTTCTTACAAATTAAGGTCACATACAATGGCGGAAATTTTCTATATAATGCCTATCAGGCTGCCTTCTTTGCCATTTCCGGCTAATTACGTTTCGATCACGTAAAACTTGAATCCGATTTATATTTCATTCTATACGAAGCTTTATTCATTGGAGTCAAATTGTTTTTCAATAAGTTTTCTTTTCTCGTTTCTCACATGTATTTTTCATAGCATATCACATTTCTTTTTAAAATACACTTCAATACATATCAATCTGAAAACGCGTGAATCGCACAAATCGATCAAAATGATTTGACAAATTCCAATCGATTGGAACTGTCAAAAAATTCGGTACAACTAAAACAAATGTAAAATCTAATTTTCAATTAGATTTTCGGGTAAAACTAACAAAAGAATTTAAAGAAATTTGAAGTACTGTGGTACGTGGAGTGTTAGGCAAACTGAGCCTCTGCTGAATAATTTAAGGGCTAATGTATTTTTACTGCCTTTTGCATTATTCCTGCATAACACGATTCTTTCGCCAACTATAATAATGCAGTCTTTCTTATACCACAACTTATGCGAACCTGTGTTTCAGTCATCTATTATAATATAATACGCGCATCAAAATTACCATACATTGAATTTTCGATTCTAATACCAGACATAGCTCTGATCCAACAGCTTATGAGTGACTCTTTATTCTTATGGTGTGTTTCTGTGGCATCGCTTTGAAAGAAAAATTAATTTGATATTTATTGAAAGTGGCTTTGCTTTTCTCACTGACATTTCATCCAAAATACATAAAACTCAGGATTATATCGAGAAATTCATAAGTGACTAGATATCGATTAAGAGAGTTCTCGGGATTATTACTAACATATCAAATCTGAGATAATGGAAATGATTTATGTTATGTTATGTTACGCTCAAATGATTTGTGTTCGTGTTTCTGTCAGTGTTAGCACAAGTGATAAAAGTTTAGTAATTATTTATTTGTTTATTAAATATAAATATCACTTAATGTAATGATCGAAAGCAAGATTAAAATAGGTTTTACTGAAATTTTTCTAAATTCTTATAAATTCAGTTCTGACTCAAAAACTGATAAAAAAATATGTAGTTTTGATGTGAAAAAACCTCTGAATAAAGAAAAGATTAGATTTTGAGCGTGTATTTGAACACAAAAACGTACAAATACAAATTTAAAGTGATTCTCGAATTGTATGGCCTTTATTTTGCTAGATATTGAATATCAGACAAAATCCTTATTCAATTTTTTTTTTCAACGAAGGATACGTCAGAAATAAATTGATACCAAAACTTAAGTTCTCAGATAGAAAATGAATGCTTCAGTTCAGTAATAGTAAACTTTAACTGAAGCCAATGACAATATCGATGATGTAGTAAAAAGAGCAAGATAGTTCTACATTCAAACAGCTTAAAACCCTTGATAGCAACCAGAAATGATGAGCTGTCGTGGCATGCTTTCCATCACACCATAATATTGAACATATTAGGGAATCTGTAGAATATGCAGTGTGTAGTAAGACAAGAAAATTCTAAATCAATTTTAAATTTTAAACAAACTAATGCCCCTCATAGTTAGGTTGACATAGAAACGGCTGTTTTCTTGTTTCTATAGAGGATTATTAAATTTGCAAGTGTACTATTTCTGTATTTTTAACCTCAAAACAGACTCAAATTGCAGCTGACTTGTCAGTATAAAAAACAGTATTTGCTATTTGATGGATTTCACTTCCGAAAAAATATATTATATTTTGAGATAATTGGATGTCTTCTATATTTTAATTAAAGGCACGTTTTGCAAATATGAAATAAATGAAGAAAAATCTATTTTCTAGCAATAAATCAGCGGCGCATCAAATAATGAAATATTATTGCAGTTCGTATATTGAAAAGTATTGACCGAACAAAGTCATTAAAAGAAATAATTGCTGTTATAGTGCATAAAAATGAACCAGAAATTGATTACTTTGTGCAATGCATCCATGATTAATGTGTTAATTAGAGCCAACATTTTAAAACAGCTGTTGAGCCATAAGCATAAGCGTTTTGAATTTGTTAAAACAAACAATTGCAAGTTTTAAGTATTGCTGTTTGAGATATGCTCACATTATAACTATAGGCCTTAAGACGAGCTGATAGCGTGCAGGTCTGCCGTTAATTATTCTGATCACTGTTATGTAATGATATTTTAAATATGAGTTATAAACCAGTAGAAAAAGTTGCAGGTTTTATACACAGAGCTTATAGTTAGATGGTTAGTCTGACTTAAGCAGTATTGACTGACATGGTCACAACTTATACGGTAAAGTCGTTATTATCCACGCATCTGCTGTCATCAGGCATCAACAAATGCGAATTAAGGATTAGAAGCAAACCCAATACTATCTCTTTTAATATAAAAGCCTAAAACTTGTCTAAAAGCAAAGAAAATGAGAGAAAGCCATGCAAAGAGCCAGAGAAGAGCAGAGAAAATTAGCAAAAACTGTATTCCGTGAAATTACTTTTGGTAGTGACAGAGAAGAGAAAATGCAGTGAAAAATATATGTTTTAGTTAATAGGTTAAGATAGTTTGGTTGTTTAAAAACTCATTAAATTTGTCTATTCGGGAGTTGTTCGTGTAAAACTCATTAATACCAATATATAGACCTAAAGTATTTGCTGAAAATTTCTTACTTCAAGTTGTCAACATTTTTCACTGAAGGTTCAAATTCTTCTCTCATATTTAATCATTAAATATGTATAAATTAGATGATTATCATAACTAGAATGGTAGAAATTTCTAGACTTATTTCAAGTTAATTAATTTGATTTGATTTAATACAAACAATCTGGTAATTAAAGAAAGAAAAGATTCAACTCTTTTCAAAGTAGAAAATAATTTATGAATACATACTAATAAACAAAAATATAAACCGCTCTTCACTAAAGTCAACTTAAACTTAGCATAAATGAGCTAAAAATATGCTGATGTCGCAAATGAAAAGAGAGTATCACAAATCTAGTTGAACACTGTCTTTGCATTTATATAACATGCCATAAACTGGATTTTCCTCTTGTTTCCCCTTCGCGATAATTAGCTGACTCCTCACTACGAGTTACAGTTACACAGAAACTACACTCAAACTATCGAAACAATGCATTTTGATGACCGGCAACAAAACATGGAAAAACTTTAGCATAAGTTATAATGTGTTTTGGTAATCATAAAACTAGACCATCACAGCTTTTACTCTCGGTGTCTGTTACTGTCATCTGGCTATTGAGCTACTTCTAATCAAATTGTCTCAGCCCAAGTTCCCTAAATTTAAGTCTTTCAATAGGCTTTAGATTAGTAGTTGTTCTTCCAAAGCTGTAAAATAACCAAATTTCCGTTCAGTTCTCGTTATTAACACTAAAGTATAAATAAATAGCTTATAGAAAATATTTTCTTCCAAAAACTCTTAATCCAATTGTATGTCTAGAAGAAGACGTGAAGAAGTTGTCAAAATAAATGAATTCTTGATTCATTTACGAGTGAGAAGTTATTGCATTTGATTATATAAATTAAATTGTTTGAAATTTAGTGTTAAATAGTTTTGTGAAAAAGTCTGAAACACAATTATAAATATTTCAGTAGAACATAAAGAAGTTCAGAAGGAATACAATTACAACAATAAAATCTGTTCTTTTTGTGAATAGAAATGCCATAAAATAAATCTTAAGATAAATTATCAAATGCTAGTTATCTCAAGTGAAAACCATTCATTGGGTTCTTTATATCCGCCAACTATTTAATTGTCTCTATTATAGCAATAGAGGCTTAAAAACTAAATTTCAATTGAACTCATTTATCCAAACTACGTTCAAATTTCACTCAAATTAGGATTCAATGCCTCTAATCTCGAAACACTCACGAGTCATTTGCACAATCATTACAAACACTTTTCCTCAGATTTTAATTTTAAAAATAAAATATACTTTACTGCAGAACACATTCTGTGAAAATCTTTATTTTGAAAGTTTGCTTATTACTAGAGATCTAAATTTTTGATAAATAAGAAACATAAAATGGTTATCATAAACTAATTTCATGATAAAAACTAATTAGCTGAGTATAAAAATATGAGAACGATTTTTCGGCTAATTATAATTGTCGTTGATTTGAGCTAAAAGTCCAAATTTTAGGAAATTACTCATTTACTTAACTAATTTAATTCGAGCAAATCAATTAATCAAAAAACAAGAATGATTAGCTTAATCATATTATTTAACTAATATCCAAGCCCTAAATCCAGATGATCATTTGAACCTATATACGAATATTTGAACGGATGAATTTTTAGTTATTATTAGATAGTAAATATTTTGTGTTGGTTATTAATAGAAAAAAAAACTTATCTACAAATGAGTAATAATCCGTAAGTAGTAACTTTGAACTAGTAATCTTTCTGTGTCTTACACTAAGTACATCTCAGTCAAACTGCAGAAAAGCATTTTCAATGCTAGTATATAATAGCTGTCCATTCATATAGCCTTAAGTAATCTCCATAAATCAGTTAAAACAGAGATACAGTAATACCTCGATATAATGAATTGCTGGTATCGATAATTCACATCCGCTATAATGAGGTTTCACCATGAAAAGGCTAGTTAGTCTAAAAGGATGTATTATTTCGGAATCCATGCGCTCACTATATCGAAGGATTGGTTACAATGAGGTTCATTATATGGAGGTAGAACTGAATTAGGAAAGGCCTAAAAATAAAATAATGCGTAAGTTTGAAATTTTTGACGTATTTAATTATTGCATAAATAGTTTGTCAATTTATCACTACTAATAAACGGCTACTTTCAACTATATTTCAAATGTAAACTAAAGAGTAATTATGAAAAGTATTCTCTTATTAAGCAAACAAGTATTATGAATATTCAAATATTAAACTTTATTTCAGCCAAATTTTAGCCAACCATTTGAACGTTTAGCTGAAAATCTAATCAAAACAAAGTTTACATACTATTGAATAAAATGAAGTCAATTAATGCTTATTACAAAAGAATAACAAGTTGATAAGTGTGTAACTTATGAAAGGGTTCAATTTTGGTATTTTATTAAAACGAATGAATCAATGAAAGAATGAGTCTACTCATCAAAAGCCGATCCTTTTATTATTCATTCAAGTCTTTCATATAGACTTGTTCGGTATCTCTAGGATAGTGATAAAAATGCTAATATCTAAACTTAGTTTCAAGTAAATAAAGCAATTATTATTAAATTCATGCCTCATTTAACACATTAAGTAGAGGCGGAAAAAATATCTAAACTTCAATTTTTTATATTTCACACTAGATTCTTCTTTAAGATTCTTATTGCTTATATTCTTATTCCTCAGATTCTTATTTCTCAAATTATCCATTATTGAAAGTAAGAGTAAATGATACACACTATAAGATAAATAAAGTGTGTGATGAGATGCAATCATATTCAGTCATTTATTAGTTTTGGTTGCATTGGATGTCATCTTGAAAGCGTTATTATTCGTTGTAGTCATATATCGATGCGTTGAGATCACGCATCACTATGTTCTGTATGTTCTATGAGAGCATTTATGGATATAAATAAGTAGTACTTGTGTTATAACTTTTTATCAATTTGTGTGATATAATAGTGCGCCTGTCGCGAACTCTAAACGATTGGTTACTCTGTCATTTTGTATGCATCGACTTAACTGTTTCATATGACTTATTACAGGGATGGTTAATCGATTATAGTGTTTGAGCCACATTTCATACGAGTCCAATTTCATTCTATATAACTTCTCTTATAACACCCCAAATAACTTTCTTCTAATTCTTCATAAATCTGTTCAATTCTTTTAATGTGAATAACACTATTTTTGTTGAAATTAAATAATTAAAATTAAATTTTTGTTCAAATGTTGTAAAACTGAATTATTTGCTTGATCTAATTTTCGATTTATTCAAATTGAGAGAATTGATTCGATTGAGAAGAAGGGCAAAAATTGATTTATGATTCAATTTGTGATAAAAGTATCCGAAATTACACACTTTATTCCTATGGTGTCTGTTTGTGGCCAATAAAAGTTTGATGTTGGCCAACACTTCCTTATTATGTCTATAGAGAGAAAAAGAGGTACAATATTGGAATGAAAAGTTTGAATAAAAATCGTATTCGTTTGGCTCACAATCAATGAATGTTTACAATAATAAAGAAATATTTGGGAGAATCAATAACAAGATAATGAATTTGTACGTGAACTTAGTTGTTAGATTTGGATGTATTTCACTTTTGACTATACTGTTCAACTTTTATACACTTTGACAGAAAAAGCATAATTTTTACATCAATAAATTGCAACTTTAAGCCCCTTTAAATCTTTTAACTCCTAGCTCTCAGTCTTGAATACCTTTTGGCATAAATAAGTTTTAAATCCTATTTTAGTGAATGGTATGAAGTGATTCTTAATGTAAAGTTAGAATACTTTTGATGTGGTATAGCTGTCAAATCGATTTGCAAACTCTCTATTAAGATGAATTGAAAGTTTGAAAAATTAAGAGCCGAAAGATGATCTGTTTTTGTATTAGTATTGATTAAATAAAAATGTTTTCTGTTTGCTTATCACTTAAAATAAAGAGCACACAAGAGTTCGGTCATTCTTTTATACAACTATTTGTTGGCTCGTTCTGACCACAATAGACTCAAAATTTAGTCTTTGTTTGACATCGTTTTCAAAATGAAGACACATAAAGTCAATGTTAGTTTTAAACTAATATCTTAATCAATAGCATTTGTTTAATTTATAATTTTGATGTTGAAAATTAGAGGAAAACAACCAATTTTTCAGACCAATTATCTCAAATGTTGTTTAATATAATGATTAGATTTCTATTTCAAATAAATCTATTAATAGAAAGTTTATTTTCCTGTTTTATTTTATGGATTCAATGTATATTTATTCTTAGTTTATGTGATGCCATCAAAAATTATTCATTGCACCCAAAAATAAAATATACAATTATAGCAATTTGATTGATGTCTATTTTAGTTTACAAGTAGCGAAACACACACAGAATAATTGTCTCTTAAAGAATGAGCCAGAGTTTAGCTTACCAAAGTTTAAAAAGTAACGATTCCTCAAAATATTGCTTCTCTCTCTCTCTCTCTCTCTCTCTCTATTTTTGAAATTTAGATAAATAGAGTTTTCTAGATTGAAAACAAGTTGCTTTGAGGATTGATGACAATTATAACTTAGATTCAGAGAATAAATAGAAGTAATTGCCTAAAAACAAGTTAATTTTGACGAGATTATCGAAAACAAGTAAATAGTATTCGGAACTATCTTATTTATTAGTTTTCTCGTTCATTAGAATCCCAGTTAATATTAATAATAGCATTGATGGGGTTAGCAAATGGTAAGTCACTAGTCAGACTGTAAGTCACATACTCTTATATATATATATATGAATTATATGTTGGCCGTGTTAAGAATGAAAAATGATTACGAACTCGGCAAACGGATGACAAGGAATGAGGGGAAGAACAGCACAAATCTAAGACATATCCAATCGATCTCTCTGTTCGTGCTGGGTCTTCATCAGAACAGTTATGTAACAACAGAAGACCTGAAGCGCCCTTTATACTGATTTTTGCGTTTATTCATTCTCTGTTCTCACATTATACTACAGATAGACTTATATCGCACAGTAAATAGAAAACCGTATTTAAGGCAAATAATTGAATTTAACGCTTTAAATCAGAACTTTTAACACAATACAAGCTTTCTTTAAAGAGTCGATTCAGTTGTAAGTAATGGATAACATATTCTGTATTATTACAGAACTAATTGAATTTGTTTACAATATTGTGGATTTGGTCTTAAACTGTATGAGACATAGTTATATTAGACATGGTTGCGACAAAAGGAGAGACTAAAGCCTTTCACTGCTTTAGTGATATGGAGCAGAGCCTTCGACTGCTTTAGCGATGTGGTGCAGAGCCTTTCTTAGGCTTGACTTGCCTTCTCTATTTTTTGGCTTTTTTCGATCATAGTTAATGTAAGAGTTGCTACGATTTTGGCCACAAAACTAATAGGCTATCGTCAGAGTCTTTTCGACTATAATCAAAGCTTATTGAAGTGATAGTAGTGTAGTGTAAGGCTTACTTGTATTTGAACGACTTCTACCGCTCTCTTTCTCTCTCTCTCTCTCTCTCTTTGAAATAACATGCCATATAAAAAATATTTATAAGAACATACTATAAGATATCGTCACCTGAGAATAATAGAGCTTTATTTAAGAATATAAAAAAAAGGTTTTCCAAAAAAAATCAACTCTCAATTCTGCTATAAAGTCAACAAAAAATCTTAATTCTTTTCCTATTAAATTGACTTCTGGAAAATCAATGCTGATTAAGGCTAAGGACAATATTTTCTTTTTATATTAACTTCAAATTACTTGAAGATAGTTTTTATTTCAATTTTTCACTATTTATTAGTATTTATCAAAAATCTTTCTAAATATTTAATTTGTAATTGAGAATAAAATTTCTTATCATTGTTTAAGTGTTTAGATCAGTTTTCTCTGTTTTATTTATATTGTTTCTGCATTAAGTTGAACTTAATTTTGATGCAATCCATTACAGGTTGGAATAAATTTTAATATTAAATTGACTGAAGCGTATAAACGAAATATGTTAGTATATTTGTTGGTGTAAAGTCTAAAATGATGTTTGAACCATTAAGAAAGCTGTAGATTGAAGGGGTCGTGTTGTGAGATATGAGTGTCTCGTGTTTTCAACAGAACTCATTGAGAGAATTGAATGATCTATAAAGTAAACAGAATTTCTCAATTGATAGACCAAAGAGTAGAGTATTGTTGAATCGAGTGCATACACATAATAATGCATTGTTTGTAGATTAGTTAATTCCAGATTCACTTAATAGGTATACAAAACACTTACTCCTAAATAAATACACTATATTTTGAGACAGACTGTGCTTAATATTCATTCCTTTCAACCTTTTTTTGATAGAATGCAAGATTTGTTTATTTTATTGCCATCAATGTTAGTGTTATTGAAGTAGAATTGCGACAAATGGCAAATGAATAGAAAATGAATCACAAATTGGCAAATCAAAAGCAAGAATTAAAGTAGAGTTTCTTTTTCTATCAATCGCTGACAAAGTAATCTTATCAAAATTACATTTGCATAATAACATGAGAGCTAAGTGAACAAAAAATATATAGAGATAGATAGAGAGTGAGATGAAGTAAGCACAGGGGCTCTACTTTTCTCCCTTTTTACAGTGAAATGGCAACAAATTATGTGCGACACAGTATACCATGGCAACAAATTATGTGCGACACAGTACGCCATGTACTGTGTATGAGACAACGATTTGGAGTCGCGATAAAAATATAAAAAACACTCTCATGAATAAGTAGAGAAACTGTATATAACTAGCCGTATATAAAACACTAACGCTTAAAGATACGATTCAAACTTTTGAGCCTCATCGATGCCGCGAATGTTACTTTCTCTCTTTCTCTCTCTGAATGCTCTAACATTTGTGAGAATATCATACGATCGTCAATATGTCTTCAGGCTAACCACTGCTAAGGCAGCATACATACAGTTCGTGACATGGATCAGACTAAAAAGCACTCTTTAAACATTCAATGGTATCGTTAAATTTGAAATTTTCAAAGAGAAGAACTGAAGTTGAGAAGATGGAAAATAAAATCATGTCTGGCTTTTGGGTAGAAGAGAAAAACAGTCGACAATATTATTGGTTATACAGAGATTCCCGAGAAATATTGAAAAAGTAATAACTTTTATAAATATTTTTCCGTAAATCTGAATTATTTTGTTTTTAATATAAAGCGTGAAGTTGTTTAAAAAGATTGCCTCATGTCTTGGATGTGGATTTGCATGATTTGGGCTCAACTTATTAGTAGGCCTAAGAAAATGTTTGATTTTTTTCTTACTCGCAGTAGACTTGCAAATACCGTAAACAGTGAGTTAAAGTTATTTAGATTAAAATCTCGCTGCAAATACTGTAATCTGAAATTAATGATTAATTTATTTGGTCTTTTTTTATCGGTTGTGAAGTGTTTGGAATGTTTTTCTGGCAATTAAGCGTTGATTGAAAATGGTAAACTTCCTCTTTTACTCCTATATTAAATTCTATTTCTTTGGCGGTAAACAATCAAAAGTAAAAAAAACTCAGCCAAAATAATAGAGCCAACTAATGGCTCCGTTATAGTACAGTAACTTTCTTTAAAATATTGGTTTTCACGAGTAGAATATAAGAGATAAAAAAGAAAATTTCTTTAAGTAAATATAAATTTAGATCTTCAGAAGAAGGAGATCTGACAAATGGCAATTTGGTTAATGTGCAAATATATCTGAAAATATATAGAGATTGTCGGTATTGTCTTGAATGGTATATGATATAATTGTAGGCAAAAGAAGTTAGGCATTTCTCTTGATTGACTCCTTTGTTTAATATGACACTCGGGAGCCCTAAAGGCATCTCATTTTTAGTAATCCAATGCATAAAAGAATAAGCACTTAAGAAACATAGTGGACGCCATCCCATTATTGTTTGAACAATCAACTATCCCTTTTCTAGAGAATAATCCTTTGGGTACAATGATCTATCTCTTTCAATCAGCTCTTTATTTACTTCAGATATTATTCAATTGAAAATTGTGTGCAACGAAAAACTTTGTATAACTACTGATAAATATATACACCATTCGGCTGTCTATAAATATATGGCCGATATCTCATTGTGATGGAGAGGAGAATAAGCATAATAATAATAATAGAATAGGAGAGTAATAGTCAAACGTTTTGACTTATTTTGCTAGGATTTATAGAAAATTAGAGTATTTATAAACGTGTTGACACTGAAGTGTTGAAGTGCGGCAATGGTATAGTTTTTTGCGCCCGTACTTTACAGTGAAATATAAAGTAAAAGTATATCCATGGGCATATATTTAGGGCGTGTGTGTTGTATTGGATGAAATAGTGATAGTATTACTTACCTTGCCTGAAACTATTCCCCTGAAGCACCATTGAAGAGCTCTTTGTAGCTTTCCTGTTGATAGCATACACATGTAGGCTTATGTTTTCAAGTCCTGACAGCAATCAGCTTCCTTTTCAACTATAATAAGCACAGCCACGCACTCATAGTTAGCACATAATACATAATACATAATCAATGCCAATAATTATGATAATATTCGATAGCCGGCAAACAAGATGACACTAATTCTCCAGAATCACTATTAGTTTTAATTATAGATCAAACTATCTCTGGTTTGGGATTTGAAAATTTGACGTACATTCGACTGACTAAATATACGACGTATGAAGCATTGAATAAGTTGCTCTTCACCCAGAAGACAACAACAAATAAGATGAGAGTAACTTTAGTGTTGGTCTTCTATGCACTTGTGATGCACCCAATGTTATGCACTAGAACTCAGATTTAGATCCATAGACTCATGGTTTGACTGCTGCTAATGCTGAAGCGTTGCTTCCGTTGCTGACGAGTGACTAGTATATGATGTAGTGATGCGCAAGGGATGCAGTACAAGGATCAGACTCAACACTACAGACTTGCGGCGCGAACACTTCAAAACTACAGCTTATATTGCAATTCAATGCAATAGTTGGCGATCAAAGTTATGAGTTGTAATGTCTGTAGTAGTGGCAAGATTGAGAGTTACTGCACTTTGTTTAGCGTTCACTTTACTAAACTTAACTCGAAATCATACTGAGAGCTAAGTTTAGGCTATGCGGAGAGTATGGCAGTAGTTGTCAATCTTTTTTAGTTTGGCGTTCCCTACACTACAATCTAATGAAGTCATTTCCATTGAATCTAATGTTAATTTTATCACGTCTGCGGACCCGGACTGAAATCCGCTACTGTACGGAATGCTGAGGTCTTTCATTGGAGACAAGACCATAAGGCTTTAGAAGAATAAGTTTGGTGTAAATGAAAAGCGCATGTCTGTTATTTATGTGATGCAGGATTTACTGGCGTATAATACGTTTGATACGTTTGATACACCATTAATGCTATATAATATTCACTCTAATCAAAACAAAAAAGTTTTGGCACTTCTCTCCCTAAGTGTTTTTTCATCACTATCAGCAACAAAAAGTTGTGTATCATATAATTTATGTAAAGTTTTGTTTACAAATAAATATCAATTTTTGCTCAGTGAAAATATTTTCAAATCAATCATTTTGTTTTTGATAGGATAAAAAGTGAATCTTAAGAATTGCCGCTTTTGTAATGTGCTTTGCTTGAAAGCCAACATTCAGAACATAATAAAACTTTTTGGTGTATAACTATCTCTGAGAAAAGAGCTACTCGAAAACCATTGATAATGTATGAGTTGAAGACTTCAATAAGAGGTCTAACAATCGTTCACCTCTATTATTGAAAAGTATCTCATCAAATATTTTGCTCTTACTGTTGAATTTAATCTCATTAAAAATGTCAATTTCGATAATCGGATGATTAGATTTAAAGAGTAATCAGCAGTTTAAGTCCGATTTTAACTTCAAATAAATTGCATTTCTAACAAATAAAGCAAACTAGATCTTTCTTTTTCGTGATTAATGTCTTGTAGTCAATGTTTATGAATAAAGATTTGCTTCATATTATTAGGATTATTGCCTAGAATTAAGTAACTCAAGACAGTAAGTACTAGTAATGTTGAATCATGCCGAGCAGTTCCATTAAAGTTGGACCAAATCGGATCCCATACTGAAGTTTGTTCAATCTTAAAGATTTTACTTATTATCCCAAAGCTTTTCCATATCTTATTATGTTTATTAGTTATGTGTCTAAAATTGGAGAAATTTAGTAAAACTCACAGTATGATGAAAATTCACAGTCAATAGATAGTTAAATATATTTGATAGGCTGGACACTGATGACTACATTTTCTCTTCATTAGTACAATAATTGATGTCCTAAAAGGCATGATCAACGACCTAATAGTAAATATCTTCTCTATGGAATCATTTTCTCCTTAGTTTTGTTAGGAGAAAATCAATTGAATTTATGTGAAATTAGTAGATGATAGTGACTAAAGAAAATGGGGCTGAGGATATTTTTCGAACAAATAATTCATAGAAGTAAATGCATTGACTATACAAGTATATAATCTAACGAATCGTAATACATTCGTTAATTCACTAAACATCTCATCTAAATGTAAACACTAATTGTAATGCAATTTCTTTTTACAAAAATAATCCTCAATCAGTTTTAGGATCACCTGATGTTACTTTTATTTTAATAAGTCAAATAAATGCCAGAAATTTCACAAGAAATTCTTCCTCATTATTTCTCCATCATCCCTAATTGAATGATTAAAGCAGTAGTGGACAAGATCCGAGCGTCAGTTCAAGCTTTAGAAGTTTTGATTCACCGATTCAAAGGTTTTTATTTATATTGTATTTCAAAGTTCTACAGTGAAGTGTCTTTTAGGTTATCAGTAATGGCAATAAATCGCAAATTTTCTAGTGATTGTTTAACGATTTCTAACTTTTTATACGGCCTTGGGAGTGACTTTTCTCGTAAAAACACGAACAATCCAAAAATTGTCGACTTATAATAACCTAGCACTACCAAAAATGATCCTATCTATGATTGAATGTGAAATCAATGTAATAGAACCAAGCTGTAATAGTTTTAGAATTTTGTTTTTCTCTCCTATTGTCATGCTAAGCAACACGAAATCTTACTCCCATTTCTTGTTTCATATTGAAATCGGAACAAAGTATTACTCATTTATTCCCTTCTACAGTATATCGAATTTGTATTGATTTTAAAGTTTGATTTGCATTTTCTATTGTATAAGAAGTCTGCATTTGTTCTTTATTTCGTCATAAATTGTATTCTGCAATTGAATTCTGATTTCGTGTTTATCGTCCAAATGAAATCAGAGAACCCTAAAGCCAACTTAAAATTGTCAAGAAGTTGTCTATCGCTAAATCATTATTAGTTGCAGAAAGTTTGGTTCTTGCAAATTTTCAGTCTTCATCATTCTATTTTTCAATTCATTCAGATTTTCAGTGAATTTTGTTTTAGATAGTTTTTCATTTGCTTTGAAAAGAAGAGCCAAATCAAAATGAAAATCTGAGAAATATTCAGCTTTATTAGAGATTCGCTGGCTTGTCAGACATGACAACTTAACTACGATTTACTTTACATATCGTCACTATATTTCTATCTTCTCTTATATCTTGTGAAATACAGTGTTCTCCATAAATAAGTACTTATAGCAAAAACAACAAAAATATTCGAATATTTATTGACATGATGTCAAAAGTCGACTCGGACAAGGATTTGGTCGGATCCATAATAAATTTGGTCAAAATATCGATAAACTCACATAAATTATATTTAATGTTTGAATAATTTTAAATAGACTGCAGTTAATATTTATTATTTTTGGTGCATTTTTCTCGTTTACTTCCCATATAAAAATTGATATGTACTTTTAATCTAACGAAGACAACCAATCAGCGAGCTACTATTGGTTTTCTATAAGCATTTATTTATGGATTGCAAATAACTACTGTGTTACAAATAAAGAATAAAATAGAGATCAACACATTACTTTCAAATGTTTTAATATAAGGTAAAAATCAAGCTCGACTAACATTTAGAAGATGTTTCAAAGATCACAACAGAACTTATTGTAAAACAAAAAGCCATAATATTTGAATGAGTCAAATATTAAAACTGGTAAATTATAATAATTTTGGCCATTTTCAAGTGGTTTGACAAAAAGTTCGAACTTTAGTGGATATGCAGTCGACGTGCCTCTAATTCCATAAAATAGCAATATTAGTAGTATTGATATATCCAGCGCTCTATTTGTTTATTCGGTTATTATCTGTTGACATGAAGCACATCCACATCAGAGTCATTTCAAGCGAGAGCCGTACAGAACTGATAACAGTTAACTTATTGGCTGACCAGTGAGTTAGAATGCAAGACAAACTGATAGATCAGCCACGGTTTGCTGCCAACACACTCACAATTATATGCCTATCACTAACTCGTAAGAACTGAATAAAACTTGTTGAACTCAATGCACACGTTTATATTGAGCTCACATTTCCAATACTTATGAAGCAGTTTGCATGTAATCAAATTATAGATACCAATAAAGAGATAACTTCAGCTCAGAGACATCACATTCTTTCTAATTTGCGTCTTATCTTCACATTACATTCACTGATAATATATTCTGATCAGGGATCAAACGTTGACTCCTTGATAAGACATTGAAATATCAGGAATGACTCTTCAAATTATCATTTTGTCTTAAGGGCAGGAAAAACTGTTGGCAAACATGATTTGACTAACGATTATTCTGCGAAGACATCCATGCAGTTTTCTATACGACTTTTGTTTAAAATACAATATTCAGTGTTATATTGTTGACTAATCTATGGCAGAAATGTGGTCAAAGTTCTGTTCACTTGTTGAAGAAATTACTGTAAGTCATAATTAACAGTGTGGTCTAGCGATGGCAGAGGGGGTACGCCACTGCCACCACAAATTTTCAGGTCATTGTGCACTATTGAATTTTGCATCAAACACTTTTTGGTCGATAATATCTAAGTTGTTGTTAGTTTAGTTGTTGAGTAATAGAATCTATTATTAAAACTGCATTTAAAGCTTTAGATTCAAAAACTGCTTAAATGTAAAGACTCGCAAATCTATCATTTCAAAAACTTTCTTCGAGGATTAGTCGTAGTAATGGGTACTTGTACACAAACATTATGAATTGACTCAACACAATCGATTCATACATATTTATATTGATTAGGAGAACAGCTCTTTAGATCAGTATGCAGTCGAAGTTCAATTCGATCGGTCAGAAGTCAGACAAGAAAGTTTCAAACCCGAATATTCGAAGAGTATTCTGAATTTGAAAATGACATAGTTGGCCGCCATTGGGACCATAATCACAATTGAGTCTAGTTGTTGATTTAGTTTTGAGTGTTTGTCAATTACTAATAATGAAATGCTTGACTGTTTGCATTACTGACCAATAGTAAACATGATGATTGCAAACTAACTTTTCCAATGGCTACCAATACAAACAGTCAACCACTATATCATAATTAATTGACGAACGCTTAAAACTAAATCAGTAATTAAATTATGATGACAGTTCTAGTGGCGGCCAATTTAGCAACTTTCATATTGAAAATATATGTCTTGTAGTTTGAATAGGGTTTTTGTGTGACTTGTCATCATTTAGATTCAACTTGACATTCTCAGCTATAGACATAGTAATATAAAAAGTATTACAATTATCTGGTACATGGCACATGAAAATGAAGGCAAAGTTTCACTTAGAGTTAGTTATATTTAGACAGCGATCAAATAAAAAATTGTTAATTATTTACAGTTTGAATTTTCTGTCAATACAGTCCATAAATTCTTAAATTATTGAATAATTCGGTTACTTCAAAACCCTAAACATGAAAATTTAATAAAATTTCATATTCTAGCCCTCACCTAAACCGAAAATTGATTTAGTTTAATATTTATTCTCATTTTCTATATTTGAATCACTTAAATGAACTGAAAAATTGGCATTCAATTATTTGGTCGATCGATGATTAGAGACTTATCGAGAAATAAAAGGGCGAGTATTTTGTAGTTGTGCATAGGTTTGAGTATTTTCCTAATCCATAGATTTAGGGCTTAAATAAAAAATGAATCACATTAAAGGAAACGTATATAAATGTGACTCTACTGGAAATGAAAGAAAAAATCGAGAGATTCTTAGCGATTCTTTGCGATTCTAGTGAAAAGAAGAGCAGTAAATATCCTGAATACTGATCAAATCGTAAAAACAGTATTCATTTTTCCCATAATCATTGCTACAACATCTCTTGAATACAGAAGATATTTGAACTTTTGGTCTCAGTTCAGACCTTGTCCCTAATCCTCAGAATAAGCCAAAACTCAGCCAACAATTCATAATCTTCGATAGAAGGAGATTAGAAGTACTATAACTCATGGCTTTATTTAATCATAACTGGAGAGAATGATTAAATAAATACAAAGCCTTTCATTATTTAAGTGATGTATTTTAGATTAAGATAAATCAACTTTAATATGTTTCAGAAGAATATCGACCAGTCGTGTAAGAAATCACAACTAAACTTTGGTTATCAGTCAATTTGTAAAGAAATGGATCGATAAATTGAATATTTCTTAATCAATTATTATTCAAATGATCAATAGTTAAGAATAAATATTGAACTTTTCCATTTTCAGCCTCTGTTTTGTTGAGTCTGTTCATTAAGATAAACCTGATATACATTATGTGAATTGAATGAAACTGTGATTTAAGAGCAAAACAATGAAATGTAAATCTTAATGACTTATCAGGAAGCGTAATCAATAATGACTGGATCGGCGCGGCTTTAAATCCAACAAACCATATACTTCTTGATTACAAACATAATGATCTTTTAGCTAAAGTGGCAAAACCTTTTGACCAAAATTTTCATATAATCAAATTGAAAAATTACATAACGACAAAAGCATTTAAATTGATTACTTCTCAAACAATTAATAAAACATTAATTCAAAAACAGTTTCGAAAGGATTTAAATTGAAATAATTGGATGTCATGAGCAGTAATAATAAATTGAAAGGAAAAGTAATGATCTTGTGGTAAAAGAAGAATCTGAATATCAGGATTTCAAGTGTTTACTTGAACTGTTGATATTGAAAATTGAATTGTTTGGTCAACGGAGAAAAATGGATACAAAAAAGCAATTTGTATCACAATGTTAGCGATTCCACAAAAATCGAGTTCAGCTCTAAATTAATCCATCGTCTCAGGCCTGTAAAGATTATTAGAAACAGTAGAAAATCTCTAATTAGGAATTAATTCGCAAATATTTGACTGGGAATTTATTGAGAATTATTGAGAATTAGGAGTGATCCTAATTACGTGTCGCTTCTTTATGTTCAATTCTCTCTATATTGCAGTCTTGGTTAAGAAGAGCAAATCTGATTAAGAGAATCATCATCAATGCCATTGTTATGATGATGATGATCACCATCAAGAGAAACTATGACTACTTTCTGGTAAATCCTCATCATATGCAAGCATAGGCTCATGAAGGTGTCTATTATTTGATACGAGCAGAAGAGTAGTGTTTCATAAATACGATACTGTGCTATAAAGCCCACAATTCATAAATAATAGAGTTTTATTATATAATTTACAAAACAATAGGTGTTCATATAAGTTGATTCTATTTTTTGGGCAACAATATTTCACGTTTTCTTCAAAATTCAGGTTTGAATTAATAAAACAGTCGTTAAATAATGTAATACAACATTCATTTGTTTTTCTTATTGACATAGCAGTCAGTTCTTTAAAATGACTTCAAACAGAATGATTACAAATTATTTTCAATATTATAACATTGTTCAATTGAAAACAAAAATTGCAGTTAAAGTACTTCATAAGGAATCAAAGTGAATTAGTGGTTGTTTTGAGATTGAATTTTTCGGAACAAGCTTTTATTAATCAAACTCAATATGACAAAAGTAGCGTTTAAAAACAGAATTCAATTTGTTTACAACGTATACTCAAAATGTTGGCTATTATTTTGTAAACAAGGTTTAAATCATCTATTCATGTTGTCTGAAACTCTTTTAAGAGTTATTTTTCAAATTTGAATATTTATTTTGATTCTTCTGATTATGTGAATTTGAAGTGTAAACATTATTTACAAAATTATATTTGTTTCAGACTCAAAAATAACAATACAAGCTTAAAGATAAGCCTTTATTTAGTTTGTTTTAAACTTAATCCATAAGTTTTATTGATTGATGACTAAAACTTAGAAAACATTGTCATCTAGATCTCAGTTTCCAAATAAAGTACTGCACAAGTTTTAAGTTTATTTTTTAAACATAAATATAAAAAAAGTCCACATATAAAAGACTGAGCTGTGTTGGCAACCGGAACTAACAATGCTCTAAACAGAAGCTGTAAAACAAAAATATTGAACTTCAGAACAAACATAATAAGTCATATAAATGAGTTCCTAATCATTATCAGAGAATCTGTATTTTATAGTAATGTCAACTAATAGTAATGACTTATACTAATGAGTTGTAAGTTTATCTGTTTAATCAGTTATGCCGTATTTTTAATGTTAAAACATTAAACATTTTTGAAGTGACTGCTCCAAACAATTGATAGTTGCACATAATATTTACAAAATATAATTTAGTCCTATCTCACAAAACTAATCACCATAAATATTGTCAAACGTAAAGATAGAAAACTGTTTCCAATTGATATGTTTATTTAAAACAGTTTTCAGACTCAACTTTTACTGCAATTTGATTGAAATGAAAATATGAAAAGTTAGCTTCTACAATTAATAAACATTAGATTAATTCTCATGTGGTTTATGTTGAATAACAGTAATACCCATTTGATTAAACAATTTTAACCAAAGTAACAATCCTTTAGTATAAATAGTAAAAAAAAATGTAACAGAAGTGAAATTGAGAAGTTGACTAGAAGTGAGCCGACATCCATTGCGAGTTTTCTAAGTTTGAACTGTAAAACATCCATTATATTTAGCTAACAAAGAGGAAGCGCTTTCATATTGTAACCTAAAAAACAAAGATTATAATTAGAGAACTTCTCAGTATAGCAATAGAGTCTTACATGAATTTAAGGAGATTTGAATTTTAAAATTGTTCTCTTTAGATTGTTTAGTTTGGCTAAAGATTAGAAATCAATAGTTTGCTCAACACATTAAGTAAATTGAAGAATTTTGGTAAACCCTAATTGACAATATAATTGATGGTTCACTCAGAGGTTTTTCATCGAATTTTGCTGCGATGTGTTAGCCTCAAATCATTTTGATTAATGTGTTCCTGATTTTACTAATTAAACCATCATATTTTGGATACCGTTCGAGAACTACCAACTCATTCATTCAAACAATTTCAACAATTTTCGATACTTTCAAATACTGATTAAATTATTAGTGAAGAGAAAACTGGTTTTAATTAACTATTAAGAGTGGCTCAAAGGTTGTATGGGCTGAGAAGCGAACTTTTGTTTCTTATTCTAATCTTATTTGGAATAAGTTGGGATCAAATTGCGGAGGATCAAATTGGAAAGTTATCTCTGCCCTACTGTGTACTCTCTACTTGCGAACAATCAATTTGGTAATGTGCTAAAGATGTTTACATTGTCATTGTTCAATGACTTTAGTTTACATTATATCAATATAGCGCCAACACATCTCAAGTTTTCTCTTAAGAAAACCCAAATAACTTTGTGAACAGACTGATAAGAGAATAGTTTATGATTAGAGAAGAGCTCATGATTAGAGAATTAGCAATTTATGCTGTTTTTCAATGACATTAATCATTATAACTATTATGAGTATAATTATAAATTGGAAAAAATGAGCGCATTTTGGGCCTCTATTTCACTAAAATAAATCATTGATAAAGTAGTGTCAAAAAAACATTTTAAGAATGAACAATATAAAAGAGGATAAAATTGGTTGAATGTCACAACAGACATTCATAACAATATAGTAGAGAAATATTAAAGCACGAGTGAATGTTGCTGTCACTTATGCACTGTTTCATTTGCTAGTTGTTCGCCTATTTTCCAGTAACAAATCAATATTTTTAACATAAGGGTCTCATCAAATCCGTAGTTATTGTTAAAGATGTGCTTGTTTTTGCCATTTTGTTTCCCTACCTTTGTATCGGTTTGACATGAAATCTATGATATGAACAAAGAATTAAAAAGCGTATAAAAATTCAGAGATCTATCTTTCAAATAATAAAATTGAAGACTTGGTAGACTTTAGGCGCAAGAGATCATTGAATGGGCGCATGACTTGTTTGGTTGGCGTTCAATAGAGAAAATTAGTCGCCGACAAAATTCGGTGTTTTTGTGCCAAATTACATTGTTTTCTAATATGTGCGCAAAGTGTCACAAACGAGCCATTACTTTATCACTATTTTTCATTTCTAGTTCTTATTTCTATTTTTTCATTAAAATTTTCTTTTTTAACATTCTGTTTTTCATATAAGTTCATCTTTTCTTTCAAGTATCAGAAAGCATCAGAAAGTATCTGAAAGGATGATAACTTATACATTTATACCAGATATAGAGTACGAATATATACTGATATGAATGTTGAGAACATGGAATGCAATCCTATCTGAGAGTCAATCTCATGTGAGATGCAGTTGGCATAGAGACAGGTCTCAGCACAGAAAACAGAGAACAACACAACGAAGAGAGAGAGAGAGAGAGATCATAGAAAAGACACTTTTCTTTATTTCTTCACAATAATGTTAAAGCGCTGGAAATACCCTTTGGGCGAATTCTATATTTTCTTGGCTTTCAATTTTATAGCGAAGAGATATTAAGAATTAATCACTGAAGGAATCGAAAAAAGAGTCAAACTTTTGAACAATAAGGGAATCGAATATTTAGTACATTTGACCATCAGAAGAGAAGTGATGCAATTAAACTAATATTTAAGTATTAGCTTAAAACTAATTTATTAGTCGTTGCAAAGTTGAGAACAGTTTGAAAGTTTATTGGATTAAAACTTGAATCTTGTGTTTAAAACTTGATTTTTGTCCTTTTAGAAGTAATACTGATTTCCTAAGGCTTATTTAGTTTTTAGTATAGTATGAAATTGCGAGTGTGCCTTCTTAACTTTAAACTACACAATAAAACTCAAGATCTCAATAATGCATTTTCACTTTATTCCCAACTACTATTTCACAGACAAGTGTCTCATACTTCACAATCTAAGATACTCTACAATGTGTCTGGTTATAAAACATCTTATTCTCTCCAACTTTCTCTCATCTTTTCGATTCGAGAAAATAAATAAAACTCAAAACTCAGTTCAGTTGTTGCCATTTCAAAATTTAAACTAAACTTTTAACTAAGACCAAATCTGATTTCAAATTGTTTAAGGTTAATGTTTGCTCAGTGACCAAATTGACAAAATTTGATATTTTCAATGAAAAATTAGTGAATTTCGTGAAACACTAGTTGCGACTGTGCATTTGTTCATAAACAAACTCTTTTTCGTTACCTGCGCTCTCTGTCTGATTAGTATAATAAATACAGGCATTGATGCAAACAAATGAAATAATTGGTAAAGAATTAGACGTTTAATGAATGACTATTTATAGTAATGATTATTAGGAACTTTAGACGCGTAACTCTTTACATTAATGGTTGGGATAATGGAAGAGAAATATTTAGGTGATCGCGAATCAAAATCAAAATAGCATGAGTGTCGGGAAAAGAGTTGTATTTGATTACATAGTGCATTAGAGTATTTGCTTGAGGAAAAAAGCAATGCTCTACGTAAGACTTTTGCTCATATAAGGTTTTGTCTCTCTCTCTCTCTCTCTCTCTCTCTCTCTCTCTCTCTCTCTCTCTGACTATTGTTTAGAATAATTCAAATATATGTTACGTGAGACTATTCCATATACGTTGAGTAGCCATAAAATACAATTTCTATTGTGATATTTTCAATGCTTTATGTCTGACATTATCATTAAAGGGATTGCGTTTATATTTGGCCGAATATTGTGAGCCTTATATGAAAGCCATCGATAATGAATTATTAATTTATGCTGAGATAAAGAGAAAATAAAAAGAATAAGAGCTTCTATTCTCTTAATTTTTATTTAACCAGAACTGAGAATAGGTGAAAGTTTCTTATGTAGCGCTAGCTTCAGATGAACTACAGATAACTTATCGAGAATTAGGGGTAGTGTTTATCATTAAATTATAAGCGTAAGAACCAGATGTACCAAATAAGACAAATCTAACATCTAATCTACATCAAATATTCAATTCGAAACTTATGTTCTAAACTGTTTTACGATATAGTTTAAACTCAGATATAATAATGCTATCAATTCTTATCGATACGAGATTGAACATGAGCTTTTTTCAAAATATTGTTTTCTTGCAATAACTGCTCTTATTTTAATCGTCGTTAACTCAATTTTAGAGTTTTGTTAACTTTAAGGTAGGTTCTCTACAGAGAAAATAAAGTTGATTTTCTAATTAAAAAAGTATTTATATATTAGAGAACATTTACCCTAAAATGATTGCAATCAAATGATAATGTGCCATAACTTATTTTTAGGTTATCCAAAAGACCGAAGTCAACAGAAGTAGATATTGAAGTAGGTCTTAATATCAGAAGTGAATCATTGGATATGGTGTGAATTGTGCGATCAGTTTTAAGAACCTTAAAAGTAGTTTCACATAACTCATAACACAGTACTAATACTTATCTGACTTATCCCCTGATGTGACATTTCTTCGGAAACCAAATAGATTAATGCGAATTTCATATTATTTCGATTCATTTTCAACTATGGATTTTATTGACTCACATAAATATAAACCATTATCAACAAAAATATAGAAGCATCAGATCAATAGTTCAGAAGTAGCTATAAATATGGCCATCATTTTTCCAAATCGAGTAAACCAACAAAAACATTAATAAAATATTGACATTTTCGCTCAATCAATTCTAACTTTACGGATGCAAATATGACACAAGTTTTTCATACCGTTTCAGCAGCAATAGTACACTATTAACATTTGAACCTCATATTCGCGGCTCATACCATGAATGATGAAAAGTTGACCAAAGACCTTCATTTAATACAGCTGTCATAGATTTGTAGCCTCATAATCGAAAGTTTGCTCTTCAAATTCCTGCCCTATCAACAAATTGTATGAATGCTTGACACGTAATTCAACTTTTTATAAACCTTTTCGGAAGTTATTTTCAAAAGCTTCTGTGAATAATATCTAAAATGATTTTGTAGTTTTCAATTTTCATATGAAAGGCTCGCAAATATGTTTGAAAACAATGCTTTGATTTGGGTCTTAAAAGTTATTAAGATTTAGGACGTGATAGCATTAGTGCTCGGATTTTATGAATATTAAGAAGAAATATTTGACATCAGAGTTCATTAATCAAATGCTAAGCAATCCGTCGAAAGAGTTGTTTCTGTACGAAATCCCTTATGCATTTATTTTGTTAATTTTCTTACTCATCTTGTTATCAATTTCATACAAACACACTTTTTAATTACACCAATGAATAAATAATATCAATGTGATAATGATTCAAAAATTGCTCAAATCATCATAATGATCAATGTTATTTAATTACATTAAATGTTTAAGTAAATAAATGGCTTAATTATATTAAAATTTTATGTATTTTAGCTTTCAGCTAAATAATCAAATATTATCGCTTATTCATTTGTAACAACGGACACATTTAGACTTTAAATATGGTGAATACTGAATCTCAGGACTCAAAATTTAATACTGAAAATTGAGTGCAAATGAAATATTAGACTCAGGATTATTAGATATTCCAACGCCTTCGTATATTGTGATAAATTTTACATAATATCTGCATCCTATGCTTGCATAATAGCATACCACATTCTTGTATACTAAATAAAATACTGAATAAATTTCATTCAATAGATTACTAGAAGAACTGAACAATTTCACTCATTCCTTCTTCGTTTGAATTTTATGATCAAAATATTTTTTTTCTTCAATACAAAATCCTCTTATTTTTATTTGTTTCAGTTTTCGAAGAAATATGAAAAGAATATAGTTTTTCATAGAAATTCTTTGAAAAAATTGAACTTAATTTTAAAAAAAGTTGTACTAAAGTTAAAGTATTCATACTTTAGTAAATTTATTTATATGACTCATGAAATACTTGTACATAAGAAAGAAGTTCTAATATTATTTAATAAAATACATTAACCAAAATATTACTCAACTGAAGATCGAAAAAAAATGTAAAACCTCTTTGAAAATGAAAGTCTTTGGAATAAATTTAAAGATTATATATTCTTTAAAATTTCTTTGTTGACCCATAAATTTTTCCTACTCAACAAATGTGACTGATTTAGAGCTATTAATTCGTTAAGAGCTGAGAGTTTGAGTTAAATAACCTTGCATATATTGCAATTGAAATATCTGAAAATGGAATAAAAGTAACCATTCAAATGTTCATTTTAATTGAATAAATGCAGTTTTCTTGAATTTTTAAAAACTGTCTAGCTCAATTAACTAATCGATAAATTACATTATTCGCATTTAATTTCGACTACTTAGCTTTAAAATTTTGACTATTTATTATGCAAACAAACAAAAATGATTCGTATGTTGAGTAAATTGATATGAAAAGATGATTTCTGAGGTTAAACAAATGTTAACAAAAACTTAAACCTGATATTCTTAAAACACAGAATGATAATTTTTTATTGTTTTCTATTTAATCTTGATTCATACATATATAAGGAATAATTAAGAATAGAAACATAGAAATATTGATGCTATTATGTAAAAGTAATACGATTAATCTGCCGCTTGAGAAGGAATCTGTACATATTTGCATATTAAGCAAATCAAATATGACACTCACTTCTGTGTTGCCTTTGGGACTATAAAAAAGTATGAAAAAGAATCTGTGTATTAAGAATAATAGTAAGAAAAGCATAATATTTATTCATTTTTTGTCTTGTTCTATCCCTTCTCGCCTAATATTTTTAATATTATGCAGAGATATAAAAGATTTTTGGATTGTTAGACTGCGCTAAAGATAATAGAAGTGCGCTTAAAATAATGATGCGATGCGGCTCTTGTTTAAAGATAGAATAAAGATCAAAATTATTCTTTGGCAGCGAATCAAGTTCATTAATTTATCTTGTACTGGATATGCCTTATAAAATATTTATGCCAAAGTATGAGTTAGAGATTAAGCAGTGACGTATCCCTTTCTAAACTTTGCTTTGTTTGCACGCATCAAAACAGAGGTATAGTTGTCTAACTCTAAATTTGATGCATGTCTTATGGTTTTTAGAATATTCGTATAAGAGTTTCAGTGCTTTTTATACTGATTTATAGCGACGCAACTCAATTAAATGCTTTTTGAAAGAGAACAGAAGCTATATTTTGGCGTTTTCTTAATAAAATGAGTTCTAGTAATGAAGTTTTAATTTATATGAGCCTCAGTTTTAGAGATGAAAAAAATTATTTATTCATTGAATACATTGAATTTACATAAGGATTCGCAGGTCTAATCATTAAGTTAAGTAGTTGTAAGTGCAGTAAAAGATGCACTAAAACACCAAATTGAAGAACAGCTACTTTCAAAATGTCGAGTTTGAATTTAAAAATTCTAAATAATTGAATCAACTTTGGTTTTTGATTAACTATATTCTTAACGCAATTAATATAAGAATGTTTAATGTCATTTGTATTCAACTCAATTGAATTAGCTTTTTGATCGTTATTCAAAAGTGAAATTGCAGTCAATTTTTGTTTTGTAAAATTAGGTAGATCAATTTTTAACTAGATTAAGTTTTTGATAGTTTTAATTTGATAAAAAGATTTAACGCAAGAATATGAATAAGTTTATGATTGGTACCTATTAGTAAGTTTATGACGAAGTTTAATTCTATTATAAAGCACTTATAATTAGTGTAGAATTATTACTGACACTAAAATAAATATACATATTTGTTAGCGTGTGAAAGATCTTTCAATAAGACATGATTTGTGAAATATACAATTATATTACAAATGAAATTGAATTACCAAAATAATTTCAATTTATCAAATATTTGTTGAGTTACCTCTAAATTTGTTTATATAAGTGATGTGTTGATGATTGAAAAGAGAAGTTAAATAGTTTTATTGTTAATATCGACGCATATATTTGAATTGGTTTAGTTGACATTTTTATTTCTATTATATGACTAACTCACAATTCCTTTGCGAAATCAACCACAGAGTTGATTCATTTTGAAAATTTATATTTCCTCCAAATAAATTAACAAACGTTCACAATTACGGTCTCTTCTCTTCCTTCCGGGATTAAATCCTTGCGTGTAATTAATGTTTCAAATTTACATAAATGCTCATCAGTTCACTTTTTTATCTTTATTCAAGTGTAGCACTTTCTAATCAGGTTTTTAACTAGAAATTTTCATAATGTATTTGCCAGCTAAATGTAACAAATCTGACATCTTTCTCGAAATAATAAATATATTTGCTTAAGTCGTACTATAGTTAAAGCTATTGATCTAATCAGTTAAATGTTGTTTCGATTCTAATCTCTGAAAGTCAAAAATTAAGCAACCTTAAATAATTAATCAGATATTAGATGATGTCAAGTAAAAGATATGCTGCAAATAAAGCTAACAGTTTATCATAAAAATCTGACACTTCGATCTCGAAATCAATATATTTTCGAGATTAAGATTATTTTCTATGAAAAAATCTGATATTAATGAATATTTGTGAAACATTGAAAGTGATTTATATTTCTTAATCGATAAACCGCATTTCAAATAAAATTGAAAGTTCGAGATACGTTCATTCATTTATGCAGCAGATTTTCAACAAATTTACTTCAAATGTTTACACAATTATGATAGAAAATCAAATTCAAACGTTTGTACTGAATGGAAAAGAGTTAGTAATCTGTACCTTAATTTTAATTCAAATTCATAGTATGAGTTGATTCGGTATAGAACAACATTAAACCTAAATGTAATTAGAAATTGAATATCACTTACTAGCTCACTAAAGGTACACAAAAAGCTTTGAAAGAACGATATCGGTTTCAATTTGACTGATTACGAAGATAGGTCTAGATTTGTGTGACTATAACTTGAGAGTTGCCTTATGAATTAATGCGCACATTTTATCCTCCATCTGTAGTTTTGAATAGCTTCCAATTATTTCAATCTCACAATAATGGACTGCCTAAAAGTCTAGTTCTATTATTGAGCCACTAA
This sequence comes from Archegozetes longisetosus, assembly GCA_018873245.2. NCBI lineage: Eukaryota > Metazoa > Arthropoda > Arachnida > Sarcoptiformes > Trhypochthoniidae > Archegozetes > Archegozetes longisetosus. The sequence goes on from JAEMBT020000007.1 coordinate 10,940,411, forward strand.
GCTTCAGTTGTAAGTCGTAGAAGAATTCTGTGTCATATGTCATATCTCTAATCAAGAAGTGTCTGTAGCTCACAATAAGTGCATGAGATCAAAGGTATCCATCAAAGTTGTGAGGAAGCCAATCAGTTTACAACTATATTATTCTATACTGAATGCTCCTTGATCGAGATCTTTTAAAATACTCTATCAATTATGTAAAGTTAAAAATTGATTCCAGAATTTTCATTGAAAAATACTGAGCTTACAGCGAACCCGGCATATCTTACCTGTTAATCGATAAAAACTTTGATGCTCTACAGGCAAGTGTTCTTTCGGTCACAACTAATCGATACTGAATGTGAAACTTGAGATTAACTGCTTTTTGCGTTTCTACATAAAAGCTACTTAAGGCTCAATTATAATCACTATATAAAAGTTTTAATACTGACTATGTAATCATTATGTAATGGTATATATGAGAATATGATATTTATATCTTTTGGAATTAAAACAATTTTTGTGACTAAGTATTTTCGTTGCTTTCGATGGTTTGACTCGCAATGGCTTTATTCCAAATTTTTAATCAGTGACTAAAAGAGCGCAAATTGTAGCTCAATCATTGATTATCTTGTCTTGAAACAATTGCCACACTACTTTGTAATTTCGGTCGTTTACGATTGAACGCTAGCTTTAATTTAATAGAATATGAAGAAAGAAAACCAGATTCTCAGTCATATTACTGAGTGTTGGGAAGGTCTTTGCTTAATGAAGACTGATGTTGTCTCAGTCATTGACATATTCCACTTCTGTCCTTGAAATGGTCTCGTTTTTTCTATTTGGTTCTTATTTGACCATTAATTTGTTGGATTGGGACCATCACATACTATGATATATACCATTATTTGGTAGGAATGCGATGAACCCTTATGATAATGAATGAGAATCAAAAAGAAAACAATTTGTTTGCCTAATGTTCAGAGCCATAAAAGATTAGACTTTTTCAGTTTCTCTCCTAAACTAACGTAAACGCCAATGTTCAATTGCTTTGTTGTTTAGCTTTTTTTCTGCTTAACGGCACTGTTCTGTTCATGAGAGTCGAGACCAAGTCATGCGCTCAATCAAATCGTTTAGCTGTGAAATCTTTCTGTTTTCTGCCTGCCCTCAACTTATGTACTGTTTTGTATATAACTAGAAGAAAAGCTAACTAATGATAGAAGAAAAGTAGAGTCAATGTTAAAAGTCGAACATCTGAAGAAAAAACTGAAGAGAAAATGCATGAGTGATAAGAAGTATAATAGAGAAAAAAAGGAGAAGAGATGCAAATCTGTTAAGATAGCAGAAAAAATTTAGCTAACAGCTCAAGAAAACACAATAGAGCTTATAAATATAGCTTATATTATGCATATAGATTCTCAGTTTCAAATTGTTTTCCCCTTTTTTCAAACATAAATAATCAAAAAAAAAATAAAATAAAATACATATCAAATACTTTAATGCTTTTTTCTCATTCATTCACAAACTCTATTATAAAAGAGAGCATTTTTACTTCTTTCAAATTCAATATTTTGTCTAACATGAGATGCAAATGAATTAAAGAAATTCAATGGTTCCGAATCAGCCATGTTTGCTGAAAGTCTTCAGAGAGAAATATATACAGTTTTTCTCTACCAGAAACGGATGCAATTTTTTTATTTCAATAGCTTCTCTGTTTGTGCGCTCCTTTACAAAAGTATACGACTTGGGAACTGGAGTAAACAGACTTTTAAGTAGCCAATAGAGTAAATATACTTTTTGTTGATTTCTCTTATGCGATTCCATGACTGGAGCAAAATGGAAATGAAATGCCGGAACATAAATCCCAAGGAACACATGAATAAAGCAAACCAGCTCATCATCCATAAGTATATTAAGATATTAAGCCCAAAATATTACCAAATTTCTACCTTTTTTTTTATTTGTCATTTGCTACATTTTATGCTATTAGAACACTGCAAATATGCTAATTCTGCCATTATCTTCATTACATAATTGGAGATAATTATATCTTTCCTTCTCAGCTGTCGATCCTAACCAGATGAGCCAAACTGCTCAAACTATTTTTTGATAACTTAAACACTGATGTTATTTGCTAAAAATTCGTCAACATAATAATTATTGTTCCAAGAAAACTTGATTGCTATTAGGTTTAGCTTTTTTCAAATACTGATCACAATTTTTTTAGAACTGTAACACATGAAAACTTAAGTAGTGGATGATTAAAGATTCATCTAACTCAATTTTAATTACTCGAGAATTGCGTTAATTTATTCATTTATCCATAAAATAATTGGACTTTTCTGAAACTGGTTTTTGTCGAAAGTCATTTGTAAGTTTGTAGGTTTCATAACTTTGATGTGACAATAGAAAAATATACTTCTCTATCAACAGAATAACAGCCTATTTTCTAGTTGAAAAATGCATAAACACTGATTCAAAGTGTGATTATTTTGAATAATACTGTTGAACATTTTATTATAAATTCAAAGTTATTGCCTTTCAATGTGTAGATCAGTTTAAGCTGACTATTGAAACGAGACAATGGATGGAGAGCGTCAACGATTCTATCTATTCAATAGCTAAACAATGTTATAAAAAATTCATACTTTAGTTCAAAAAGGTATCAAATTTTCGTTTATTAAATACTTGATCTCACACTGAATTTCAAGTTTTATTGTTTGGTCTCGTTTGTAGACAAGAAGTAATAGTTTTATGATTTGGAAAATAATTTCATGTTTTTTATTAAGTTAGTAGAATTGGATGATTGGATCGGTTCAATTGAGATACTTTCTCATTAATGCATTGGAGCGCAATGAAAACACTTGAAATGATGAAATGTTTACTCAGAACTTCAGCCCAATCACAGCCGAACGGCAAGAATGGCAAGTGATTCCCTTTTGGCCATATTTGGTTTCTGCCATCGCCTGACAATGCGTCTAAATTACCAATAATTGTGTTCTCGCTAGAAAATATTGATTAGTGTCAAATAGTGAAAAGAGGAGTTTCTGCAACATGTTCTCGTGACTTATATATAGATATATAGGTATATAAAGTATGTCTAATATTATTTTGAGAAACAATATCACATTATCTGACAAAAACCTAAGCAATCAGAGCCAGCAATTTCTGTGACCAACTTCTTTGGCCATGATCGGTGGCAGATGGATTTTATAGCTGTGGCTTTAGCAGCACTCCCGACATTTCAGCTCAAGGGGTCAAATGTTTGGCTTGTATTATATAATATTGCTACTGACTGCTGCCAAACCCAATATTGAGTCTTAGCTTTATTGGAAGCCATGAACACACTATTGCCAGTGCTTTACTTAAAGCCAATATTACTGACAACAGTTCTTCAGCGAATACTTTGATGGGTCACTAGAAATCCGGGAATGCCTTTCTTTTTCACCATCTCTTCATCAGACTTGAATCATAGATTCTCTTCTGAGGATTCCGTAGAACACTAGTCATGTCCTCTAAGGACAAATGTCCTGCAATACAATCGCTGATTTTTCTTTTTGAAATACTACTTTTCTTGTATTTATGTTGTTTACTACGAATTCTGTACAGAATTTTGTATAGTATTCTGTACAGAACCTTGTATAGTATTCTGTATAGCATCCTGTATTTGTGTCTTGCTCAATTTTTTGGTTTTTATCAAAAACATCCATAATAAGGGTGTGAAGGTTTGAAGTGTCCAAATATTTCTTGTGGCTCTAGATGTTAGCCATACAATAATATCTTCAATATGCAAATCCTTAATGGCAAGAGAGGCATGGATTGAATCTTTGATAAGGAGCTTGGAGAAGAAAATATTATATTAAGTTTTGTCAGATGTGACAAAATAAAGAGGTGACAAAAGGATTTTTTGTAAGCTTTTTAGGTGAAAGTCTACTCCCCTCTAGTTCTTAAGACCACACTGTTTGGTAAAGTATGACATAAAAGAGCATAAGAATAATAAGAGTAAGTTATAGTATTTTCGTATTTGTTTTTATAGAAAAAAGAGAAATATTCTTGCAATCCATCATAAGAAAACTGATGCATATGTGTTTGGGCTAACATGACATAACACGAAGCGTACATCACATCACACGCAGATCTTAATGAAAAGCAGCAAATCATCAAACACGACGTATAACGAGTAATGCTATGATCATGTGCTTTACGGTGAGAAAAAGAGTAACTTAACTTTCACATCGATTGCAGTTAAAGGAATATTGTAGATAACTCTTCGAATAACATTAAAGGGGCATTAAGTGTATTTTTTTATAAGGAATAACCATTAATACGCTTCTAGACCCAACTATAAGCCTTGTTCATAGCGTTGATTCGTGCTCAACCAAGTGTAGAGAATCACTATGTATACAAAAGTGTTCCAGCAATGCAAGCAAACTGACTTGAAGAGGAGCAGTGGTTTTGTTGCCACCATGTTATAGCTTAGGTGATGCTCTACTCGTAGCTCTACTCATAGCTCCACTGATGCTCAACTCATGCTGTACTGCTCTAATGCAAATAGTTATAGTCTAGCGAAAACACCAGTAAAACCAACACTGTATATACTCTAATATTCTAGCCATCGATCTGAAATTATATGAACCAAAATCGCAATACTGTTGCATATCCTCGCAAATCGTGCTTTGACTCTATTTTTTCATAAGCTAACCAACTTTTTTGCTGAACCACTAGTTAAATGGCTTTTACTTCTAGCTGATTGTTGTCTAACATCTTAGATATAATCCCGAATTAATCTCTAATAAACAATCGAAAAAAGAGAATCAATAAATAAATCAATCCATGAATGCTATAGAAATTGAGATTCAAAGCAAAAAAATTTGATTGAGAGACGTTTCCTATCTTTGCAGTTATGTAACACAAGTTGGAGAGAATTTGAGCCCTAAGTCTGAGATATTGCTATTATTTGAATTATTATTCCAGTAAAAAGATTATACACAGAAAATATGAAAGAAAGATGAATGCCTCTTCTGTTCACTCTATTTTGATTGGATAACATTTTCGAGAATCCTATTGAAACATATAATAAACTAGAATAATAATCAAAACTGAAATAATTTTTCTATTTATGGCCATAATTTATGGGACTTTTGGATAGATTTGTATTGCCATAGAATTGAGTCGATATAAGCTAAATTGATATATAAATTAATGTAAAAGGCTTTTAATGTAGTTATAAAACCTTATAAATGAAAACACGTGAATAACTACTGATTCTAAGCCCGATTTCTTAACAAGCAATCATTTATTTGTGTATTAGCTATATTTTATTATATCATTTCTGTCGTCAAAATTCAATTCGATGTAAATTTCATTAAAAGGATAATCATTTTTATTAAGCAAATATTTGCAATGAGCCAATAAACAGCTAATATCGCTCGAGTCTCAATTATACCAAATCTATTATTAGTTCAGCAAATTTTCACTTCAATACTAAATTCATGTTTCTTCATTTGATAAATATTGACAGAAAAATATAATTTAGTCAATTCATTTGCCATTCAATAAGACTTATTGCAGCAATCAGTCAACTTTGTTCTCAACTACTATAAAAAAAAAGTTTCAAATTCATTTTTTAGCCTCAAACTCAATCGTACAGTAAGTATGCAATCTTTTCAAGATCTGATGTCATCTAAAATAGATTAAAATTGAAAACTTTGGTAGAAAATTCATTTTGAAAGTAGTTTTTCGTGAGCAATCCTTTTGTCTGAAAACATTTAAGCATTTTTGAGAAATAAAATGTGCTGATCGACAAGATTATTTGCTTTATCGTAAACCTGGTCAACTTCGTAAGCTTCTGCATAAAATCAGAAGTGTATGGACACTTTGAGTATAACTTTAATTTGAGATCTGTATTTTGTTAAACGTTAGGTTTTCCAAAACATAATGTTTGACATCAACTCTGGACTCACTTGACTTTCTCAATTAAATGAATAAATGAGTGACGGCTTAGAATGAGTTCCAGTCCCTCGATAAATGTATTCATTAGAATATCTTTTTAAAACCTTATTCAATCAGTATTTTAGATGTGGAAATCTCGAGAATGACTCGTTTAGATCAGGCGTTTCCAGAGTAAGATTATTGTTCTGAGAGTCGACTCAAATCAATTTGGTAGTAAGTCTGTGTCGCAAATGGAAAGTCAATTGTATTCTGAATTAAATAAGAGCAATCAATTTGTCAAATTTATGAACTAATAACGAACAGGCTCTTTTTTTTCATACAAAGGCTAGTCTTTTTCAATAATGAATCAATCAAGTAATGTAATGTAATCCATTCTGTTATCGTGAGTTTCTTTCTATTGATCAAAATATTAAACTCATCTTCTGCAAGCTAAGTATCGAATTTTTCCGAGTCAAAATACAATATCAAAAATGGTTTGTACTATTTTAAAATGTAATTTTGCAGATAAGTAAAGGTACGGTATGAGGTTGTTACCTGAGAGAGAGAGAGAGAGAGAGAGAGAGAGAGAGAGAGAGAGAGAGAGAGAGAGAGAGAGAGAGAGAGAGCTGATTCAAACCTTATGGTTCTGCAGTTCTTTTTCAAATTTCTATTCTATAATGGGATTATGGATTACAAGCAGTCAAATGAATATAAACATGAAAAGCAATATTACAAAAGAGATTGAGATTTGGTATGCTCGATGTTACACTCATACACTATACACTAAACATTATGCAATACATTTACTAAGAAAGGCAATAGAGCTCTTTTGAAAACGATTTTCCAAGCAGAAAACCGTTATTGCTTTCTCGAGGGAGTACTCGCCTCCGTTGCCGAGATTCCAAAGAATGCTCTATCTATGAACTCAACTTCACAACCACTGGCTTTCAAGAAAGACATTCTGTGAACAAACTGAACGCAAGAGAAAAATAGAGTCTAGAAAAGTGGTCAAATTCATACACATCGGCAGCTGATAAAAAATAGTGGAGAAAAGTTTAGTTCAGTTTTCTGTATATAATTTTTTTCTCTTTCTCAGTGAATGTATATAAAAATGAATCCATTGTTTTGTTTCCTCCGTGTTTTTCTTAAGGCCTTCTTTATATAAGTTGCGTCCTTAGCAGTCGTACGTTCACTGAATGATGACAAGCACTACTACATTAAACAATATACAAGTCATAAGCTCATCAATATGTCCTTTTTTGGTCATATCAAGGCTTTTACGTTTGGTTCACCAGTATTTGACTCTGTGTATGAAAAAAGAGATTTAAGGTTTTAGCCTTTGCTATCCAATGGAAGTGAGATTTATTTGTTATTTCGATATTGTAAGGCACGGCTCGATGTATATGTGCCTATGCTATAGGGATTACTATCGTTCACATTATGTGCGACCCCAAAACGAGTCGAGTGTCAAAAGTAAAAAAGTAATAGAAAAATGCCTCACGACAGTCTTCTCTCATTTCATCAACAGAGGATCACATCGTATTTTAAGATAGACTAAAATATTGGCGCTCCAAACTCACAACTTTCACAACTGACACCAGTAAATAGACTTAGACTTAGATGAGCTTAGCTTTATGAATAAAGCTTTACTACTGTTGCTGTTGTTGTCGCGGTGATGGAATGTCACTGGAAATCGTACACATCACACACATCAACATTCATAATAGTAGTACTTTCTGCAAACCGATAACATCGCTTAAATCTATTGTCTCAATACGACACACAGTCTACTTTTTGTTAGTTATTTTTATCTTAGCTTTACTTTTGTCTATACTTCTAGTATTAGCACCTCATCCACAAAGTAGATATTTTGTAATTTTTCTCATTCAACTCGTCAATTTTTGCCCCAAAACAAAGTTTCAGACTTTGATTCTGGTGTCGAAATATACAAAGAATAAGATTTTACTGTTGAAGATCAGTTAGAAGATTGTCGTAAAATATTTGTTGGTGATATAAAGAGAACATATACTAAGAATTGTGTATTTGATATTTAAGATATGAAGTGTGATTCTCAGAGGTGGTACATGTTATCTCAAATAAACAGTTCGACATAGGAGCAATTCATGAACTAGTAATGCATCTTAAGTTTGGATTATTATTGCTGTCAGATCTGATTTGGAGTTGAGCTAACTTTCTCTGGATGTCATTTGACGCAATTGCGATAACTAGAAACCGGAACTGAAGCCAATTTTCTAGTTTTCATCTTATTATTGAATCCAATATTATCTTTTATTCAGATCTAAGCCAAACAATAATCCTATAAATTGACGGATAATCGAAATTTATGAGCTTATACTTGGATTTGGACGGTTTGACCGTTGAAGCTTCACACACTAAATCTCAATACAATGGGTATAACTATAATCGAAAATATTATATCATTAGTATTAATGAAATGGTTTCACTTCTATTTAATAGAGAACGTTATAATTGAGTCCCAATCAATTAATCAAAATTATTTTAACGTTTATTTTGATTTTCTTATTGTTGAAAGGAATTAAGAAAATTGATTATTGCAAGTGACTGGTATATGGTTGATATAAGCTATAGTAACTAATAAGGAATTGATGGTATACCAGTAATAACTCAATGTGAATAACTATCAATTTGATATAGAGTTAAATTTGACTCATACACTTCAGTACTTATTAAAAACAATATAAAAATCCATTAGAAAAACATTGTCTAATTGTTATTGATTTTTAAATACCACTCAATTACACCTTCAATTTAGACAAATTTGACTACACTATTTTTATTGATAATATCTATGATTAACTCAAATGTGATCATCTGACAAAAACTCTTAAAATGTAGATCACCGACCACTTATAGAAATAATACTTTGTTCTCCGTTGGCAAAAGCACATCAAATTTCTCATAACAAATAAAATAAGATGATAGTTGTGATCAGTGGTTGTATTCTAACTATAGATTTTGTCATTTTGTTTTTCATTATTTTCATGTTGGCTCCAACAATATGAGTCGTGTTGTTTCACTCTCTGTCCAGTAGGTAATCATTGGAAAACATAACATCTTGTCGTAAATCTAATCATCTTTTTTATAGATTAGAAGAACCACAAGTTTTGCTCTTAATTTCAATATAAATTGGATACTTATCTGAGGAGAGAGAGTGAAGATTGAAATAGTATAGGATTTAATAAGAGTATCGGATGCCTGAATCTATTTTACTGATGTGAACACTATCACTATACCAGAATAAGGTCTTCCTATCAATTAAATCTAATGGCATATTCTTTACGCATTATATAGTTGGTGGTCAATCAATCTCTAAAACCATTCATCTATTATTCAAATTTGAATTATTTATTAAACTCAAATTTGTACCAATGACGAAATTATTTATTAGAGCATTAAAGCAAATTCGATAAAATAATTTCCGATAACAATTTGATTAATAGGAACTGTTTTCTGTATGATAAAGTTTTTTCCTTCATCTTACGCAGTGGTGTAACCTTAAGTATATCAGATCTCAATTTTCACACATTTTTGAAAACTTTTTTCAAAATTAACACCAAGTTATTCATTAATAATGTATCGAATGTCTTGTGGCCTATTATGTTTAGTATGAGATTTCATGTTAAGCGTGTTAATTATTAGTTATAAAAACTGATGACCTTTGCTGTTACTGAGAGTCGACTCCGAGAGAACAAATCAAAAACACCTTTTTAGGATCCTATGGTCTTAACTTATTATTATTTATAACTTTAAGTTTAATCTTATTTTGTGAACTTTCAACATATGTTTATTTTGTTACTCGCTTTGAAAAAGGAGAAATGGAAATCTAAACCTATTTATGATGATGTGAATGAAAGGCAGCATAACACTTATTACAAGCTGCCTATGGTAGAAAAATAATTTTTTTGTCAGGTAACAACTTATTAGCAGCTTTATTTTTATTATATCACTAAACCATTATTTGATTTGAGTTTAGCATTAATTAAAACTGTATTGAAGGAGTTATGAGAGCAATTATAATGAGTCTGTTATTGTATGATATGATCGTTATATTACTAGTTCCAAAATATTAAATGAAAACATTAGTATTGACTGAACCTAAAATCTAAAAGTTTACGACATCACTTCAATACTCGATACTTGTAAAAGCTGAACGTAATTTATTAGCCAATAATCAAGATTAAGATGTTTTATGCTGAAACTTTTTTAAATTAAGGCATATATTGTGATATAAATGAAAAATTTATTTTAAATAAACCAAAGTTTAACCTAACTAATGAAGAGTTATTGCAGTCAGAAGTAAAGCCAAAAAAGTTTATGACAATTAATTTTAATTTTCATATTTCGATACTCTGTATTGTTCTGTTTATCGAGTTTTTTCTACTTTTACCTTTAGAATTTTTCAACATATGATCACAAATGACAGCAAAAACACGGCTCAAAACTGTGATTTATTTGTCAAAGCTATGAAATGGGGCCCAAGTAACTACAAGTTTCAAATTTGAATACAATACCTTCAACTGAATTGCCTGTTGAGAGAATTGAATCAAAGCTATTGAAAAGTTAAGGTGTATGTGTCATAAAAATATGAATTACTTGTAGTTTATATATCTATCAAAATGGAGCAAAACAACTGAAATGAATGGAACATTGACTCGTCAGTCATGATGTGGAATCTTCCTTAATGCGAATCTGATGTGAATATTCTGATCTATTCTGATCTCAATTAAGGCTTGTTTTTTCAGATAGCGCAAATCCCTAATAACACATATGACATACGGATGATAAGTAGCGTTGACTGGAAATGAGATGATGAGTTGAAGTGCTAAATGAATGATGATTATCGCGTCCAGTGATGAAGGCTTGCATTTGTAAGACTAACGGTAGTCATGGATTTGTTGTGAAGTTGGATTGAGTTTGAGGCGTTTGAAACTGACTGGTAGTGAAAGGCCTTAACGTTATTTGGCGGTTGTGGAGCCTTAGTTGTTGAAGTTTAGCTGTTGAGCTGGTCTGGTCTCGTTTCCTTAATTCGTGTATATTCGTGTTGTTGAGCAAATTGGTATCCTCTGTGTATTATCATTTACTTATTAATGGACTCTCTGTATCTGTTCTGCTCAGGTTTTGGGCAAGATTTCGAGTTAGAGCCCTTGTTATACTCTATACTTTTGTCTAATTAAATTAACATTTGCGCTAATGCTGATTCAATTTGTAGATTAAATTACAAAATTAATGAGAAGGAAATATGACATTCAACTATCATTTAAGCTTTCAAACAGTAAAAGCCTTTAAGTAGAGATTAGGATTTTTACCTCTGATTCTGGCTAAACATCAGACCTGAAGAATAATTTGATTGCAAATCAAATAAACAGTACTTATATAAGTGCTGACATAAAGACTTTTGAAGTTACTATAAAAGCACAAAAACATAATCTCTGTCTCCTATATGACAACTAAAACATGTTTCCTTAACAAAATTATTCTTAAGCCATTTCTTTCATCTACTTCAACATCAACTAACATAGCTATGAACGAGTTATGAATTTTTTATTTCTAAATAATTATTATACATCTGTTGAAATGTTTGTTTGACTAATACCTAAAAAGTTTTCATTGTTTCGTGTCAGTTAGTCATAATATATCTTAATAGTCATAATTATCTTACATAATAATACTTATAATACTTATGATAAATAATAATAATATTATTATATATACTAATATTTAACAACAATATAATAATTGATACATATATTATAATTAAAAACATAACACAGCTTATGACCCAACTATTATTCAAAATCATTGTAGTGAGTGATGGGTTGAGTAGAATTTGATTGTTCGCTTTGCATTAGTCACATTAACCGAAGACTCGATACCAAACTAGATTGAGATGCGAGTGCAAGTTCTATAGAATCGTGTCATGATTAATATATCTCATCGATAAAATGGCGTTATCTTATGTTCACTCATATAGTTACCAATGACTAAAAAGAGAAAAATATATTAACTCAAGCGAAAGCTTTTTCTCGCATTTACTTTTCAATTATTAACACACTTTTTTAGAAACATAGTGTCAATAGCGGACAGTTTAAGAGATGCTTTTGGGTTCACATTCTGGTAAACTGCATCTCGTTCTCAGCGGTTGAGTACTTTCGGCTCAAATGTAGAAAGTAATCCACTGTCAACTAAAACGACCACATTTTTGAGCAACAAAAATAAGAATAAACAGAACCAGAGATGCGTTCAGGAAGACTCAAAAGAGGAAGAAAGAGATGAAGTCTTGAAATAAGTCTAGAAAAAAGTGTAGAAAAAGGCATAAATTTCAGTGCCTTAAGTCGAATAACTTAGAGTTGAGGTCGTGTTGAGTCTATTATGTGCTTTTTATGATGGTATCACTCCTTTTCAGACAGAGAAATAATAACTAATGCAAAGCAACCCATACATGATTCCCATTCATTCCGTCTTCTGAGTGAAGGGTAATAGAAAGCAAAAGTATTATATGACAATATTTTATACAAGTAAAAGTCTTTTTCAGCGTAATATTCAGTGATTTGTGTTAAATGCCAGATCATTACAATATTTGAAACCGTTAGACTGTATACCACTATAGCTTAGATTTCATTGATATTTAGAAAAACTACACAAGATTTCTGACTTCAATCGATTGATCAATAGTTGCATTATCTGCTAATATAATGAATTGATCAGATATTCGTTTAGTACAAAGGTTATGAATAAAGAAGTCTCTGATATTTTTCATTTTAAGTATTGCTAGATTTAGATAAAGCTAGGCGTTGTTCGAGGTGTCATTTATAACAATATTTGATCGAAATAGCTCTACCAATAACCAAAATTGATTGAATTTTCATTTTGGAAACAAGTGAATAGTGTTTCTCTCCCAATATAGAACAATCAATTTCATCAATTATTGAATTGATATAATCCGCCATTGAATTAGAAGAAGTAGTATATTAGTGTGTGTTTTGATTAATATCGAAAAAATACTATTAGATTTTATGCGAATAAGTGGAAGGAATTTCTTTTCCTTATTATCACATAAATCTAAAAATTAGAGTAGAGAAAAAGGTACAAAATATGTTCTGACAAATTGAATTTTATACAATCGCACACAACAACGCTCTCATTGCTTATTATTGTACACACATTTCATGTGATGGAATTTTTTTCCTATTATTTGATAAGATGAAGAAAATAGTTTCTACTTATCTAATGCACTTTTGTTTGAAGATATGAGAATAGAAATAAGTTTCTAGTCGTAAAATAGTGAAAATGTATTTTACAAATTGTCATCAATCTCTAGGTTAAGCCATGAAGTGGTCTTTAAGGGGCAAAAACTATATCCATTCCACACATGTCTTCCTCTATCTAACCAATTTGTATTCTTCAGACAAACTTATTATATTTCAGTTAACATTTGAATAAAATCAATTTCACTAAAACTAGGCTTTTGGTGGTTTTATTTAATGAAATTCACATAATGTAAGAATATCTAAAAAGTATATGACTATAATCTCTGTCGAGTCCAGATTTTACCCACAAGTTAGAGCAGCATAAACTGTATATTCAAGCGCTATAAAAGTTATTAAAACAAACCTCCCTGTCAAAAATGATCGCTTTCTACAAAGTAGTTTTGATGTTTTTTCATATCTAGTTATTAAAATAGATTGATATTATTTTTCTTATTACATCTTTGACTTGAGAGTTTGTTCTTTCTGGTAATAAAACTCATTGACAGCATTCCTATTTATCACCAACTGATGCAAGACTGCTATTTATTGAATCCTTACCTCAAAAGTATACTTTTTTAGTCTACTAGTCATACATTTTTGTCCAAAAATATATTCAACAATAAAATTGAGTGATATTGTATGGATAAATAACATTTAGTTGAGCAAAAAGTATTGAAGGCAAAAGCATAACACTTTAGAAGAATTTATTGTTGATTAATTAAATCATTTATTTATTGGTTGCAACTCATTGTTTATTGCCAACATTTTCTAATTAAATATTCTTTGGTTGTTGCCTTTAGGAAAACAAATTAATTATATAATTGTTCGACGAAAATGAGTGCAATTAACGAACATGAAATAAAATATACTCTGAGTTGATTGCATATAATCTGAACTACTGCTCACGTTTATCTAGCGCTTTTTACACATTTTTATTACGGTCCATGCATATTTATAATGGTTACATTGACATTGTACTCACCTGGTGATTGACCTATTCAAATTGTTATTCATAATCGTACATTGATAATTGAGTTGATTTAATCAGTATTGAATCTACTGTACTGTTGCGGTCAGTTGTAATGATGTATCGACATATCGACAAGTTATTTATCAATATATGATTACGAATAGCAATTTTAGTAGATCAATGACTACGTGTGTGCAATATCAATATAAACATTGTAAATTTGAAGTGATCCATCTAGAAATAACAGCGAATAAATCTGAGGCCTGATCTAAATTATATTGTCAGATTGAACCATATATTATCGGTTCAGATGATGGCTGATTTGATTTGATTTGATTTGATTACAGAGTCTTAATTCTCATCAGTTGAAGATATGTTAACTTTGTTCTGTCATGAGTTTATTAACTTGTTTCATTAGAGTTGAAAAGCAAGCTCCTGATTCATACTGAAAATGATCGAATTTTTCTCTTGAAAGCATAAAAGACATAAAGTTTTACTTAATGATAAAATTATTAATTTAACCGAACATCCATTTTTTATAGTGAAGAAGGAGAGAAAAATTTGAAGTCAATTTTTAGGTTATTTTATAGTTAAAAGTTGGAAATGTATCGCAATTTTCACGTAGAGGCAAAGCCTTGTTGTGGAGCAAATAGAAATATATGACTTATTTATTATGGTGAAAATATAATAAAATGAGGTAATGCTGTAATGCATTCAAGTTTATGTCTCATAAGATGTTTTTACTGTTATCTTAATGCTTGCATTTTGCACATTAAAAATACTACTCAATAGAAATAGCCACTAGTTCTGAATGCCAGAAGACATATTGGTTTAATGCTTTTGATAGTTGCAATAATATTAAATCCATAGGAAAAAGTTGAGTAAGCATTTTGAGTAAGCACTTTGCCTCAACTTCTTCGAACCCTAAACCGACAGAGGAAACGGTCGAGACCAGTGTCCAACTATTATCTTTCCATTGCATAGAGAAGACGTGACCAATCAATATATGGCTCTACCATAGACTGAACATTAAAGTTTTATCGTTAAATAAATGGCTAAACGGTATGTTTTGTTTTTAAAACAAATTCATTTCGTTAATACTGGACATTCAGATTGAATTAGTTGAGCAATGAGAAGGAATACAATAGTGTACCCAGTAAACAATGTATCCAATCAAATGATTCACTTCACACAACTGGTCTCCACGATCAATATTAGTTACTTCTAAATCTATTTTAAGAGATTCTTATTTTCTCAATTAATCAAAATGTTTTCAATGTTCTCAATCACTATTAACACACATTTAGTTCTCTTATATTAATTATAAATTATATTAATTTACTTATTAATGAAGATAAGTAATAAGATTTTACAATTTAGAGAACTGAAAATATAGATCATCTGAAGATGGATGAGTTGAGCAAGTAAAACTATCCGATTATCAGTAGTATTTCACCCAGGAATGACCGGAGGATAGAAAAAAACTTCAAATATACTGTATTCATACGAAAAAAAGACTCAATCTTTTGCCATGAGTGTTATGAAAAGATGTAAATTTAGTTGTAAATGACATTTTTTGTTGAATCTAAAGTTTGAATATACACAATATTTGTGATACACTTGTAGATTACAGGTCCACAAGTGTGTCAATAACTTGCCTATAGAATAGTAAAACATATTCATAAGTGATAAGATATAAAAGTCTGACAGAAAATATATACCAAAAGAAAATATACACCAACAGAATATAGTGACCTATTTTTGATTTATCAAGTAATTCAAAAATACATTAAATTATAAATAAGATTTACAGCTATTGGTTGGCATTGAGTAATAAAGCCAAAAAAGTGCACTTCAGTTATTGACCTAAACTTACTACATATGAATGCACACAATTTATACTCTGCTAAGACTTACGCAACATATAAGAGTAGTCCAGTTGAGAATGTTTGCCAGTAAGTCTATGGCTAAACATTGATCCCAATGACATGCCAATAAATTGTCTCTGGTTCTCCCCTCCATCACATTTAAAGATTGTCAACTGTCCGCTATTGTGAGTCAAGCAATTTGGTACCGAATTCTTGATCAACCGCTGATGCTCTACAATCAGTAAATTATCACTAGAAAACTGAACTACAATCTACTTCTATCTCATAGCGAACAATATATACTAGTAGCTCATTCAGGAAAACAGTCTGAAAATGCCGAAGAAGCTATGGACGCAATTAAATGACTGCAAGCATGACATTAGTTCAATTTAAAGGAATCTTCATTCACTACCAGTTAAGAGATATATATATTTCATTTGCTTCTTCTATATATAGTGTGCTACTTATCTCTCTCTCTCTCTCTCTCTCCACATGTATTGAGATCTTGATTTGTTTTGCATTTGAGTTCCAAGTTTTTGTTGGAGAACAGTCTAAATGCACATAAATTGGAAAAAGTGTTGAATGAGAGAGCTTTAGAAGCATGAAAGAGCTTGATTGAGACAGGTTTAAGGCATCTATTCTGTATAAGAACGTCTAATATATTTGGCTATCTCTTTCTTTTCTCTTTTTACTATTAGACAGAAACCCGAAATTTGATCGATCCTTTGTTGCCTCGCCATAACTTAGATTGCCATAAGATAACCCAAACACAAAAGTGGTAAAAGCCTTAACACGTTTTTCAATACTTTAATGATGAAAATGGGTCTATTAGCTATATTGTGATCTTATCATTCCCTTTCTCTCTCACTTCCTTCTAAATTATATAACAAAGCAAAGAGAACTACAATTATTGAAATAATACTACACTCAAACAACTATATGTTTGAACACGAATAACATCAGTTTAAAGTCAAACTCATTTCAAACTGACTTTGATTCTGTCTAACACAACAATAGGTTATTCTCTTACATTCACACTGTTTTGGTTTAGTCAAATTTTAACTACTTTTTTCTACCAATTCAAACAAATTGCTCATTATTATTGTCTTAATCGTTCAAAAGTTACTCAATTATTGATCAGAATATATAATAAATGGAATTTATTCTTAACTTTATTTAATTAAGCTTTGATTATAACTCTAAATAATTATTTATTCAACAGTAAAAACTGACTTAAAATATCACTCTCATTCTTATATCATCAGAATTGAGCTATTTTTATACCTTGAGACTCAACATATACTGTCATATAAGCGAAAAGTTAAAAATAATGATATGTGTGAAAAAAATATTGATGTAAGTTGAACATTTTTGGTTCATCTAAATTCAGCATAAGTAATATGATTAGATTAGAGCAAACCCGATTAATAAATATATTCTTTAACTCAAACTTCTATTCGAACTTCTTTTGTAACAACTCGCAGATTAAATCAGATTTGATTTCAACTTATTTTTGAGTCAAACTTGAAAGAGCCCTCAAAAGTGCTTACTTTATGACTGAAAAGAGCATTGATTGATAAATACAAGAGTATGAATGCTATTGAATGAATGAATCTAGAGCTATAATAAACCATTGATTTGTGAGGATGAAAAGGAGAAAAACAGTTCGCAACACGTTTATTGTAAAGCAAGTGAAACTGGAAGAAGAAATTAGCATAGAATCGGAGTATCTAGTAGAAATAGTTGTTAATGTATAAGATAATTACAGGTTGATAGAGTGTGAGACGATGTGTGTAATAATAAGAGATGAAACATTGAGCCACTTAAACGCAATCGAATACTTCTTAACGCCTTTCAAACGCCCATAATTTAATCTTTCCAAAAGTCACTCTCACTCACGCTCTTATCTTTAGTTTTGCCCAATTTTTGCTTCCAATCGATACTGACTTCTAGTTTTTCCAAAATAGGAATGAGTTTTGGGATTTTTACTCAAAAGATAAGTTATTTTTTCGGAAGTCATTTTTTTATTGCTATCCAAAAGGTTTCACACTTTATATAACAGACTACAGACTGATTTACTATAATTAGTTTCAACTGAATCTCTCTCTCCAAAAAATAATTTATTAACAACTCACAGACAAAGAATTCTTTTCTACAAAACACTTAAGTATTAGAGCTTCAAATTTCAAACTGAAATATCTCTAAATTAATAAGAATTTGAAATGATTCAGAAGAAATTGTTATAATAAATTGTTTAGTATTTTGGAAAAAGTATATCTGAATAGTTGAATCTAACGATATTACTATGACTTATTAGTTTTGTGAAACTATCAATTTAAATAATGTTTCATTTTTTAAATCTTGCCCAAAACTTCGTAAAATTGCAAAATTTGTTTAAATCTCAAACTTTAACATTTTTTGTTCATTGAATAAGTTCATAAATAATTAAGTAAAGTATTGGAATAATTAAATTTAGTATTTAAGTGATTTTCAGACTCCTTTTTAGTAACTTTTTATATGCTGTACGTTAACTTTGTGTCTGCGAGTATTCGTTGTTAAGTCTGAGAGCAATCAATAATTTTAAAGCTAATAGTTTCTCACTTTAATTAATCATCATTAAAACAGATAAAATTAGTTTCAGTTCTGGATGTTTTCCAATTTTGTCTTCAACAAAATATTGATTTTGAATCATCTTTGTCAATTTCTTAGCATTAGATTGTAAATTAATTGGAATTAAGCTCTCACTAAAATGTACTCTAGAGAAGAGAATTCTCAAAATTTTTGCTTTCATTGCCATCTCATTCCCATTTGCACTACCATCACACCTGTATACTACTATTATTATTTATCCATAATTATTATTTTTCAGAAGTCAAATGAAAGAAAATATCTGTAAATAAATTTTGTTACCTTGGATAAAGAATGTTTAAACTTTTAGAAATTCCATCCAACTTCCATCTAATTAAAAATCTATTCCATTCCCATCCCATTCCCATCCCATTCCCACAAAAGACGGGATTGGGGTTCAGATTTTCATCTCTAATGTACTCATATAAACAACTCATATTTTGCAAAATATTTCAATCGTTCTTCACATAAATTCTAAGTCATTGTGATTATTCCGAATCCATTGCTTTAATTCAGACTGAAGTTTTGTTCAGATATTATACAAAACAAGTAAAATAATACTTTGATCCGTATTTGTGTGTTATGTTTGTTTTATATTGAGTTTTAGAAAATGTAGAACAATGCGATCCAATATTGTTTTAGTCAAATTCCTAACTGAATCGCAGGAGTCAATACGACCTTATCTATAATGCCATGAATTATTGAGAAAAAATGAAATCCAAGGAGTACATTGAAGACATAGGGAACTAGTTAGAGCTAAACTGGTATAGAAACCAGTGCTGCTCTGCAGTGTTCTCATTTTAACTCTTGATTTTGTCACTACTTCTCAATTGATTTAGATTTGTTGGACTTAATGTAACAGAAACGCGGATAAGATTACACCATATAAGTTATTTCAGGTAATTTACAGTTTTTATATCCTCAAACTTATCAACAGCTGCGTATACCATCCAATTTATCCACATGATTATCTTTTAGACTTAACTCTTTCAGAAGTTAATCAATTTTTTAAATGTTAGAAAACTTTCCATCAAATTGTTTTACTTCTTAGCTTAACTGAAAATCTATGTTAAGTAAAATTTTTTAGGAATATGAATAGAAAAGTTAGGAATGGATTCTTTTGGATACATGAAAGCTTTCTTGCGTTAAGGTATATAATAAGGAGATTGTTGAACAAGAGACGGTATAAATATTGGATTAGTTTATTAATAAGTATGAATAATGGAATGAATATCGAGACTAATCGACTTTCAACATGAAAATATCGGAGCATTCAAGTGCACAAAATATTCAGTGGCATAGATCAAGATATATATTAACGCTGTGTATATGATGTCAATTACACTTGAATGCAATATTTCGATAAATCAGACTCTTTCGCAACTATTAAACTTGAATTTTAGATATGATTCAAAGCTATTCATGAATCATGATTAATATAGCAATCGCTTCAAAACATTCATTGATTTTAATTCTTTCAAACGTTAATAATTCATATCATTCATAGCACACAACTGATGGTCTCCCTGTCAATAAATAAAGTTATTTTTTACGGTTATCTTAACTTTTTACTTTAATCAAATTCAAAGTCAGTTCTTGAAAAATTGTCACAACAATTCTAATGGCAAACGAGATTCTGAGTAGAACTTAAGACAAAAACAACAAAAGTTGATGAGAGAGAGAGAGAGAGAGAGAGAGAGAGAGAGAGAGAGAGAGATGATCAATGAGTGAGAGAAATGAACCGCAAAAGAGTGTCACAAACTTCGGTCTATATAGTAAAGGGTTGTTTCGTTTGGCCTAAATTTCTTAGTGGTCCTAATTTGTAGGTCGAAATAAAGTTAAGATTAACCACAAAACAGCGATGTGTCATATGTTGCGAAAGTGAGTCAACAGTATATTTAGGACATAAAAGTTTTGTGTTCACCCGTTTTTGTTTGCTTTTACCCAAACGACGTAAAAGTATAAGTGATTGATAGCCATTCAATATGTCGTTAAACATCTAGTTTGTTGTTTGTCCTAATTAGTGACAAGACTTTTGTGGCTTTCATCTCGTTGAGAAACTCTGACAAACTTTTTGCTGGACAAGAATTTCACTTCTTTCCAGTTCTGTCCAAAATTGATTGTTAATGCACTCAAATTGAATTTTATACTTTTCAACATCATATACAAGGCCTGTGCCAACGAATCACTTCTCTTTTCCTCCTTTACTTTTATTTAATGTTTTTATACTGTTTTCAACTATTCTAAAGTCAATAATTGTGATGAAAAGCTAAGACTAGAGCCGTTTTACAGTCGAGTTGAGACAAATGAGTGTTTTTAAATGGATCTCTTGCTCCACATTTTCACATATCCGTAATGTATACGATTTACGAATCAAAAAAGACAATAAACTCGAAGCAGAGCTTAACCATCCATTGCATATCACTGGGAAAAACAGATCCGATCTGAAGCTGTTTGGTCTCTGCTATTACTCAGGATATAAACACTCGCATCAATTGAAGTGAAAACAAATTAAAGAAATGAAAACGAATGAAAAGGGATTAAAACAAGAAAGAGGAGGACGAATATGGTAGACTATTGCACTATTGCATCTGCCCTTACCACTCTAGGAGGACGAATATCCTACACTATTGCGTTACTCTTACCACTCTAGGTCACACTAACTTAACCTAATATATCGCACCGCTATTTACTCTTAACTAATACTTTCTCATCTCACCTATAATTCTATCTGATTACATTAATATACATCCATTTTTCTTCTATTATCATCTATTACCTTGTTTTGCAAGTTTTTTTCCAGTTGCTATCTTTCATTGTTGTTTACAATTGGCTATCACTTCAATTTATGATTAAATGATTTCAGACTACAATCGATCAAACAAATGAGCCAAACGATCATTATTAATCATTTTTACCATTCGATACAAACTATTAATGCTTTTTATCATTATTAATATGACATAAGAAGAAACTCAAACTTCAACAATATTTTGATTTCAATCGCAACCATTTTCTAGTTTTCAATCAAATAGTAATCTCTATTTTGAACCTTAGATTTAAATGCAAGTCTAAATTAACTGGCATTAAATCTTTAAAATTCAATACTTGATAGTTGATCAAAGAGTTTAACATCAAGCTTTTCTTAACAACTTTCATAAGTTTGTGAGCAAAGTTGCGATTTTGATCTCGATTTAGGTTGATTTGGTTTGATTGAGTGCTCATTAAGAAGTGGTAACACCCCAATCAAACTATAACCACACCTCATTCAATCAAACTGCTCTACTCTACAACCCAAATAACAATTCATTTCAGTCGCTCATTAATCAAATCAAATAAGTCGATAATAACTAAGGAGTCAAAACGTCAATAAATATGTCTACATAAATATTTGAGTGACAAATGTATTTATCGCTCGTAAGCATTTCTCATTCTGTTTGTATCTAATTAGTATTTCAAGAAAAGCGTGCCAACAGTCATTTTCCATAGAAAAGCTCAAAAACTAATTTACCTTTCATTTAGTTAAAGATAACTCTAATTAGTTGGCAATTATTACCGAAGAGATTTTTGAATTTAACTTTTTACTTACTTGTCTTATATTGGCTTTATTCCTCATATTTTTGAAAATCTAGAGCAAATTTAAGTTGGAAGCTTTCGCGGCCTATTCCTCATTGGTTCCTGAAACTTGTTTCAGGCCCACTTGCAAACCCTTTTACGGACCGGTAAACCTCAAGACCTAGGCTGAAAACCCTTGTTCTATGTTATTCTTTTAAAAAAGTGTTTCGTTTACTTAAAAATATGAAATACTTGTGTATCGAACAAACGACACAAATAAATAGTGCTCAAGATGTTTCGACGCATGACATCTGAATTAGAATTTAATATCTTACTATAGATTATGTTCTGATTAATACTCACTAAATTTATCTAAAAGTTCAATTCAAATTAGGTTTAAAGAGTTTTTCCAACAATTAACACAAATATTAATGCTTTTAACAAAACTTTTTATATGGCTTGCTTCGATGTTCGCTTAGAATTTCAAACTATCTCAAAATTTCAAATCACGTCATAAGACGAATCTTCAAAAGTGAGATGCCCATTACTGAAGTAGCCAAAGCATTACATTTTGGTAAGTTTTAGTAACCAAAACACTTTAGCTCGCATTCCTAGATCATCGATATCAACGATACCACCTTCACTTTTATTTGAAGTGTGATAAGTGTATCATGAATAAATGGTAAATCTTTTTGAACCATTATCTCTGGAAAGTTGAAAAATTCGAGCTTTAACTTGTATGAAATATACATTATAATCTTCTTATGTGTCTCTTTGCCTGACGCCTTAAAAGCTCGGCCTGAGGCCATCATTGAAACAAGATAACGGTACTGTTAGGCTCATAATGACCTGTCGACTCGAGTTAGGATATCTTGAAGAGTGACCACTGTTCGGCTCGTTAACTATAATTTATTTTAAAGATCCGTCTGATGGACTTTTCTGCTGAGTACAGTTTATTTACATTTGTTTCTAAAAATAGTAGACAAAACTGCCTTATGAATAGTCTTCTGATAAAAACTACTTTTTTTCTGATTTATTTGAGAAGTTTTTATCAGTTGTTCCTAGTCTTTTGTTCATTAGCGTTGAATATTACTAACTTGTTTATAAACAAAATTTTCATATTTAGCAAACTTTATATTTTTAAGTATTTTCCTCATAAATCTAGTGTGAGATTTTGCTAAAACAGATTCATCTAAAAAATGAACTGAATTACATGTATTTGTTAGAAAATTAATGAGACGATTGGGAAATCACATAAGTTAAAGACGATGCTAAGCTCAAGATACAACTAGAAAACAAGACGCTTGCAACGTTATGGTAATCTGTTTTGCAACATGATTTTATGAGAAAAATAATAATTGACTCTTTCCAGAGCACAACGAGAACTCTTAGGTTATATTAGCGTTAAAAAAATATTAGTAGAGATACAATTGACGATAAACTTGTCCATAGAATTTAAAGAGGTATAAAAGCTTGGATTTGTAACCAATAGAAAAATACGTGGTCGTACTAACAATTGTCCAAAATAAAGCCAAACTCAGCTCCTCAGTACAATTCTTCTTTAATTTTACTCATCAATCAAATTCAACTTACGAATAAAGTTTGAAATAAAAAAATGTTCACCTAATCCTAACGTTTGAGATAGCAAACTTAGTAAAAAAGATGGCCTTCCCAATAAGGCAAACAGTTTTTATTTATAAAAACTGTTTCTTGACTAACTCTTCTGATCAATTTAGAGAAGAATTGACTAAATAAATTTGGTAAAAACTACTAACTAATGCAACTGTTTTGTTGACATTTTGAGTATATATCTTCAAGAATTAGAAATTTCATTTCTAAATACTACTTTTGTAAAGTGACACTAGAACAATAAAAGTTGCTTTTGATAAATCAAATTTTCAGTGTATAAGTAATAGATTTTATTAATATTTGCGATTAAAATATTGAAACAGAAGCTTTAACTGCTTTATCTCAGTTTAGTTTTATTTTGAACAATTGTTATAAGGTTTGATTTGAGAGAGTCAGACATGACATTTAGACAGACAGACTTAAGCACAGTCGATTCAGATTATCTCCATTTGGATTCTGAACAAATTTCACTCACATAGAAATCATTTTAACAGCTTTTACGATCGATAAGAAGTCTGTTTTACGAATTATTTCTTTAATTGAAATACTATTTTTATTTAGAAAAAAAAAATTTTTATTAGAGAATCAAGCGAATCTAACAATAACTTGTTAAAAACAATGGTTCATCTAGTAGGGCCTTGTGGTGCCTGGCACTCCCAGTTCAAGTCTGTCGCTAACTTCACGTAGTAAGTTGTGTATTTATGATTATGAAATCTTCTTCATTTACTGTAATAATTGATACAAAATGAAGTAAAAATAGATTATAATTCAATTTTAAAACTATTGCACAACAGATCTTAATCAGAAAGTATATATTTAATGAGAATCAATATGATCTGTACCTCCAGTCGAAATTTGGTGGCTGGGTCACGTTTTGAAAAATATAGTTCTAAAAGAAGCCTAATTATAAGCCCTTTAGATGACAATTCTGCCTCTAAGATACAGAACAACACAATTACGGATGTATTGCTTTAAAGTAGTGCAAAAACAATATTGTGAGCAATCCAAGATGAAAAAATATATGTTAACCATTTTTTTCATACGCACCCTAAAAACGTTTTGAGGTGATTGCAGCGTCTGGACAAATTTTTTCACTAAGATCGTATTTCATCTGTTGTGCGAACTAAATTTATTAGGTGAATAACAGTTACAGCTAATAATTTATTACTCAAATTAATCTCTGATAACTTACTCCACTGATTGTATTCTCAGAGGACTCTATAACGTTTGCCAAACCAGCTTATATTTAAGTTTGTCCGTAGTTTAAGGAAATGAATTACTTCAGCGAAAATCTAATAAATTATTGGAAAATATAACATGCGATTCAGTGTTTATATCATATCTTCCGCCAAAACTTAAAGACCTGATGTTTATAGGTACAAGTCTTCGAATTATTACCCTCTTTATTACGTTGTTTTGAAAATGTTTTTGGTTCACTTTAAAATATGAAATATTTATTTATCGAACAGACAATACGAATGAGTGGCGCATGAGATGTCTTCACGCATGAAATTTGAATTAGAACAGTAATATCTTATTTTAGATTCTATCTAGATAAATACCCATTAAATTTGTCTTAAAAATCGACTCAAAACTTTCTCATACGGACTAAAGTTGCTCAGAATCTAAAAATATCAAGTATTTAATAGTTTAATTAGAAATTACTCTTAACTAACGCTTTCTGACCCGCTAAAACATTGCAACTCATAACTCCATCCAATTATTTATTAGTCATCAAATGAACACTAATTTCTCTTTTATTATACATATTCTTTATTGCCTTATTTTTATATCACAAGCAGTTTTTCAGTTGCTATCTTTGACTCTTGTTGGCTGCCAATATAGATGATGATTACAGATCGCAGCCGATGAAAAGATTAACCAAATAATCATTATTAACCATATATGACGAGGTAGGAATCAGTTTCGCAGAAGTCAATCTAGCCCGAAAGTTTAATTTCTCAGTTCTACTATTCCCAGTCTAGATTTTAGAAACTCCTCTATCTTTTAAAGTCATCATGAAGAGCTCGAGTTTTAATGTTTCGAGTACACATTTGATGCTCTACGTAAAAAATATTTCATTGTCGATATAAATTCTGGAAGTTTATGAAATAAAGATATACTGTAAGTAGGAGTCGATTCAGACTAGTAAATACAAAAACTAAGTTTTATTCAATCATTCTAAAAGTATGATTAAATATTCTGTCTCTACTGATTTTTAAATGCTTTTTTAAATTTCGAAACTAACCTCAAATATTTATGGAAATCAATCTGAAAAATTTAGTATTTAATCAATATTCTTAGTCTTATTGCTTTTTGTTGACTATTGATGCTTAAGCTTTTATCTATATCTGGTTGACTACTATCAATTTTTTCATTTTGCTTTGGTAAACATGAATCAACGAACAAAACCTAAGGTTTAGGGATGAAAAAATCAGTTGTAAAATTGATTTTAACCTGTTTCAGCTAAACTGACTTGTTAAAACCCCATTCTGCTAATCTGACTTCTACAAAAATGGTGCCAATCTATGCCAATGAATAAAAAAGGTTTTTATCAACGTTAGATAAGAAAAGTTGTTCTTAAAACTCAAGTATTTTAATTTCTATCGCAACCATTTTTTAATTTACAACCAAATAGCAATTTCTATCTCTAGCATCCAATTTAGATGAAAACATAAATTAATTACATTTAAGTTAAAGATTGAACACCTAATAATTCTTAGTTTTCGTTTATATAAGTTCTTCCTAATTTGTGTGAATTTAATAACTTTGTATACATTGATTGACAGCTGCGATTTAGAATTAAGATTTTGATTGGGATCTGAAAAGTATTTTCCTAGATTTAAGTGACATCCAGATGTGTCTCTTCCAATACGTTAACAATAAACCAAGCGCTCCCAAAATCAATGTCACCTTAAATATAAATAAATCAAAATAATCAGATATAGATAACAACGTACCAAAAGTTACAAGCGCTCGAATAGACTACTGAAACCTACATTGATAGCCATTTTTTTGCGCTCGTCGTGCTCTGGCTGAGCAGTCCATGACAAGAAAGCGGTCACATCTTTCGCTAATTGTGATTGAGTGGCTGGTGTTCCGTCTTCGTACTCAATCGCTTCATTATATAACGCTTGAGCCATACTTATGGCTCCACCCGGAAAGTAAGGGTTAAAATGTTGTCCTTCTCCTAATTTGATGCCTGCAGGTGCATCGGTATAGCCAGTCAATAGCGAAAACACATAATCCTTTATAAAAACCAAAATATTAATTTCTGCATAAAACTCAATTTTGTTTATAGGTGAACCTCATTTCCATGTCTGGCTAACACTATATAACTTAGATCTGGAGGGAGTGCTCCATTATTGGCAGCACGCGCTGCCTCGTCGTTAGGATAAGGTGACGGGAAATGATCCGACAGTTTTCCCGGTCTCATAAACATCTTTCCATTCTCGTCCGGTCCGTCTTGAATTTGAACCTTATCATTTGTGAAAACAAATTAATTCAAATGTCATTGACTAAATAGTTAGTGTAAAACAAAGGAATCATTGTCTCACTTCTGCGGCTTCTCTTTTGGCCTGTTCTTCAGTATGTGTGACACCAACTAACTCACGATAACAAACAAATCTCATGCTATGACATGCGGCACAAACTTGTTTATAAACTTCATATCCACGTCGAAGACTATGAATTGGAAAATTAACGTTTAAAATAAGCAATTATTGAATATGAATTAAGGACATCTTTATAAATACTACAAATTCTAACAAAAATATTGACCCTTTTCTCAACACTTTTATGGTTCCTATTGGCACAAGTCTATAATAAGTTTAATCAAAATTTGCTTATAGTAACTGAGTTATAATCTATTAGGATATTTCTATTAATGAAATATTTTTATTCATAATAACAATTAAGGCATTAAAATTAAGAGCGAGTATTTGGCTTGATTGAGATAAACCCCATTTTATAAAACTCCAACAAAAGCAAACCAATAGGTTTGACCAATAAACTGATGAATGATGCATTAATTTTCTATTATCAAAGATTGTAAATCTAAAATGAAAAATAAAAAGTATCAACAGAAACCCAACAAAATTCATATCCATCTTATCATCAGATAAATAAGGCCATAAAATAATGAAAGCCATCATTGACGAAAATATTTATATTTGTGCGAACTGAAGACAGAAGTGTACTGAAGAAATCATGATAATCATTAATACCTAGCATGATCGAAAGAATGAAGCCATGGATTATGATCCCAGGGATAAGAGGGTGGATGTAATTCAAGGTCTGATGCCTTGACCGATTCGTTCAACGTGTAGACTATTCCAACACTTCCTACACCTATCAGTCCAGAAGCGGTTAACAACTAAAATACAATTCGTTTCAGTTAATTAGTAATTAAATTTAATCAAATTAGCTCATAGTAAACTATGAGCTAATACATCAGTAAATGTTATGTTTATCTAAATATCTGAATGACTTTTGAAAGACTCACAAATTTTCGGCCAGTTGTTGAGTTTTGAAATGTCGATATTTTGACCTAAAATTAGGTTTCATTTTAATTATTACAAATTATAGGTTATTTATATATTAATAAAGTTTAACAATTATTACTTTTGGATAATGTAACCCATTCTTTAACTGAATTAAAGCCTTCGGTTGAATCCGGTTCAAAATTACGGCCATTTTTCAGAACGTGAAATAAGGTTTCGAAACGTTTAATAAATAGATGGAAACACTCTTTAGTTGAACTAAATGTGAGCTAAACTCAAGTTGAGCACTTTTAGCGCCAATTTTCATTTCATTCAATAAAATCTCAAATGAATGAGCTTTACCTCTAATTTATCTTTAATTCAGTTTAGCCGATATTCAACTTTCTCAGTATAAATCTTACAGATTCTCTAAATTTTTAATTTAGTTTAATTTATTGATTCAATCCAAAAATTAAGAATCCAATCAAATGTTCTTCAGATAGATTAACATTTTAAAACTTTTCAAACTGAAGCCCAGAATGTGTAAAAACAATCAAATTATGAGTTTTCGTTGGTTTACAAAAATATAAATATTAAAAATGCAACCAAAAAACTTAAAAAACAAAGTTTCGATCTTTAGACTAATAAAATTGCTCTTATTTTCAAAGTATTTAAATGTAGAGTTAATTAGCCAGACTTGAGCACCATCAAACCTACAATTTAAAGTAACACATTTTCAGAAACTACTGTCTTGTATCCAACCATACTCGCAGTTCTAAGACCTAAGAGAACATAGTCAAGTATTGAGCCCTATGGGCTGAGTCTTAAACCTTGTTTGGCAAATCAAAATGACCGATATCACAAGTGAAATCTGTATATGACTTGGTGGACTTAGCATCAGATCATGAAGACTTGGTCCTAGTTTTGTTTTAAACTAGATGACTGCCAGTGCTGTTGCAGGGTTTTTGGCCTGGGAGTAAAAGTTTAAGACTGAATGCTCTGATTTTTAGAGGCAAACGCTAACTCACATTTAAACATCTATTAATCTGTTACCAAGCTATTTATTAATGTCTGACAATGAATAATCATTTGCATCAAGTAAATGCAGTTTCATTTTTTGTGATTTTTTCAGTGCAGATTTCAATTTCAATTTTCAAAAAATCTTTGGAGAGGCTATAGTCCCCTTGCCCTCGCAGGCTACGGCTGTGATTACTACTACTGTAAAATAGTTCCATCACAGAACTAGGTACTTAATCGGACCAGGTATGCTAACTCCTATCACTATGAGAGGCCTCCCTTGAGAAGTCTAGCATCTTCACCAACACACTACAAGAATGAAAAATATATATAAAATGCTTATTTCTAAACAAGGCTCTATAGTAATAAATAGTAGCAGTCTGGATATAAAACAATAAAGGTGGACCACATTATATATAGACTTCATATCAGCTATCGGTCAATTTGATTTCTCAAACATGGTCCTAGATCAATCTCCTAGGGCCCTATGTCCGACTATGTTCCTTTAGGTCCTAGAGCTGCGAGTATGGTCTGGTTGAACGCAGGACAAATAGCCTCCGAAAGTGTTGCCTTAAGTTGTAGGTGTACTCTTCAGTCTTGATCGGGAAGTTTGATGCGCTCAAGTCTGACCAGTTATCTCATAATAAATTGAGCAAACAAATAAATAGAACAATATTTTACTAAATAACTAAAGATCTGAATAAACTATAATAAATTAGTGCATTCTCTTCATTTTTCTCTCTAATTTCTTTTGCTTTTTCTCATCGACCTCTTGTTCGGGTGCCGGTTGGAAAAACCAGGGACCGAGTATATTGACCCATAACAGATACATTGCACGACCAGGTGCCTAAAATTTACAATTTATAACGTCAAAATTGTCATAATCATTGTTTGATCAATCATTCATTTTACTTACAAACAACCAAAAGGCCCAAATATAATTAGAGAACAACGAAAGAGATTGAACTAAAGCTGTCAAAATTATCAAGTCTTTTAAATTCCTGTAAATACAATAAATTAATTAGTAAGTGTTTTATCTATCAATTCTCAAGTTTTCAATTGACAACTCTTCCACTTTGATACAAATATTAGTGCCACTTTAAACAACTAATGTTTAAAATTAAACTTGATATATATGAAAAAATTTCTTTTGTTCATCACTCAACTACATAATGATTGACTGCAATTATACTCTGCCTCTTTAAGAAGTTCAACTATTTGCGTATCGATCAGTAGTATGTTTATTCGAAAATAGGAATGGTTTGCCTAAAGACATACTCAGCGAATCCATTTTCCATATTGAGATCAGTTCCGCCATCGACTAAAGCACCAGTGTTTGAATAGATAGCTTTGGCCATATATTTCAACACAGACAAACAGCCAAAATAGACACCACCGCAAAATAACATAATAAACTAAGTATAAAACAATTTTGTTGATTAGTATTTCAAATACGTTAATAAATTACTTGAGACAAAGTCTAATATTTGATAACAGACCCAATACTTTAGCGTCAACTGAGAGCTGAATAACAGTAACATCACTAATAAGTAAAGGCCCTGAAAATGAAGAAAAAATCGATTTTAATATTCATAAGTAAATTGATTTTTGACATTCTTAAAAATATTTATCTAAATTTGAGACCATAGCTCCGCATGACATCATCGTATAGAATTTAAGCGTCGATTTGTTTTCTTCGACTATTTGTTTTTGTCCTTTTGTCGCTTGTTTTCCTTTTTGGACCTGAAGTCAAAAATTTCGATCAATTTTCAATTATCACGAAAACCAAATTTGGTTTAAAAATAGGAATTTCTATTAAAATCAATCATTTCATACTTACAGCCATTTATAATTTTCAGTTTAGTTCCAATTGTTATTAATACCGTATTTATATTGAGATTATTTAATAATATATTTTTCAAATTTAAATGTCAATGAATTTAAGTTGAAAAATACACGTGTTAATAATATTGAATCTTATGCAACAATAATATTAGTGTTGAGCACTGCTTTATTACAGTCAACACTACTTATAGTATTCGTACAGACTTTTCAATGCTTGCGAGTGTTTTTTTTATAGATTTCATTTCGAAATATTCCATATCAGAGTAGATGTTAATTCAATTATTTTTTTTTCATACTTTCATTCCTTATTCCGCATATAAAATAATGTTTCATTCATAAGGAAGCGTGAAATTGCCTTTTTTCCTAAAGCATCATCTGTTGACTTAAATCATTCCTTTTATTATTTTGACCTTTAAATTAATATTTATTTATGCCACAAATGATTTTATCTCTTTTAAGACTTTAAAGAAATTCAACGGTTTATAATTTCATTTGAGTGCAGAAACAGGAAAAATAATTGGTAACTGAAAGCTTTGGGAACTTTCAAACAACTGTTTGCAAACTATTTTGTCGAGTCAACTGACAGAAAGTTGAAAACTAATTAAAAGTTGACTAAAACTTTAGGACAACTTTTCAACCCAAAACGGATATTTTGTTAGGCTATTGGACTGCAATAAAAAGTTTCTGTGTTTGTCAGTTGTAAGTGTTTATAAGCGAAATAGTACAAATATTTGCATTGAAAACATAATGTCAGAAGTTTAGTAAATACTTTTAGTTCAGTCGAAGTACGAACTGATGTTCGTAATAAGTAGGTGTTCAACTTATTCAAGACTATCAAATTATGGTTTAATATTTTAAATAACATATTGTTGCTATTAATTACGAATCATTTTTTCAAGTCATTCAGTTATAATTTGAACCATTAGGAACCTATTTTGAAAGAATATCAAAGTTTCTATCACTGACTAAAGTATTATTAAAGTATTTTTCCTGGTATTAAGCAACATAAAAATTGCTAAACAATTGAATGAATCAATTGGTTTAGTTGAGAGTTTTTGGTAATATTTGGTAGAAAGTCAGAATCAGTGATTGTATGAAATTTCATTGAAATCTTGAAACTTGAATCGAAGTCACATTTGAGTCTTATCATAGGATTCCTAAATATATGTGTGTATATTGATAAAGAGATTTGCCTTTTAGCAGGCTATTCCGTTAACCATACGGTCTTGTTGTTTGAATCTTGAAGCTATACAGAGCGCCATCACTAGAACTCACTAACGCTTCACTTTGGGTCCCATTGGATAACAGTTTATCTCTTCAATGATAAAGTGAAGTGAAATATTTCCAATGAGAGATTCAGTGCTATTTACTGCTACACACCTATAGGCCGTTACAACGGGAGTCACGTCGCTATAAAGTGCGAGATGTTTGTAAGGAAATGCGTTAATTAGTATTGAATTAGATATAAAAATATTCATTTCTCATGGAATTACATTAAAATGAGTAAATAGTTCTCTGAGAGTGTTTAAAAGCCATAATAGAGTGCTATATGTAATACAGGTGTGAGTCTACTGTTTATCATAACATCACATTTATATGAACTTCTATTCGAATAACACATTAATATTTGGACGAAAAATCTTTAATTTTCTATTCGCACTAAATACCAATCGATTCAATAGATTTGCTCATCACTTGAATCATAAAAATGGTAACTAATTAAAGATAATATTCTCTAATGTTTTTCTTAATGTTTTTGCATATCGATAATGAACTTAAAATATTTAAATTTGTTTTTTTCTCTCTTCCCTTACAGTAAGCAATGAATTGATTGAAAACAATGAAATTTAAACAATTGATTATTGATATTGTATTGAAATTATTGATTAATTGATTGAATGAATGAATGCTTTTATACTGCAATTGATTAATCATATTGTTATTGATATTGATATTGACGACAAGTTATTTGATATTTTGGATAAATATCTAATATTTTTTTAAATGAATTTACTATTAGAAGAAAAAGAGATTTATTCTTAAGCAAAATTCAATGATTTTCACCCAATTATCACAAAATACATTATAATATGATTATTATTCCTATTATCGAAAGCACTGAAAATCCAATTATTTTAAGGAAAACCATTATTGATATGAGAGACTATTGACTAAAGACAGCACTTATTGATCGAGAAACCTATTGAAATATTGCTTCAATTATTGCTGTTATTAGACATTTGTATTGATTATTAGTATTACTACTTATTATTGCTTTGTATTCATGATAATTGTCTCTTATTTGCAAAAAACGAACTCAAACTTATTTGAATTTTTAAAACTAATTGAAGTAATTGTCGACAATGAGTTGGTCGAAGAATCGTCCCTCAAGCTCATCAGGACGTGATCGCGACCGCAATAGCGGTGGGCGCGATCGTCAGCGGTCACGATCTCGCGATCGCAATGGTCTCAATCAGTCATCTTCAGATCGCAATGAATCGCAACATTATTGGCGACGCGGCTCTTCATCGCCGCGCCAACAGCCGCGAACACCTCCCGGTCGGCCGCCGTCTTCATCACCAATTCGTCGTTCGCCATCACCTAATCATTACTACGACTTTGACTATTTTATGCGAATGTCTAATCGTATTCATGATGACTTTCGTGATGATAATGACAGAGGTATGTATTCATTACATTCCTTACGCATTTCTATTTTTGTCTCTCTCTACTCTATTTCTATACCAATACATCTGATTTGAAGTTCAACCTTTATTAAGACAGTCAAAACATGATTTATCTAAGATCATACTTTGCTTTTGTGGTTTTCTTTGAATATTTCCTTATTTTGTTGGTTTGATTTTATTCTTTGCTATGCTTTTTGGTATGATGTTCGCAATGAATTGCAGTTTGCAAACTCCAAGAAAGATATATTTATAAAAACTTACGAAATAAAGAAAGATTGATATAAGTATTGCATGTCTTCGCATTATTACCATCTATTCTTATTATAAACTTTCTATACACTTATAAAAATATATATATATATATATATATACCATTGGCCTCTATTTTAATTTATTGATTAGTTTTCTCGCTCATCTGGCATATAAATGTATTACTAATTTGAAAAGTAATGCATCTCTTATTGCAATCGATAAACAAAGCAAATGCAATACATTAAATGTAGGCCAATATAATATAAATATAAGGCACTATTGACAACTTTCACAACTATTTTTCTTTGCTCTCTTTTATTTAATGAATAAATTTGGTTCAATATTATGGTAGATGTAGAACAAGTAGAAGATGAGATGTCACCTAAAGTTTGTTTTAATAAAATACTGAATATATAACATTAAAGTTTTTCTCGTCGATATTTCTTCATTACTTTTATATGCATTACAACAATTGCTTAGTATTAATATTGAAGAAACTCATAATTTTATTTCATAGCTTCAGATTGTGTCCATTTCCTTCAACGAATATTTCTTAGTTTCCCTCTCCATTGATAAGATAGAGAAAAACCAATAAAACAAACAAAGTATTTGATAATTAACACATTAAAATCGAATCCACTGCAAGCATTCATAAGTTATTTTTAACTAATTTTCTCACGAACAGTGTAATTGGAGTTTGTCTTAGTACATAAAAGTATGAATTATGTGTTGTGAAACATTGCATAACCTGTTGACTTATTTAAAGTACTATTGATTAATCTATACTTTAATTTGGACTCCATAACTGTTAAAATTGATTTTAACTTCAGAGAAAAGGACAAACTGTTGAATGTAGTGCTGAGAGAATGCATTGGCCAATATTTGCAACACGTTTTAGAAGCATTTATTTCTAACTGATTTAACTTGAGTTAAATTAATTTCCTGGAGTATTGAGTAGAAGGCCTGTTCCTATTATTCTAAAATCTGCCAATTATCGCAAAGATTTAGAGGAATATTATTTAGAGGAGAGGCACAGAAAAACTGATTGAATGCCATAATTTTCACAAATCATATATAAGAAGCCAAAAGTCTATTAAATGAACAAAAATTCAATGCTATTCGACTTATAATTACTTAGAGCATATTTTTGTTTAAAATGACTAAAAACTTGTAAGTCTAATAGAGATTATTTGAGTTAAATATGTTTTACTTTCTATCTATAAACTAATTTATTTATTAGAATATTAAATCAATAGGAGCTAAATAGGACTTGACTTTTGTTTTGATTTTATAGAGCTATTTAGTGAAAGCATATGTAACAGTATAAGTGGTCAAGAAGTGATTCTATCGCAGCACAAGCACTCCAGCCTTTGCATCCAATGGCTTATTGAAAATACTGGTAACACTGATTTGATCCGAAAACTCGCAGAGCGTATGAGCACCAATACCATTTCACTTGACTATATGATGAATCAGAGCAGTAGTTGTGTTCTTCAAGCACTTATTGAGGCCACACTTAAAATCTTGTCCAAAGAAAGTACCCTTAATTCAAGTTCTCAAAGACATTCGAAGTGGGCCACACATTGGTTGCACGACATCGGGAAGTTCACAGTTGCCCACATGAACGAACTCCTCAATGATACCAATGGTTCGCATGTTATGATCACTATCTTGGAAGCAATGGGTGGCATTCGAGTCGGTCGACACTGGAGCCGAAAGACCATGGGTTTTGGGATGAAGTCTAATATTCATAGCGAAATAGAGAAAGACGTTATCATAAAAGAGTTGCCGATCCCTTTCAAACATTTACTCAAACGCTTCTCAAAAGCATTAGTTATAGATAGACCCGATCGAGACCTTAAGGAAATAATATTAGGCAAAGCCACCTCATTAGTACAGTATCTCCTCTTTGTCCTTAAAGTTAGATATCAAGAACTCTGTCAAGTCGTTGTCAAAAGATTAGTCGAAATTATATTTCTAGACGACGAGAGCAAGTTTGCCATAACTACCAGTTCTGTCAGTGCCTATTTAGTCGAAGCTGTTATACTCGTCTCAAGTGAACACCGATTGACCAGAATTTGGAGCAAGTATTTGAAGGGAAACCTGAAGAAGATGTGGAAACACGATATCGCCAACTTTATTGTCCAGCGACTCATCGATGCCGCGCCCAACCAACAATTAGTAAGGGATTCAATAATAACTCAACAATTTATTATTATTTGCTTCACTCACACAATTCACTGATACACAACAGATGTCACAATTACAATATTGACCATTGTTTTGCATTTAGTTCGCGGATATTTGTGAAGAGCTGTTCCCTAATTTGGACTCAATTTTTCGTAACAATAGACCTGGTATTGGAGTCTGTTTGTCGAAGGCTTGCCAAAAGTTTCCACAATCTCAGCACGACTTTATTCATGTAATTATCCTAAAAGTTTACCAAAACCTTTCCTAACAGTATTGGCCAATTCTAAACTGACTAATGTTTTGTTTGAATGATAGGCTTTGATGAAGTCATATCATTGTTTTGAGCCAAAAGAGCGTCAGATACAACTCGTACCTCTAATGCTATTCAGCGAACAGCCCGGTATGAAACACACCTATAACTATGGACACGGAAAGGTCGATATTTGGCTTCACGGCTCACTTATGCTACAGTACATATTCGGTTTCGAAGACCCTTACAAAGTCACTAAAAGCTTGTTAGCACTTGAACCCAAAGAAATTGTTAGTATTGCAAATGACAAGAGTGGAAGTCATGTGATCGACACCTTTTTGCAAAGTCAAACAGTGGCACCAAAACACAAGGCGCAGCTAATCGAGAGGTTGAGAGGATGTTATGTCGATATGGCTAATGATCGATTTGGCTCAAGAATTGTTGACTATGTCTTGGGAACTGTTGACATCAAACTGAAGGCCTCTATTATGGATGAGTTGAGCGCTAAAGAGTCACATCTGAATAGCAACAGGAATGGATGGTACGTCGCAAAGAAGGCAGGCTTGTATCACTACAAGAATCGTTATGACGAATGGAAAGAAGAGGAACGTGGTCGTAATAAAAGACGTCGTGAGTTTGAGGATTTGATTGATGTCGATGATCGTCGTAAGTTGCAGCGTTTCAAGTGATTCAAGTGATCTATTCTTCACTGTCAAAACACTTCATTATTTTCTTTTGCACATTTTGTTTTCCTATTCCAACAAATAAATATTGTGTTAATTATATCAAACTTTATTATAAGACTTATAAGTTAAAGAAATATTCACTGTTTTGCTATACGATTAAAGACTTATTTACGGAATTTGAACTAAATTCCTCTTTGTGTCATTTTTTCACTTACAAAACCTAAAGATTAAAGTTTTTAAAAACGATTGTTTTGTTGATTATAAAATGTTTATTAAAATCTTGAAAACTTTACTCACGAACATTTATTTTATTCACTGCTGAAATGCTTATTTGCTACATCATACTCAAGTTGAGAATGAATTAAACCCAATTGCTTAATAGTTGGAGACAATTTTATTCTATATAGTAATTAATCATTAATGTTTCATGAGGTAAATCAAGCTATAAAAATGAAGCATGAAATAGATTTGCCTTGAATTTTATTTCAATTAATGTATTTTTGACATTTTAATGTTATTTGAAGAGTACATTTGCGCATATTTTTATATTAAATTGGGCTCAATTTTCTTATATTAAAAAAGAGGCAGAATCTTAGATTTGCGAATTTACAATAGTCAAGTCCTTGCGTAAACAAAATCATTACAGCCCACTTATAACTAAGTTTGTTATATACTTAACATTTAAATTCAATACTTTAGGAAGTCTATAAATTATAGTAACCTAAATGACCGATAAATTGTAGTTAAATTATAATTGTAGTTAAGTCGAGAAAAAGCTTAATGTACGTCATAATCAAATCTCGAATTGGAAATGTCAGGCAATAGTTGGTCATTTAGCGATTAGTAAATCGTATTACATTTAATAATCATAATGCAAGGACTGTTTTAATGTTCAGTTTTTGTTACGTTGTGGTCCGTTAAATCTTCGCGTGTCGCCTCCTCCACCCTGACGCATTCCTGACCCGTAGCCGCCACGAGGATTACGATAACCGCCTGAATATCCTCTTGCGTTTGAGAATCCTCGACCGCGAAAACCTATTCTTCGGTAACTCATAGGCACTCCAAATGTTTCAGAATTTAGTTTGCGTTCAGCCTTCCAATCAATACGCTGTACATTTCTGCTTGGGAAAGTCAAATATTAGAAATATTCTCATGTTTGCAACGTAAGACGTACCCTTTTTCCCTTTCAAGTGCTTCACAACTAATGTGATCGAAGAAAGACTTCCCTTTGTCGTAGTAAGCATCAGGTTCGTTTTCCACCCCTTCCTTGTCCTGTTGCTTGTCGCCATTAGTTGCTTCATTAGTTGTGTCTGAAGATTCTTTACCAGTACTTTCTTCTGGTTTGTTTGCCGAAATCGAGTCCATTTTCAAATTAGTCATTTTTTCTTCCAGTTCTTTGAACTCTTTTTCCGCTTTATCGAAATCGAATTCTCCGTCAAATTTGATCGTGTCCCTTGGCCGAACTGGTGCGCGATTTTGTGAAGCTCTTTGGGGAGGTGGTCGTGACTGCATCGGTGCACGTCGCACACCTGAGCTGTAGTTCGAGTACTGCCTATTCGAATTGTAGTTATCTCGATAACGGTTTCCTGCTGATTGTGAAGGCTGAGAATAGCTTTGATTCTGTTGTCTGTAATTCTGCTGTCCAGACCCGCGTCTATTCTGTTGAGGATGACTTTGATAATTTGATTGATAATTTTGTTGACCTCCACGACGAGAATAGTTGTACGATCCTGTTTTTTCTCCAGCACCACCTCGTCTTTCAACATATTTATTATCTCTATTAGGTGTTGCTTTGATGACAGATGTTTGAGTCGTTCCATCGTTTAACGGGTTCTTAATGCGTTGCTGCTGTCCAGTGGGCGTCGAATTACCAGATCTAGACTCTACTGAATTTGCAGTATTATAAGTCACATTAGTTCCGCCCAAACTCGATGCCAATGATGAGATGGCAGAACTCGCCGACTGGAATGCGGGACCTGTACTTCGTTGGCCTGAATTTGCACTCGTAATACTTGAGTTTGTGGTCATCTGTGGAAATGTGCTCGAGGGAAATGTGGCACCACTTGAGGTTGATGTCGAGTGCTATCCACAAAAAATATCATTAATCTATAAGTTAAAAATTTCAAATCTGATGACATTACTGCTTGAATAATAGCAGGGTCTGCGAGTCCAGGTGCGATACTGGCCGGTGGGTCATCTACTATTAGGTCTTTTATGTCTCCAGCGCGGAATATTATGTATTCGAATATCTCTTCACGCGGTGGGACCTGACGCTCTGCCGGTCTGTCTTCAGTACCATATGAACGAACTAGTCATCAAAATTATCAACATTTAATACAACAAAATTACAATAAAGACACAGAAATGACAACTCTCATATTGCATACCTTTAGCTAAAGCTATTGTCGACTCTTTTGGATCGATTGTGTAAAGAATTCCTTCATATCTGATCTCAGATTTCGAGATCAATGAGATTTTACAGCCAAGAAATGGTGTTGTCGTCATTGTCTACGATATCAATAGATATTTATATCAATTTATGATAATAAATGCAACTAACAATTAATAAAGTGCCCAAATGTCGATGAAATGGCGTTTCTATGAGACAATTGGTCACAATTACATCAATCAACTAGAAAAATTACTTCTTTTAAAGACAATGAGACTTCATTTAAAATACAATACTATTTCTCTCAATAATGTCATTGATATAGATATGGAGTGCATATTGTGAGCCGCTCTTATATTATATTCGCTTTTAACGACTTCAGCGCACTCTTATGTCTTTTACAAATAATTACGACACTTTTTGTTAGTTTCTAAAATAACTTCTTCCTTAAGTTTAAATATTATACAGACATTAGATACCGTATTACCAATTCATTTTATTTCGTTTTATTTAATAGCGCTTTAATGCTTTTCATCAATCTCCTTCAGAAAGTCTTTCAATTTTTTGTTAATTGTTTTCTAAAACTTTATTTTATGGCGTATTTTATGCCTATAATTTATTGTAAGACTTATTTTTCTTAAACAAAAAAGGTCTCAAAGCATAGGTTAGTCACCGATTAGACTATTATTATTTGATCAAACATTCAGTGCATTATGAGTGTGAATTCAAGGACTATCGCAAGTTTGACATTGAATCTTGTCAACAAAAATATATTCCAATTATTCCAGTACTTGTAGAATTAATTAATACAATATATTATTTACTAAAGCAATAAAACTTTGGGCTAAACTGTATTTACGACACGACTAATAGTAGACTTTCGATAACATCAGTTCAAACCAATGAAGAATCCTTTTAACAAAACAAATCTTTTCATACTATTTATCAAATCAATTATCGCTGAAATCGGCCAATCAATAATATATAAAAGTACCAAACGTTAGGTATGGGATGAATTTGTATGATATAGTGGTAGTACTGGTACAGTAATTGAACATGTAGTTCAGTACGAAGGGTTGGTTGAGTGTGAGTTCAATATAGGTTGAATACAATACAAAACAGTGTTGGGTAAATGTTCGCACTATGTTTCCCTCCATGTGTGTATCGTTTAGGTACATAGGAGTCATGCGGAGCAATCAAACTTATCTTTGGTGCCGTGCTCACTAGACGCTGAATACCTCTAACCGAACCGACTTAATTTAATTAACTATATTAAGTGTGATACTAGATGAAGCAAGTTAGGCCAAGTCAAGTTAGACAATAGAGATAAGCGGGAAAGACAAGTTTGAGTTGTCCATATAACAGTTGAATACCTAATATTTGGCGCTAATGGAGGCAAGTACAAACGAGCGCTGGCAGCAGTGTTAGACCTGATAGCCGTATACGTCATCACATTTATGGGTGGTTTGCATGTCATAGGATTGCGTCGCTCAACACTGAAAACGGACTAAAAGTAAAATGGCGTCAAATAGTAAGTCATTGGAAGAGATGCTCTCATCAGAAGTGGATGAATCAGCCATCAGTGCATTAGTCGGGTCTTTAGAAACACAATTAGAGCGACCAATGACTCAACAAATGACTCAGTCAACTATTAATACATCTATTAATGCGAGTGTTAATCATATATCGAATAAGAATATTATGGACTCATTCAATGCAAATACAACTCAAACCAATAGTAATGTCAACAATTCATTAATAACAACAATCAATTCTAACTCTAACTTAACTCAACTTATTGCAACTAATAGTGAATCAAATAATAATAATAAAAGGATTATTATTAATAGTAATAATAATACGAATGGTAGTAATAACTTAAATAATATTAATATTAATTCAAATATAAATAGTTCGACAAATAGTAATAATAATAACAATAATAAACAAATGCCTCAATCGATGTCCACTACGACTTCTGCATCACTCCCTGGAGCTCTACCAGCGAGTGGTTATATCAATCAAGTGACCAACTCTTCGGTAATTGTTATTACTTGTCAAAATGAATTGCACTTGAATTTAATTAATTTATTTTTATTTCTTTTTTCATTCAACCTATTTCCGAACTATTGACAAATTTGAAAACAATTGCAAATCGATTTCAATGTGAAGAATGTACCGATAAACTCAGTTCAAAGTGGAATTCCAGCGAATCAAATCTTGCAAAATGCTATCAAAGTGTCGGCAATGCCTAACGGAAGCCCTAACCCATCACCACTTCAGCAGACATTACAACAAACGACACAGTTGTCAACAATACAGCCAACAACACGTACATCGACTACGATAGCATTGAGTGCAATAACTCCTTCTCTAATGATAGCTCAGAATAAGAACCCAACTACTGGAAAACCAGGACAAACATTACTGATCGCGACCACAAAAGACGGCCCAATGATTGTCCAGCCGTCGAATAATCCGATTCAGCAAAACATGAACAACAGCAACACAAATAATAACGACTCGTCAATCACAACAACTGGTGTCCCAGTTACGACCACTTCTTCTGTAGTGACAATCGCTTCAAGAAATATAGTTTCTCCAGCTAATAATAGTGGACAACAGAACTTAATGCAACACTTAGTTTCAAATTCTAACCCAATTCAGTTTCAATTAGTGACTAATGTCAACGCTAGTCGTCCGCAAACCAATGCTAATATCGCAACTCAAAAGACTTTAGCTCCACGTGTCGTTCAGTTACCACCAAATGTCAGGCTAACTCAACAAGTGATACGACCGGGAACTGCACCCGGTTTTACCGGTCAGGTATGGTTAACATAATTTCTCTTTTTCTCTCATAAATTCGTTGCTCTCTTTTCTGCTTTGGTTTCAAATTTGTTTGACTTTCAAAAGTTAGCGTGTGTTCAGTTGATTTCAGCTGAAAAACAGATCAATACTTTTAGTCCATAAGTGATTTTCAAATTAGATTACTAGCAGTCAGCTTTTCAATTAATTGACATGAACTCAATTAATAGTGATCGAAATCTCGTTAATTATAGGAATTAGTTTTTATTGTTTTGCTTGAAGAAAGTAGTTTCTTATATGTTCAACAAGAAGTGCAATAGTTCCGTTGCATTGGTATGCATATGAATAATGCGCGCTATTATTTTCAAACCCCTAAAGTTGTTTTCTCATGTTTTGTTCACTTCCGATGCTTTGCAGAGATTCTCACATTTTATCATTCGTTTCAAAATCAATTATTTTCTCATTTCATTCGTACCTCTCATCCGGAACTATCTATAAATGTTTTTTCTTTTTTTTAGTAATTTAATGGATCTAATGCTAGACTTTTAGAGAATAATTCAAAACTATAGACTTTAACAGAAATACTTTTTCAACTTTTAACAAATAATTTCGTAATTATTCTGTCAAAGTTTTCGATAGTAATACAATAGTTGTTTAGAGTTTGGAGAAATGAAACCAATGCTTTGTTTTGAAACTTATCAGCTTTCAAATGAACAACTCTAAGATTTAGAAACTTGGTCATGAGTTCTATCAGATGAAAGGTGAAGTGTCATTTATTTTTATTATCAATCTTTCAAGTTTGTTCACTTGATCATACATTTTGAGCGCTATCTTTCAAATTCAAATTTCTGTCAAACTTTAAAAACTCTTTGAAAAGCTAAATAATATGGTGACATTTTATTGATAAGAAAATTAGTTGAATATAGTCTAAGTGTGGTGTTTGATAGCTACCAATAAGTTAAAAACTTTTATATATACTATATGTAAAAGTCGTTGTATACCATTCATATTTGATGAGTAAATTTAAATTGTATTTTGCAAATAAGGGCACAATAACATTACCGTCAAATTTGGTTCGGGCCGGAACTATATTTGTGAAGACTGAGAACGGACAGGTCCATATGGTGAATGTAGCGCCGCAAATACCTCCCTCATCGACCACCACAACCCCCGGAAGTATCCAGAGCACAACATATCGACTACAAGTTCCGGCGGCGGCCACCGCACAGACGGCTGTCAGGAGTTTAGGGAATCAACACATCGTTTTGCCAGTTTCGATGGCAAACGCTCTGCAGAACAAGAGCGCACAACAGTCACCACAAGTGCAAGTCAGTCAGCCACTAACCATACAAACGACAGCAGCTAATGCACAGGCGGCCACTACTCCTTCTCAAATGTCACCCAATACTGCTAAGAAAAAATGTAAAAACTTTTTGTCTACTCTCATACGTTTAGCTAGTGATCAACCAGACCAGGTCGCCAACAATGTCAAAAATCTTATACAAGGCCTTATTGTAAGTCTTCTCACCAAAATATTTAGCTTATCTTCATTAATGTTTAAACTTATGCTTTACTTTGATTGTTCTTTAGGACGATGCAATACAACCCGAAGACTTCACAAATCAACTCCAAAAAGAACTGAACTCATCTCCACAGCCATGTCTGGTCCCATTTTTAAGGGTATTTATTCTGATGATTATCCAATTTTCGGATCACTTTGGAAAGAAGTCAACACTTGAAAACTTTTTTCATAAATTATCGAAGAGTATTAGCTATAGGCAAATATTGATTAATTGTTTGAGCTTTAGTTTTTCCTAAAGTTAGCCTTCCATGCATCTTAATTGATTTCAGTTATCAAGTTATGAA
This sequence comes from Archegozetes longisetosus, assembly GCA_018873245.2. Lineage (NCBI taxonomy): Eukaryota > Metazoa > Arthropoda > Arachnida > Sarcoptiformes > Trhypochthoniidae > Archegozetes > Archegozetes longisetosus. Next base: position 10,984,722 of record JAEMBT020000007.1, read on the forward strand.
AATAGTACAAAATAAGTTGAGCAGGTTGAATCAACCACTGATCAGATGTGTTGATGGCTAATTTTAGGAAATTTCAAACTATTAATCCTAAACTTGTTTATTTCTGGTAGTTTATTTTGTCCTGAAATACCCTGATAAAAAGTTTTCATTATCGACTTCTTTCCAAATTAGGTACTTTGTGATTTCCATATATCGTAATTTAATATTGATATTACTTTTGAAACAGAAAAGTCTACCATATCTCAGATATTCATTAATGCAAAAAGAGCTGACTATAGAAGGTGTTAGACCACCACCTCATGGAGCAGTTTCATTACCACCACAACCACAAGCTATACCACAAATTCAGGTAACTATTTTACTCAAGTTAATTATAGTTTAATGCTAAATATTTGACAGAAACTGGTCGAGTCTTGAATAAAATCTAGATTTATTTTTATAATTCCATTTAATACTTTGATACTTTATATTGAGTTTTATGATCAAGTTCTGTTCTCGACGATCTAACGTTTGTTAGAGGGATAGAAAGTCATTCACAGTTAGATTCCTTAGAATTTTGTCTACTTTTTTGAATTAATAGAAAAATTTATCAATAAATTAGAGATTTTCAGATTGAATTCCAGAAAATTATATTGATATTGAGACATTCAATAAAATTGATATGCATTGATTCAACAAAATTATATTTTAACAGATCGCTCAAACTCCACGGCCAGGAATCACATCAACAGTTAGATTATTAACACCAGTCAGTGGACTAACGAACTTAATCGGAGGACAGACGGCAACTATGTTGACACCAATCCCGCAAACAACTCCTACACGACTGCCAACACCACAAAACATAATAAGAACCCCAACTGTACAAACGACAGCACCGCGCCCAGCATCTAAGTCTAGCTCTTCTAAATCTCGTGCACCTGCCTCAAAAGATAAGGAAAAGAAAAATACCTTTTCTTCATCTCTTCGAGATGACGACGACATCAACGACGTTGCAGCCATGGGAGGCGTCAATTTGCAAGAAGAGAGTCAACGGATTTTAGCGAGTAATGCAGAAATTGTTGGTCAGCAGATTAGATCGTGTAAAGATGAGAATTTTCTCTTCACAACTCCATTACACACGCGGATTAACAAAATTGGTATTTCATTTGATTAAATTTCAATCTTTCTTTTAGTTCAAAGTTTTCATCGATTAATATTTTATAGCGAGTAAATATGGTTTAGAAGAATGTCCACCAGATGTTGTTTCGCTTGTATCTCATGCAGTTCAAGAAAGACTTAAAACTTTAGTCGAAAAATTAGGAGTAATTGCTGAACACAGACAGGAACAGCTTAAAGTATGTTCATTTTCTCATTTTCGACATTGTTTTTCGATTTAATTTTACTAACTCTTCAATCATCTTATTTAGAACGATCCGAGATATGAAGTGCTACAGGACGTGAAAGGACAGGTTCAATTCCTACAAGAATTAGATAGGATCGAGAAGAGAAAACACGAAGAACAAGAAAGAGAAGTCCTTATCAAAGCTGCAAAGGTATAACTTTAGTTCTCTATTTTTTCTGAGCGCATATAACAGTGAACGCACGAACACTCCTTTATGTCAAATACAATAATATGCGCTACAATAAGGAATCGTAAATTGATTTTCTATTTATATTTATACGATTTCATTGATTTCCATGAAATAGAGTCGATCAAAGGCTGACGATCCCGACCACTTAGCCATCAAAATGAGAGCTAAAGAAATGCAAAGACAAGAAATGGAAGAATTGAGACAAAGAGAAGCTAACGAGACAGCCCTACAAGCTATAGGGAACCCAAAGAAACGTCTTAAGACTAGTTTTAACTCCATCACACCATCAGTTTCAAGTTCTTTTGCTAGTTCTTCATCAACAACAGGCCTTAACTCATCTCCATTTTCAAGCACACCAATAAAGCCTGTAATTATTGTTGTTATTATTTAGCTGAAGATGATCAAATATCTGAATCAAATTAACGAAATTTTGCTTATTTCTAGATGAGACGTATAAAGAGAGTTAGTATAAGAGATTTGCATTTTTTGATGGAACAAGAAAAGGAAACGGTTCGCACACCGATGCTCTACAGGGCATATGCAAAATAGTGTTTGTAATTGTTGGTCATTATTGCTAATTAAAATGTGTTAACGCGTTGCTTTTGTTTTCAATTATCGGCCTTTTCGAGCATTTAACAGCACTTCGAATGCATTTCTCATACTTTTTACTAATCGATTCTTCTCTTTCTGGAAGCCATCGAACATTCATAGCATTGAATAGCCACTTATAGTGTCTAATAGTCCATTAAATTTGGTTAAGTTACACTTTGTTCTGAACTTCATTGTTGTAAAATAAGACAACTGAATGAGATTCAGATCTAATTTGATACGTATCCAAACTGTTCGATCATATGATATACACCTATAAATATTATATATATTATACATAAAAGTTGAAGTTTATATCATATAAATACCATAACGTAATCACTAAATTTAATTATTAATATTGTACATAAAAGAAATGATAAGAGCTGTGTGTCTGTAATTTCTTTTGATTAATGGGCAACAGTTTTAATTATTATATATTGTTTGTTGGAATATTAGTTAAATTAGATATGATTCAAAAAATGATGTTTCAAATCGTTACTAAATTTATATATAAGAACTAAAAAAAATGAGACCAATAAAAGCGTTTTTTATCTTAATTTTATCTGATTACTTCTGTTACTAATCCCATCTTTTTGATTAGTTCTCGACAGATCTTCAAAAATAACAGATAAAGAGATCAAGAAATTCTACATTTGAGATAACTCGAACATTGTTTCAAACCTAATCAATATGAGACTTGAAAATTAAATTTCAATTATCTTCAGGTAAGATAAGTATAAAATCACTTCTGAAATGAATTGGTTTTGGTTTTATACTCGATTCTAACAACTATTTCCAGTCTAGATGTTAATATCAATTTGAAGCGCTCAATACATAATATTGGTGACGAAAAGCAGTCACCATAGTTTATAACTTGCGGATATGTCTTCATTTAATTGTTCAACGAAAAAATATTCAAACCTCGAAAGATATAAAAACATGTTTAAATAAAATGACTCAATTCGGAACAATACTTTAACAAACCTTTTGAAAAAAGTAAAATTTCTATATGCTTCACATAATTAATTTCTCATGAAAGATTTTGGTATTGTATCAAATGTTTGTACCTTTCAATAAATTGGAACTTTAAAGTCGAAGCGATAAAAAAATCAAATTTGAAGTTCCTTCTAGCGCCTAGTAGCAAAGCTCACAGCAAAGTTAAGTTCAATTGAAAGGCCCGCTATTCTGTTGCAAGAAATGTTCACATAAACAACATGCTATTCACGTGTTTATATTTGAAAAGCCAGTCAATATTTTTTATTTTGACTCATCTAAGGGTTTGATCGATTGAAGAACTCATTAGAATTTAGTTTATTAGTTTAATAAGACAAAAGTAATGGTTGTATCAATTGGTTTTGAGGGAAGTGCCAATAAACTAGGAATTGGTATCATTAAAGATGATCAGGTTTTGTCAAATCCAAGAGTCACTTACATAACACCTGCCGGAGAAGGTATTCGTATATAAAATACGAACCAATTGTCTAATAATATTAATACTATGAATAATTGAATGACTGAAACGATAGGTTTCCAGCCGCGGAACACAGCCGTTCACCACAGAAGTCATATCATTAATCTTCTGAAACAAGCTCTTTCTGAAGCCAACATAAAGCCATCGGATATCGATGTTGTCAGTTATACAAAGGGTCCTGGAATGGGAGCACCACTTGTCTCAGTGGCGGTCGTTGCCCGAACTGTCGCACAATTATGGGATAAACCATTGATTGGTGTTAATCATTGTATTGCTCGTCAGTATGACCTCTCTTGAATAAGACATCAGTCTCTATTGATAATCAAATTTTATTGATAATAGACATAGAAATGGGACGACTAGTAACCAGTGCTCAAAATCCTACAGTTCTTTATGTGAGTGGAGGTAATACACAAGTCATTGCTTATAGTCAGAAAAGATACAGAATTTTTGGTGAAACCATTGATATCGCTGTTGGAAACTGTTTGGACAGGTTTGCCAGAGTCTTGAAAGTAAGTTATTGAACAAATTTTATTTAAAAATACATTCCTGGTAATTATCTTGACTTTCTATTAGTTATCTAATGATCCGAGTCCGGGATATAATATCGAACAATTGGCTAAAAAGTAAGATAATTAACTAAATTGTAAATAAACTTTTTTTTAACATTTTATTTATTAAACTAATCAAGTTTTACAAAAATTGTCTCTTAAATAGAGGACAAAAGTTAATACAATTGCCTTATGTAGTGAAAGGCATGGACGTCTCATTCTCTGGATTACTTTCATTTATAGAAGTAATCAATCAAACTATAAATGAATCGATCAAAAAAATTAAAACAACTTATTTATAATCAATAGGATAGAGCACATAAATGGCTAGAAAGTGGTGAATATACAGCTGAAGATCTTTGTTACTCTTTACAAGAGACTGTATTTTCAATGTTGATCGAAACGACTGAGAGAGCTATGGCCCATACTGGCTCTCAAGAAGTTCTTGTAGTTGGAGGTGTCGGATGTAATTTGAGACTGCAGGAAATGATGGGTATTATGGCTGAAGAAAGAGGCGCTAAATTATACGCAACTGATGATCGGTATTGTATTGATAATGGAGCTATGATTGCGCAGACCGGAGCCCTTATGTTCCAATCCGGACAGATTACCAAATGGGACGACACCTTCTGCACGCAAAGATATCGTACCGACGAAGTAGAGGTCACGTGGAGAGACTGATCAACATTCTTATTCTTTCATATTTCTGCATATTTATGTATTTTATTATTCGTCTGATAAAAATTTTATCCATGTTTAAAATTATGTGAAAAAATTAAAAAGAATTCATTTGAAACTTGTTTAAGTCTCCGAATTGGCGTCTCTTTTAGTTTGTAGTTCTTTAAGAGCACTACTGAGAAAAGCCAAATGTCCTTTTGGACACTTATTTGCGTAGTGACCTTTTTCTCCGCACTTAAAACACGTCACCTGATCTAGTGGTCTGTAAACTCTTTGTTCTTTCGTCACTTGAGCCGAATTGCTATCAACTGTTTTCAGATTAGTTCTTTCGAAGTTGACATGATTTTCACTATTAGCAGAACTTTGGAAGTTTGAAACCGAATTTTGTGGCGTTTGTTGATTAATACTATTGTTGGTGTTATTTTGCAACTGTTGTTGTTCTAGTTGATTGAGTTTGTGTTGAATGGCTTCCTCTCTTTGTTCTGCTGGCATTGACGGGCACTGATATATCTTATGTCCGATTTCATTACAATAATGACAAACAACTGCACCCTTTTTGGTCTGAACCTGTTCATTAATCGGCAAATCAAACCTCATGTGAACGAATTTACAGTCAGGTCCTTCGGGACAAAAACCACAAATATAGTTAAGACACGCGACTCTTCGCGTGTGTCGATGTCTACAATTAGGTCCATGTCTGCAGAAGCCTCTGTCATACCAGGGACAGTCGCGCACTTTAGACTCGGGATCAATGTGAAGGAAAGGGCATTCTTTATTGCTGCACGCGTGAAATCGCGAGTAGAAGTAACACTCAGGCATTTTCGACATATCGTACTCATGAAGAAACTCGCATTGATCTCCTTTCTTACACAATCCTCTCAACCAATGCTTACAAACAACAGTTCGATCTGGTTTGATGTGTCTGTACGGACACGACGCTGCTCTCACACAAGATCCACGCAAATGGAAGACACACGTAGCCGACCCTGACTTGTCCATCCCTGGAAAAGGTAACGGAAGCGCTCCGATTTGTTCCTCTAAGTCTCTCTCGATGTCGAACGTGATGTTCCCAACCGCTGCCATTATTTCTTCCATTTTCGGCAAACCAAATTAGTTTCAACTCTTCTCTAACGACTGATATTTTTTAATGAAATCTTGTTTTGTTGAAATTTTAAAAATATTAAAAATATTGGAATTATTTCATAAATTGTTTTTCTCTTATTATTATTGTTTTGAATTGTAATTTGAAAACACTCAATAATTTCGATTCTCTTTTCACAAACTTCTCAATGAATTACGATTCGACTGACTAATGAGTAAAACTTTGTTATCTGTATCAATTGATTCATTAATTTGATTAAAAAATAGTTGCTGTTTTCATACGATTTAATGAGGATCAAGCGAGTCAAACCCTGACAGGTGCCGGTCATCTATTCAGGCAAACACTATTCAAAAGTTATTTCTTCTCAATTACGTCCCAACTCTTAATTTATTTCCTATGCATTCGTTGATTTTGCTTCTTATTCAAAATCAGTCATTCAAAGTCTCGGAAGTCTTACTTTTATAAATTGAATCTAAATTGAATTAAGCTTCAATTAAGTTTTTCAATTAATTTTCCTAAAATAGTCCCTAAAATATTTGAAAACATTTTAGTAAATTTTACGTTATTTATATATAGCATCAAATTCAACTTTTTATTGGCGGTCGAATCCTGTTATTATTGAAGATGAGTTGATTCAGATTTGAATTTTAGGTTAAATTAACTCTTACATCAGTTTATAATATATTTATTATTATTTATATGTATTTTTGACAACATTCTAAAATCGTTTAAAATGATTCCTAAAAATAATTTGTGGCAATCTATTATCAAATGCAAAGAAAATTTATTAAATGAAAAGAACAAACTTGAAGATGACGTTCCATCAAACCAATTGGTTAGAAATAGGAAAAATGAATCTGAAATTAAGAAGCCGTCAATGACCTCAACACCAAATGTTAACTATAAGAACAAAATAAATTCTAATTGTAATCGTAAAAAAGTTGATGATATCCCGGTTATTACTGAACAAAATGACAACCAAATGCCACCCGATTTGTCACCAATTGTCAAACAAAATAAATTTAGGAAACGCATTGTCATTCAAGAAAGTGATGAAGAATTGGATGCCAATAATGGTCAACATGTTAACAGCAATAGGTTTGACAAAACATCAGTTGATTATTATTTGAATAATCGTTTACTGCAAGTAATTCTTTATTCTATTAACTCATTATTTCAAATATCAGTATTTATTATAATTTTATAACCATTTTATTAATTTTTTTATTCAACAGACTGATCATCCGCTCGGAGAACAAGATGTGAATGAACTCAAAGAACTTAATTATGAGTTGATGACTCAAATTTGTGATAATATGTGTTCGCAAAATAATGAACAAATTAAGAACTTTTTGGATGCTAGAAAAAAGATAATCAATAGAATGAATGGAAAGCAACAGTCAGTCAGCCCCCCGATTGAGTCGCGATCCGTTTCACCCGATCTTTTCGATCATTTCGAAGAATTTGATGATGACTTCGATGAAGATCAAATAATAGATATAGATCACAATGACCTTAATAATGATGATGATAACGAGAAAGAGATAATTGACATAAATGTAACCGATAATGATATACCAGTAAGTAGTGATGCGAAAAAACCCAGCGATAAGCCATACTCTGAAATCGTGGATTTATGCGATGACGACTCGAATCAGTCGATAAATAATTACAATAGAGTCGGGAACACGACTCCTAGTATTTGTTCGGTTGAGTTTAATTCTAATGAAAACAATGAAAATGCTGGTACCTATAATACCAATAATGATGACATCGCGATCCTAAATGAATCCGATATTGAAAACTGGAACGATTGGGTCGATGAAGACAACGATTTTAATGACTGTCAAGTTGTAATGAGTGATAACAATACAAATTCTGTTAATGACCGCGAGAAAGATGAAGATATAATTGAAGAAGAAGTAATCGAATATGATTTCAACAAAACTAATGATTGTTTGAACACTTCTATTGAAGGAAAGTTTGTCGGAGTTTACAGAAATGATGGATTAACTGATCGGTCGTTGAAAAATGAAAATTACGAACATTCGCAAAGAATGAGAAAAAAGTTTCATGAATTTTTCGGTCTGAAAAAGTATCGCTACAATCAATTCGAAGCAATAAATGCAGCACTTCTTAAAAAAGATTGTCTCATACTTATGCCAACGGGAGGCGGGAAGAGTATCTGCTATCAACTGCCGGCTATGGTTAGTAAAGGTGTCACTATTGTTATATCTCCTCTCAAATCATTAATTCAAGATCAGGTTCAAAAGATGAACGATAAACAGGTCAGTTTTCAGTTGATAACTAAAGATCCATGACACGAATTCTTATTTGATTTCAACTTCTAATCATAGGAAGGAGTGGCTCACGCCTTGACTAGTGATCTCGATTCACATTCTGTTTCTCAAATATACAGTGATCTCAGAAGTGCTGATCCAATGGTAAAAATTCTTTTTGTCACACCTGAAAAGGTTCGTTCGAATTTTTTTATTATTAGATTAGTTACCGCTTCTAATAATTAGCTTCAATTTATCAGATAAGTGCGAGTAATAGTCTTATGTCACTATTTCATAATTTGGACGAACGCAATATGTTGTCGCGATTCGTTATCGATGAAGCGCACTGTGTCAGTCAATGGGGTCATGACTTTCGACCTGACTATCAAAAGCTGTGTGTTTTGAGGCAACAATTTCCTGGAGTTCCAATAATGGCATTGACTGCTACTGCAACACAAAAAGTTCGATTAGATATATTGAATCAGTTGGGAATCGAAAAGCCTTCCACCAAATGGTTTATGCAAAGCTTTAATAGACCCAATTTGAAATTTGAAGTCAGAACTAAGACCAAAACTACTTATGATGAAATTCTGCTTATGCTGCAAACAGATTTTGATCGTAAAAGTGGAATCATTTACTGCTTATCGAGGTTAAAGTTTTTCATATGCTATTGAATCAAAAATATTAATTGGTATACAATATTTTCAATTTCCAAACAGGAAAGAATGCGATGACTTGGCGGCTAAGCTAAGAAATGATAAGATAAAAGCAATTTCATATCACGCCGGTTTGAAAGATGAAAAACGCAAAGAAATACAACAGAATTGGATCAAAAACAAGTATCATGTTATTTGTGCGACAATCGCCTTTGGAATGGGAATCGATAAGCATGACGTTAGGTTTGTCATCCATTATTCGATGCCTAAATCAATAGAAGGTTATTATCAAGAAGTTGGACGTGCTGGAAGAGACGGCCAGCTGTCCAATTGTATACTTTATTACAATGGTGGAGATTTAGTTCGCTGGAAAAATTTGTTGGCAAAGTGTAAGCAGTTTTTAAATCTTTTGAAAACATTCAAATCTAAAATTAAACAAATCAAAATGGCTTTTTATCTTCAGCTTCAAGTGCCGCTAATTTCAAAGTTCTGCAAAACTACTTATATCAAACTGAACATTATTGTAGTAATAGAGCCGAATGCAGAAGAGTTCAGCTATTGCGATATTTTGGAGAAGTGTTTGATAGTAAAAAATGCATCGAAAATTACAGATCTGTTTGTGATAATTGCGTCTTACAAGTGAGTTTGTCTTCTGTTTTGTCGATGCAATAGTTGACAAGAATTTATTTTTATTAATCGTTTTGCTTCAGGACGAATACGAACATCTTGATATTACTGATGAAGTGATTTCTATATTGAAATCAGTTGAGATATTAGTCGGACCTTTTAATCATAAGCGCAAGGAGAACATCAGTTTTCCTCAATTGGTTCGAATATTCAACGGTATTGTGAAACTAAATCGATAAACTTGACCCTTTATTAATGACTATTTATTAACGAACTTACAGCTGCTTCAAATGTAGACTCGAGGTTTACGAATCTTCCAATGTATGGAAAAGGGAGTCGTTTTATAAGATCCGATAGCGAGCGTTTATTCAAAAATTTGATTTGTAACAAATATTTGAATGAAGACACAGTTGTTAACAACAGAAAGGCATATAACGCTCCGAGTTATGCACGCTTGGGAGAGAAGGCTTGTGAAATACTACGAAATGGAATGAGATATACTTTTCCTGTATCAAAAAGAAAAAATGGGTCTAGTAATAATAATAATAATAATAATAATAATAATAATAATAATAAAAATAAAAATTATAGTGAATTAGATGTTGCAACTGTTTCTTCTGATTTTCCGACCTCTTCAACTAATAAGAGGTCATATCCGTGGAACTGTTCAAGACCGAAGCATAAGCGTTTCAACAGTAACACGACAAAGTCAAAGAAATCAAACTATTTCAGTGACTCAAAGTCAAAACCAGCCTCAAGTTACGGCTTCAAGACAGATAATTATATGAGTGTTCCCGCTAAGAAACCTAAAAAACCTCAATTATAGCATTTTGTAACGGATATGTAATAAATATAATCATAGCCCAAATTTCATTTAGTAGAATCGATTTTTAAAGTCATTAAGAAAGCGCTCCATTTATATAATGATCATATTACTAGGTTTTGTTAATATACTGTATATTATAATATTCTTTTTTACCAATTAATCATTATTTTCAAATAAATTGATTTTCTAATAATTTCTATCTGTCATATAACTTGCATCGCATAAAACCATCCGTTCTTGCCGTATAAGTAGTTTTCAACAGATTTGGGATAACCCAAAATTGATATCCACTTAAGTTTGTCACAAAGCGATGCAATAGATCTTTCAAAATATCCGTCACGAAACTGTTCGTCACGATCTTCATAGGCTGCTGTCACTGACATCGCCCAACATATAGTCCCGCCTATAATAGTTTTGAAACTTTCAGAATAAAGATCAGTAGAGGAATATTGATTGAGTACCTGATTTAGTTATGCGTAAAATTTCATCGAAAGCATCCACACTTATGTGTCCCGGACAGAAGACACCGGCCATTATAATCACATCATAAGTATTGCTCTCAATCGGAAGTTTTACTTTTGACGAAACAATTGAATTTATAAGATTTTTATAACAATTTTTTTCTTTGGCTAATTCCAGCATTGTTGGTGAGGCGTCGAGTCCATCGATGTTATTGTAGCCATACTTTTGTAATAAAGACCCGATGATTCCAGTTCCTGCCCCGATATCTAATATACGCGAGTCTTTTTCGCAGTTAAGTTCTAAAAAACACGAGACCACTATTTGCGCGCCATTATATTCCATATCTTTTATATCCTTTTAAAAGTTATTACAAGTCTTAATTGATTCAAATTAGGGCAAATCTTGAATGGTGCAAAATTTCTAATAATCTGTTACTACATTGTTGTAGATCTCGCTAATCTAATCTGAATTATTATATTCTGTGTATTTCAGCTTAAATAAGATGACTCATAACTTTCATATCATCGGGATCTGCAACAATATAAGAGATAAATGCAAACTAAATCTCATTGTGGTTTTTGTGTGCTATACTACAGAATATTTTGAATCTCAATAAATAATTGAAGTTATGCAAGGTGTTTATAAAAATGATGATCTTATATCACATTATAGTGAAGTGATGGAGTAAATAGATAGCATAGATTGATTATATACATAACTAATTTATCATCCTTGCATTGAAAATAATGAATTGCACCTGAAATTCATCTGATATATAAGACAAGTAATAAATTTAAGATGATTTCAAGAATTTGAATTACCTCTTCGTACTTATCAGCCCATTGAGAATACATCTCTTGAGTTCCATCAACATCTCGAGGTTGAAGCAGATTATCAAGAAATTGACGTTTCCCGTCTTGTTCTGCCATTTGGCTCCTAATCAGCTTTTGCTACAAATAAATGAAATATAATCTCAATTTAAGTTGACTCAACTTATACGCCTATTCATGGGTATTTGCTTCAAATTGGTATAACTTAGCTGTGGCAAAAAATCAGACTAACTTCAACAAATTATTTGCTGATAAATTTTCAGATTTGAAAACTTGAACCTTAATCGCTCGACTAGTAAATGTTGGATTTCTCCAATTATTAATTCACTACAAATAGTTTTTATCAGAAGTGGCTAAATGTGATGATCTATCAACTGATTTAAAGTAACGACAAGAAAATTCAGACATTAGAACTTTAAGCATAAGACGTATGACTGGAAGATAAGGTAATCTGATATCATAATGTAAAGAAACTTTATGTTCTCATTATCACATTCACTCCAATCAACAGACATATTGTAATAAATAACTAATTATCTAATCTCTGTTTAACTCGAAAGTCATCAAAACGATTATTAATCAAATAAACAAATTTGAAATTTGACAATCACTAAAAATGAAAAGCTCACCACAGCTGGTATTCTTCAAAATATGTGAATCGAGTCACAACTCTTATCAGTTAACAATTAACCTAAATTATACCTAATTTGAAAACTCGTTATAATTTTCAATAAAACTGGAGATATAATAAAAATGAATCTATTTCAAACAGTATTTCAGAAAATTAAATAAAGTTATGAACACATATTTAGAATTGACTTATAGCTAACAAATTAGTTCATATGATGTTTAAATATAGAAAAATTGTCAATTGAATAAAAGTTTAATTTGTTTGAAAAACAAACTAACAGTGTTACATTACTTCAACTGTGAAGCCTCAAAGCTTAAAACTACTTCAAATCTATAGTTTCTTAACTATCTTGATGAGTGATCACTTGTGCGTAAAATAATACGACATCAATTGTGTAAAATTGTGTAAATTGCAACTTATATTAGGATTTCCTTTTTAAACTCTTAGATCATTCCAAAGAAGTAATTGTGAAAAATAGAAATTAGTTACAGTGTATAACTTTTCAGACTACTTATCAGCTTTAATTTGTTGAGTGATCAACATTGAAATAGTAACATAGTAATTGAGTTACTTTATGTAAAGTGTATTTACCAGAATAAGATAGAATATCTAATCTAGGCCTCATTCAGACTATTTTTATAGCTAACAATCAAGATGATCTTTCAATTTCTACTTTCAATCAACATACGCTTCGTTTCAATTCGGATATTGCAAAAAGACTTAAATATCAATATTTTTAAATTGTAGCTAATATTGAAACAGTTTTTAAGTATTAAATTCAAAATATAATTGAATTTTTTTGACAAATGATTAAAAGAATTTCTAAATTTTTAAAAAATCAATCACACTTACAGGTTTAGTAAGCGCGAAAACCACTCTTAATCAAATTTATATTCATGTTCATAAGTTTAATATTTTGGTTAATTTACTGAATTTTTCTTGAATATTGTAATTACATAACTGGAATATCTGTTTAAAAAGTATTAAAAGCTGAGCCTGTCACTTGTATTAGCTCCAGTTCAACCAATTCTATGGTAGAATTAACCGTTTCTTAAGTCATATTCATTAATCTAAAAATGATTTTCTTTTTTCATAGAATGCACAAACACTTGTTTGAACCGAAGAGAGTGAAGCTTTTTCGAGTAATTAATCTGAATTTTTAGAGATTGTTTGTGGCAGTTAGTTGAGCGCAAAGCTTTACTTTGATTAGTTAGGCAGGAATTAGACGCATGTTAATTGCACCTGAACTGGAGCGGGTCAACAGTGAGCGCCACTTCCATCAAACTGAAGTCACGCGGATGAGTCGTATTGCTTGCCCGAATTGGTTTCAGTAACAAAAACTATTGCACTCCTTCTCGGTTTCTGTCTCTCCGTCCTTCATAATATGATCTGATTCTCTCTATAAGGTTTATTATATTTAGCTATTATTACCTTAAGCAGTGTATGATCTTCAGATATCTTAATTGTTTTGAATGATCTTTTCTCAACTGGGTTATCATTCAAATGAACTTGACTTGCAAATCGAGCGAGTGTTTATGTACTCTGCAAATCATAATTACTACTTTAGAAACAGATTAGCCCACAATTTGCTAGTATCACAAAAGAACTGATATTCTGCCAACAATAAGGTGTGCATTCCTCGAGTTCGACAGCAAATGAAGGCGCGTCATTCAGTTCATCGATTTCATAGAGATTTGCAAAATCATTAATCGATACAATGTTATCAAAAGAGCTTCCAGATAATACAGATTGAGTTTTTTATCCACACTTTTGAGAACAGTATCCCTGTCAACAGTCTTTCGATAACACAAGCAAATTCTTCAACACTGAATGTGTGCCCCACTCTTAACACCTAAAAAGTCATTTTATAATTACCTTCCTTATCCAACTCAAACTTTTCGATCTAAACGAGTTTCCTAATTAATTTGAACTGATCAACAAATATTTGTTTGGCTGGCATGTTTTTAGATGTACTCTGTTTGATGCCTACATGGCAAAACACTTTTCTACAAACTCTTTTGAGTCAAAATGACTTTACGTGATAACATTTCAGTGCTGTTAACTTCGAATGTAACGTCACTTAAAGACTTGTTGAGGTAAAAGTAAGCAACTAATAAAAATTAAAACAAATAACTGAGACATATACTATTTATGCAACATATCATAACCCAGAAATTTAAGAACTGGTTAAGCTAAACTTTCAAATTAATGCAAAACTCAATTTAACACTAGCATAAAGATTTTGTTTAATATTTGTCTGATTAGAAGATCCCAAATGCTATAATAAAATAAATTGAGACCTATCAACATCTTTTAGTTGATTGTCATTTTTAAATCTTTTATTAAAAAGATAACAAAAGTTCTTTTCTCAAAAAGTATTGATTTTTAAGTTTGAAAATTTAATAACTCAACCTTTAGATTGTTGATTACGTAAAATTGATAGCTATACTTTACATTATCTATTTGAAAGGTTTCAAGATTGAGCCAGACTTCAGGATCAAGTGCTTTAATATATTATACTTTAGAAGTTGTTGCTATGTTTATAAAATATTGTTTGATTCACACTCAGAGCAGAAGTTGTTTTAAAAATGATACTTTATATCTAAAAAACACTTTTGTCAAGTGTCTTTGAGTTAGATAAATCTCTTTAAGGTTTTTCCTCAAAAACACTTATGCATTTGCTAATACTTCCACATAAGTGGTAGTATTGTTAGTAACATTCTAAAAAGTTCTTCACTTTATAGTGTAAATCATAGTTAACTAAATCAGTCTGTTATGGCATCTTTTCATATCAGTCTGTGTTTGTTTTTGTTTTTATTTTTCTATAACTCATTCAGTATTCCATTGGATGATAAGAATAAATTTGCACCCAAATGTGGTTATGAAAAGTGTCCGAAATTCGATGAAAGCAAGCTTAATGTTCACATAATAGCTCAAACTCACGATGACGCCGGATGGATCACAACAGTTGACCGATACTACTACAAACAAGTTCAATATATTATCGATTCTGTTGTAGACGAGCTGCATAAAGATCCCAATAAAAAGTTTATCTATGTTGAAATGGCTTTCTTCTTCAAGTGGTGGAAAGAACAAGATGCCAAAACAAGAAAAATAGTTGAACAACTTGTTCAAAATGGTAAGACATTATTTTGAACTGGATAGAAATAAAACTTTGAAACATCTAATTCTTATCAATTTAAAGGTCAGCTCGAATTCATAAGCGGTGGTTGGAGTATGAATGATGAGGCCTCCACTTACTATCACCAGATCATTGATCAGATGACTTGGGGGTTCAGAAGACTTAATGATACATTTGGTGAGTGCAGTATTCCTCGAATTGGTTGGCAAATCGATCCGTTCGGACATTCTAAAGAACAAGCTTCACTCTTTGCACTCATGAATTTTGATGCATTTTTCTTCACTCGTTTGGATCATCAGGTATTCAAATCTTAAACAGAAGTGCTTCGTTTTTCCTACAACTTATGCAAATAGTTTTACGCTTTGTTTCTTTCGTTTTGGTATTTAATTTGTGGACCAGGATAGGGATAAAAGAATTGACACAAAGAATTTAGAGTTTGTCTGGAAGGCTAATCAGGATTTGGGAAAAGCGTCAGATATTTTCACAAGTATTCTTCAATTAGGCTATGGCTATGGGTCTCCTCCAGGAATGTGTTGGGATCTAAAGCATTGCGATACTGGTCCTGTGAACAATCCAATTGTCGATAATCCAGAATCAGAAGAATACAATTTGAAACTAAAAGTTGACGACTTGCTTGTATATACAACAGTATTCTCTCAACACTACACAACAAATCACGTTTATGTGACCATAGGCTCTGACTTCCAGTTTTCTGCGGCGCAGTCATACTTCAAAAACATAGATAAATTGATTAAACACACAAATGAAAGACAAGTCAACGGAAGTAAGGTTAATGTGTTCTATTCGACACCATCGTGTTATTTACAAGCTGTACATCAATCGAACAAAACATACGAGACAAAAACTGACGACTTTTTCCCGTATGGAAGCGACGCTCATAGCTACTGGACTGGGTATTTCACAAGTCGTCCAGCGCTCAAGTATTATGACAGACGCGCAAATAATATCCTACAAGTTTGCAAACAATTGAATGCTTTGACTTCGATCAAAATGGATGAGCAAACGATTAAACTGAAAGAAGCCTTAGGTATTAATCAACATCACGATGCGGTTAGTGGTACCGAAAGACAAGTCGTGGCCTTCAATTATGCACTACTCTTATCAAAAGGTATCAATAGATGCGAGCAAGTAATCAATAAAGCATTTCAAAAATTATTGCCTAAGACTACGAGCATTACTGATACCCCAAATCAATCTCTCTGTCAAACACTTAATGTAAGTTCGTGTGAGATAACTGAAAGCAATAACAAAGTCTTGATCACATTATACAATCCAATCGCAAGAAATGTTGAACAATATATTCGTCTACCTGTTGCTGGAAACTCTTATCAAGTTTTGAGTCCAAGTGCTCAGAATATATCGTCTGATTTGACTTCAATACCTGATTATGTAATTGGAATACCAGAACGTAAAAGTAAAGCTACGAATGAAGTAGTTTTCAAAGCGAGTATTCCTGCATTAGGATTCGCCACATATTTTCTGAAGTCTTCAGATAGTCCTCAGACAGTAGGAAAATCCGTCAAAATCGATAGTGCTTTTACTTTGAATGGAAAATCGATTGCAGTGCAATTTAGCTCAAATGGAGCCCTAGATAGCATTAAGCTAGCTAACGGTCAAACAGTTTCTTTGAAGCAATCATTTTATTATTATAAGGGCATGAAAGGTGATAATAGAGGCGCAGAAAACCGTGCTTCAGGAGCTTATATTTTCAGACCTGATGGTCAAACACCTGTCGATATAGGAGTCAAATTGACTTCAACTTTATATAAGGGGTCTATTGTTCAAGAAGTAAGACAGCGATTTGATTCATGGGTATCACAAACCATCCGTGTATATCCTAATGAAGACTATGTTGAATTTGATTGGGTTATTGGTCCCATTCCGGATATCGACAAAATTGGAAAGGAAATAATCACAAGATTTGATTCTAACTTAACAACTAATGGATTATTTTATACCGATGCAAATGGAAGGCAAATTCTTGAGCGAAAACGAAATTTCAAGCCAACATTCAATTTCACGGCTACAGAACCAGTGGCTGCAAATTACTATCCAGTCAATAGTCGAATTTACATGAATGATAAAAATCAAGATTTGCAAATATCTCTTATTAATGATAGATCTCAAGGTGGAAGCAGTATGCAAGACGGATCTATTGAGTTGATGCTCCACAGAAGACTATTTAATGACGATGACTTTGGAGTACATGAAGCACTCAACGAACCAGGTGTTGATGGAAAAGGACTTGTCATTAGAGGTCAAACTATTCTCTATCTATCGAAAATCAATTCTGCTGCTCAATTTCATCGAGACTATTCCCAACGCATTAACTTGTCTCCAGTTCTTACTTTTTCCACTTACAATAACTCAGAAACTGATTACATTAATAAATTCAAGACAACTGATTCTACTCTAAATCAAGCGCTACCTAATAATATCAACATTTTGACTCTTGAAGAATGGAAAGATGGTTCATTTTTATTACGTTTAGAGCATTTCTATTCATCAGTTGATGATCCAAACGGTCTTTCAAAAAATGCAACTGTAGATCTGTCGAAGTTGTTCAAGCCGTTTACTATTAAATCTGTTTCAGAGACAACTCTCGGAGCGAATCAGTATTTAGATAAAGCAGCAAAAAGATTAGTTTTTCGCACCAACGATACAAGTACAGAAAAAGATATTCGAAATAACGACATCAATAGCTTGACTGTAACACTATCTCCTATGCAAATCAGAACTTTTATTGTGAATGTTTCTTGAATTAATTAAGTTTAATAAACTTTTGTCATTTATTTGACACAGAATGCAAGTGTTTTACATAATTTTCATAGAGTAAACCTGTCTAACTTTGACGTGCGCTTAAGTGCATTTTAAGAAACAGTTAAATCCAATAGAAAACATGGATCTATTGCTATTGACTTAAAAACTATATGTTACAGTTAGACAGGTTTTACTGTATTTTCAAAAATTAGAAACAAAGTTCTCTTTCTGAAACTAGTTTTGATCTGTAAATTAACGTAAAGCTTCTTTATTTGCATTAGAATTACATTTATAGTAAACAAAATACTATTATTAGCAATATAAAGGTCTGTTTTGAAGAAAACACATCATTTTATGGCTTTTGTATTCACACTAATTGCTTCACAAGAAGTCACTTTTCTTTTTAAATCGTGACCAAATATAGTGAACTCGAATTACATCTTCAAGGATACGATTAAAACCATTGTTTAGTTTGTGAACTATTAAAGTTATTCAATAGGAGTCATATTTATAGAAAGCCACTATAACTAGCCTTGACCACAACACGTACACCTGCTTCTCATTTTCCAAATTAATTAATTGCACACCATTCAAACACATCAAATTTGGACATTTCTGTCCATCAGCCCGTCCCCACTTAAGACCTATCAAACACTTAAGTCTCTATCACGTTGCCTAACAAGCAGAATATGATTAGTTGAACAAGTCGTGAACTTTTTTATCAAGCTCAAATATATTGATAATTATTAATAACTGTGTGAGCTTTTTAATTATTTTCAAGCTTGTTATGAGCTTTTCAAGCATTTAATTGTATCGAACACGCTATTCATTATTGAATTTCTTTGAAGAATGATAAGTAGTCGGAAAATACTTTCTTAATAGTTATTATATATTACAGTTTCGTGATGTCATTGAGTTTCATCCAACACAAAAATTTTTACACCACTAATAGATTGCTATATACTCAACACTTTTATAAGTAATCTTTCCATTCATTACGTTCAGTCTCGTCCTTGCCATTGAAATTGCAACACTTAATAAGTTTCGTAAAGCAGATCATTCTTTGTTCCATACGTTCACTTTCAAATGCAATAATGTCTTATGTGTTGGTATCTACTGAAGACTTTCATCGCGGACCAACTCGACTGTCAAGTATTGATCCATATTTACACGAAAAGCTGCCGTTGACTATAATTAAGGATACAATATTTTTTCAGGTATCTAATCATTTTATAGATTCGGAAAATTTTAGTTTTTTATTGATAATCAATGAACTTAATAATAAAAGGGTGAATCTCAATACGATCCTCATGGAAGATACTGGAAGTTCCGAGTGGAAGACGCACCCGTCAGAGTTCTGAATAAGTTACTCGATATTGGATATAAAGTTCAAACTGGAAGTTGTCTCTCAACTGGAAGAAATTATGATGTTCATTCTGGACACGCGTGGACTCTATATAAGGACAATAAAGATTCCAACTGCTAAACTTATTTAACAGTTCAACAAAAGTATCCATCATCGATATCAAGTCTCAACTTTTTTGAGTTTGATAACTGATTTTTTTCAAGAATTTTATACTTTGACCTTTATATTTGTATTTCTTAATCACATTAAATTGTATTGGTTTTATATGGTTTTAGTTTTCGTAATAAATTCATATTAAAAGATTTTTAGTAATATTCTCTCAATTATTTATATAGTCTGAAAAAATTCAAGTTGAAATCCTGACTTACGGAGTCACTTAAAGTTTCGTCTGATTTATTTGTTAACGAACATCTGAAAGTTTATATCTAATAAAGTTTTAGACCATAAGTCTACAATTGAATTGCAAAAAAAGCATCTGCTAGATGGTAACTTCTTTGCCAGTTAGATATTTGAAAATAAATAAACAGTTAAATTTTGTTAATGATAATTTTTATTTTCATAATATTCATTGTTTTCATAATTAATTTCAAAAGGAGAAACATGAGATCGAGGATTACAAATACTCGCAAATTCAGTAACCTTTTGACATTTCAAACCCATGCAGCACACTTTAGTCGCATTACAGGGTTGGCCCAAATCCCGACAAATTACGCACACGTTCGAAATATGTTCACCGTTTCTTCTAACACCACAACTAGTTCCAGGACAACATTGCTTTGATGGATCCATTATATCGCAATATTGTTCTTGAAGTTGACATTTTCTTCCTATCGATTGGTTTTTAAAATATTTTATTCATGTTTCAAGTGTTCAAAAATAAACGTTAAACTAATTCTTAAATGTATTTCTGCATTGATTTGTTACAATAAAAATGCTTAAATGATTCAAATTAGTTGAAGTAATATGAGAAAACTATGTTTCTATTGTGAAAATTACTACTGATTTCATTACTGGTATCATTAAGAAAGAGATAAATAAGGAGGTAAATAACAAATCAAAGCTATCAAAGCTATAACAGCTTCAAACTGAAAGCTAACAAAAGTTACAATAACTAAGAAAATAATTTTATCAACAATATAAGTTTTACTCTTTGCTCATGTCTAGATTAATGTAAGAAAATTGAAATAATGAAGCACTTGACAATTGTAAAAATCTTACCTTTTACTGTAAAACCATATACTATTAAAACTGATATAAAAGTTATGCTAAAAAATAAGATAATTTTCATACTCATACTTTCAAAATAAAACACACAATCGCACGTTTAACAAATAACTTAAAGCAATTATGAACACAAGTTTTCTTCTCATTAAGCTTGTAATTTTCTCCGATCGAAGTGACTTATAAATAAATATTGGTCCCAATTTATATCTGACTTCTAAATCAGATAACATTAGATAATTAGAGTCACTTACGTTTCCTAACATTTAGAACAAATCCAAATTTAGATTTCGTCCTCAAATGTTTTCACCATAAAAATAAATTAAAACTTAACACTTAATATGCTTTTGGAGTTTTGCGAGATTATTCAGAAATTGCTTCACTCAACTTTGGGTCAACGCTTCAATTTTAGATGACTTTCGGGCTAATTAGAAAACAATTCAGATTTAAAACAGCACAAAACAATCCTATACACTGATTTGCATGCACCATATTTCTATAGGTTAGTCAATTTTATAAACTCATTTGTCCGATTCATTCAACTTTTTTTGCTATAATCTAAGTTTCATTTTTTTCTTCAAATCATTTTTTCGCTATCTTTTAATTGAGATGGACTGTAATCCCGAGGCAATGTCTCTGCCTTTTAGCTTCAAGTCTTGATCAAACTTTTAATCTTGAAAAATATGTTAACACATAAGTCTCATACTTATGGAACTTACGATTTATTAAGAGAAGAATTTAGAAAGTCGTAAAAGACTTTCACTTTGAATGACTATTTTTGGGAATCAATTGAAAGTTTGAATTCGAGACCTATATTTCGGACAAAAGAAAAGTTAGTTTTGAGTTTTGATTCAAACTATTCAATAAAACCAGTTTATCGCTTAATGAGCCACTAATAAGCGCAACAATAAAACACTTCTGTTTTTCAACTGGAAGAAAAACTAAAAACTAGAATCTAAAGACCAGCTAAACATTGGAGAACATGAAGTGATAAGAGTATTGCGTGAAAAGAATCCATAAATGAATGGTCTAATTATGTAAATTAACTCTTAAAAGCCGTTTTATAAGTTTGGATTTCAAGAACAATTTTCTTTTTGATTAAGTATCTTATGATTAATTCTTTTTCTTTGGAACAATTCGATTCAACTACTGATTAAAAAGTGTGTCAAAGTTGAACAAATTTGCTTAAATGTCAAATCGATTTATTCCTGGTTTAGGGCTTCATTTCAGTTGAGGTTTATTCAAGTTGAGGTTCAAAGCCATACTTTAATCACGTTTTTACGTGACTATTATTCAACAAATGTTCGGTATTTCAATCACTAATACTAGAATATAAGTGAAAGCCATAAAATATATCAAATCAATTCCTGTAATTAAACTTTATATTTTAGGAATGCTTCTCATTAAGAACTACTACAAACTTTTAGGCATTATTATAACAACTTCTCAACATGTAATCCAGTTATTCGGTCTTTTCTTCAGAGTTCAATATATTGACCAAATTGGTGGCTCACAGGCTTACTTTTTCTGATATTATAACAGAATAAAATTAGTTTAAGTAGACTAGAAAAGTGACTAGCAAAAAAGCAGCATGTCAATTAATTTGCGATCACATATTAATTGATCGATTGAGTTTATTGCCGTATATACTAAATAAAAATATCTTAAATCAATTACAAATTATCATAAATGACTTGTTTCTTGTGTTTAAAGTTCAATATTTAGAGCGATTAAATATCCTTCAGGTGAATGATATATGAATTAGTGCGGAAATAGAGAAATAGTACGCCACTTATTCGAATATTGATACCTTTCAATGTTGATTTTGAAGATAATTTTAGCTCGTTTTACAAATAGTTATGCGCGTAAACCGGAAAATTTTGCTTAAAATTGAATCTAAATCAGTTCCGCTTCTTTTTTTACTATTTACATAACAATTTAATCGGATTAGACATGACTCTTGCTTTTTAGATAATAAGGTTATTCAGTTGTCTCACTAAAACTTGAACGAGAATCCGTATAAATGTTCACTTTACTTCCTAATAAAATCATATGCAAAGTATTTGCTTCAGCTTAAACTTCATTTGGGGTATTTCGTCATAATATTGAACAAATTTGATTCACGTTTAAACTAATTGATTTGTTGGAAAACTTGATAGAAAGTTATTGGAAAGTTAGCAAAAGTAGTTAATAGAAGACTTGTTTGACGCTGTAGTCAATTTGAATCGGCGCAGTCGTAATGCATTCGGTCGTAAGTTCGCAAATATATCTAAATAATAGTAAACAAGAATGACTTGCGTTCATGTTATCTACACTAAAATGATGAAACTCTCTGTTATTATTACTTAAAAATCAATTCAAATTAAGAGATTTGTTAAGAAATAATAGTTATTAAAATCAATGGCTTTCAGGTGTATCAATGCGTTTAATTGTAATAAGTCGTTGATGAGAAAAGCATTAATTGAGTCGCCAATCAATAAATATGACGTAAATATTGAACACGTTTTGAATATCAAAACAATAAATAAATTCATTTCTCATTTCATTCAAAAGTAATTGATTTCAAAATTGAATTTAAGGTCAAACGAAGTCTACATATTCTCGAATCACATCCTTTTGCGCCTAAATTTCATCAATTATTAAATAAATGGCGTTTATTGTTATGCGAAAAAGAAGTACCGAAAGGGTTCGAAAAGTTTTTTCCTGGAAGTAAAAGACAGCCAAATAAGTCATCGAATGGCAGTGAAGGACCCAAACAGTCATCAGGAAAAGAGTCAAAGAATGGATCTCAAACTCCGAAGCAGTCAAGGAGTGCACAACAAAGCAGTTCTAAACCGAATCAATGGCGTTTCGAATATAAAATCAATTTCGGTTCGGGAAGTGGTGGCAAAGGAGAAGAACCAAATAAATGGACATCGATTGCATTGGTTTCGACTCTAGGAGTTTTAGGTCTTTTAGCTTATAATGAAATGAGATATAAAGAGATAACTTGGAAAGAGTTTATCACTAATTATCTGTCGAGAGGTATTATCGACAAGTTAGAAGTGGTTAATAAGAAATGGGTTAGAGTCAGGTTTTTGCCTGGAAATGCCGTCGAAGGCGGAAATGTTCTTTGGTTTAACATCGGAAGTGTTGACACTTTCGAGAGAAATTTGGAAAATATTCAGTTAGAGATGAATATCGAGCCGCCAAACTTTGTGCCTGTTATTTACAAGACTGAAATGGACGGGTAATTAATTAAACTCTACTTTTTATCAATCATTTCTAGTTTTCTTCAACATTTAATTATCTATAATTCAATATATTTTTAGGTCAAATATTGTTAGTTTAATTCCAACCCTTTTGATGCTTGGATTTCTGATTTGGTCCATGAGACGAGCTTCGAGTGTTATGGGAGGAATGGGTAGCGCCAGAAAAGGCGGAGGAATTTTCGGGATGGGAGAGTCAACCGCTAAACTCATTAATCCTAATGATATCGGCGTTAAATTTAGGTAAATTATAGTTACTAAAACACATGGCACAAGCATTTCACTTTGTTTTATGTGTGTAGAGATGTTGCCGGTTGTGAAGAAGCCAAACTTGAGATAATGGAATTCGTCAACTTCCTAAAGAATCCTCAGCAGTACTTGGATTTAGGAGCAAAGATTCCAAAGGGAGCGCTATTGACTGGTCCACCCGGAACCGGCAAGACATTGCTCGCAAAGGCAACCGCTGGAGAAGCAAATGTCCCTTTTATTACTGTCTCGGGCTCTGAGTTTCTGGAGATGTTTGTAGGTGTTGGCCCCTCGAGAGTCAGAGATATGTTCTCAATGGCACGAAAGAACGCTCCTTGCATTTTATTTATTGATGAAATCGATGCTGTCGGGCGAAAGAGAGGTGGACGTAGTTTTGGTGGTCATAGCGAACAAGAGAATACTTTGAATCAATTATTAGTTGAAATGGATGGATTTAACACGACCACAAATGTGGTGGTGCTGGCGGCAACCAATAGAAGTGATATTCTGGATCAAGCGCTTCTCAGACCTGGAAGATTCGACCGACAAATATTCGTACCGCCGCCTGACATCAAAGGAAGGGCCTCTATATTCAAAGTACATCTTCAACCACTTAAGACACTTCTGAATAAAATTGAAACTGCGCGAAAACTTGCGGCACTGACTCCAGGCTTCACAGGCGCTGATATCGCAAATGTTTGCAATGAGGCGGCACTTATTGCTGCCCGAGATCTTAACGAAACCATTACTCTCAAACACTTTGAGGCAGCGATTGAACGAGTGGTCGCTGGACTCGAAAAGAAGACTAAAGTATTACAACCGGAAGAGAAAAAGACAGTCGCCTATCACGAAGCGGGTCACGCAGTTTGCGGTTGGTTTTTAGAACACGCAGACCCGCTCTTGAAAGTGTCAATAATACCAAGAGGTATGGGGTTAGGATATGCACAATACCTACCAAAAGAGCAATATCTCTATACAAAGGAGCAATTGTTTGACAGGATGTGTATGACTCTCGGTGGTCGAGCTTCAGAACAAATATTTTTTGAGAAAATCACTTCTGGAGCTCAGGACGACTTGAAGAAAGTGACTCAAAACGCTTACTCACAGATAGTACAGTTAGGAATGAGTGACAAAGTCGGACACTTGTCTTTCGATTTGCCACAACCTGGAGAAATGGTTATGGATAAGCCTTATAGTGAAGAAACAGCACAACTGATTGATGATGAAGTGAGAACTCTCGTCAAATCTGCTTACGATCGAACATTAGCTTTACTAAAAGAACACAAACAAGATGTCGAAAAGGTTTGTAATTATTCGTTTATTAAGCTTATGTCAATAAAAACTGAGATAATTTCTACTGCTATTGAGTATACTTATAAAATAGCATTAAATCAGAAACTGGTCATCTTTGAAAAAAATTATAAAATTATTTGTTTGAAAGTTAATCAAAATGTTTAAATTATGACTTTCAGTCTGTTATTGCAAAATATCTATCATACAATTAATCAGAATGACAAGAATTATTAATGATTTGATTTAGATTGCACTACGATTACTAGAAAAGGAAATACTAAACAGAGAAGATATGATCGAATTACTAGGCCCAAGACCGTTTAAAGAGAAATCAACCTATGAGGAGTTTGTTGAGGGAACGGGCGGTTTAGAAGAAGACACAAGTCTACCGAAAGGTCTCGAAGGTTGGAATCAAGAAAGAGAAGGCAAAGATAATGATAAAAAGGAGGTGTCGCAACCGACCACTTAGTTTTTGATGAATACTTTTTAGCAAAAACAAATTGATATTATGTATAAATGAAAATTAAATATTAGTTATTTTTAGTCAATATTGATTAATATATAATCAAATGCATTCACAGTTACAATCATAAAATACATACACAATTAGTCCTGAATTAAATTTATAAAGATATTGGTTATAGAGATCACAATTAAACATATAGTTTATTATCGGTGTTCGTTCTGTTGGTTGTCTTCGTCGTCTTCACTTTCGACATCTCCCTCATTTTGAATATCAGCCATATGTATATTACTCAATAAGTCTCTCATAGCGTCCAGTAGTGAAGTGACACTTCTTCTCAGGTCATGAGTATCTGCAGGTTCTCTTCGCGCTGCAGCCACTGCTCCCTCTAATGCTTCGTTGTCCACCTGTTGAGCATTTCTGGCAACACCTCTATTTCTTGCGAGCTCTTCTATGTTAAAGTCTGGTAGCCACGACCTCAAAAAAACACTGAGCAATCCCTGATCGCTAGCTTCGGACCGATTCGATGAAGCGGGACGTGTGTAGGACGTGATTGAGTCGAGTGGTGGCAACGGATCGAAACCGAATATTGCAGTCTTTGTTAGATCCTTGATTGACAACAAATATGCAGTAATTAGTATTAATCTTATACACCAAATATTAAAATTAATGACTTACTGGTGGCAGCGCTAAAGTGGCCTCTTTTATACCCGAAAGTATAACATGTCTCAAAACATTTCTTGGCGTTCCACCAGCCAAGAACTTTTTGCGCCTTTAATTATAACATTAGTTTTATTCAATTTTCTATATATGTTAGATACGTTTTAGTTCATACCTTTCGTCACAAACTTTAATAAAGGGGTCATTATCTTTGATTCGCTTCATAACTTCTCGAACGTTGCTTTCGAGCCATGACATGATGTCTTTATCTTT
Source organism: Archegozetes longisetosus (assembly GCA_018873245.2). Lineage (NCBI taxonomy): Eukaryota > Metazoa > Arthropoda > Arachnida > Sarcoptiformes > Trhypochthoniidae > Archegozetes > Archegozetes longisetosus. The sequence goes on from JAEMBT020000007.1 coordinate 11,011,693, forward strand.
CCAGAGAAGATGACAGCGACCGATATATAAAGCAATTAATTGAGAGACGGCTTGCGGCACATTTCGAGCACTTGTGTTGAAATAATCACATCTGGAAACTTGTGAGTCGGGTTCAACACTACATTTATCTAAAAGTTGTAGAAGTACTGAAGGAAACATTATCAGAGCTTCTTGTAATTCCTTATTAGCTCTTTCTATTAGGCCCTGAGTTTCAGTTGATTGTTGTGGCGAACGTGACATATAATAAAGTGCTAATGAAACGGAATAGCGGAAATTTGGTAGAAGCGAAAGTTTTTTCTCTGGTTCCCATTCTTCGTAAAGGTTTACGAGATATTCGTATTGCTCAGAGCGTAGGGCATAAAAATCTATCATCAATAAGACTGATAAGGGATCACCGTCCGGATCCAGTCTATCATTTTTAAAATTTAAAAAGAGTTTATCAACTTTTGCATTGATTAAGATTTGAAGATTGGATTCTCACCCGAGGATTAATTTACAGAATTCAAGAGATGTTCGATTACAGCCTCTCTGACCGACAAATGACAAATGTTTGAATAAAGCAATATAAAAGGCTCTATTTTCTGGTCTCCTATAATCTAATCGACAATTACCCTGTGTTAGGCTGAATAGAGGATGGAAGATATGTTCGATGCAATACAACGCTCGCTCTAGGCATTAAATTTAATAATTAAACAAAGTCGCAACTTCTCTACTATCTTTACCGATCAGTTCAGCTGCCATTTGATTGTCTTCGGCCATTTTGCAAACGTCACTGAATTGGATCAAAGTGTCGATATGGTAGGGATGCACATTAAGAATGGCTACTAAGTTATCGGGGTTATAGCTTTCGACGGCATCAAGAAATTGAAATTGGACTGATTGGTAGCTCTTACTATGGACTATTTTGAAATACAAGACATCGTCTTTGTTCTCGATATATTCCATAGAAATTCCGCACTTGCCGATATTCTGCCAGTTTCTAGGGTTAACCAAAACCCACGAACGGCTTATACTGTGTCTACCTCTGCCTCTTCTGCGACCGACGGATCCCTGTTCCGCCTGTATTACTTTGTGGCCAAAGAATCTCTTCATTTCATTTTCTGCGTTTAAATGCTTGTGTTCGACATATAATAAACTCTTTTTATGTAATTTTTCGCTGTGACTCGATTTATGACTTGACTCATGTTCATAGCTATTGCCTAAAATTTTATTCACTTCTTCAACAGTGGCCTCGATGTCATCCAACTGTCCTTCAAGACTCTTCTGACTTCTAATCTTCTTCTTTTTCTTCTTCTTCTTCTTCAGGCTATCAGTGCTTTGAGTGGAGTCCTGTTTTTCGAGTCTATTCTTTTCCAGAGCAGAATTACGAACAGAATTATTAGTCATAGAATCGTTATCCTTGTCATCATCTTCTTTGGCTTCAGTGTCAGACATTGAATTGTGATCAAAATTATTCAACTGAACAAACAATAGATTGAGTATTAACTATATTGAACCTTAATTAGAGACAATCATTAAGAAAGAAATGAATTGCATACGAGTTCGAATCGATTGACGGCTAATTTCTTTCCTTTATTTGGTGCTTTCGATGACTTGTTTTCATCATTACTGAGAGAATCACTTTCAGAACCACTTAATTGATTGTCGTTAGAACTAGCTTTGAGTTCACTGCTATCTCCGTACAATTTTTTCAATACTCGGTTGGACATATTTTCAGATTTTTAGAAAATATTTAATATATTTCACGTCTACTTCTGTGACCACAAATTCAGAAAAATTGAAATATGATTCAAGTTTAGTTTCAATTTAATTGAATTTCTTACCTAAAAATGTTGAGCAAAATATTTGATATACCTCTCATATAAAGCTATTTAATTAATTGATAATTAATTAAATATTACATGTTTTTAATTGTTTAGTATTCAATCTAACATATGATAAACACTGAATAAGTGTTTATGTTTCAATGGATTATCATATTGTGAGTAGTAGAGTGTTGGCGACATCTCTCTATCAACTCTTAATTCTATTGCCTTTTATTTCACTCATTAATCAATAATTGAATTGAATGTCCACTCTTAATTATCAATCGTTTGATGGTAACTTCAGTTTTTCTGTTTGTTATCAAATCAGTACTTGTTCATTAGTTTAAACCGACCCAAAATCTAATTGAAGTATTGATAAAGTTGATTAAATTTGAAATATTTAGAGAGATAGCGCTCATCACTATATCGTATGAAAACCCTATGTTTTGAAGGTTTATAATAGTTTCGTCAATATATCGATAACTAAATGTGTGGTTTTTGCTTTATTAGAGGTGTTCGCAGAAAATCATTGCATTACTGCTAATCATTGCTATTAATGAGTTTAGAAAACAAATAAAACCTATGATACATGATAATTATAAATTAAACTATGAACTGCTGGTAGTTTTATCAAACTTTAATCGTTCACTTTGAAAGGCGAATCCTGTTTTGTGGTTAAGTTTTATTATCGGTTAAAATACTACAACTACTCATCTCTGCTTAGAGGCGGAGTTTGAACGGCTTTTTGTTTTCAAATGTGTTATGTTTAAAAAGCTGAGGATGTAATTAACCAAACACTTGTTAATTGTCTAAAACAGTATTAGTAATTATGGCACAAAGCACCCAAGATAGTCAAAATGGTCTTAATCAAATAAGTCGTCGGAAAGTAGCTTTAATTACGGGAATAACTGGACAGGTATTCAACTATTTATTAACGTTTTATTTATCGAATCGATTAGTTTTTATTAAATATTAATAGGATTATTACTAACTCTTATACGATTTGTACTAAAAGCTGTTTTATTATTTCATACTTTCTCCATAAACATATTTGAATGAAATATCTGTTGAGCATATGGTTAACTAACTCTCTCTTCTCTCGACACATCTGAATTAACAAAGTTTTAAATAATTATTTTAAAAACTAATAATCTAATAATTGAATTGACTCGAACGAACCTGTAAAAACTCAATTTTAAAATAATTTCGGAACTATTTATTTATGCATTGATTGAATGATTGAAAACTCAATTGAAAGCGTTAATTAGTGGGCAATAAAACATTTTTATTAAGTTAGATAAGTTAGATTAGTATAAAGTTTGATTGAACGAAATAGTTGCAAATTTGCTCTATAAAGTTTATGGGTAATCGATGCTATTGTATAATAAGCCATCTTCATCTAAAATTACAATTTTGCACAAATTTTCAAATCGTTTGCGAAATAATTTTCTAAAACATTTTCCAATTGAAACGTGTCACCAATTTTGTGAATGACTTGGAATAAATTATTGTTTGAACAAATATGAACTAATGCCTGAAATAAAAGGCATTGAATCTATAGGACTGAATGTGATAACGAGTATAAAACGGTTTGAAAATAAGTGTGATGTGTCCATTAGCTATACTATAATTTGCTGATCGAATAAACTCTAAGACCTGTATGCACAACTCTATTTAAAACGGTTTTAAACATTAGTTGTGTAATGAGTTTTAAAATGCGTTTCAGGTTTTAAGTCGGTTTTAAGACTTAAAACCGTTTCAAATAGAGTTGTGCGTACAGGTCTAAAACTCTGAGTCAATTTTTATTATCAACTCAGGTAACCTGAAAAAAGCATAAAGTAAAGCTAATTTTAGTTGATCCAACATTATCGCAATAGTAGATAAAATTGATTATTTTAGATTCGCACAAGCTATACTTAGGTTGATAAACCGAGTTTCACAAGAGTTGAGTCGCAACAATTTATCTGCTAATAAAAGAATAACTTTGTCGATTAAAATGAATTACTAGAGTGTTAGATAAAGTGTTAGTAGGAATTGGACCAAATAGAATGATAACTAGAACAGCTGTCACCTTCTCATTTGGCAAAATAAACAGAATTAGAAAATTTATTCAGAAATATTACTCATTCATATTGAATAATATCCTTATTGAACAATGACTGAATGGCTTGTTTACATATTTGCAATGTTTGCATATTTTTCAACAGCTATATAAGTGTTGAAGTATTGCTATCACTTTATAAAATATTATTATCACTTTTTCTTTATTTGTTAACTCATCAGAACATGAAAATAGTCTCTTTTGTGATAGTTTTAACAAATTGCTACCAATGTAAACATTTATTTAGTATAACATTATTTAAATTTACTAACAATGAAGAAAAATCCACAAATTTTTTCTTTATTTTTCACGTTTTTCAACGATTTTCACACAATATTTACACAACTTTGTCGTCAAACTATACTCAACTATACATTTGTTAATATTTTCGATATTATTGTTGATGCTTATTATTAGTGACTCAATAATATTGAAAATTGAGATATCACTAAATAATACACATTATTGAACCTCATTTCGTCGCATCAAATCATTTCATATTTTTCAATCTATACTAACTTTTCAACATTTTGTCCAATTCTCGCTCCTAAACTTGATTCAATCAGATTTAATGATATTTGAAGGCAGGACAGAGATCTAATGCATTTGGATTACATGTGAGTCTTGCGTTCGCAAAAGTTCACTCATAGATATTTTGACAATGATTAGGACTTTCGTAAGATGACTTGGGGATAACGTTTTAAATACAATCAATGAAAATAAAAACCAAGTAGTGAACAAATTTATTTTTTAAGTTTCAAATCTTAAAGCAAAACAATTGATATACTGAAGTCATACACAACTTTTCCCCCTAGTTATTCACATTTTAGTGCTTTATAATCGATGAATGATTTTTAACTGTAGAAAAGTAGAAACTGATTCGTTTTTGTTTCCTTTGATTGTACATAGATTGAAACTATTGTTAGATGCTGAAAAGCATGTCTCAAGTTGTATATATGTCGCATAATTAGTTACTTATGAGCCGTGACGTGTCCGCAACCAGGTTTGCACAACGTCAGTTTACGCAGATAATGCTTTTTCATTGCTGTGAGCTTTATCTCACATTTCGAACACCTGATTACAGATAAGTTGGCGCGAACAAGTAACTAATTATACGGCATATACGCAACTTGAAACATTGTTCTCGTGATGAACGGGCAACACAAAGCAAATAAAAGTAATTGACATTTAAGAAGTTGCAACAATTAAAATGGGTGTTAGGCGTGCTTCTCTGTCGTATTCGATCAAATATTGTTGATATTATAGCCTTTGCCTCTATTAATTAATGAGGTTTTATCGTATCCGCGTTACTCCAGTAAATTTCCCTGAATTATTGCAGGTCACGCTCACATTCCAAATGTTAGGTTCCGTTATATCTAATCATTAAGTATTGCCAATGATTGTCATTTGCAATAATACAACTGGAAATCAAACCAAAATCTAATACGACCTTCAGAAACTGACAAATAGGCTCATAAATTGCAGTCAGATCTTAATGAACTTATTAAGTAGGCAATTTTGATTAAGATGTATGCTACATTTATTTAAAGGATGGCTCATATTTGGCAGAATTTTTGCTAGCAAAGGGCTACGAAGTTCATGGAGTGATCAGACGGTCGAGTTCTTTCAATACTGGACGTATTCAACATCTATATAAGGACCCGCTGACACATGCTCAGGGCTGTAGGTTTCAAATAATTGATAGAAAACTACTCAAGGCTTAATTGAATACCTTTAAAACTATTTAATATTTGTTAAGCGATGCAATTACATTACGGCGATATGACCGATAGTTCATGTTTAGTCAAACTAATTCATGACATAAAACCCACTGAAATATACAATTTGGCGGCACAAAGTCATGTCAAAGTGTCGTTTGATTTAAGCGAATATACTGCCAATGTGGATGCTTTGGGAACTTTGAGGATTCTGGACGCTATAAGAACTGCTAATCTTGAGAGTGAAGTTAAGTTCTATCAGGCGTCCACAAGTGAGCTCTATGGAAAAGTGCAAGAAGTGCCTCAAAAGGAAACTACGCCTTTCTATCCACGATCTCCTTATGGTATAAACATATGATTCATTTTTGAAATTTATTGCAATTGTTTTCCTACAAAAATAAGGTGTCGCTAAGCTATACGGCTATTGGATAGTCGTTAACTATCGCGAAGCTTACAATATTTTTGCAGTCAATGGTATTCTATTCAATCACGAATCTCCAAGAAGAGGAGAAACTTTCGTTACCCGAAAAATCACTCGTTCTGTGGCTAAGGTCTTCTTGAACGAATTGGAATGTTTTGAATTGGGAAATTTGGACGCAAAGCGTGACTGGGGCCACGCGCGGGACTATATCGAGGCGATGTGGCTCATGCTTCAGCAGGACGTACCTCAAGACTATGTGATCGCTACTGGAGAATCTCATTCCGTTAGAGAATTCGTTGAATTGGCATTTAAGCATATCGGTAGAGATATCATGTAAGCACTACTTCACAATTTTCATTCATTTCAATCAAATTCTAGTCTATTTTTAACTGAATTATTGATCGTTTTTATTCAATTTTTGTCCACCAGATGGGAAGGAAATGGTATTAATGAAGTTGGAAAAGAGAGAGAAACTGGCATTATTCGCGTGAGAGTCAATCCAAAGTATTTCCGTCCATCTGAAGTGGTAAGTGTTGACAAAAGAGCCAATTTTTCTAGTGTTGTAAATCCTTAGTGACAGTTGCGAATAAGAGTATAAAGTATGAAAACCTCTGAGCCATCGAATTGTTGACACTTAAGCCCACTTTAGTCGCTCTCTCTCTCTCTCTCTCTCTCTCTCTCGCTCTCTCGCTCTCTCGAATCGCATATTTTTGTGCCGATTTCGCGACTGTTGAATATTATGAAAAAAATTGTTTATATTTATAAAATGATGTGATTCAGAGCTTTGTATTGATATACTATATCCATGTTATCATAAGATTCTTTATGCAATTGATTTGGTTGACTCATTAATTAAAATTATTTATTTAATACTTTGTTATCTGAGATTAGGATAAGATTAAACCTTATCTGAATTTTGTTTAGGACATGACTGACAGTGGCATAAAAGACAGATTAGAAAAAGTTATTCAGTTGTGAATGTTAGCAATATTATGAAAAGTGTCAGATTGACAGAAAGCGAAATGATGATCGAAAACATATTTGGAATTGTTGTCGAATGGGTTTTTAGTGTCTTAAAACATGCGCCAAAGATGTGTTTCGTCTTTGGCGGACCCCACGCACACACATATACACACATACACACACACGCATTCTTATAGAGCAAATCTCTCACTCTTTTATACTTTTAAATTTGTTGAGCTTATTCTTAGTATTAACACTCTTTAAAATATTGCAAAATATTAATTCCATCGCAAACCTTCTGTCAGTTGCTTAAAAACTCGACTCTTTTAATATAGCCTTTAGGGGATATGCGATGCTTTGGCTGTTGAAGACGATGACGACAACTACTGACTAGAGCTGTGATGCTCTCATAGCACTCCATGCAATCCAATGAATTAATTTTGTGTTTGGGGAGCGCTCTGACTTGTGCTCATACAAGAATGTGTTCCACTAACTGTGTTATTCTCAGCTCGCAAATGCTCTACTCTTATGCTTGGTTTTTGATGAACCACTTGATCCTGCTTTACACACAATAGAGCCTGGAGATGTTTTTATAAGGGAACGATCGTTCTCTCACTTGATCTCTTTTGCTCTAATACTAAATGAATGAAAACTAGAAAAAAGCAATATAAGACCCTTTAGTATTATATGTTAGCCCAGCACAACCAATATTGCAATTATGATTGAATTCAATTGTATTTTGTCAGAAACCACAACACTATACCCTATATAATACATTTATCCCTCTATTTTGAGGACTGCTAACACTTCCGCCCAATATTGCACTAACCCGTAGAAAATAAGTTTTGAGCTGAAAATTCAAATTGAAAATCCTTTTACTCCCGTTGGCCATAATGTGATGTAGAACTTGGTATGTGATATGTTAGCCATAATGCGATGTAGAGTTGGGTATGCGATATGTTAGCTGTGATATTTTGTTTTATAATCCTAGCTCTATATTGAAAAATAACACAATAGACAGAGTTGTAGTTGAACAACATATTGTATAATAGGCTTAACCTGCAATTGGCTGGACTTAATAATGGGATGTGTTTGGCTCAAGCATCACATCAGTGGTGTTGAAACTGCCTTAAATCGATATATTGCTTACTGTTGAATGACTTGTTCGCTCTCCCGCCCCTCTAGTAATCTTTGTTTATTTTGGCTAAAGAAAACATCATTAATGGCCAACCAAACCAGTCCTAACATAAATATAGTCAACAATCAAAAGATTCCATCAAAAGGCATTCACTGTCAATATGTCAGTGGAAAAAATGCAACTTTAATACCATCTTAAATATAATAAAAGATAAGATTATATGCCGCGTTCTAAGCAGGTTCACTGCTTAACACAATTATTATTATTATTTTTGATCCAATTTGATAACTCTTAAGACATTCTAACAAGTATTTAAACATAAATGAAAACATAGAAAGTTCGCAATCACTTTTGGCTAACTTGCATAAGCTTTGTATTGACAGCTTACGTAAGCTGTGTATTGACAGCTTGCATCCAACCATTGTCTGATGAAAGCGTTTGCCTCAAATCGGCTTTATTTCAAATGATTATAAAGTATATTAACTCTAATTTAGGAATTCTTATTGGGCGACGCGACTAAGGCCAGAACTAATTTAAAATGGCAACCAAAAACAACATTCTTGGTATCTATTATCAAATGATTTCGCTTTTGTTCAATCATTTTCTAATTGAATATTTCATTTCTAGCAATTGGTTGAAGAGATGATTGACTCTGACATTGAACTGATGCGTAAAAATCCTGCCGCTTAAATAGAACTTATTTAATAGAAATGATTCGTATTTATAAAATGCAATTCATCACTTCTAATCGATGCAAATGTTTTCTTAAACGCCACTTTGCACTAAATTTCCAAACTTTTACCTAAATTCTTGAGTTATTTCATTTATTCAGAGGTTATTTTATATAATTGTTTTTAATTAATTTAAATTTGTCATGAATAAAACCAAATTTTTAATCAGGTTCTGTTTGATTATATTTATTATTTAACATTATAAATAACGACATTCTAACAAAATGTTGCGTCAAATTTAGCGCTAAAACATTCGTCGAGTTTGTTTGATTTAATCTTAAAGACTTGTATTTAAATTGGGTTTGTTTTAGATTAAAGAACGAGATTAATGTTTCTGAGAAAGAAAACTTTCTGGTCTACTAAAGCACACTTTTCGGGCAGAACTGTTTGATGTTTGATGCCGAAAACAAACCAAAGCGATCTGATGAGGAAAGTATTGAATTAAAAGTTGCTTGTCTAATGTTTCTATACTGAAGAGTTGGCCTGAAGTGGGAAAGAGACAATACTAGGTTTAAAGCAGTGATTGAATGTGTTAGGTGTTATTTGCCTTGAGAAATTTGATACGAAAGATTGGTTAGGTTCAATAGGTTGCATTGGCAAATGTGAGACTAGTTTTGATGCTTTCCGTTTTCAGGCATATATTAATCTAAGTCTAGAGTCGGAATAGTTTTATAAACAATATTTGTTTAAGTTATGTTTGTCGAACCAAATCTCTATTTAAGTTATGTATATCTAAGGCTATATAAGGTTTTACTATTTTGTGTATTTTAATAACATTATTATCATCTCGAGTAAGACAATCAGCGCTATTAAGTGTACACAAATTTATTTATAAGTAAGATAATGAACTAAGAGTTTGAAGATAATAAGTGATCGATATTTGCGTTTGTATGGATTGACGTAAAAGCAATTTGAGCGACAATAAGGAAAATATCATATGACTGAAGAATGAGAATAACAATAATTCACTAGAAATTGTGTTCACATTAAAACTAGAGCTAAACGAATAAGAAATGAAATGAGAGGAAAAGGCGTGGATAAGAAGGAGAGAGTTAGTAAAGTTAGTAAAGTTACTAAAGTTACTAAAGTTAGTAAAGTTACTAAAGTTTAATGAATAGAATTAATAAATGAAATGAATTAATTAGAGATAGAAAGTTTAGATGGTAAGTTACGTATATGAAAGATGATCATTGAAACAAACATAAACAGTTTGCTAAACGTTTAATCATAACATTTTTATGATTGGAGTGTATTGAAAGACTTCATTTATAGCGTGTCCTAATATGACGTTTTGTCTCATAAGTCGATGGCATTGAGTACTTCCTCGTAATTTGTCTGGTTTGTTTGTGTTTTTCTCTGGTATGTTTATTGAAGATTTGATAAAGTTGTTTATATTGAACTAAAGAGTTATTACTAAATACAAGGAATTAAATTGTTGCGAATGTTTGTTTTTCTCAAGTGAGCTGTAAAAACGTTGGTTCAGTCTATAGAGCTATCGGTTTGTTTACAAAACCGCGATAAAAATTACTAAAAACATCAATAACACATCGCTTATTACAGACTACGACTGATTAATATGTTTCTCTTATTTATTTATGTATTTCTAACATTTAATGTTAACATTTTTAATAATTAACATCTTTTACATCTTCAGCATCTTTCGCATCTTTCACTTCTTCCCCTTTTTTCACTTCTTTCACTTCTTTCACTTCTCTTCTTTTGTCTTAAGCTTACGATCTATTAGCAAATAACTTAATACTATTAACAACTGCTTAGTTTGTTTTAATTCACTTTTATCCCCAAGTTTTTATTTATGTAATACTTTTATAATGTATTTACAATATTGTTGTTTATATTAACAGATTTTTTCAGTGGATTGCTGCTAATAAATTTGAAAGTTGATTGTACTATATTAGCGATTGTAAGTGTCGATCCCAAACAACTATTCAGAGTCTATTTGAGAATATGCAAGCATTTGTCGATCTTTTATAAATAATAATAAGTTAATGCTGTTATATAATGATTCACATAATGTCAAAGCAGCGATAAAAGTAATATCCTGTCGAGTTAGTGAATAAGGAAAATAATTGTATTGATGCGAGTGTTCGCGAGTAATGTATGAAATATAGTATATCTGGTCTCAATAGACAAGTTAGAGATAAAATAAGGACAAAAAAGTTAAGCTGTCAAAACAAACTTCTAAACATATCCTCATATCCTGCATGGGTGGTCACCGAAGAAATTGCTATTTGCTGTGCCATATCTTCCTTTTTATAAATACACACCAAAGAATGGCAAACGTTGGCCATTGATTAGATACAGGCTGTGGTAGTCTATGGGGCGAAATGCTGCTACTAATTGATGTTTGTATGGTAGATATCATTCATATCCCCCGATGTCTCTTTTGATGTTTAGGTTATTCACTCTTTGTTTATGTTTCATCACTTTTGGACCTCCACTATCGACCTTTTGGTTAAAAAGTAAAAAAGTAAACATTCCAACGTATGGTTGTCTTACTTTCACTTGTGTTCCAATCATTTCCCCCCGAGTTTTCAGGCGAAAGCAATATCTTTAACTTATAGTCTTATTAGTCTTATGATGCGCTCAAGACGTTCTCAAAATGTTTTTTCTTGTCGCTTCGAACATGTTGGATAAACTTTTTGTCAAAAATCAAGAGTCAATAGCGCAAAAGTGATGGCAAATGTTGTTATAACTATATGGTTGATTTGATTTTGATTTTTGTGTACATCAGTGTGTTTGGTGTGCGTGTGTGTGTGTGTGTGTGTAGTGCAAAATGTGTGGTGTGAGTGAGTGTGTGCGTGTGTGTGTGTGTGTGTGTGTGTGTGTGTGTGTGTGTATGTGCTCGTGTGTTTGTAGCAATAGTTAAATAGATCGCAAAGCTATGACAAACTTATAACTGCTTATAAGAAGTGTAATCGACTCTGTGTATGAGCGCAAAACTATAAATTTGGTTCGCGACTGTATAAACAGCATAATATTTACCCTGGGCTGGTATCGTAGACATGTGGTTGATTTGTGTATATTATATCGTTTGACTAGTCAGAGTGTGAGAGATATCTTCACTGATGAAGTGTTTTGATGCCCTTGTTGTGAAAAGCAAACCTTCTCTTCCTCGGCCACAATGATTTGAAATATAAGTTTATGTAGAGAGTAATAGCTATAAGATTGGAATAGTTGTAAGATTGGATGACTCGATCAAAAGCCCTCTTGCATTGGCAGAGCTAATCAAACTTAAACTCTGATGGATGTGTTATTGTAACTGAGCCGCTCGTGTGAAAGGAAACATCGTATTGAATAGTATTCATATATAGTTATAGTATTACTAGTTTATAGTAGTCTTATGGCAATGGGTATACCCGATGGCAAACTCGGTGACTCGATGCTGGAAAAGTTTATTTAACTGGAGACGCAATGTTGTTCAATCTCAAAATACAGTAATACAGTTATACAGTAATAGACTATAGAGTGGGGCAAAATGAGAACCAAATCATCATCTCTTCATCTCCTCTCCGGCTGTGAACTGTTCAGTGGATAAATAATTTGATGGAGAAAAAGGTTTCTAATACTAAACTCTTACTGATGACAGTTGTCCGAACTCTCATGATTTGTTTGGTGTGTAAGCAATAGTAGAGAATGGTTAGATTGGTGAGGTATATAAAAACGTGATCTACTCTTAAATTGAACATTGTATGCCGCTAACATTTGACAACACTTTCTTTATCTATGTGTATCAAATGATTATTTTGTGCGTATTTGCTTAAGAATAATGATAAATACGTTTTATTAGTTTAATAATAATAAATAATTACATAAAACACGATTTGATAAGATTACTGGTGAGAAAACGTTGTAAATAATAACTTGTTTTTTGCATTCATTCTTATTTGGTCTAATATTAATCTTTCAGTTGTTATCTTGTCATTTGGCATTTAGCGTTTCATTCAATTCCTATTTTTCTATTTCGACTCTCTTCACAACACAATCCAGAAGTCGATCCTCAATGTCATTACCGTACTATTTGAGTGCAATTGATCAAAGTTGTCCAGTGCCGGCAAACATGGTCAATATGGCCAATGCTATGATGAACTCAACAGACGCTCTAATGCTGAGCTCAGTATCGACGTCCAGAATGAATCCATTTTCAAGTTCTAGTGCGTCACACATGTACTCAACACATCAGTTCGATTTGGCTGAAGCCATACAGCGTTCAGCAACAGGTTTAATAGACATACAGCCCACTAATGGACAGCATCATCAGTTACATCAGAAGCCCCCCTATTCCTATATAGCATTGATCGCAATGGCTATTCGTAGCGCACCTGATCAGAAAATCACTTTGAGTGGTATCTATAAGTTTATAATGGATCGATTCCCCTATTATCACGACAACAAACAGGGCTGGCAGAACAGCATTAGGCATAACTTGTCTCTTAACGACTGTTTTGTTAAAGTGGCGCGTGAAAAAGGAAAACCTGGTAAAGGCAACTATTGGACTTTGGATCCTAAGTGCGAAGAAATGTTCGAAAATGGCAACTTCAGGAGGAGAAAGAGAAGATGTAAGTCAACAAGAGATTCTACTAGTGGTAAACAAGAAGATAAGATTGTTATTATTGAGGAGGAAGATGACGACGATGTCGATGAGATCGAACATGACTCGAAACGCGTCAGATTTGATAAATCATTAAATAGTAATAACTGTATTAATAACGATAATGACAACAATCTAAATGATTCACCTAATGATCGATCTGTTATGTACTCATCGGAGCCAAGAAAGGACCACAATCACAGTGATAATAAGCAGGCATTGACTACGAGAGCGGTTTCATTCTCGATTGATAGGATTATGAATAGTTCGCGTGTTTGCGGAAATAATACGAATGAGAAACTAGGGAAAAGTGCCAATCATTTAGATTACTCGGACAAACAAAACAAGACATATTTGGGAAATGAGACAAATACCCACAGTACAGTATCAATGGTGGGAGGGAATAGTTCACTGTTATCAGAGTTATCTGTATTGAGATACGTTAATCCAAGTTCAATATTTACAGCTCCATTACCTCTATTTTCAATCAATAATCAAAACAACGATTCATTACTTGTTAATAACGTGCAAGCAATTAATAGTGGCAATAATTATTATAACTATTACTCAGCACCCACTGACATGGACTCTCTTTTGCCATTCATGTTTGTTCCGCCTTCCAGATGAAGTATTTTCAACAAGTAGTTTTTAAATTATTTAACTTAATTTAGTTTTAAGATTTGAATGCTAGCTTTATTTGGTTAAGACTTGATAGAAGTTTTTCTTAGAGTTAAGATATCTCCTATATATTTATATATTTAGGTATAAATATATTCTGTTGATAGACTGCGCATCTTTGCCGATGTATTTCTCGGAAACTAAAGTAGAAACTCTTATGACTCTCTCTCTCTCCTATTCCTACTAAACCTCACTTTAGGTGTCAATTATTTCTACAACTTCTCAACTATTAATTTATAAGCGTTTAGGTTCTGTGTTAGAGTCCTTTTGAAAACTGACTTCTCGTGATCATTAGTTATAAGTCTATTATCCATTGATTTGATGAGTGACTTGTTTCCAGAGAAATACAAGCAAAGTGACTGATTATTATAATTTATAAATAAAAATATGTATCTTTTGATAGGTGCAGTATATTATTACTTTTAATATGAATAAATAAGCTATTAATAGATTTAGTCTTTTGATTTGATATTTGAAGAACAAGAAAAACTGGTCAAAAAACTGGTCAATTTGAGTGACTTCTAAGCCAACATATCTAAGATTGACATAAAATTGGCTTTCATTTCACTAAATTGTAGTCTCACAACAGGTATACGATCGTTATAATAAATAAAAGTGATTTTATTGCATTTGTGTGGCTCATTCTTATTGTATTATTGTTCACAATTGTCTCTCATAATTATTTATGTAAATGATCATTGTGTACACTAATCAAACGGTGATAAGTTTTAAAGCTTAACCAAAAAGCGTTTAGTCGGTGTGAGTAAGATTGTAAAATTGCAGATGTCATGTGCTCTCAGGGAAGAGGTTTATTTTCACACCGATAACCGATTAACTCACTTTAGAATGGCGTTAATGTTGGCTAAGGAGATTTTAAGAGTTTCAGTTAGAATCAGTTAGAGTCGCAATCAGTTAGAGTCAGATCAGAGTGAGGTGAAGCGCTTTACTGGGGTTTAACGATATCTGTCTAAATGTCGAAGACTATGTCTCTGTCTATGTCCCTATGTGTGCCTACTCTATATCCAGCGCTTTATGTCTTAGTCTATCTGAATGTCAGTGTGTGTACCAGAGAAGTGTTTATGCCAAACCCGCAAAATAGCCAACAAAGAGCGTCTTTATCTAATACAAAGTCTGCAAATATGACAACATTCGCATCTTAAAAGTTCTGCTCTTGATTTTCACACATCATCCATTAAAAGTTTTGATGTCAAACAGCATATAATATAAGCGCATCACTGCCTTCACTGGTATCTCGTCCTTTTACGCCGTCTTATTGATTAAAATGTAGCGCTTTGTTTGAATGTCAATCAAATCCTATACTAAACCTATAGAACCATATTATGACTTACTCTGAATTGAACACCGCATCAACGCAAGAGTTGTATATCTGTTCTTATGCTTCTCATGCGCAACGACTGCACATCACATTGAATCCGATTTTGAGCTACAAAAATGAACCAAATATGAATTTTATTCTTCAAATTCTTCCGAAAATGTTTATTTTCCAAAGTATATTCTATTCAATTCGGTTGAGTTTAAGACTAAACAAAGAATAAATTTGTAAAATTATTGTATTTATTATCATAAAAATTCATTTATAATATGCGCAAAACTATTAATCATATTTAGTTATTATAATAAGGCGTTTAAGTTTTACACGACAACAAACTTTTTACATTAATTATCGTCATTTAAGGCAATTCTGCATTTATTTATATTTAGCTTCTTTTTAACAATATTACACAAATGATTTTTGTTATTATTTTAAATTATCTTTCCATAAGAGATCCATATGTTGAATGCGCTCAACTTTAAAAACTCAGCCCTTCGAACATTCAATTAACTGAACTCTTTTTCAGTATTTATATTTTCCTTACCGTATATATGTTTATAATAATCGAGTCATGACTCTATTGTCTGGTAATTTATTCACATATTCAATGTTTAAATTAAAAATAACTTCACTGATAAGACAACTTCTGTCTGATAGCCGTCAATATATAAATAAGTTGTAATAAGTATATCTCATTATAGTTTACATTCAATTACTATAAGACGTTTGTATGCATTCAAAAGTATTAGTTATTGAGTATTAGTGTTGAGTATTGATTGGATAATTTGATTTATGTATACAATCTTTTATTTTATGATTAGCCCCTTTTCACTCATTAAAAATACTATTACACCAAACATTTATTATTTACTATCAATACATCCAAACAGATATCACTTTATTAAAGGAAATTTCAGCTCAAGTCACTTGTTTGGGTACAAGGCTTTAAGTTTTCCAAATTGAATTTTGTTTGACAAACATTCTCTACATTTTTATATCAAATATTTTTAATTAATTCAATGTAAACATTTCATTAGAGGTCGAATTCTCGAAAACCTATTGTTTAACATTAAGACAAACTTTTCAATAAACATTCATTTCTCATACAATAATTCAAATATTCTCATAAAAACTCGTTTAAAATGATCAATCGATTGACAAATTTATACTTTTCTATGTATTATGTTTTCCAATACCTATTTGATGGATTGAATCCGATTATTTTAGATGGGCGTCAAATAAATGAAACAAACTTCAGAGTAATAGTACAGTTTTGGGATTTTATTTTGAGACACCGTATGCTACCTTTTCATAAAATCCTTAGTCAAATAATATGCACTTTGCTGGCCAATTCATATCAAACCTTCAACTTGTGATAAACTTTCATTTACAATAACAAATGTATGTATTAAACACGTGTTTTTTTTATAAATGAAAACACAACTTCAACACTCAATCAAAGAGCTCGAGTTGTCAAGTGATTAGGACAGAAGAAAAGTTTGCGTGCAATAGCCAGAGAAGTTGGTTGTGGTTATCAAACAGTCACAACAATAGATAACTATTTTCTAATTCATAACACTATTGAATCAAAGAAAAGATAGAAAAGCGGGAAACAACTAAACAAGATCAAAAAATGATTGAGGCCACTGTTTTTATAATAATTGAACTATTAATGAAAATTATAATATTAAAAATAATTGATCGGAAATTGTTTTAGAGACAAAATATGACAAACAAAAGTATAATACTACAAAATATCGCATACAAACATTATCATATGTAATGTTCTCGTGCGATATTTTGTATGATACCATAAAAATATTGTATTATTAATAAATTAGATTCAAGTTCTATTATTTCACACATTTTTTGGTTATTCATATAAGTTTGCATACGATGTCTCAAAATAAAATGCCAACACTGTACTTTTTAAATACTCGAGTCATTTGTTTCAATAGTTATAACGTTTAATCTTAATTCACACTTTTTAACTTTTCTTACGTAAACATTTCAATAAGATTACCATTCAATTATCATTGTTAAGATAGGATTTAATGGTTACCAAATGTAAGTTGGTTTTCACTGTCCAAAGTATCCTAAGTATTATTTTGCAAAAAACATCAATTTATTGAGGATCAACAATACTAGTTTAGAACTGAAAAAACCCTAAACAGAGTTTGCACAATAACATCAATTGTTTGGTTCATTTATTTTCTGGTATTGAAATTAGTATTACAGCAAAATGAATAGTATATAGTTCTAACAGTTGGACTAAATTCGTAAATTGGAAAGCTTCAACAAAATGAACACGTTTTTACAGTAGAACCAAATAGTTGTTCGTAAGAAATGAAGTCACACAAATTAGCCCAAAACTAGGTATTTGTAAATAATCTGATCAACCGTTGGAAATGACTCGATCAGAATAGATGTACAGAAAATGATTTATTGAGTAATGCGTCAATCAAATTATATTTGTTCGACAACCAATTCCAAGATTCAATTCCAAGATTCTCACTCATACTACAAGTGATCCATAGCTTTAACTGTTATAATTGGGAATGACGTTCACTTAAAACAAATTGATTTGCTCTCTATGATCAATATTTGAACATTATTTACAATAATTAAATAATAGCATTCGATTACCATTAAATTTGCATTTTATCTGCTGATAATAAACAATAAAAAGCGGATGCAATTAAATGCGTTTTATATCATAAATAAGGAAATATTGATTTAGTATTTTTCAGGGCTTAAAACAAACCAATAAGGAATGAGCTATGTTTGCACGAGTATTGTTGCAAACTCACATTAAATTTGATTTTTGTCTAAATAATTTTATGATTAAGCTTAAAACGATTTTAATATGATTGTTTAGCATGTTTTGCAAAAGTGACGGGAGCAAATTGAACAGATTCAGTAGAAAATATTTTCAGAATCAATTATACTTTATTGATCGAATATTATTAAAATTAGCTGTATAACTCATTGATAAATTATGATTTGACTGAAAAATCGAATGCCTTTTGACTAATTATACGTACTTGACAAGTTATGACTTGGTTGCAAGTCAACAAAAAGTTGATTAATTAATTTGTTAAAATAGAAGCTGGCACTTCACACATTTTGATCCCATGGATATAAGTCTAACAATGAAGGATTTGCGTCATTAACAGCTAAGATTAGTTGGAGTAACTTAGCTGAGGTATAAAGTTGAAGCACTTTAATATTAAATAGTTATTGTTGGTATTTCCTAAATCATATTTGACGCAAAATACTTTATTTCAATTAGTTAGATATTCGACGCAGAATCAATTTTGTATTAGTGCCAAAGCAAATTATTAAAATAACAAGTGTTGTTCAGATTCTCCGATCGATTGAAATCGTAATTGAGCTCAAAGTCTATTATTTATTGAAAAAGGGGTAATTGCATTTCCGCTTTTATCAAACCAATTAGTCAAATTTTTGTTTGAAGTTATATTTCTGATCTCAATTACCCTTGAAGTTTCGAAATTTATAGTACCTTTTTCGTTTCTTAAATGAGTGCACAACGTTGATACTGTCTTCTAAGAAAAGACTCAATTTAAAAGAGAAGTGATTTGAGTGCAATAAGTGAATTGAAGGCATAAAATGTAGAAACTATTAATTTTTTCATTTGCACAATTTTCGTTTATTTGAGATTATAACCAAGTTATTTGTTCTACCATCTATACTATATTTCAATTACTTAATAGGATAACGTATGAGTTATTTTCAAAACTGATTATTCCGACTCCCTTTTAAGGCTAATCAGTTACTCAAAAATTGATTCGCAAAACATTGACGAAAAGTCCTTTGAGTCTTACGGCTATTTCATAAATGCTTCAAAAGTAGTGCTCTCCTATTTCAAGCAATTATTCGTTTTTCGGTCCAGTAGTGATAAACTGCAAACAATGGGAACAAGTTGAAGATATAAAAGGAACAATTAAATTTTGTCATATTTGATCTTGATTTGCATTCCTGCAATAATCAATTCTATGCAATCAGTTGTTATTAATTAGTAATTTTTAGTTAATCTATAACTATAATCATAACTATAATAATCAATATTTTAAGTAATTAAACGAAGAAAACAAAGTAATATTTAGTTTAATAAAATATTAGAAACATAGATTAGTTTGATTGAAGTATCGAGAAAGTGTTAGATCTGGATCTCGATCTTGAAGTTATCTTTGCATAACTTAAGCAGTTAATGGAGTTAAACCATATTTGAGTGGTGCCACATTTTGTTAAACATTAAAGTCATTACTATGATTACCACTAACTTTGAATTAGCTGTCAAATAATTCTTATAATGTCCAAGGTTTTATCCAAAACGTTAGCTTTACGATCAATTTGTCGCTTATTGTTCACATTTAATAAAGTAGAAGAATCAGAAATAGACTTTTGAGTTGAGCCAACACTTCGATCGAGTGATCATTACTTTCAGTAGTGATTCAAAGGCTTAAACTTCACAAGACTATAATCACAAGCAATTGATTGAACTGTGGTTTTTACTCTTTCTACAGATATTTCAAACTATCTTCAGTTGAAAAGACAAATAAATAAATATTGAATCATAACCACTAAATAGGATTTATTTAGCTATCAATATATAATTCAATAGAAATTTATTTATTTGAGAGTTTGTAAATTTATTTTATTGCAGTGAAAGTGACAGACTATGCAGATAATTGTCACTTAGAGAATATGTTGCACTTCAACATTAGTATCGCATCTGCCAATATATTGACCTTTGGCCAAAATTTTGACATTTTCTTTGCTATAAGTGGCAGTTTTCAAGTCGCTTTCATTCTCAATACTGCTGTGCTCTGGGGGGCAAACAGGGGAAAAGCGGTCCATCGAACATGTCTGTTCGTGTCTTGTTCACTGATATTTGATCCCTACTTCGAAATATTGGGTCTAAAACATTCAGTTTGGTTCTTGTTTAAGTGCAATAAGAAATAAAAGTTAAAGAGCGGTCACATAAATTAGACGCTATTTAAAAGTACACAATTTTTGGTTTAATTTTAGATTTGTTGTAAGTGCGCCTCCAGTACTGAGACTCTCGCATCTGTGGCTACGAAAAAACCTTTTGGACATTTACAGCTTTTGGATCTGTAAATTGGGTTTCAAATTGTCACTTACTACTTTTATTACATTCGTAAAGAGTTAAACTTTAAACGTGTCTCCCATAAGCTTCTTATTTTAATAGCAGAAGTGCTAATTCAAAATATTAAAACATTACTTGTTTAACATTATACTAAATCAAAGTAACTTTTCGTTTCACTCTATCAAGTTATGTACTGAAAACTTATAAGTGTTAATAATATGCCTCAACTTTAGACTTTTGAAATTGAAATTCGAGCCCGAAATTTGGTTACGATACTTGATTTAAAGTTCAAATTAATAAACAGTTATAAATAAAGTCGAAAAAATTGAGAGCTTTCTGTCAAAATTTTAAGGATTCTTATTTCGACCACCAGTGGAGGAATGTGTTTATACGAACGTCTTTTATAAGTTATCGAAACAGTTATTGTATCGTTTGATGAGTTGATGACGGGATCTATTGTATTGCGTTCTGTAAAGTATTGCCCATTGTGTGGCTTTGATTCTTTACGCCCATATGCAAACAACACACGAGACATAAGCCGTTTCTCATTCATGCTACAACTCATTCTCACTCAATGGCATCCCCGATATGGTGCAACACTAACGCCGAGTATGACCAAACCCCTCACTTGACCGGATTTGGGTTTTCAAGCTTAGCCACTTGAGACCCCATCGAACATAATCTCAATTTTTCGCACACTTGAAACAGCACCACATGTGTGTATGTGTGTGTGTGTGTGTGTGTGTGTGTGTATGCGTGTGTGTGTTCTCTGTATGTTAAGGCGAAGTGCAATATGTGAATATGTCAATACATTTCTTTTCACTGTCGGTTAAAATGGTTAATCCAGCAAAATAACTAAATCACTTAAAGCATTGGTCGCACAAACGTTTGCATTACTGGAAAACTAGAAATAATTAGTTTTACTCTCTTATGATAATTATTCCCAATTGTGTTAACGGCAAAGATAACTCTTTATAAGGATAGTTATGCAAACATAAGAAACTAGACTCAAAGAGTGCAACACTCTATCAAACGAGATAAATAAACGAGAAGTGTAGTTAACAAATAATTGCCTACGAGTTAGAGTAGAGCTGTGATAGATTTTTAAAGATTTTTTAAGATACTTTCTTATTATATAAGAGGTATTGAAGTGTAAGTATAGGTGCACTTTGTTCTTAATATAATGCTTGCTCGGCACTTGTCTCTAATATTTTTACTTTGGTAGACACAGCATGCCTTCATTTAAAACAGGATAAGGAGAGTCATTTTGTTTACCTATTCGCAATTTTTTTTTCGTGTACACCAATTTACAAACAGTTTAGATTTTGATGTATACGTCAAGCAACGACTGCAATCGCTGCTGCTGCAATATGCACCAAACTATATCTGCAACATACACCAACTATATCTGCAACATACACCAAACTGTATATCGTGAAAATCACTGTATATCTGCTATCTTTCTGTCGCGAACAATCACCAGAAATTTCACCATTCAACCAAATAATCTCAACTTCAGCTCTTCGAACACAGATTTTCAATACTATTTTTAGCTTCTCCTCCAAAAGAGATGGTAAAGAAGTTGTGAGCACGAGATCTTTTCCAAGTTTCGCTTTAGATCATTGAGTTTGGCTCTTTTTCTTTAACAGCCTTTTATTTCTATCTGACTCACACTCGACGCACATCTTTTAGGCTGAGCTTTGCGCTGAGATCTTTTACGCTCTCAGATGCTATGATAGCTTTTTAAAAAAGATCTCAATCTAGAAATGATCGCAGACTTTCGTATATTTAGTTTGGATATTATGTATTGTAATAATAATGTCAAACAACACAATGCCATTAATAAAGTGCAAATGCCATTAATTTAGACATAATATATAACGCGTGAAATGAGTTTCGGCCCATCAAAAGTACGCCAATTATTTGGTTAAAAATATCTTCTATGCTATGCAACAAAACTAGAGTTTTTGTGCAGAAAAATTTTTAGACATAGACAGAGTAAACGTTAAATTTTATTTTATTTAAAACTTTCTTTTAATACCTTATTTACAATATAACCATTGATTTGATGATAATTTACTTATAGGTGCTCTTCGAGTACTATTATATACTGTATTTAATACTTTAGTCTTTAATTTAGATATTATTTTGATTTATGGATAAAAATTAGGTTCTTATTTATAATTATAATTTTCAACTTTGTTTATATTTAGATACAAACTAAACATGTTTTGCCATTAATCAAATTTTGCTTAACTGCAAAAATCACCTAAAAAGTCAATTACATAACTAAAAATCAATGAAAATGACATACAATGCTTGAAAAATAATACAGAGCAACACGAAATGTGTAGTAGCTTATGTGTGATGCCGATCATGCGTTACAAAGCGGGTTTGCCAAAATTCAGGATTAGTCTAATTTCTAGCTAAATTTCTAACCAGAATTGCTAACCAGACTTCTAACCAGACTTCTAACCAGATTTCTAACCGATTCATGCAATCGCACATTTGCCCCACATTGAAATCTGTACTAAAACGCTTTCTGCATCCGTAGCATACATGTGCCACTTCTTGTCGAGCATTTTTAAACGTTTCTTAGCTAATAAATCAATCAGATCAGATGTGCTGTACATTGAAATCTTTGTCATTTTTCTATTTCCAAATGTCATTTTGCAGAGTTTTTTCTCAAAAGATTTTAGTTTTAAGACTACTTTGAAGAGTCGGTCGGCGTTTTCCAAAAGAGCAGCATTTTGTGCACGATTCAGATACAGATGAGTACAGATAGATATTATTGTAATGCCACAGAAAATTATACACTGTTTAGATTCATACACAATTTGGTCTAGTACTAAAAGCTGTGCCGGCCGTCAATTTATTCACAATCTCTTCAGTACTGAGTTGTGCCAGAAGTGTATATATTTATAATAGAGTTTCAGTTTCTCGTAAAAGAGTAAAAACAAAAGCTAAAAACTGACAGTTTGAATCATTTGGTCAAAGGTTGAGTTGTGATAAAATGGCAGTTCAAATTGTTTCATATAATTCACTGTTATGTGTGTGTGCAGTGCAATCAAAATGATGAATGAAAGCAGAAAACCTTTTCTTAAAGACAGTTTGCATGCATTCAAAGCTGAAAACCTTTCCTTCGGAGATAGTTTGCATGCATTCAAAGCTGGTTTGACACGAACTCAACAAATCCCTATCTTATCTAACATTCATTGAAATCTTTCAAAAAATGTCATAATAAATGACTAGAATCTGCTACAATTATTGTAGTACGAAGTACCTGATAGTGTGACAACACCCCCACCAGATCCAGAAACTGATTGAAAGGTATTAGCACTAACTTGAGCACAACTCGAAGATGTATTAATAGGTGATGATTGGATTCTCTGATTATTGGAAGTCGACTGATGTGATTGATGAGAACCATGAGACTGATGCTGATCGTAAATGTTGTCTCTCATACACGAATTGGAGTAGAGTGCAGATACATTCTGTCCGTTGTCATTAATAGAACCGCAATCAGAAGAATCAGTTGCGTACCAGCCGTTTCGCTCGTAAGAGGTGGCTGGACTTAGGCTGGCCGTAGCCGTGGCCTGAACTGTCAAATGTCCGGTCGCGGAACTCATTGCAGTAGTGCTAATATCTTCGATCACTATTCCCATAGACTGCTGTTCGACACCTACTCTCTCACTTGAATACACGTTAGGCGGAGGTGTGCAGTAGTTATGGATTGGGCTCGAATTTGGTGAAACACCACACGAAGGATACAAACAATTGTTTCTTACCAGTGAGCTATTCATTATTGAGCCATTTGTTCGATTGGACATCAGATTGTCCACTGAGAAATTGTTGATTGGACTGTCGAGAGAGTCGCTGATGGCGTCGTCTTGAATCGCGAGTGAAGATGACATTGCCATTATTGGGTATTGTAGAGCACGAGAACAGCTCGATTTGTCCGAATACTTGTCTAATAATGAATAATGAATGCTGTTCTGCATACACGACGATAACTCACATTTATCCATTGGCTCTTTCTTGCAACTATTTGGTGACAAACCGATGGTCGGCATAAGTATATTAGAGTTACTGTTGCTGTTATTCTGAGCAATACTTGAATTGCCAATACTATTCATGTGTCGGTTTTCGATGTTATGCGCTGCTTGTGCTTGTTGTTGTTGATGGTGATGATGATGAAGGCCACCACTGGTTGCTAATGATGTCACATTAATGTTGCTGATGCTGTTCTGTGGAGATCTCGACAGATGATGACTTGAACTGGTTCTAGTGTTACCGTTTCTGCTAATGTTGTTGTTAGGGCTCGAGTTTGTTTTCATTGCCAGATTAGTCACTTCTTCTGCTTTACTATTTTGTTGAACTGTGTTTTCTCTGGCTTCAACCGTTTCATTCAATCTTCTGGTTTGTTCCTTACACGAGGCAATGGCTGAGTGACAATTATTCTGTTGCTTAGTTTTAGTGGAAACTTCCTCTTTTTCTTTAAGCACGTCTTTTTTCTTAAACCTTCGCCGCCTTCGCAGATAACTGCCATTGTCAAACATGTTGACACTATCAGGATCTAATGTCCAGTAACTGCCTTTGCCTGGCTTTTTATCATCGCGCGCCACTTTTATAAAGCATTCATTAAGTGACAGGTTATGTCTAATGCTGTTTTGCCAGCCCTGTTTGTTCTCACGATAAAATGGAAACTTATCCATAATAAACTGATAAATACCGTTTAGTGTCACCTTCTTATCCGGCGCGCTTTGTATCGCCATTGTTATCAGTGCGATATAAGAATACGGCGGCTTCACCATCTCTTTCGAGGGACCCGACGAACCCGTACCCAGACTTGTCGGATAAGCCACTGCTGGTCCATATGGCGAGTGTCGCATTGATATACCACTAGACATAGTATAAGGCGCTACTCCGTGGCCACCCGGTGCTGGCGTTGCCGATGCATTGTAGATGCTAGCATTTGATGAATGGCTCACATTCGAATATCCATAACGATAGTAACTCTGGTCTGATCCATATATTGGATGCATCGCTGGTTTGTTGTCAATTAGTTGTGAGATATGAAGTTTGTTAAGCAGTCGATCACATAATACTGTTGTATATATCAAAATATATACATAACTATTGAAGTTTATATAACTTTATACAACTTTATATAACTTTGACTGTATATGAATTGTCTTATAATAATCTTTAATAACAGTCTGAATATTCTTATAATAATCTCAATAACAGTCTGAATATTCTTCTGTCTACTTAAATGACTGCTTCTATTTTGATTAGAGTAATATTATTATTATTTGATATTATTTTCAATATTATTATTTTTGTTGGCATCCAATAGTGCACTCGAAGCACTAAATGAAATAATTTCTGTCAGTTATGAACTTATGAATCGCATTATAAACTTTATCACAGACTTAGAACTTATGACAAGTTTTCTCAAACAGTTGTCATTTTATAATGCAATAAATAGTCACAAAGTCAGGAATATTAGGAGAGCTGTAAGAGAGCGTTAGGTTTTGGTCACTTAATATGAAAGTAAAATACAAACAAAATGAAGACTCTTTGGATCAGCATATATTTGTTGCAATATATGGTACGCAAACAACAATAATCAGACTGTCAGAAAAGGGCTTTTAATGGGCGCCAAACCAAAAACCGAGCTATAGGCATGTTTGAGCGTAGAGATGATCGAAATCTGCTTATGCCATAATGTGAATACCAACTGTGGCACAACCTTCACGCCAACCCATCATCTGGCGAGCATCCAATGCGATTCTCCACTTGTTTGACTCATTGCAAACTTGCTCTATGACAGCATTCCTAACGCGTCTTAATAGTCGAAAGGGATGCGCGACCACAAGATATCTTACTTTAACGTTGATGGAATAGCGACACAAAAAACTACTGAGTCTTCTTTCTCTCTCTTCTCTTTTATTCGCCATTCGCGACAAGTCAATTGTTTGGTTCAATATATTCTTGTGGTGAATGGAGAGCTATGAAGAGTTATGGAAGAGCTACGGGACAGATTTTTGGCAAATGAGATAAGTGTCAAAAACTGTGTAAATGCTTAGTGAATGAAATAGATTAGATATGCAAAATCATCCTCACTCACTCAGAGCGCATTTGTCATTTGGTCGCTAACACAGTCAAAAAAGAAAAAGAGGCCCCGAAAAACATTTCATTTTACATTACACGACAACAAGCCGTGAAAATACTTCAGTTCCGACACTTTTCACCGTTAAAAAGAAGTGTAAAAGAAGTGTAAAAGAAGTGCGCTTCACATACACAACAAATTACTGAACGACTAATATATTTCCGGAAAGAATTATATTACTGTGTCTCACGTCTTCCATGTCGGCAAAAACTTTTGGGTCATCCACTAATTTACTCGTTCCAACACTAATTAGCTTTTCACCAAGCAACAATTCATTCTCAACTATTTATAATAAGATTCAGTTTTTCTTTTGATTAATATCTGTTTGTCATTAAGCAGAAAGTAGTCGATGAGAACGTGCTTCTCAGTGAAGCCCAGAATTAATACTTTTTTGTCAATCTAGAGATGCGACAAAATAAATGTGATGCTAAAGATTAGGAGAATACACAAATACTTGTTTGAACAAGAAAACTCGATGCCAGCAATACAGGCTTAAGCAATCTTTTTATTTATATGAGTAGAAGTAGAGTAGAAGAAGAGTAGAAGAGTAGAAGAAGAGTCGCATTCGAAGTCTTACATCTCTATGAGAACCCAAAAATAATTGCGGTTTATTACTTGCGCGCTAATAAATTAGTAGCAATGCGAGTTTAACATGTTCAAACTGAACCAGTGTGCTGTTAAATCGAGCATTTTGGCACTACATTTTATAAATAACTTTCTCTTTCGTATATATTTCTCTGTTGACTGCACTCTTGAAGTGCTTCATTCCATCCAAATGAAGACTGCATCTGAATTAGTCCTAAACTGAAAATTTGAGAGTCTAACAAGATTGCGTCTATTATATTAAATGTTTTAATAATTATTATTATTATAAAAGTAGAAATAAATTTTTTATTATCATTTTATTACTCAAGATTTCTATATATGACTGAATTTATTTGTTTATTTTATAGTTATTTACAATAAACGTTAAAATAAAAATTTAATTAATAATTCATATGTACAAATAGTAGCAAAACATTATTATGTGATTATTAGCTTTTGTTACTGAAAACAACTTTTTCTCATTGTTTATCTTATTCACATCAAACTGTAGTTCAATTGCCTTTTGAATTATTGGTTGGCAAAAACACTTTTGCCTTTCAACTTATGCTAAGAGTTAAGTTCAACTCGTACGAGACTTTGTGATATGAGAGCTGCAAAAATGTGATCTTCTGACAGCCAAATTGAAATTTACGTGACAACTAGCTTTCCGGGTGGCAATCAGATAGCGATTCAGTAATATAGTTTAGGCTTGCATATGAGGGATGGCAACTGACTCTGATCTCAACTCATCTCCTTCTTACTCCTAACACGTGCATCTCTCACACTCTCTCACTCTCTCTCTCTCTCTCTCTCTCTCTCTCTCTCTCTCTCTCGCTCTCTAAGACTCTTTTGACTATCTAACATGTGCA
Source organism: Archegozetes longisetosus (assembly GCA_018873245.2). Classification (NCBI taxonomy): domain Eukaryota; kingdom Metazoa; phylum Arthropoda; class Arachnida; order Sarcoptiformes; family Trhypochthoniidae; genus Archegozetes; species Archegozetes longisetosus. The sequence goes on from JAEMBT020000007.1 coordinate 11,039,950, forward strand.
ACGAATGCAATATAAGCTGCTGACAAATTTAGAAGGGCTCCATTTTTTGCATGAACAATTTGTTAAATCGCGGTAATGTGTCACAAAAGCGATCCAATTTAACAGTTTTAAGCCTAACAACTCATTGATCTGATTTCAAATTAATAACCCTTTGATTTATACTAATTGGTATATTAGTAAACTTTATTTTATGGCCAACTATTTCATGTGACTTCTATTTTGTTTGAAACTTAGAAAATTATGAGAACCATATATTTCGCGATCTGTTCTTTTCTTAGGCGTTAACTCAATCTCTTCTCTCGTTTAAAGCTCACTAAAAGTCTTAAAGAATTTTTGAGCTGAGCTCAGATCGTCAGGACTTGTCGTTAGCCGGGTTAAAGCCATGCCAAACAAACAATTAAACTAAAACATGAAAGGGTTCAGTATAAATACATATATATTACCTTTAATTTAAATCTGAATCACCATTCAATGAACTGCATCGACACAAAACTGAGAGAAACCAGAAAAGAGGACAACAAATTGAAATACGCTGTTCTTGTGAATGATCTGGTTTTACTTGTGGCACATGATCCATATATCACACCCAAACTCAAAACTCATTCATATAACACGAACGGAAAATGTGACGCTTGTCTCACAGTCAGTCAATCGCCAGATATAGCCATCAGAAAACATTAATCAAAATTTATTTTTTAGAAATTAAGCAAAATTAGAGGCGTTCACGTGATTACTTAAGAAAGTTTTTGAAAATATTGATTTGTAGACCTATGGAAAAATGAAGATATTTTAGTAGGTGTTACTTAGCTGTCATTTTTGCAACGATTAATAATTTGATAAATGAATCAAAGTATTTGGCGACGAACACCAAAAGGCATTCATCATCTTTCATGAGTGTCAAACAAATTTTCCTCAAATTTGTTCCATATTTATGTGTACAACTTTTTTCATTCAAACTAAATTTTGCTCTTTTTTTAAATTCAATTCTGACAATTATTAACTTAATTATACTTTCATTTACGGCATTTGAAAATGTTTTATCATTAAGTTATCAAATTTGATTCAAACGTGAATACTAAAAATTCTAAGTAGTTCTATGGAAATATCCTAAAACATGCCTCTAAGTAATATTTCAAAACTTTTTGGCGTTTTTCAGCACTTAAGACTTATTTGAAATTTGAACAGTATGCGCGACTTATAAATAAGTGTGTAGTTTAGTATAGTTTAGCTTTCACTTTTGAGCGTCAGTCCACCGAAACATTCCCTACAATCCCTGGACTGACATTTCAGAGTCTAATACTCAGTTTGAATGGATTCGTTGTTCTGGTGCATCACTCGCACATCACATACTTTTCTCTCTTAACGTTAAGTAATCCATATTAATCTTAATACGTTTAGCGTTAGACTTTTTAATGAGTGATCACTCTTACTTTCTCACTAATATTTCTCTCCATATATCACTGAGAAATACGTTTGAAGCTTCAATTTGAAACCAACTTTTTCATAAAGTTCATTGACTTCTTTTCTTAAAGTTTCAATATTCTGTTGTAGAATTAAATCAGTTTTAACAAAAAATTTAAAAAATAAAAATAACAATCAATAACGAGAGTCCATTTTACACATGTTTACTAATTGAACTATAGATTCAATATTTGTGTTGTATTGTTAATTAATTTTTCATAGTTTAAGCTGTAGTTCGTTTCCGGTAATTTGATTACATATGCTTATTACAAGTTTAGTGAATTATTCAAATTTGAAGCAAGTTTAGGTTTTCTCGTCAGAATTTGGTCTCTCGAGCGAAAGCCTCATTGAAATGAGATGATCCGAAAGCATAGATTATATAATGTTGGCCTTGGAGAATTGAGAGTTAAAAATTCACCCTGAAATCGAATCCATAGCTAAAGAACTGATGTTACTTTGGAAAATTGTGTTCAAAGCATTTGCATTCTATCCCGACTGTAAATCCAGAGCTGTACTAAACTATTGACTATATGTTAAGCTCGCAGTGTTGGTTCGCCATGCAGTCTGCTCTCAGCTCTCTTTTGCTCTGCTCTGCTCTTTACTCGAGCGTACAAAACAAAACACTTTGGCTTACGGCTTATACACGTATATTTTTAGCTCAAACTATTTCTTTTTCCTTCTTTATATATTTGTTGTCAGTTCACTCAAACATTATAACTCAGGTTTTGAAAAGCATGCAAAAAATTCATCAATTCTTGGCTTAGTCTTGGTGTTAAGTTTAAACAATTATTTATTTGATTATAAAACTGGACTTTTAGATGCAATAACTGAGTGCTCTTTTGGCATGTTCCACATAAAGAATCTTAGTTTATTAATCATAAGGAAAAACAATTTGAAATTTTTTCAACCACTTTATGGCACTTGAGTTGATTGCACTCCCATTTTTTAAATGCTTTTAATGCCAATTCAAGAAGAAATGTGGTGCGCCTCAAATCTCAAGCAAAATGGGTTCGTTTCCACTCATCTCTAGCATCACATCTTTGAACTTAGCAATTCTAATTTACTCCAAACCGGAAACTCTACCAATTGTGCAGCTTTCTAGCTATTGATAATCGCTGAATATATACCTAAACCATTGGAAAGTGAATTCTTAACAAGCCCATATTCTGCAGCGATGCTTTTAAGACTTAATCGTTTCGTTAAGTTTTGTGCTCAATTACAGATACTTTTAGATATTTTTAGATATCTGTTAGATTTTCTCATGAATGGCCTAAAAACTGGTGATAAAGCTATGAATTTGATAGTAAACTGAAGCTGATTCGAAAAATTGGTTATTTTTAGAAAAGCATTTAGTTTAGGTTTGCAGAGCTGCTCAAAATTAGACTCATCTAATAGTAAGACATTTATGATTTGATCAATGTCCAAATCATCTTCAATACTTGTAATTTATTGGTTATGTAATTTTAACTAATTTCATCCATGTAGTAATCAGTGTAGAGGTTATAATAACCCTATTTAGTTGAAGTCTGCGTATTTCATTTTTTTAAACTCTGCACATTTGTAACTTCTATTCAAAACTTGCGACTATTAGTCACAGCATCAAAAATCTAATGGTTGTCGAGTTAGTAAAATACTGCAGATTTTAATAGATACTGGTAGGAAATTGGTTTTATCGCCACATAGAAATAGCAATTTCTGGTAGTCTACAACCTTTTTTTAAATGCCTTTATTCATACGCTAATTTCAATTTGCAGAGCATGCTAACATTTGCTGTACTAAAAGCCTTTTTCTGATAGTAATGAAGTTCTTATTTCATCAGATATGCAAAACTTTTATTCAAAAATATGAATGTTTAATATCTATTTAGTAGTTATAATAAATTCAATTCAACAACTTTTAATAAGTTTTTAATGAATCTTTAAAAAAATCAGTTACTCAACGATAACAAATTAAAGTATCAGTAACAGAAAAAGTTTTAAATTTGCATATCTGTTATCAACAAACTTAACGGTTTTTTGGTAAATTAAAAGGCGTTCTTTTGAAAATAGTTAGAGAAAATCTAAAATTTGACAAAATGCTTATAAAAAGTGTGACTATCTCTGACAAACAGACACTGTCATAAAAATGAAGAGCCAAAAGATTAGTCAGTATCTCATTGTTGAGCTGCCTTTACTGTGAAGATATTGAGTTTTTGATTTGACTATTTTTTGCAAAATTGCAGCCAAGGCTTTTAAAAGTTACATTTGAAGTAAGGTTTTATTGGATGTGTTCGTGCTCAACAATATAATGTATTTTGATTTAGAGCTCGTGGGTGGCATTCATTTGAATGTTACAAGAGTGGAGGCAATAGATTTAGCACTAGAAGTGACTATAGAGAAAAAGAGTTAAATTGCCTGACATGTGATAGAGAACATGGTCATTCTTGTTGTGTAAACATTGTATGCATTTAGGCATTTATATAGACAGTAAAATTCGAGATAAATCAAAGCCATTAAGTTTTGGACTTTAGTTCTGCTAAAATAACTTTTTAATTTACCAGCTTCTAAGCTAGCTTAACGTCATTTACTGCTTAACAGTATTGAAATGATATGCAGTTGTCAGTCATGTTAACGCATATTCTTCTCTTATTTTTAATTGCCTCTCTTTCAAACATTGTTATTATTGCTTTTCAAATTACTTTTGGTCTGTACAAAGTTCTCAAAAGAAATATTATGCAACTGAACCTCTCAAACAAGGCATTAGTTTCTCTCTATTTAGTTAGTAACTTAGTTACGTTTGTCTACATTTGTCTACCCCTAAAACACTAAACTTAAGCCATATTTTTTTCATTTCTCTTTCTTTCTCACTATTGCAACAATTTGAAAGTTGTAGACATTACTAATAATACTGATAATACATGCAAATAGTGATATGCAATCGTATGCAAATGACATGTGAATGGATCAAATATCATTTTACACCCATTTCTCTCTTCCGTTGTTGCATTGCGATGAGTTAGTGTTAGCTCTATATACAGTATAACGCTTAACGCGAGCACTCACTTCTTCTGTTCAGTTTTCATCCGCGAGAACAGCTCGTATTTGCCATCTAAAGTTCGGCACATGAAATTTTCTACTAATAGCTACGTTAAACTGTGAACGCCAGATGGAAGATCATACTTATATCTCAATTATAATTATCTAAGAAATGAATGCATTCTTAGAACGATAAAAAAGTATTTGTAAAGTATTTGCTTGCAATTGATCGCAAAGTTCCACTAATTACTCAATAAGACATATAAATAGAGCAGAGATTAGGGTTAGGCAGAAATGATTAGAGAGAATCATAACGTTTTAATAAAACGTCAGTTTCATTCCTTTCTGACAGTATAACGTCTTTCGTCGATACCATCATAAGTAACTAAGTTTAGCCATTTTGAAGTCTGCGAAACAGTTATGACTCACATTACACTTATTCCTTATGATGAGAGATGAAGTACTATCAAAATGTTAAAATTAGTTTCAATAAAACATATTTTGAACAGAGAAAACAACTTTGTTTTCCTTAAATGTAGTGTTTAGTAGAGTTATAAAGAGATCAGTTACTCATTATACCAAAAATCAGTTACTCATTATATCAAAAATCAGTTACTCATTATACCAAAAATCAGTTACTCATTATATCAAAAATCAGTTACTCATTATACCAAAAATCAGTTACTCATTATATCAATACAGTACGCAATTGAGTGAACGAACGCTTCAGATGCAGTTTCCAGCTTCAGACGCAATTTTCAATTTCTTTTAGTCTATCGTATCGCATCAATTCCTCTAAATTCTCATATTTACTTAACCTATAATACCTTTCAATTTGATTGCTCTCAATTCAAATGGTTGGGAAAGAGCATTAAACTTCATTTTTGAATACTAGCTGCATAAGATTCATGTTTAAAAACTTGACTTTTTGCACTTCCTTCATTTGTCAGCTTAAATCACGCGAAGAGACACATATAAAGTATAGAGTTAGCCTAAGTTTCATTCAAATGAAACAATATTTAGGTGGGTCATCTAACACTAGTTCATTAAAAGTTAGCAAATACTTTTTTATGAACAGTTTCATAACTGATTTTTTCTCTAGAATAAAGAGAGAAATGTTTAATGATTGGCATTTCCACAAATCTGTCATTTGATTGATTAAATTTTTATTTATAGCTAGAAGACCGCCCTCTAGATAGACACTAAAATTGCACTCTTATCTTGAAATACGCTATTTATTCAAAAACTAAGCTGTCCTAACGAGCGGAAAATCAGCTTTCAACTCTCGAAGCGGCCTTTGGTCACTCTTCGGACACTAAGATGCCCTGTTGATCCCATCTGGTCATAATGGTTCTAGCGATACAACTCTTGTTTATATGATTGAGAGCTTTAAGAGGTGTGACAGACAAGAAGATATGATAGATTTGTTTATGACAAAAATCACAAGAGTTGTAATTGATTTTAAAAAACGTTAGGTTTGCTTGTTGTGAAATGTGAAACTTATAAATATTTTGGTTCAAAGATATTCTTTTATAATTTGATACAATAAATGAATTAGTATTTCGTACTAAAAACTAGTCTTATTTAGTAGTATTTCTATATGTTGTTTATTCTAATTTATTTATTTATCTAATGCTTCACATATTTTTTCGTTTTACATTTTCGAAAATCTTTTCACTCATCGAAAATGCTCTGGTTAATTGACCTCAGGTTTCAATTTACTTTATCATCAATAACTTAACTGCAAACACGCAAAATAGTGAAGGTTAATTAATATTGCGCAATTATCAACAATCATTGCATTGTTGTTTATACTGCAAATATGTTCAACTATTTTGTTCACATCAATCAATCAATTAAATTGAAAAACTAACTAACTCATTTTTTATATCACCTTCATTGAAAAATAAACTAATCTCAAGGTAACGATTAATTGAGTGATCTTTACCGATAAAAACAAAATTTTCGAAAATATTTGAATTCTCGACACAAAATACGATTGAGTTTCAAACTGAAATTACTCGTAAAGTGTCAAAGAGTTTCGTATTAACGTTTACAAAATGATAGGCTTAAACGGCCAAAAATGATCTATCAACTACTATAGCTTGGCTATCGACTTATTTTATGTATACGTACATAAAATAGTCTAACATTATTAGTACTTAAATTATACTTTTGTTTGTATTTTCCCGTTAAACGATTAATGAACGTGTACTTTCTAACTAAGAGTCTTATTCCATTAAGAATTTGAGTCATTTTTAGATCGAATATTTGATAACCACAAAGAAATGATGAATCATTGCTTAATTATACTTTTAAATGACTTCTGTAAACATAAAGTAACGATTTATTATTTTGTCAATTTTAAAGCTGTAATACAACAAATGAAATGTTTTTTCAAATAGAAATCTGCTTCGTTGTGATGGACTTTGGTTTCATCTTAAGATTTATATGAAGCGAAACGTTGCGTTCAAATTTGATTGTCAACAAGAAATGTCTTCAAACTAAAATTGTGACTAAGAGTTGCATATAGTTAATAGTGTTGTTCTTATCATGTGTTGACATTGATTAAAAGTATAACTTTCAATGTCCAACAGATTAATTAATGAAAATATTATTGGGTTTATTTGATTTGCAATCACTTGAGAATATGCAAACATACTGTATGACAAAATATTACTTAAATATATAATCAAAATGGCTTTAATGTGCGATCTGCCACCTAATCCCTACAGCAGAGCCAATAATACTTTACAAGTTGCGCATAAGCAACACCTTAAAAACAGCTTATCTCTGGCTTAAAATACTAATCTTTAACATCGCTTCTAACCTAACCAAAACTAAACTAAATATATGAGTCTGTCCTGCGACAATTGGGTGGGACAATTGCATCGTAAACTAAAGTTTAGATCTAATCAATCGCATACTTGACTGATCGAGTCATTTTCAAAAATTCACTGGAATATTCATAATAAAAGTCATTTCTAACCAAAATACCTGACACTTCCTTAGACACTGATGAACAGAACCTATTTATCAATAGACCACATTTGTTCAGAATTTGTCTAGACCTCAAATAAAACCGATTAGTTGATTACAGTTTGCATTTTCATAGACATATCAGCCTCAATGCTTATGAATATAGACAAATTTTGAATTATTACATTGTTGATGCCGAGGCTGGACTAAAACTTGCACTTTTAAGAGCATTCACTACGTTGAGGCACTACTGTACAAATACTGTACAAATACAGTTTTTAGCGTCAATATTTAGATCTCTTATTTAGATTCTTGATTTATGGGTTTGAAAATTTTAAAAATCTTTACTCAAAAGCCAGTATTTAAATAATCAGTAATTCATAGTATAATCAAGTAGAATTTGGATAAGACAGCGTTTAGAAGACTTGCAGATAGCTTCATTTAAGCTGGTACTCATTATCAATCAGTGATAAATTTATTTACAAGATATTTATGACTTATATAAGTCAATGCCACTCAAACGCTCTTACAATTTATGCGAGCAATTAATTTGTAAGTTTACAAAATCCTTTCTTAACTTGAATCACACCCAAATGCAAAACTATTGAAAAATCAAACTATCCTTTTCGTCATGTTTCCAAGTATTTCTAGTCGCATTTTCACCATAATACATTTAACCTCTAGTGTCTATATGTCTCAGGTTTCCTTAAATAGACTGGTGATATTTTCATTTCGTCTTGAATTAATTTTAGGTTAACATCTGTTTAATAATGAGAACTGATTTTTATTTATATCCAACTTTCAATATTGAATTTTATGCATCATTTTTTAAAAGCATCATCATCATCATCATCATCATCATCTCTCAACTATAGAACAAGCATTCTGATTGGTTCTAAGGAGTACATAATCTAACTAAACTGTGGCTGAATAATCTAGCTAAACATAGTGACACTGTATTGTACCCTAAAACAAATGGAATCAAATGTGAACCATTAATACTTGTCTATAACCTCGAATTGAGTTCATTAAATATGCAATGGTCTCAAGTTCCCTAAAAACTTAGCATAAATAAACTGATGAAAAAAGACAAAATATAAGATAGTTTCAAATGGTGTGTACTCTATAACTATTAGTGGAAAGAAGAATTTAACTGTTTTTAGAAGATCTTAAAAATTAATCGGTTCAGAAGTGCTAAATATAATGTTGTAAACGAATTACTTTCACGATTGGAGAACATTTGCAAATAGACGTAACATTAGCTAAACAGTAACAAAATATTAAAATAATAAGACCAACATCTTCGTCGTCTTAACAACTGCTGACAATGCGTTTGTTACAAATAGGTTTTTTGATATAATCAATGTTTGTGTCAAATATATCATAACTACTAAATGTCAGTTAGCATATGGTCTGAGGAAATGATTGATTTGAAAAAATAAAAACCTATTTGTGTAGTGCTTGTGATATGGCTCTAAAATATTTGTGAACCTATTGAAGGCATAATTTAGAGTTGAGCTCAACGTATAATAATGACAACTAGTGAACGATTCTTAGTTTTTCACTAAAAGCCTAACAAAACGGCCGTTTTGTTAAATAGTATAACATTCAGAACTGTCTGGTAATGGTATAAAACTGGCAGCTGGTATGGTATCTTAATGAGCAGAAGTAGAGATAGTGAGTATAGCACGTATGCGATGCCTCCCATGTTGAAAGCTTTAAATCACTCGAACTAACTCTAACTCAGATCCAAAGAAGAAATTATTTGCGAGACTGGAGAGAGAAATAGTGAGCGTTGATGTACAAAGCGAGCTGTTAGCAAATGCAGAATAAACTTACACGCATTTCGCTCCAAAGACAAATACAGTAATCCTTTGAAAGAGACCGCTACTGATGAGGAAGCAAATCAACCAAATGAGAGCATCTCCGACTCCCACTTTCGCTGACTTCCCCTCTCATCCAAAGAAGTATTTGCTTGTCATAAATTTTAGTCTTGGATCAGACACCACGCTATTAGACCTGCTTTTTACAAAAGGCTGTCCTATAAATGTTAGCTTCGCTATGATTTGAGCTCCTATTCAGACAAAGAACAACATTATTGAGAAAAAATGTTTAATTTTAATCTAATTCCTTATCAGTTGGTGTCAAGAGATTAAACAGAGATTGACTAGACTTGGGATCGATGTACAAATAGATTTGTTGTGAAAATTGAAACAATTAAATCAATTAAATCAATTAAATCAATGGCTAACTTATAGCCAGCAGATTGTTTAGTCATAATAGGATTACTTTTCCGTATCAATGAGTTTAAGGTCAAAAAATTCTCACAACTCTTATCAATAAGTGTATTGAACCGCAAATTCAACTTCAATCTTCTTTTGGACTCCAGATATGCTCTTTTTCTTTAAATCAATGCAATACCACAAGAGGGGAACGACAACGTGTAATAATATCTTTATTGGTTTATGGTTTCAGTTTGAGAGCTGTTTGCAGATTGTGATTAGAAGTAACCCGTTGTGAGTCAATTGCTACGAGTGAACCAATTTGGCCATTTGTCATAAATTATAGTGTTTTCGCAAATGTATTTTCTAGCATTTGAGACATAATCGAAAAATAAGTGCAAACTGTTCAATTTGCAACAAAACATATCGAACTGACGATTATAATTGCCCCGAGAGATAACATAAAGCCAATGGCCTTTTCGTGGAATGACAACTTAGCGCAAATTATCAAAAGCCATTAGAGATTTAGACTCATACGAAAACTTTGTTATAAACTATTAATTAGTGAACATTAATAGGAAATGTATATTTTGTCTCGCCACCCATTTGTATACGTAATCTGATATGAAATAGTTATTTACATATAAATTAGGCAAACTTTGGGTTTTAATTTGAAGTAAAACCAATTTTTCAATATTGCTCTTCCTATTAAATCATGTCATATGGCTATCAATGAATTTATCAATTATGCAGAGATCAAATTTCTCAAATGTTTTAGTTTAAATGCATATTTGCTTTGTGCCAAAAGTGCCGCATTAGCTCATAATATGTTTTCTGGACCAATGTCTACAAGAGTTCAAAGTTTTTATGGCAGAAAGAAGTTCTGGGATCTGTCGCATAACAGTTAGAAATAGACAAAAATGCTTTTTAGTTAATTTCAAGCTTGAGAAAGTGAAGTGATACCAACATTTTTTGACACCAACCTTTTTATCTCTATAGCGCTTTGGTTTATGTCTTTGAAAGTTAGACAATCGTTAGCAAATAAGATTATGCATAAATATAATCATACAATCAATAGTTTTCTCTTTATTTTACTTCAAATATTTGTCAACAGTTTGAATAAATTGCACGAAATAATCATCAAAATATTTTCATTTCTATTTTGATAATTCACATGAAATGTGTTGAGAAGAATGGTAGATATGAAAAATGAATACATGAATTAGTCTAACATTTTGATAAGTTTAAATAAAGCATTTGTTACAATTATAATATAATGTATTTAACTATAAGCTTAAATGTTTCTAATCAAATGTTTAGGTATACGGTTTCAGTGTTAGACCTCAGAATGCAATCGATCACCTGAAATGTAGTGACGAGTCAGTCACACTGACTAACTTTTTCTAACTTTTTCTAAACTCAACACAACGCCAATCATCTCCTCCTCCCCTTTTAGTCCGCAAAATTTACCCATTATTTAGCCGTTTTTACTATGTTCAAGCAGTTTATGATTTATGTTGCGCTATCATTAGAAAAATCAGGAATTCAGTCTAATATGCCACGAAGTGGCTAAATAAGGATAAGCTAATAGCAAAATAAGATTACATGCATTACTGGTCATTACACCAAAATAACATTACGTGCATTACTGCCAGTTATACCTAATCAAAAACTATAGAATTGCAACACAAACATCGCTTGAAGCAAAGTATTAAATCAAATCAAACGCATTTCAAAAGTCTCAGTAGTTATAGGTAAAAAATTTAAATAAACATCTCAGAGCTGACTGTCTTTAGGCAACACAATTGAAACCTGAGGCTAGATTTGTGTGGCTTATCGGCTGCCCAGAAGAATGTACAGTTGTGTTGATCGATGGCAGACCAAAGTTGTGAACGGCTTGTGCGGTAAAGGGATGTCCGAAATAGTTGGGACACTGCTGCGACAGTTTGCTTGTACCTAATAAAAAGTTGAAACATCATTTTATCACTTATTGGGAAAAAATGTTGCACATCATATTTGTTATCAATGGAATGAAAACTTTTTAGTACTCAATTACTAACGAACTGCAATTCATGACTCAAAAAGCCAAGTATTACTGAATAAAAAGAAATATGAGTTCTAAGATTGAAATGAAAAGGAAATTAAAAAGAAGATTAATAGAAGATTGGAAGTGGTGAATGTGTTATCTTAAGGCAATTCGTATGAAAGACTTTCTCATATGTGAACTTACAATGTGATGTATTATATTCAATATTAGCGGCAACGTTGCAGATATTTTGCAGATTGCTCTGACTGTATGGAAGCGATAAAGTGTCACTGATATCGCACGCAACCTCTTGTGATGGTTCACTTGAACTAACGGTACAGCCGGCTGTCGGACTTTCTGCAGGACTCGCCGGCTGTTGCTTTATATAGTGATTAGGCATAACTTGCGGCCAAATCGGGTCTTGTTGTTCGATAATACTTGCAGATGAGTTGAATGATGGACTTTGGTATTCGTTAGGGTTCAGTGTATTCAAATAACTGTTATTACTCAATAACATTGTAGTTCCCGACGGGTTCGGAGATGTGTTATAGTATGACGTAGAAGTAGTTGTCGGCACAATACAAGTGTTAGCCATCGTTTCAGTCGTGTAGGCACCTGTGGTCGGAGGACTGGATGTTGTGAATGGATTTGTCGGACCGATGGCCAGATCGTTGTAATTATAAGGTTGTGGCGCACATCCGTATGAGTAACCATTTGTGGCGTACGGTTTCAGAGCTTGACATTTACGACGAAAGCCTCGTGGTCTGCGACGAAAGGATCCCTCTTCGAACATGAACTCACTGGCCGGATCTATTGTCCAATAGTGACCTTTTCCGGGCCGTCCGATACCTTTCGGTAATTTAATGAAACACTCATTAAGTGATAAGTTGTGACGGACGGAGTTTTTCCATCCCTGATAACTGCCTCTAAAGAAGGGGAACTTTTGCTGTAAAAACGAATAGATTTCACTCAAAGTCAATCTTTTGGAGGGCGATTGTTGTATAGCCATAACAATTAAGGCAATGTAAGAATAAGGAGGCTTTTCGGTTCGGCGAATACCTGAACCAGACTTTTTAGTAGTCGAAACAGTTTCATCACCGATTTCCATATTTGCTTCTCTTTCTAATCCATTAAACTGATCGACTTTACTGATGGCTGTGAGATCTCTCATGAAAGAATCAGTGTCTCTACTATTGCACCCTATCCTATGATCACAAGTCTAGTGCGTCACTAGTCTTAAGCCCGCCTCGGACGAACTAAATATCTTTCCAAATGCGACACGAAAATAGGTTTGTGCACAAAAAAGTTTATTACCATTTGAAACATTGCTCAATTATAGGTTGATTATAGGAATTTCTTTGTTGGAGGTCTTTGTGAATCGAAACATTTATGTTTTTGTTAGCTTTCATTTAGATTTATAATCGTAAAACATCATAATATTTAATTTGATCTTTTTTGGGCTCTTTTTTCTGTACTCGATCTGAAATTTCAAATAGGCTATTCAATATCAGTATTTTATCATTTGATTGACTGAATTGACTGCCTCCAATACTTTTGCATCTACTCATTTGATAACTCATAACTAGCATTCTATTGATTTTTTCATTTAATCTTACTTAATAGTTGTGTTCCTGTTTCGGGTAACTTTGTAATGTATTAAATGATTGACGACTAATTAAGCTTTAATCCAGGAGATTTCTAAAAAATAATATTACAGACCATTAAGTAACATGGAGTTAGGCATAAATTATTGGTGGCACTAATTAAGTTGACTTAAAAATGGCTTTTTACCAATTTATTAAATCGAAAATAGACTGTTTTGAATTTATTTATTTATACAAAAATCAACATATACTGTGTGTTTTAGGGCTTTTCTGATTGCAAATTTTGGTTGTGTGTGGTTTAGGAAATAACCAAATCTACAAAATGTAAACTTTCACATTTAACACGAGTTAAAAAGTGTATCCGATCGTAAACATGATCACTGCGTAAAAACCAGAGCTAACTATTGCCACCGGACAGAGCCTTATTTTGAGGTTAATTTTGAGTCACATTATCAAAACATTTATACCCTAATCATAGACCAAGAAATGCCGATCGACCATAAAATGTGTTCTAATGGAGCGCTGGCCGACTGCTCGTCATAAGTGTTTAGTGAATGTAGCGAAAGCAGAGCAACAGTGGAGAAGAGCAGCAGTAGAGGAGAGCAACAGTGGAGAAGAGCAACAGTTCAGAAAAGCAACACTGCCACAGAGCAAGAGTTTCGCAGAGCAACACTAAAAGCAGAGCAAGAGTTTTAGTTGTGAGGGAGTCGAACAAAGATAATTTTATGTAAAGCAATTAAAGCGATAAAAACCAGAACATAAGTCTGGTTTATGTCTTAACACTGATACGTCATGTCAATTTATCTGCATTGGCCAACAGCCTAACTCAGTAACAGTTCCTTTTGTGCACGTCATCGACTCCACTATTTTCTTCTTCTACCACTACTACTTTTTCTTCTTCTTCTAGAACTTCAACTACTGCTACCACTACTGGGACTAAATGGAATTTTGGTTTCAAGACCTAAAAGTTAGAAAAGAGAGTGATTTAAAGCTTTCATCATAGGAGGCTATTTGCATAGTGCATACCAAAAGCTATTGAGAATGGGATTTGTGCTGGTTTTTCGCTCATTAAGTTTCCATCTGCTATTTGCTACCAATTATAGTTCTATCCAATATATTTTCGCTCCAAAAATCACAACTATCTTCACAACTAACTTTCATTTCTATCTCTACTTTTCAAGAAAAATAGGTGTAAAGATGTAATCATTGCCAAAATAAACATTTCAATTTCTACAGATAGTGTAAACGTGTTTTACATTGTATTTGCTTTTGTAAATTCTTATCTTATATGTTAGTCCATTTCAATTAACATTACTCTTAGTGTCAACTTTATAAAGAGTAATTCTAATTAAGCGCTAACTTTTATAAATCACAACTTGTTCCACTTTAACTCATTTGTTATTCTTTTGGTCATATCACAGATTAATGCTTTGCGGTTCACTTTTACTTTCAACACATTTTGTTTGAAATTAGTTTATTTATAGCAAATTCTATATCGACAAACCAGTCACTTCTGGTATCATTGGACGAGTATAAATAAAAGTTCATTTTCAATTTAAAATTTTAAATGCACTAATTGAAAAGTTTATGAGTAAAAGTTTTTCTTTTATAAAAATCAAATTTATATTTATATAGTTTTATAGTGAAATCAGTCTTAAGATTTACATAAATTTCGATTAGTTTATGACTCAACACGTACTCATTATTGAGATTTTAGTTCTGAATGTCATCTAAATCTTTTGGCAGTAGTTGAAAAAGAAGTTAATTGAAAAAAGAGAAAATTAAAAGTTGAACTTTACATTTGTTGTGGACTTGAGTCTGGTGCGTGAAAAATTTCTCGAATAGTTATACTCATTAACCCAAAGATTGTTTTCTCCTCTCATAAAAGGTGCGAACACTTGTTTCAGCCTAAAATAGTTTTCATACAATGCATTCTTCTTGAGTAATAAATCTTGATTTTCATCATTCAAAGCTTGATTCGCTGAGCTGAGTTCCATTATTTTCATAGCTTTGACTTCGTTATCGCGGTTAATTTTATTGCATTTTGTAATCAAGGCGTCAAAGAGCATGTCATCGCTCAATATCTTAATACTTCTTAAATCACTTATGTTCTCAACTGAACATTCGTTCAAATAAATCAAACTCTCAAACGATTTCATGTCCAAATCTGGATTAGATTCATGTATTGCTTTCAAGCCTTTAATTACAACTGTTTGAGAAACATTTCTGCCCATAATTTCCATTAAGTCGAACATTGTTTCCGATGATTCGCAGAGAAATGATCTCTTAGAGATAATGACGAGTGCATTCTTGGGCTCTAACAAGAATCGATGGCAAGCGATCATCAGGTCATTAATTTCATAGAGTGTAGCGAATTGATAAATGACTGCAATGTTTTCAATGGTTGCCTCGCAGAATGAGTCCAGCATTAAGTCATTGATTTCTTTCGAAATCCATTCTTCGGGCGAACGTTTAGTAAATCGGCTTTTGTTTCCATCAATACCTTTGGTAACCATATCTATCAACAATTTTCTGATAGCAACAACAAGTCGTTCAAATCTGAATCGATGTGCAATTTTGAACACATCGATTGCCATTTCGTAATCGTTTTCTTTTTCCAATTGAAAACTTTCGGTGTAAACGAATTTCAACATCAGCACAAAAGGTTCAAAAGATGTTTCTTTGATTTCGACTTCCTTAGCTGTACTCTCAATCATATCGACGCCACAAAACATAGCCTTAAAAACTTCACTTTTAGCTGACAGAACCAACTTATGTGCGGGTATTTTAAAGCCATCCACTATTAGTATTATGTCACTCATTGATTCGCTTAAAAATAAAGTCTTTAATTCAGGAAAAGAATCCATTATCAAATTGAAATTTATATGAATTTCATTTACGTTTACAAGAAATAACTTGTGGTTTGTTGTTTAGAACTGAAGATGAAATTAGTAAAATACTAGAAATGAGGTGCATAAATATTCCTATTAATCAATGTTTAACTCTTGATCTCACGATTCAAAATGTCAAATATCCTTTTTGTGGACTCAACAATAGAAAATCAATGTCAATTATTACCAATTTCATAGTTTAAACTTTATTTATTCGTGCTATTAGTGAATACCTCATCAAATTGACTAGATTTTTAAGTTCTGAATCATTGACTCAGTGTTTGGAAATTTTTTCAAACTCTTACATCTTCACGAGTTATCTGACATTCGTCTTTTAAAAGTTATACTTTGGACTGGTATTTCTTACTATAGTATAGTAGGTCAAGTAAAATACATTTTGGATTTACTAATTATTGAATATTCTTTTTAAAAACTTGGATCCATCCAGCAAGTATATTTTCGCTTTATAGAACTTTTTATGACTTACAATATATAAGTTATAAGTAACGCTCTGCTGAGGCATAAATCAAACTTCTTTAAACTACTTAAACCCTAATTACGTAAATGGCAGCTCAAAACCTATCAGGCTATTGATTTGAGAGCTTATATTCAACTCAATCAAAGCTGTAATTTATGACTAATAACTGGAAGTGCAGTATTTGAAAGTCAAGTTTATTTACAAATAACAAACAAAAAATATTCTGATCTAGACCTCAACCAAATGCATGTTTAAACAATAGAGCTCAGTTCGACTAAAGTTATCTCAATTGGAATGAGAGAGAGTTTAAAAGATTTTGTGGTGACCCAATTTGTAAGTTTACAAAAATTGGATTGACGAAACAAATGAGGGCTGCCTTTTCCAACTTGTCATAGATAGGGTGTTGATAAGTGCGTTTGTTATGCAAATAGTTTACATTATGTGCAGCACGTGCCTCTGCCGAGGCCCATCTCAAAATACATGCCAACACCTTTGGAAAGGGACAAATACATTGCTACACGTTTTTCACTTTTGATTATGAATTTAGTTGAAAACTTAATCAATAGTAGTTTTTCATTACACGCACAATGATTAGGATGCTTATATAATATTAAACTGTTATAGTGTTAAAGTGTAAGTTATTTGTTAAACAGAATTTGCACTATTGTCGCCAAAGTGACAAACGGAATCTGAAGGTCAAATATTTATCAGTCGATTCGTCAAACTAAATACAATACAAAAGTAGTCAGTCCATTGACTAAACTGCAACGCCTCTTTCAACTTCAGTGTGCATAGATCTATGGTGATTAAATGATTGGGGTTGAGGGTGTTCCTATTAACCCGTAATGGTTCACATCGTCCGACTCCACTTGACCTTTAGAGTATGAAACGAATTTTTGTTCGACTCAATTAGTTTTCCGAGATATTTCACTTGAAGTCTCTATTGGAGTAGCACCAGAAGCGTAAAATTTCTGCTTGAAACGGTTAAGTGTGGACGCGCGTCATTTAACCTAGGCGAGAATAACTTCAGATAGCGAGGCAGTGGGCGTCCACGTTAGGTTCAATCGGACTTATGGAGATTTATTTAAACGGGTGACCACCAGGTGCGCAGCTTACAATGTGAACCCAAAAGAGGAGTCATGCTTAACCATTCTATAGAGTAATTTTATATTCTTAATCTTATTCCAATGAAGACTTCAAAGTGAAATATCTCGAAAACGGGTTGTGGTTAGGTCAATACATTTAAATTCGATCAGACAAATTGATTTTTATATGTACAACCTTAAAATTGAGCTTGTCGTTTTCAGCAGAATAGCCCTAAACTGTATTCAATACTGAAAAGGCCAACAGTTAAGATTTGAATTGGACCCTTTTCCATACGGTTCCTCATATTTAAGCTGTTGTCTCGTTTAGCAATCAAAAACTAATTGCCTCAGAGATGGGCTTATGATTACAGACCGTGCTCTTTAATAGGGCTTTACTCTTAAAGTATGCGGTAGTACACATTTACATAGCTTTAACTGAGTTCATATAAAAGATATGGCTAACACGTTCCGCAGCCTTGCGTTCAAAATTGGTCGGAAGCAACAATTCGATAGTTTTCAGATCAAACTGTTTTGAGTTCCTTCTGTTCATAAGTGTTAGATTCGTTTGATTTGAAAATTGTAAGAAATGCTTTGTTTAAACTTAAACTTATTTAATTATCTGACTAAAAGTATTTTTGGATGCTTTACATTGTTTTTAAAGTTTTTATCAATCATATTAAGTTTAAACCAAACTATATTTCGAGTAGAAGCTAAGAGGTTCTAGAATACATTTCCGGATTAATTGAAAATATTTGTGTGCCCGGGCAAGACTTGAATTTTGTCTCCCAATTAGGCGCCAGGTATAGACTGAGAAGTAAAAGATTTTGATCTGAGAATAACTGACAACAATTCCCTTATTTGAATTATCACAACACTCATAATAAATGCGAAGTTTGACGAGATTTTTCCTTTAATTAAAACGGTAAGAAAACGTAATCATAACTGTGAATACTAAAAGTTGAAAGTGTTACGACTACAACTGTGTTCTCAAAATAAATACTAGTATTGATGTAAGCTAATCTTCAAGTTATCAAATTAGGTCAAAACAGCCAAGTTTTCATCAATTTTATAATCATTACAGTCTTTTATTATATGAGTTATTTCAGTGCCTTACTTATCAATAAAGATCAAAAGTTGTTTTTCTAGAAGAAGAGCATAAAACACATAATCTCTAGTATTTTCAATCTGAAAAACGTGATAGCAAAGTATACAACAACATAATTATTACTCTCTACTTATTGACAATAAGTTGCCAATAACAGTATTTTTAACAATTTAACATAACTTGTTACTAAATGGTTACCGTAACGACATCTATACAAACTTTATTAATACTAAAGCAGTGATATTTTGCACTGTCAATGCAGTTGAGCTCAAATGCCAAAGAGTGCGCCACAAATTCTGTTAACGAATCAACTTTTTTCTGCTAAAAGTTTAGCAAAATATCAAATACAAACTTGATTTCAGAGTGAAAAAAGTATAATTTTCTCAAAAATTGTTGTCATATTATTATGGGAATCAACTTATTTCTTTAAAAATGACAAATAAATAGTTTTTGTCTGACAATTGATTTTTTGAACCGAAATGATCACAAGAAAAGATAATTTTCATACTTTGATTATTTAGAGTTTCGCATGAGTTTCAACTGTGAAACACAAATATTATGTAATTTTAGTGTTTGTTCACAAGTTCTGCTGTGATTTTCGTGAATATGCTATTTGTTGGTTCTGACAAATTACATGTCATTATTTTCACCTTAACTGATAGTGTGTCTCAGATGAGAGAGAGAGAGAGAGAGAGAGAAAGAAAGAAAGAAGTGATTTGTAGCTAAAATAGTAGTACTCTGTATATGTGGTTCTCTTACAAACTCGAGACTTGCGTGAATCAGTCAGTGATATCTTTTTTAGCTATACTCAAGTTTCATAACTATTACACTGAATCGCTATCCCAAAAATACAGATTACTATCAATAATATAAACAAATAAACAAATGAACTTATATCGCACTTAAGCTATTGCTTATTTGGTTAAAAATTGAAATTAAATATTTATTTTGTTAGTATGTATTAAGTTATCAATTCTGGTATTAGTTTTCAAGTTAATAACTTATTGAAAATCTTTACTTCAGTATTAATACTGCAAATATTGAGGGATAAAACTTGTTTTACTCATCAAAAGTGAGTTGTAACAGAGAAATTGATTCAGTTTTTTATATTTACTTTGCGCTAAAATTATGATTACATATGGATTTGATAGGCAGCAAAAGTAGTTAAGTAGCGATCAAATGGAAATTGTGAACCTGTTATGATTTATGCTTTCAAACAAACATGTTGGCAGATATTTTGCATTTTAAAAGGCCAATTGTGGCAATGATTGCTCACTAAACTGACAGGTAACACAATGGACTTCCTCGCAATTAGCTACGCCCTGCGTAGTAATCACTAATTCAACAAATGCCGATCTTATATCTCAGGCAAATATTCTAAACTATTTTTATATCACTTCTATTCTTCTGTCACTACAACCAAACAGAGATAATGCACTTAATTTAGTGTTATTAGACTGATGTGGTGACGTTACACCCAAATTACGTGTAACTAAAGTTGGCTCAGACTAACTTTCAATGCTTTCTAATACCACTACAACAATAAGTCTTATCTATTGAGAAGATTTTTCAACTTTTTTTCATTTCTCTCTTCAGATCAATGGAAAAAAGTTTTGGAAAAAAGTTTTGGTAAAAAATTATGGAAAATATATAATACTTATTGAACGCATCACTCAATTATCTGTGATATGAAACTCTAATATTGACTCGATTCTCATCTGAAAAAAATCTTTTGTTATGCATTTGCAAATCAGTGATCCGTTCATTTCAATTGAAATTCGTGTCCAATTGAGTGTGAGTGAGAAGAACTTCAATTGTAATCTATTGACCAAATCCTAACTAATTCATTGTGCGCTATGATTATTGCTATTCTCTATTGTTTTCATTGATATTATGACAACAATTTGAGAGGAATTTCCCTTAAAGTTGTTATGTTTAACATTGTTGTAATGAATTGACACATAAAATTTGAGGATCTACTGCGAAAATAGAGTCACGCATTATTTATTAACATTATTATAAGTGCTTCAGTTATACCTGTAATCCATAAGAATGGCTTCATTTTGAAAAGGCTCAGATAGCTGACTAAACATTGTTAATGAGTCTTGTCTTGTCTAACTTTATATTTTCCTCCTGACAATTATTCCCATAATTTTAATGACAAGTTCGTTACACTCAAATTTAGACATTATTCTCAAAGTTAATTTGAGTTTATCTTTATTAATCAAAGGTTTTTTGACAAATTAATATATAAAAAATAGAAATGAGAAATTTAGAAGTAGCAGCTTTATCAGTTTGAGACTAAAATCCCACTCAAAACTGATGGTCTCAACAAACCAGACTAATTCAGAATACAGACTAATTCAGAATACAGACTAATTCAGAATACAGACTAATTCTCTATTAATCAAATATCTTTTGCTCACTTCAAGCGTGAAAAGAGAAGTAAATCATGTTTTTTCGTATGAACGTTACTTTGATTGATAAATATGGTAACTATTGTAATAGACGAAGTTGAACGTCAGGTTCACTCAACAATAGATTTGAAGTTCACATTTATTTAAAATGACTCAAAATGCATTGTATGAAATACTCGAACATCTAATTCTATCGCTTCACTCATTTCAAACTATTTCACTAAATTAAGTATAATTAACAATTAAACACAGTTTAGCAATTGAATTAACCAAATTAGGAGTTGATTTGAACTAATTTATGTAATTGCCACCATTGAAATGCTGACCCTTAATTGTTTTTAGTCTGTTCGTGTCATTTATATCTAGTTTCGGCCAATTACAGAGTTGTGTTGTCGTATTTTAATAGGATTAGCAAAAACAAGTTAATAAAGTCACTTTAGTAGTCACACAACAGGGTTTTGGTCTATTTATTGCTTCTTATATACTTTAATAGATTATTGCATAAAGCTTTTACTAATCTTAATTTTTTAGTACTTTTCTCAATCATTAGTTGTGATTTGTTGCATAAATTTATTATAAAAAAGTTGGCAAAAAGAGTGGCTGTAAACAATAATTCGGTTTAATAAAATTATCGATTGTTTGTTAACAAACTAAACCTCCTAATAAGTTTATATACTAAGCATAAAATAGCAATTGGTTTGCTCCTTAATCTAGATTTTATTCGAAGCTGATCCAGACCTTCCGAAGACATAATTTTAAACTAAAAAGGATTTGAAAATGATTAAAACTTGCTACAAAGCAATAATTTAGAAACAGAAGCTCAAATGAAGTAAGAGGCGAAGAAAGAAATGATAAGATAAATTTGAAAACTATTTGTAGACTATCTCTGCTAAAATCCTAAATAATTTAAAATAAATCATTGCTCTTCATTTAAGGAGATCTCTGATTAACTTTGAGTCATGTGCTATATTTGTTTTTATCAACTTATAAGAATTCACGTTTGTATGCCTTCAGAGTTATAATATATTTTGCCCTAAACAAACTTGTCTTTGAATCACTTCTCAAACCTTCCTCTTTAATCATTCTTTGTGTCCCCGATCTTAAAGTTTGGTGATAGAAATCTTATTGGCAACAAAAAATTACAAGCCATGAGAATTTCGGGACCGATTAGAAACTTGAAATTTGTATATTTATGTTGTGTACTGTGCACAGTGACATTTTTTTGATGCTAAAAAGTCATAAAATTGGTCAATCATCGGTACTTAAAATTAAGAAAATCAGTAATCAAAATCAGCATAAATCAAGCAGTAAAGTTTAGGCAAATTTTTCCCAAATTTTTCCCGAAAAAAATCGGCAAAAACCAATTGATAGGGGCTACTTATCGTTAAACTAGTCTTGAATTTATCATAAATTACTGACAAAGTTCTCGGATATAAACCTATTTCTAAGGGTGAAGCTCTAAAGTTTTTTCAAGCTGTAACTGAGTTGTCGAACTTCATGCACAGTCGATATCAAAACTTTGTGTTTTCAAGTGATTCACTGAAGAAATCAGATATTCCTGGAAAAATGAGTGATCACTAAAAATTTCGGTACTTATGTGCCAAACCAAAAAGATTAGTTCAATAGACTTTATATTTACTATATTTACATTGGTTGACACAAATAGGTCGTAGTCGTAGTATTGCCCGAAAATTGCATACAAACAGAAGTACCGGTATTGACCGAAAAGTCTGATGTGAATATATCTATACTGTATATACTATGTTTGTTATTTATAAGACTGTTTAAGGTTAATCTGTTAACATATTAGAAACTTATCATAAGTAACTCCTCTATTGGATTATGGGCCAAAATTGAATTTGGTTTTTGCTTTATCCTAAGTTGTATCAGGAGTCTGGCCACGATTTTTATTCTTAAAGACCAATAACCTAACTCTTACTGATTAAACCTTTCCATTACTAGATAATTGAACTATTAGTTATCTCAATTAATATACCCGTACTGCTAATGTATTATTTTATTATTATAGGCAAAACTGCATGGAAATTAATAAATAGCAAAGTGAAGATTAAATATTTGACTCGAAGAGACTCATTTGAGTTTTCATGTTTCTGATAAGGATCATTGAAAAACCCAAATGAAAAATGACAACCAATTAAGTGATTTAATATTTTCAATACAGCGTAAAAGAGCAAATCGTGAAACTTTTTCATATTATACTTTATAGGTATTATTAATTGTGCTTAAGTGCAAAATCAATGCTGAGATAAGTTGATGACTAAAATCGATTGAAATAGAGATATGAGAAATGTTAAACTTTTTGACTGTTATCTTGGAGACGAGTACTTGAAGTGATAGTCGGTTTAATCGTCTAATATTAAATTATTATTTTTGTACAAAGGTAGTGACACTTTCAACGTTAGTAAATCGACAATTATTGGGCGTCTACTATCAACAAAATAAATAATTATCTCCAATAGCTTAATTCCTATTAAAACCATTTATGCTCAATATTTATCTATTGTTTTTGGATCACTTGAGTGCTGTTCATCTAATCAATCGATGATTTAATTGAATTTTTCGAGAATTATAGTTCACACAACACATATGCGTCAATTATTAATTAAAATTTAATATTCGTTGAACACAACCATTACTATGAGATAACGATGCCACTCGATTCTAACACTTTTCTTTTGTATTCTTAAATCTTTTTCACATAAGTCATAAAATCCCATTAATTGATGAGATAAATACATTGCCTAAACCTATTTATTGGTCGATTATTGATCGAATTATTAGTCCAGAAGTGTAACTAATGAAGCATTTAGTTTTCAAAATCATAACACTTTGTCTGAATGAAGACTAGCTCTGAACTGGTAGATAACAAGACACCAATTACCATAACTTGTTGTAAATTAACTTAACATATTTATTATTTAGTTTATGATTTTATGCTTTTATTGAGATTGCAGCCAATCTTGACTTACTTGTACCCAATTCTGAAAGTAATTGTAAAAAATGTGTCGTTATTTTAATGCAAATTCATAAAAATAATAAAATATATAACCAAACAGTCAATGAGTAGAAATTCAATACTTTCAATATTTATGTGAAGGCTTCAGAAATATTTCAACGTTTTTATTGTGCAGACACTAAACTAGTGATAAATTTTATTTTAAAATAACTGAAAGTAATTGGTTTCGAATGTAATTTTAAAATTATATAACAAGTAAACGACTGTCATATAATTGAATGCAAAAAACTACGTACACACTAATGGTTTAATGTTTTAATTTGAATTAATTAGGTTTTAAAGAAACATTACTCAAAGCTTGAATTGTTTTCGCTGAGCATTGGAGGAAAGATTATTGATTATTAAAGTAATAATAAGTTATCTGGGCTTATGGTTCACTCCCATCTCATTTAAGGTTATGGTCATTCATTTATTGTTATATTGCATGATTGCAGTGTCGGCAAAACAACACAAAACAGCACAAAAACGTAGTTAGAAAGCTGAGGAATAAAAAAGCTGACAGTACAAAATACAATGAATCGTTGCGGTAAACATACCTTCTCAGGTATAAGCATATACCTTATATGCATTCTTTGGCACGTTTTCTCACACTGCAATTAAGGTAAGTTGAAGGCAGGCTGACATCGATGCCAACAGATAAAGAGCAGAAAAGGTGATCTCACAGGCTTGTAATTGAATCAAATCGCGTCATAAAATCAGCGGCCTTTAAACATATAATTAAGTCGGCCATAAGCCATAAATCACTACTTTAGGGCCGGACAACGTTTAACGTGTTAGGGCTACTAAAATCATTCATAAACCTTCACACTTAAACAGCTGTAGTGTTAAAAAATTCAGTTTCCATTACTTAACTCACGGCTATTTTTAAATCTAAAAATTCATTGTAAAAGATTGCAATTTAAGAGTTCCTATAAGTGCCTAAAAGTACCCAAAAGTGCCTATAAGTCCCTAAAAGTTCCGCATTTTTCGATTGAGTGTCAAATTTACTCAACAAATGTTTATTAATTTTGGATTTGCCTTTTTATTGGAATTTTTCAGTTTATAGCTCATAAAAATGTTTTAGTTTTCTTTTAGTATCAATAAATTATTATTAATTATATTGTAAACAGCATGTAATCTAAAACCATTTTTATTTTTGAAATTTTGAATAATTATTGTTTGGAAGTTTTGAAAGAGTGGGCGAAAATACTTATGCAGTCGATTTTTTCACTTTTTTATCAATTGGTTCTATCAGTGATTGATAGCTCTGTTAATGGGTCCGCCTTCACAACTTAAGTCTTATAGCTTTCATCAGTAAAGGTATTTACTTATTTTTTAAGCTTCACTGGCACTCAGATCCACACTTGATGGAGTTGGAGGGCACCCTAAGAGTTCAGGACCAGGAATACGAAACGGCTTCTCACCCTCTTATCCAAATTGGTTTCACTGAAAACACTTTTCCTCACAAACAGCTTCTCGGATGCTTGACCTAAGGGTAAAGTTCGAAAAATGTAAGCAATTTAATTTTCAAATTTAAGGACTCAGCTCTCTTTTTCAAGTACAATTTTCAATAATTTGCTAATCAACTATTATAGTTATGAGTGAAAACAGTTTTCAATCAAATCGTATTCGATCAAATGGTACCAAGTGAAGAACTGCTTTCGATGAACACTCTGTGGGACATAAATCACTTGTATGGATAGTTAGTTGGATTTTGATGCACACCTGTGCACGAATCTTAAGCTGAGACCAGCAATTATTGGTTCTTACGTACTTAATCTTCACGTTTTAATTTATGGCAGCACACAATCACTTTAAAGCAAAAGCAACAAATAAGATTATCTTTCAAGCATCTTTAACAATAAAAAAAACTTAAGACAGTTTCAAGTAATCTTACCCAAACTTTCAGATATAGTTAAAGAGTAACACATTTATCGCTATTCTTGATTTATAGTTGAATTGATGAATAACTTTTTACTTATTACTCCGTTGACGTTTGTCGCGATGAGTTACTGTAATTTGAGACCTAGTAATAAGTTTTCTCTCGTTTGAAATACCAAAAAACTTATGCAACAGTAGCTGCAAGTGTGTCACGATTAAGTGGTTATTGCCCTTTCGTCGTTCAGGACTGATGATGGCTTGCAATCAGATATCTAAACAGTCAGGCTCTTCCTGTCAGATATCTTTCAGTTCAAGTCACAGATTTATCACATTCGAAATACACTAAACCTAAAGGTCGGATACTTCCAGAAAAAGAATCTAAACTTCAAAATTGTAAACTTTTCGCAATTTGTTTTGAGCAAGTGTTCAATTAATCTAGGTTTCTGAACTGATTTCTTCAGAAAACTGATTTCAAAGTGATTCTCGAGAACTCACAAGAAGAGGCTCTTTGGCACAAGCAAAATATTTTCGAATCAAACTTTGAAACACTAATTCAAAGCGGTGTATAAGTTAGTTGTTAGTAATTCTCACTTGTTTTGAAGATTATCTGTCTGATCTAAGCCTTGGAGTTATTTCATATTTTATTAATGATAAAAACTTTCAAATTCAATTGAGTCACATTCAATTAAAGTTAAATATTATGACTGAAAAATGCAAATTGAAACCCCAATTGATGACGAAGTTTCGTATATAATACTTTACAAATTCTTTGACTCGTAATTACGGTAATATGTTCTATGAATGAGTGTCGTTATAATTTGGCTTTGGGCGAAGTTTATATTTTAATTTTCATATGAAAAACAGTAACAACAGCTGTTAACAGATGTATAATTGGATAAGCGCTTTCTCTTAAATTACAGACAATGCATTGCAATTGAACGAAGTCGAATAATAATATACTTTAATTACAGTATTCAACGCCTACAATACATTTAAAATCCTTTTTAGTTCTGCATAAAGGCTTTTATTGGAAAATAGCTATTTTTCAAAAAACCTTGCAAATCTGCTCAAATCTGGTCGTTCAAAGATATTGACAATGACTGAATGAAGCATTTTTGGAAAGAAAATTCTTTTTACATCACTAGTTTGCAAAGTTAACTATAGTTAGAGGAGAAAAAATGTTGTGTTATTGCACTTAGAGATACTTTATTTGTGCAAAGCCTGTTGTATTGCTGAATGACAAGTTAGTGGGGCTCTCAAATTGGGCACGAGTATAACAAAAGATGACTTATGCACAATTGCAATCTTTAGACAGGTTTATAGTTGGCGATACCTGACGTTTTGCTCTTTTAAACACGTCACTTCTTCTAAACTCTTGGCTCAACTTCAGATAACATCTTTCAGGTGCTGGGATTGAGAAGAAGAAAGAAGTAGTTATAAGTTTTCTTTTTAATAGGAAAATGTCATTTGAACAAATATACAAAAAAACGTATTATTAGGTCAGAAGCTTTTGAAAAGAGTACAAAATTGTAAAAATTGCTCAACTATTCGACAGAATTAAGATTATTAAAACTGACACCAATTTTCTAGCTTTGACACTACGTTTTGTTAAACCTATAAATATAACCACAATCAATCATAAAAAGACGTCTTCAATTTGTTCTCTTTTAAAGGGATTTCAGTTTTGGTATTTCCGGTATATTATTTCTCTAGACGTAAATAATAAATTATGAATCGCAAGTTCATATTTCCTAATTACAATGTGATTTCAGCTCAAAAATACTTTACTTTACTGATTAGACGTTACAACTCTTACAAAAGGCTTTATTTTGCTGAAGGCTTACTCGAAAAAGGAAATATCGAACCTTTTCTACCTCTTAAGCTTAATTTGATGCAGGAAAACAAGCAAAAACTGAAAAGTTTTGTCGTTTTGTTTTGATGAGCACTTGTGATTCATAGGATTGAATAGATTTTCCCAACTTATGATTGATATTCTCCGACTCTAAAAGCATCTAAAGTTTTAGTCTTAGTTTACACGTCCTTATTAGAGAAAAGTAAAAATTAAGGGTAATAAATAACGTAACGAAGTTTGAGGTGAGGTCTTTTTTGAATTCATTAATTTTTAATGATCACGAATTTATATTTGAATCATTTTAATACTAATTACTTACTTTTTTTTAATGAATAAGAGTCCCTGAATTTACCGAATTTTAATATTAATTTTCTTTGAATTTACTTTTTTCTTGCTTTTTAAATGAAGTTAATTAAGAACTGAATGCATAATCAATTGCAAAAACCTCAACATTTAATTGTTTCGATCTTTAAACTATACTTAACTTTGGTTTTTTCAGTTCATTTTGAGCCCATTTCAAGCATTCTTTTATACTCAAAATCATTTTTCAATTTGTAGAAAAATTTAGGCCGATTCGAAATTCTCGATAAGAATATACTTGATTTAAGTTTTCAATTGAAAAGATCCGCCCCTATCTGTCTTCCATTAATTAAACGGGTTTCAACTAAAGATTCTTTTCAGAAATAGATCAAACAGCTGCTGAAGAGGTGATCATCAATTTTCTCAGTTAAAAATGTGTTGTAGAGAAGGTTTACAATTAATAGAAATTACTTTAGTTGTAAAGATACCAGAAGAAGAGTTATTAATCGAATCGCTTTTTCAAGTTCAAACATTTATTTTGATTGGCAACATTTTTATTTATTATTCTTCTATACAAATACCAATTTTATGTTTACTAATGTCCAATACTCTTGTAAATATGAATTTTAACAAAACTAAATTTGTTTATAGTTATTATAGACGTTTTTAACTACTATTCGTTGATTTAAACTGCTTTTAATTTTTATTTTTATTGCATTAATTTATAATGAGTTTTAGTTGTGATGATGTTCAATTTTATAAACCATAAGTTCAAGACTTTGGGAATAAATGATAATCTTTGGTATTCATCGATATAAAAATATTTTTACAGTAATAAAATTTGATCAAATGAAGTGCACATAAATTACTCAGAATCACTTGAGAAATGAATAAAAGACTCAAATATAAATTTACAACTATTTGCACAATAAATAACTTAGATTTCAAGCAATTTAACCGATAACTGGAAGAATTTGATTTTCGGTGTAAAAATTATATCATCTCTCATATCGAAACGATCTGAAACTTAGCGAAATCACATAGAATCTGAAGAAAAACAAGGATTTATTAGTGAAGATCATAGTGATAAGACCTTGAAAATTAACATTTTTATTTAAGCATCAAATATGATTTGTCAGATATTGTGCTTAATAAATATATCACATTCTTTCCACAGGAAACTCAACAAACATCTCTTCAATAAAGAATATTGCAAAATGTGCCAAAAAATTCTAATCAATGTCCGTATGAAATTACATGAACTTGATTTATAAAACATTAGAAACTTCTTGGAAATTAGTCAAGAAGTTTTCAGATGTTATCTCACGTAGAAGGCTCGCACACTTACTTATATATCTTAGAGATTTTGCACAGTTAGTTCAAGAAATGTTAGCAGTGTTTTATGAACTTATTTATGTAAGTGATAAATTTTACCCTAAAAAATATTGCTATCATACCTGTTATTAAGATAGTCACAGAAGCAAAATCATTTTGTCTCATAACTCCTTCTAACTTTGTTTGTTTATTTATTTTAACTTTCTATCACTTATTCCACTGCGCGATACAGTCGAAAAAGTTTATATTTAACTCTGAAAAGTACAAGCTGTCAAATAATTAACAATAAACTGTTAACAATCATATATTAATAATCATTAATTGTCGAGACGGATTAAGAAATGTCAGTCAATGCCTGGTGTCTGACTATGTTTTTTAGTATTTTTGATGGGCTGATGAGCTGCCAGATAAATGATTGTAAGTGACTTACAAGTTGAAGTACAGCTAAATAATCAATCTTAAAGAAGTTTTTCTTATCAAGAAATGATAAAAAAGAATGAAAGCATTTCACCAAATTATATTTATTGATCAATTTGTAATTTTATTGCTTACAGAATATTATTCACTATCCAAATAGCATAGATTGTTTTACTGATTGGATGTAATTTTATTAACTTTCTTAACTAGTTTTGACGTTTTGAGCATAAATGCATTTATTTTGATCGGTCGATTAATCGTAATTGATATAATAATTAATTCAATGCATGGTATAAAATCAAATAAACTTTGAAGATAAACTACATGCACTTATTCAGAAGTGAACAAGAATCAGATGTTGTTCTAGTTTAATAGATTTTCATACTATTAGCTGCATCAAAACTCACTTATTTGTGGCTAATTGAAATGCGGACAACTATAGACTGAAACTTTTAAACATCTAATAAATGATTTATCGTTCATAAAATAAATGGAAATTTTATTCCAAGAAAAATTCATCTAATAGATAGACAGGGATCTAATAGTGACACAACAAAAAGGGATTTGGCTTTAGAAATGTGAACAATTATTGTATACTGTATATAATCGACAAATCTAGTCATGAATTGACTGCTTGTGTCACGTAAAGCAAAGGCTTTGATTGTGTAGTTTAGAGGCATATGATTGTTAAGACCACACATATTCAATACTATTAACAAGTTGAGCCTACTCTCCAGGATCGATGTTGAAAGAACAATAACTTTGTACGATTGTTACCTTCAAAAAGGTGTGTTTGCAGTTTGCATTTAAACACTTCAAAACCAAACATGTTTGCTATTGTTGACCATCTATTGTCACGAGTGGATCGGCGCCGCACTCCGACAGTGTCCGAAAATCTGATCAATAGTCAATACTCACCAATGTTTGAAATGGTCAAGAATTGAGAGCACTATTTACTGACATCAAGTCAGTTACAAGAGGTGCAACTATTCTTTTCATTGAGAAAATAGAGAAAAAATCAAGAGAGATTCCAACAATCATTGTATGTCAAGTCAGTTTATCACATTTGTTGAATTTTTCAAGGGTTCAGCACCAGTTCCTCGAAATCTAATTTCGCCTAAAATGTTCTCATTTCACGATTTGACTAAAATCTTAGTTTCACAACCCTAAGTCCAAAATTATTGCAATTTATAGTTGCAATTTAGTTGACAATAAATATAATTTTAACTTACAATTTAATTTTTAGCACTACTCGAGAACCAATTGCTTACGTTTGAACAAAATCTTCAGATTTCTTTCAAAGTGACTGCAGATCAGAGAATATAGTATAGAAAATATATAAAGTCATAGTGATTGTTTTATGTAGAGGACAGATCAGACTGAGTAAAGATTTCAAATGGTCAAACTAATTAAAGGCTAGTTTGAAAGAAAAACAGTTGAAAAAGTTGAACGAAAGTCAGTTGTGTGAAAGTGAAGCTGAGAATTTGGTTGTGTTCAGTTGTCACCACGAGGTGCTATTGGCCTTTAGAGACCACATGTCGCGCGTCAAGTATATGATATACTTGCAGAGCTTGCATTCTCTGTTCTCTTTGGCTGAAAGAATGTCATGAATATATTTTGAGACTAGTGTGAGAGCGAGAACCCCTATCGGGTGAGCTGTCGCCCTGCTGGATATCAACACACGGAAAAATGAGGCTCAGGCTCGAACACCAACACAAGAGTACCTGAAACCAGAATATGTATTAAAAGTGGGTCTTTTTTATTGCCATTCCAGTCGTGAAAAACGGATCCAAACATTTTCGAGATATAATGTTTGAACAATAGGTGCGGCTATGAGTTCATATCGTGGTTAACGCATTGATCGCATCAATACTTGTGCTCTGTTGAAATTCTCATAGATTTCATATTAGCCTAAATAATGATAGACATGTTTTGTCGACCGCACCATTGCTGCTAATTAATGTTTTTCTTAATGTTTTTCTCAATACTAACTAAAAATAAGATAATGTATTCTCAATACTAACCAAAAATAAGATAATATATTCTCAACGTATAGTTCCGTCATTTTCAAGTTATCCTAATGAGTAACTAATGAACTTAGTTTTTACTGATTTTTCACTGACACTTTCCAGTATTTCTTCATAACATCTAATTTACTACAACAAAATCAAAATTATCTTAAGAAAAATAAATTGAATTTACTGAACTTTCAAGTGTCTGATAATATGTTTGACACAACTATCTATCGAATGGTTCATTTGACTGAATGAGCAAAACTAATGAGACAAGAATTTTGAAACATTTTAGTAGTTAAATGCATATACAATTTACAATTGAAATATTTTAGATCTTGTTTACATTTTCAACATAACTCGTTTCAACTCTGCTTTATGTGTTTTATCGATTATTTAAAAATTAGATATTCACAAACTTGAAATTTGAGTTACTCACAAGTTTTGAGTGCAAAGTTTGAAAAACTAAATTCTATGACTTGACGCTTTTGTTTTATACAATTTTATCAACCAAATTGACTCTAATATTTGATGTATGGCGTAAATAAATCGTATGAATCAATGAATGCAAACAAGTTGATCGAAAGTTTGTTTTAGAGATAAGTGGATATCTTAGAAGACACAAGAGAAAAGCAAAACTATATTATTGATGTGTTAGATTATACAAGAGAAGAAGATCGACAAAATACTGTAGATTTCAATTGTTCAAATGTCTAGAGTGAAGCACTCTCTGAACATAAATCATATTAAGTTGAAGTGTATTTGTAACACAAATTCGATTGAGTCGATTTCCTGTGATAATCGAACCGATTATGAAGAGCACAAAGAGTAAATTGTTGTCGTATCGCCTTGACCTCAACTTAAGCATTGAAGTGGTCTCGAAAGAGATGAATAGGCAGTGGTATCATGCAATCAACTGCCACTTAAAGTTTTCATAGGTTTTGTTTACCCAATATTATGTGAATTATTTGAAGCACATATGATTGTTCTAGAATTATAAGCGGAGCTGTTTTGTGATAGCTTTTTGATTGTTGATATCGAATAGACAGGTGTTTACTGGCTCACAGTCCTTCTCATCCAAATCAAAAGGTGGGGTAAATACAAATATATCGATAATGAGATTGAGATAATAGAATCTATTCAAGTCTTAACCATTGTCTATTGATAGCCGATTACGGTAGAACTTCACAGAATATCTCTAACAAAGTGAGTGCTGCTACCGAAACGTCTTACGATTACGAGCAGACTCTTATCCTAACGCTTTACCTGTTATGAGCCATTATCTCATTAAGACTCTAAAAAAGTGAACCGCCGACATCTATGTACACATGACGGCGCCTGATCTCTTGTCTAAAAGTACTCAACTTAAGCATTATTGTGGCGCCATTTAAGAATTAAGACATTTGATGATACTATGGATGTGATACTGAAGTGTATTTTACTAGTATTTCGTGCAAATATGTTTGTATATTGTATTCAATATAAGGGGATAAGGGATAAGGACTTATGAATGATAGAGAGACAGCTTATTATATAAAGCGCATTATGGCTAAACTATTGATTGTTTATTTTACTAACATTTTAGTACTAGGTATCGAAACTAATTACCGCTATTTCCCTAACTCAGCCGCTTGTTTAAAGCCTTAATTTCTATGTCTCTTTTTACTCTAATTGATCGATGTCTGAACTGATGATTGACGCGAATGTGTTCATTACTTTCAAACATAGTTGTAAATTGAAATTAGTTATTCTTTAAGTAGTTATTTGAAGGGTTTAAAACTAGAAGTGTGCATCTTTGACGATACTTGCAATGAATATTTAGTTGAATAGAAAAAAGTTTGCTAAGAAGCAAATAAGTTATCTAAAGGTTCGCAGACGAACCGGTATAGGAAAGCTTGAAAATCCTGACCACTAATTAAATCTATGTAATTCATAACTTCATATCAATAAGAATATATTGCAATCTGTCATGAATGCTATTTAACAAACTTCAGGGGAGGCCTTCGTTTTCCGATACATCTTCAGAAATGAGCACAAATATTACTATTGGCGGCGATAAAAACAACAGCTTCAAGCAGGAAGTGTTATAAGAAGAAAAGGTGAAAGGTTATCACAACGTTGGGTCGTCATCACTTTCTCAGTCTGTGGCAATTGAATGAATTTGCATTCAATAATTACTCAATTATGCATTGTTTCGGACTCCACACAAACTATAGCTAACGACTAATGTTTATATAAAATTGCACCTCTTTTATCTCAATGCTACCATCATCCGTCAATATTAATCCTCCAAATTTGCAATCTGTCATTTCTAAAATGCTTTCTAAAAAATAGAAAAAAATCTTTCTATCTATAAAGTTGTTTTTTACGAGTTGGTCCACTTTTGCCTCTTCATTAAACTTTATGATTACTCACAAACAGTGAAACAGTTTGAAAAATCAAAAAATGTCATATCTCAAAAAACCCCATCTAATGATAGCACGAATATATTTTGACATAAATGCCTAAATGATTGGATGAGTGAATACGATATGTTATCTCAATAACAACTGTTCGAAACAGTTATTTGATTCGCATGAGAAACTCGATGATCAGCTCTGCGTTTGGACACAACTGTGCTGTGTTTTATGCAAATATATGTTACATAACTAAAGCACTCTATCATTAGTCATACAGATATTTATTTGATTAGTTTGGTTCTGATCTGAAGCAATCTGATCCTAAAATTCGTGATCTATTAATGATTAACAGAAACAGTTAATACCAAACAAGTTCTGTTATTGTTTTTCATAAAATCATTTAATACCAATAAATTGGAAAAACGTTTATTTGTTTAACATGGAAAACATTTATCATTTATTTGTTGTTAAGAGTTCAAAATCAATTTGTCAATTGCAAAAATATGGTATTTTTCACGTGCAGTTTTTGTGATAAGAGCTGTTCCTAAGAGCTGTCCCTAAGAGCCGTTCCTAAGAGCTGTTCCTAACGTTTATTCAGACAAATGAATTAAAGGCTTTTATTGAAAAGTTGCTCTAAAATTAGCTTCAATTAACAATTACTGGTAATATATCAAAAGAAAATTTAACTTGAAAACCAAATGAAAGCATTGTCATGTAAACTGATAGGTTTTGGTCGCTTATCATCCATTAGCGAGACTTTTTGTTTATTTTCATCTTAAGTCGTGCCAATTGTAAAGTATCGGTAATACAACTCTGCTTTCAGTAACAGATTGTCGGATCGATTTCTGCACATTTTTTGCACACATTTGGAGCCAAACACTAGCCATACATTAGATGCTAAAACTGCGAGTCTAGTCTTTGGTTGTTTCTGATAAAACATAGAGCACCAGAAAACTTTATAAATACGGTCGACAACACTTATTAAACTGAACAAAATAAATCCTATTCAAGTAAATATAATTCTAGTTTAATAGCTTTGACATTGAAAATCCATTACAAGATCCATTATAAAATGCAGCTTTTACTCTAAATTAAGAACGTTTCGTAAAAACCCATTTTGTATTTAAGACATATCTGAGAAAAAGTTACTACAAGTATAGATTTCGTGTAATATATTAGTTGGCAATTGTTGAGAGAACTCGCGAGAGAGAGAGAGAGAGAGAGAGAGAGAGGGAGAGAGAGAGTTGGAGCCTTTGGGCAACTATTTTTCATTAAGACAGTGCATAGCTTTCATTATTCACTGCAAATTACCAGTTTCCTGCACAAAAACACCACTACTAAAGAGTGTGGCGGCAAAAATAAAAGGAAAGAGTATAATGTATTAAGTATTTTGTGAATAATTAGTTATTACTCCCGCCACACCTCTTCTCGTCTGTTCTCCATCACCTTTTCTAATGGTATTTCGAGCCCAATCTCTGTAGTGAGAAATTTCAGATGGGCTAAGCAGTGAACGGGTCAGTACAGGTTATTTCATTTCATATAATATCGCACTAATAAATCAGACAATTATGCATTCATATGAGTTTTAAGCATTCATATCAGTTGTCTTATGCATTCACATCAACTGTTATTTGTTAACCATTTTTCATAACGTTTTTTTTCTAATGATTGTTTAGTGAGTTTAGAAAAGGCAAAACCAAATCAGTTATTCATTCGGAATAGTTAAACTTATTTGATTTAGTCTGAAGAGATGTTTTTAAGAGATCAGCTTTAAACATCCGTTGATACCCACTTTCGTTAACTGCTTGGGTGGCCTAAGGGCTTAAAGTAGTACAAGCATGGAATGAATGATGTGAATCATGTGAATTTCATACATTTCATGCGGTTCGCCGAAGGATCTCCAGAGTTATGCAATACAGGGCGAGATAATTAATAGATATCATTGTCAGGTAAGATGTTTTAATGAATCATTGCAAACTTGATGAAATATTCTCAGTTTGCCGGCAATTAGCACTTAACTGATGAATAGAAGGGACATTTTATGTTAGAAATTAATAATTCATTATTAGCTGTCGAAACTTCTCTTTTTCTAAATAGGGTCGCACTCGTTGTTAGTCTTTTTCAGTTCGAGGTGTCAAAATCCAATTGTCAAAAAACTTGGCCTCCAATTGGTATTACATAAGACAACATACTCGAGCCAAAGCCCACCCATATTCGACTTTGTCATGAAGAATAACGAGGGCAACCAACCTTTCTTCAGTGGAGGTCCGCCTCTGGTACTGATGATTCACAGCGTCAGCGCATGAGTAAATTCACGCATTGTTATTCACTATCACTGTTTCGAGAGTCCAATACATTTGTGCATTAGAAATGATTGACTATTTCTCACAAATACTAAAACAAAAACCAACAAAAATTAAAGTTTTCATTTTCCAATTGCACCACGAAAAACAGAGAGACATTGAGGTAAAATTTGGTTGCTGTTGATGCTGTTTTAAATGCCTTGATTCGGCTTTGAGCGCGTCAAAAGTATCGCGAATTGCGTGCACTAACTTTTGAGAAGTCTCTGCAGTCGAGTTTCATAGGGAGAACTTGTAGGCTCGCAAGTTTGAAAGAAGGAGGTCCTTATTTGATGGCATTAGCGCCGTCCCTAAACTTGATGATCTCACGGCTTTGCAGTACTCATTGACGGCTAGTAAGGCTCACACATCACTCTCGGGCCAGTTTAATGTTGCCAACATATACCATCTGAAACTCTGTCCTAAGCGTTTGAGTAACAAAACTACTTGATAGGAGACTTTTGAGCGTGTCATTCCTTCAAACTATACGTTTTTAAGTACGTGCAAATTTTTTTGTTATTATAATTTTGTTTATTTAGTTGTCATATGACAGTTCTGTTTGATATTTGACAACGTATTTAATTGAGTTTAATTGACAAACGTATCAGCAAATTGAACATTTTGTGGTCACATTTTTGTTTAATACGATGAAACAGCGATCATTGCCAAACTGTCATATTTAAGGTAAGATTTTATCTGAGTGTATTAGTGTAATTTAACAATTTAAATTCTATTGCGTGAAAAAGTTGCCCAAGTTCTTCAATACCTATGTATAAGTTAGTTTGTCTTACCCTCGAAAAGTTTTAATTGAACAGAAAAAACTGCAATAAGTAGATGATAGAGTTTTTAAACAAGTTTCAAATATTTGTGACTCAAAATTGAAGTTATAAACGCATTTATAGCTTTTAATTTCAAGGCTTTTCTGTAGCTGTGAAAAGAAGACTAAATAGTATTGCAAACAAATCTGTTAATAATGGCAAAACTTGTAAAATAGTTGCCGATTATTAGTAAGGAATCGCCTTTTCTCCTCTTTGCTCACTATTCTGTTTGTCGCCAATTTTATCGTTTTATTTCTGTTTGCGGTTCTGTTTTGTTAAATTTTTGTGTGCAGCAAAAAGTGGCTAAAATTGATAGTCGTGTGCAAATGTCTTAACTTATTGTATGACTTTATGCTTTGTCACTTTCACCCAATGGTTGGCAAATAATTGCACTCTAGTTTATATGCGTTCATCGGCCTCACAACTCACTAACCAGGCGAGCAATGTAATCGTTGTCATTGCGATCAATTTTCCGTATTTAGTTTAAATTACTTAATATGAATATGCGATTCATTATATCTTAAAAATCTGTTTTTCCTCAATTAGCTCAATCTGTGAACATGTTTAGAAGTTGGCTGAAAGCGATTCTCTGACTTAATTATTAGGAACATCAAGTTTTAACTAGAAGTTAATAATTTTTTAATTCAAGAGTAATCTAAACCTATTTTAAAGCACATATTTAGACCCGATTGCGAAACATTAGCTCTATTACGGACAACTACTATCTATATTTTCTTAGCATTTATTGTATTGATAGTAATTTGTTGTTTGATTGAATCTCTTATAGGCATTTATCAGAAATCGTTATCAAGCATTTCAAGTGTTGTATTGTATTGCTTGTAATAAAGCCGAATAGATGCTGATCCCTACAAACTTTGATTTGTCGAGTTCTGTTCTGAGGAGCAGTAACCTAACTATAATGCAAGATCCGCGTAAACCTGTTGGTCAGCCAACTATTCCGTTGCAAACCAGGCCCGCAACTGACTTCTCAATTGAAGCAATAATGGGCCGCAATGCGGAATCTGATCGTCCGTCGCCTCAATTAGCGACCACAGCAGAAAGTGCTACCAGTACTAGTCCATCACAGGCTTCATCAAAAGGTAATTCAATCCTTAGTATGCATCCACTGTGCCATCAATCGCCTGAAACCATTGACACGAATAAACACTACATAAACTTTTCTCATGCTTTTAACATATATTTTACCAAAATATCGAAATCTAGGCTCAGCATCACTACAAAGTTCAGTGTCGTCGTCGCCATTCATTACTCGAGCCAACAGTAGCTCATCGCCCATCAAATCGCAGTGCATCTCAAACTATCGCATTGCATCGACATCACCACCGCTATCACCAGGCTCTGAATCAGATCTGGTGAACGTTCGACCTCCAAGTTCATCGCCATCGATCGACGGCAGTCGTTGTTCGACTGCCAATTCAGAGACCACAGCAGATCGAGCGCATTCAGAATCGCCGTGTCGTTCGCCATCGCCATCACCTTCGACTTCATCAACAAAGGAAGGAAGTATTACAAATTCGGCTCCAAATCCGTGCGCTGAATTGCTTAAACCGAAATGCAACTGCGAGGAATTGGCTCGAGTGGAATGTCATCTGGAAAATAAAGATCTTTGGGACAAATTCCACGAATTAGGCACAGAAATGATAATCACGAAAACTGGAAGGTAAGAGTTCGATAAGAAATTGTGCAAAAGGCCATCATTTTTATTGCTTGTGCAGCGATTAGTGTATGTCTTAATCTAGTAATGAGAGCACTTATTCTCAGAGTAATTCATGTATAATAGCGTTTCCAAGCAAACAAATTTTGATCATCTAGAAGGACGATATACAGTATAGACGAGTAGTATAGGTGCTGAAAATAGTGTTGCGATCACTAGCTTTAGCCTGAGAATTGTCACACCGAAAGTGTTTCTATGTGTTGTGTGGATGTCTTACATGTTAGGCTTGACGCGCATCTATAGGTTAAGGCCTGCCTACCGGAAAGGGAGACAAACAAGAGTTGCATATACAAAATTTACTGCCATTTATCCGAATATTTATTCAATAAAATGGTCAAGCATTTGCCTCCATATCACGCTGGTTATGCGCGTCGATTTCTCTCAGTTTGATAATAGGGGAAAGTTGTATTGTTTGCCTTTTTCTACGTAGTTTAGCCTCTTCTTTATGTGCTTAATAAGAATTGCCCACAAGTAAGGCTTATACTTACTTAGGTATAGAAATTTTTTCGCGATATCTGATATAGTATTGTTAAGCGAATTAGATGCCTATTGGAAAGTTTGAGTAACACCAATTCGGATAATAGCAAAGTTCGTCATCGCTCACAATGATCTGTA
Source organism: Archegozetes longisetosus (assembly GCA_018873245.2). Classification (NCBI taxonomy): domain Eukaryota; kingdom Metazoa; phylum Arthropoda; class Arachnida; order Sarcoptiformes; family Trhypochthoniidae; genus Archegozetes; species Archegozetes longisetosus. The sequence goes on from JAEMBT020000007.1 coordinate 11,079,951, forward strand.
TATCACAAATTTCCTATTGTTAGCTTCTTTCGATTTTGTGAACAGCTATAAAACGCTATAACACGCTATGTATGTATGCCTACCATTTCAAATGTAGAGCTTGTCTCACTTTGTTCGATAACTTATTGCTCTTTACTACTGAATTACAGTTTACACATGACTTAAAGTAACACAGCTACCTATTTATATGTTTGACTTTTCCACAATTTAGCCAAATTACGACTTAAATAACACAAATACTAATTATGCGAACCTATTTCAGCTTATCTATATCAGACAAATCAACACAAATGATTTTTTTGTTAATTAAATCTTTGAATTATCTGATTTGAAAGAGTAAAGAATTTGTGACAATATATAGAGAGTAGTTCGTAGAATGAATTCCCTACTGAAGTGACTCTTTTGTGTGTGTGTTTTATATACACTTCAGAGCTGTATTGTCAGAGTTAGAGTGAGTGAGTTTTAGCCTGACTTAAACCATTGGCAATTCAATTTGAATTGAACGGAACAATTGACAAAAGTGACTCTCGCACCCATCACTTAGTTCAGAGTTTGTGTGCAGTTTATGTTAGAGTATACGTGCCGTTAATAAGCTTGTTTACATTCATTGTCATACGGCTAGTTTTGCTTCATTAGTTCCCTATTGTGGGCTCTTGTCGTCGTATTTCTCACTATTTTCACGACTTTGCCGTTCTGTCCTCGCGGTCGAAACAGCTACCAATGAGAGTCTGATCTGATCCGTAGGGCCATAGAGAGTGATCGGTTGCTGCTGATCATAATAATACTAGATATTATAATGGACTACTAGGAGTTAATGCACAGTATGTCAGATGAGTTTTAGGAACGCATTTGTAAAAGTACGCCCAACAAAATTTTCAGTCCATCTGTTCGCGGATTCTGTTGACTGGAGATCCCATATTGCGATCAAGTCAAACTCGCATCATGTGTAAGGTAGAAGTGAACCTCTTGGGCTTTAGCTCCAGAGCAGTAAATTTCGCGCATATTTCCATTGATTAAATTAAAAAAGATGTGAAAATGCGGTCCTCTTAGAAAAATGTTGATTACCGCTAACAAAATAATAGTTAACTTATAGTAGTGTCAATTGACCGTTTAGGCAGAAGTAGTGGTGTTTGGACTTTGAAGTTTTATCCATCAAACCATTAAGTAATAAGTCAGTTATTATTAAGTTAGTTATTATTATTTCGCAATAAACTTCAGTTCAACCATATAGGGTTCTCATGACTTTCTTTTGAGCCGCTAAAAAAATCACTTCCAAACCATTGGTTATATCTGAGCCGAAACACACGAACAAATAGGGAATAAGACTTATGAACATAAATACGCCGCTGTTTAATAACGTATGAAGACTAGAAATATTAACTTAATTTGTTTTTACCTGTTTTATAGCATGTTTCCGATGTCGAGACAGTTTAGGTTTAGGCTATAAGACTAGCTCAATATATTCTTTGTTTTCATTATTCTAACTTTAAATTTACCTCTTCCATACTTTATTGCTTCGTATTCCGTATTCTGCTATGAAAACTTTTTTTCTAATCTAGTTTTACTTCTGTTAGTCTTAATCAGGGATTAGAATCGAATAATATTTTTGTTAAAGAGATTTAATCAAACTTTTATTTAGAATCGTCGAGTTCTTCAAATCATAAGTTAGTTAAACGATTCGAAATGAGTTATCGTTGAAAAGCAAAAAGATTTGGATTTATTAAGCCATTGATTAAGTTATTCCCCTAAAGCGAAAATTAGAAACTTTAAACTGATATTTAATGATTATAAGGATATGATTGCAAACGTGCTTTTTTCCCATAGAATCATCAGGTGAAGTAAAAATAAAATTCAAATTTATTCAAGGCTCTTCATTTCAATTAATTATTGATTGAGCAGTTACTTTATTGGGTTTACTGAAAGTTTATTGAATAAGGTCGAGAATCTATTTATCTTTGAGAGTATTTTTCTTTGTTATATATCCGTATAGTAACTGTTTTCCCTTAAACAACTCATAACTCTCTGATAGTTAAGTTGCCATTTTTAGTTCACACAACACTCAATGAATAAGAATTTGTTCGTGTAATATATCATTATATGAAGGCTTTGAAAAGTCTCTAAATAGGAGGAGAGATCGTCGAGTTCATCGCTATAAACTAAACAGACGTAACAGTGTCACAATCAATAAATACTTAGACAATACCCTATGTTATTAATAAATGTCTGAGAATAATTTATAATAAATTTTTCTTCGAGTTTTCTCCTATCATTCGTTGAGCTCAACTTTCAAATTCAGTTTAAAAGACCACCAAAGTTGAGATGAAAAAGAAAACCAAACCTATAATCAAACTAGGAAAGGAGGCTCAAAATGGACATTAAATATTATTCACTTTGAATCAAACATAAGAATAATGCTGTCATTTTAGATTCTTGCATATGTGGAGTTTGAAGTTTGATGATCATATTTGATTTGCTAGGAAAAGTTCAATTAGATTTGTATTAGTTTGTTTGTGTGGCAAGCTTATTTAATGCTTAATGCAAACTGATGCTATTATGAGTGGTATGACTTGTAGACGTACAGCATATATAATAGACTTGTATTTACTGTGCATAACGACACTCTGTCCCAACTTCCGTTTCGTCGTTTTAGTCAACACCAAACTATTACTATTCGTTAGTGTTTCGCATTCATCCTTCAAAGAGCTCTTTTTCAACTCCTTTAGCTTTTCAACTAATTTAGATTGCACTGGTATACATTGCCCTTAGAAATTTTTATAACTGAGAAAATAATTCTATAGAAACTCATGCATAATAATCGCTGTTGAGTTGTTCCAGTTGTAAGAAAAAATTTTGAATCCATTCCAACAAAACTGATTTTGCATACACTGAGAGCTCGTTTTAGTATTAAAGCGTTTCTCTGCATCAGTAGAGAGCTGTGAAACTAATTTTGACTTTTGATATCGTAGTTTTAATTAATAGACCGACTTTAAGATTGATGAAAATCTGCTCAATTCTTGTCATTATATCCAATGAAGAAATAGAAAATAATTTTCTTCAATAATCATTATAATTATAGTCGTCAATGATTTTATATAATAATATTTAAAAGTAATAACAAATGTATTAGCTTTTTATGTTAATAGCATAGAGAATAGGCTTCAAATTGAAATCAGAGGCACATATTTTAGAAAATAGTTTACCGGAGGCTAAAATCACAATAATTTACTTCTCATCCACAATTCAAGCAAAATGTTTGCCGCCCGGCAATTGAGGCAATTTTTATGAAATATACTTTACGAGAGGCAGAGGCAGAGGCAGATGCGATCGAAGCAATTGAAATGTTGAATCTATTTTGTCGAATGAAACCTGCTATCAAAGCATTAGTGCAAGCTTTCAAGTGTTAATGCCCACAATATAAGACTCGATAACTTAAGCAAAAGCTTCTGCACATCCCCTGTAATCGTTTGGTCCGACGGCAAAGAGAGACGGCAACAAGAGGTATAATTATTTGGCGCAGGGGACCAAACACTTCAAAAAGACATTACTATAAGCATATCCATGAGCCTATGCGAAACAATCTTCAACACTCTTGCCTTCCCTCTTTCACTTACTTTGTTTCTAAATGTGGTAAATACAGATGTATTCCTTTTAAACATTGTGACAATGATTTCAGGTGTAAAAATATAAATTATTTCTTTAAAAGTAACACTTTCTCGAGTTAATATGTTCTCAAACGACGCAAATTAGTCGACCATACAATATGTCTAACAATTTATTATCATTATTGTTATGTATTCATTAAAAAGTTTTACTGAGATTCTACGAATTGCTTTCAGTTTTGAATTTTCCTTATCGTTGGCCAAGACCTGGGCTAATAGGCTCATAATAGTTTCTAAAGTAGTCATTTCTATCTCTACTGGAATTCCATTTGAAATAAAACTGAAAATTAATCAAATTTCTGTCTTTTTTCCAACAAATTAAAATTAATGATCTGAAGAAAAAATAAAAACAAGAGAAAAATAATAACGATTTGACCATAAATCAAAAGCAAAATACTGGAATCGATAAGAAATCATTAATATTTAGTATGATTTATCTGAATTTGAGTAATGATCGATAGTTTATTGAATAGATCGCACCAAATATATTAAGCAAAACACATTAGTTTCTATTTATATTTATAATAAAAATATTTCACATTCACACTTTTTTCAATTCTAAGTCTTTTATGTAACTAATATTACGTATAACTCCCACTGTGTATTAATATATTATGCAAACATTAGTTTCAAGTTTGACGAGATTTCTAACAATTTGTATTCTTCAACAGACGCATGTTTCCAACACTTCGCTGTTCGTTCTCTGGCATCGAGCTGGATGCCAGATACATTGTGCTTATGGACATCGTTCCTGTTGACAACAAAAGATATCGATACGCGTACCACCGCTCTTCGTGGTTAGTGGCCGGCAAAGCAGATCCACCGTCACCTGCTAGACTGTATACGCATCCGGACGCGCCTTTTAGTGGCGATCAATTGCGCAAACAAGTAGTTTCATTCGAGAAAGTGAAACTCACCAACAATGAAATGGATAAAAGCGGACACGTAAGTGAACACTCGTTTAACAGTCATCAAAATTATTATTTTAATGAATCTATCGAGTAGTCGATTAGCCCTACAGTTAGAGTACGAGTTGGGACTGAATGATAGCTGTGAAGAGACTTTTATTACTTATCAGACGTGATCACTAATAATTCTGTAGACAATTATATATTTTGATTTATGTCCTCTGTTTCTGAGTTTTATAAGCGCTTTAGATTTATGATACTTTTATGGCAATCTATTCTTGGTTCAATTTTTGATAGTTATAATAACATGTGAACTTTTATCATTAGCTCAACTTTTTTTTATTATTGAATACTTTTATCGTCTGAAAGACAAGTTTCGAATAGAAAACATTAATCTTTGCGAACGCTTAGCTTAGAGATGGGATTTAAAGTGATTTGTGTTTTTTAAGTACAAAAATGATGCACGAAGATTTAGAGTGTGTTGTAAAGTTGGCGCAGGTGTGAGCATTCACGTCAATTATCGTGCGACAAGTTTTAACAAATACACATTTTATTAAAATTACTCTCATATTAGAAGTCTGAAGAATGAGAGACTACTGGAGTCTACATCTGTTCAAATTTAAATTGTGGTCAAAGTTAGAGGCCTTTGGGGCGAGACGTCACGCACTTTGGCCACTGATCCAAATACAGACTGACTATTGAGTTGCTTTGGCCCAAGGTTTATGCGATGATATTCTAGTTGTAGAGATGAATAGATAATGGGCGCCATCAGGGCCTCAAAGAAAGTGATTCCTCAGTATTGTAAATGTATTAAATGTTAAGTTGCATCTTTGGTTAGTTTTCATGAATATGAGTCTGTTTGATATGAAATATGGTTAGGGCTCACGCGAATGCTGTCTCGCGCTGTTATTTACTTGACACCTAACAGCTTTAAGAGAAATCCGCTGTTAACACCAAACAGTTCTTGATTAAAAAGCCGAGGAATATTAGACATGATAAATCACATATTTCATCTACAAGTTTTGTTACTAAAGATCACTACGAGGGATATTGGAGGGGCGGAGGGGTATAGCCATTGGCACTATTTGGCTGAAAAAGTTTAGATTCAATTTTTGGTACAACACGAGATCGAGGACTCGGTGATAATAACAATTGAAAGCTGACTGTATTGTAGCTTAGAATATAAGTAATGATTAGCACACACGCAGACCATTTCATACTACTGTTGGCCGGATTTTTATTTATCATATTTTCTAAATGAATATCTGGTATAAGCTGTAGTTGTTTAACATCTACTCATACTGCTATTGATAGTATAACTCCAATTCAAATGTTTTAGGCTATTGAAAAGTTTGATCGTAAAATTAGACAGCAGTCTATATATCATTCATGAAAACTTGTAATCATAAAATACAAATTGTATTACCAAAATAGTATCTCTGCAAACGTTTTTATGTTTCTCTTCTAACATAATTTATATTTGTATTGATATAACCAATTGAAAACTCCAAGTATTGAGTGCTCGAACATCGGTTAGATAGTAATAAACAAAATCATTTTCGTTATCCAAAACAGATGAGGAAACATAAGAAATGAGTTGATTTAGTGTTCACATATAATCAATGTATTTTATTAATTTGTATTTTTATGCTCAACACTTTCTTGTGAAAGTTGCGTTTGACTGTTTCGTGATAGTTTTCCATTATTGTTGTTCAGCATTTATTAACAGCTTGTGCACATATATAAAGTTCATTTTCTTACAGTTTTATAAATATCTAATAATTATGGCTGCGAGTCTTCTTCTGTCGAGAATAGATGCCTGCCTAGAAAAATAGATTAATCAGAATGAGCATAGCGTGAATATTCGCTTGATTGCGGATCTCACACATTTAGTTTATTTTAAATTCAAAAAACTTAGAATTATAAGCACACAATTATAAGTGGATCACACGATTGGCTTCTGAGGGAGAGCTAACTTATTTTCCACTTATTCACCCTTAAGCTGAACACCAATTGGGAATGGATTTCAATAGTAATTCAATTTCTATTCGATTAGATTAGTATTATTTTCAATTGAAGTCTATAGTGAACGTATGTTGTTGGGGGCGATGGTTTTTGCCTAGTCCTATACTGTTTACTGTTTATTCAAATGGCCACTAATCTCAAATGTTATTTCATTACTTACTTCAACTTAAAGTTTCAAAGATTTATTGCCTTAAATTAGTATTAGTTTCCGATAAGAAATCTTTTTCATTATTCTCTTGAAATAATTAAGTAAACAATAAAATCTTGAGGCTATGGCTGACTATTGAATCTAAGAAGTAGTTAAAAGTTAGTATAAAAGTTAATAACGTTAATGAATCGAAGGCTGAAATGTACCTCATTATAAAAGTTTAGCTATAGATTCTATAAAACGATTTTCCAACTGCATATTAATTAAATTTGATTAATTGTTAAAGTATTAATCATGATAATATTCAAACTGAAACGCTGAGAATTGTACGTTTAGTTTAAGGTCATTGAATATAGCACTTAATGTTAAGCAATTGTTATTGAAATACTGATTAGAAATTATCGATTCTTGTGATTGAGTAATGCTCAATAAAATACTCAAGTCTTACAATATCTATTACAACGTTTACCTATTTTATCAATAGTGTTTAGCAATATTGACCCCTTATCGCATCGACTTATTCTCTCCTCATATCTGTTTTTCTGCCTTCTATTCAATAATTAACAAGACGATAATATCAACTCAATCTTACTCTCTTTAGACTTTAAGTTCAATTATTTCGATACCTGTTTCAATGCAGACAAAACATGAAAGCAATCAAATATAATTTAAATCTACAGCACCTGTACTTTTATATTTATTTGTTATATCAATCAATCATTTTGAGAGCAAACATGCTAAGAGAAAGCTCGAACATTAAAACTTCTCGAATTAACTTAGGCTCAGTTCAAGTTACTCTAGTATCTAACTTAGGCTCAGTTCAAGTTACTCTACTATCAAATACAGGTCTAACAGTTGAGCTAAAGAGAACCCAATCGGTTCCCATAATTCATAGTATACGAGACGTGTAGATGTTCACGAAAATAACTTGTTAGATCAAGTAAGATTTGTGGTTTTTGGGGGCAAACGTGTCAATTGTTAGTATGGGTGGACATAATTGTTATAGGTGGACAAATATGATAGACAGGTAAATCTTGAGTAACTTCTTTGTAGATTACCATTAAGTAACGCTAAATCTATCTTCTATACGAGCTGTTTCTCCCAAATTCCCAATGAATATTCTCTCAATTTGGGATTCATTTAGTACCTGAATATAGAGACGATCAAACAGAGCCGCTATTTCAGACTCTCTTTCTCTTTGTATTGATTGAGTCTGCAGTGCATACTAACAGAAGGGATGGGAAGATGCTATAGAACAAAGGCGCCGAAATTCTTGCGAGACTCTCAAAACCGAGCCATCATCAGAGCCTGAATGAGAGAAACAAGTGTAAGAGAGGGCAAAGAATAAGAGACTTTTTTACTTCTTCTTCTTATATAAGTGAAAACATGCAAAAGACGCCCATTTAAATGCATACACAGCCACTCACTACTAGTGTTTTCTTCAGTCTCGTAGCTTTGATTCCTTTCTCCTCATGACTTGAAAGCCAATTCAAACATCTTTTTTCTGTTCAACTGATTTCGGTTTCAAACAAAAGTTAAATTACACTCAAATGAATTTATTTCACAATTAAAGTTAGAGAACGTAAACAAATTTGAAAACAATTTGCATCTAAAAATGCTTAAAAGTTGAGCATATTTCGTTTGATATAAATCCTAAATTAGTTAAAATGCGAAATATAGCCATTAAATGGAAAAGCCTAACGACTTCAAACGCCATATAGTAGTTATCTCTCTCTCTCTCTCTCTCTCTCTCTCTCTCTCTCTCTCTCTCTCTCTCTCTCTCTCTCTCTCTCTCTCTCTCACTCTCACTCTCACTCTCACTCTCACTCTTTTATTATTATTATGTAATGCAATGGATTAACACTGGACGCGAAAAAGTGCCATTTAAAATAGAGAACTCTTACTGAAAAAAGTTATAATAGCGAAATTAACCCTAAGTGGAGTCTGAATCCTCGCGACTTGCCATCAGTCGGCTCTTCTTTAAAGTAGAGGCAATATTCATGGGCAGAGTTTGTGATATCCTTAATTACAGACATAATGGGACTCGAGGCTATTGCAAGCGAGCACTCACTCAACGTTAGTGCGTTTTTTGGTTTTTTCTTAGCCATCATTGAATATATGCGAAGTACATGCGATTTCCAACTTATTTCCTTTTATTACCCGCCGAGACTCACTACAAATCCATCTCTCGGTTGCCTTTTTGTTGTTTAGCCTCTTGTCTCCTTTTATATTAACTCACGCAATGTCTGTCTAAAAATTACACTCTATTCACGCTAATAAGTTATAATTTATTTAGTATTTGTCGAAATTTTGTGCCAAAATGTCTATAAAGTGTTTTTGTTGCGTTATTTCGTTTGGAAAGGTCTGCATCGAAACTAATCTGTACTTTAAGCGATATAGTCGCGCACACACGAATCAGTTCATATTACAGTTTTATTATTGTATTATAGGCTATTTTTTATTTCAATATTCGTATTATCCTTTTTCCGCTCCGACAAATTCGATCTAAAAAATGGAAAAACTAGTTTCTTATGAATACTCGTGAAAAATACTGTTAATTAATTGCATATAACTCATAACAATAGATATTGAGGTTCTTTTTTTTATGAATTTGCAATTTATGATAATTGCATATAATTTTGATATTTATACAGATTGTGCTGAACTCAATGCACAGATATCAACCACGTATTCATTTAGTGGTTCGACGTGATCCTCAAACAGTCAATGCTCCTGTAACTGATCTGGAAGCGGAGCGATATCGAACCTATGTCTTCCCTGAGTCCATATTCACTGCAGTGACTGCCTATCAAAATCAATTGGTATGTTTCTATGTTTTCTATGTTTTATCTGGTTTTTACTTTTTAAATATTAAAAAAAACTACTGAATAATAACATAAACCCTTAAGTATTGAGATAACAAACGTTTTTCCTATACTTCATGTACAATCAATTTATCGATAATAAGCGTTTACTACAGCGATAAAAATTTGAACATCTTATCAAATGGAAGGTTTTGAATTAATTTTATTACCCAACTATTGATAAGTCAGTGCTAGAAATGTATAGTTTGATAAGAAAAATAAATATCAAACTCATTTACTCGAATTTAATGGATAAACGAACCAATAATTAATATAGAAATAAATGCTAACTTATCTCTTTGTCAATCATCACGAAATTTATTATTAGTTTCTTATCTCTCTTCTAGTCTCTTAAAATCAAGTTTCATATGTTTAATATTCAACTGTATAAAAATCTTGCTCAAGAAATTGACTTAATCTTTACGAGAACATTAACATAATCACATAGGGTTAAAATAGTGCCAAAATATTCAGCTAGAATTTCACGAGACTCTTCATTCAAACTGTTTATTCCTCGATTTTATACATTATGCAAACTTCGCAACAAATACTTCACAAATTCTATTTATAAGCACATTGTGATCAATTAAACTCAGTTCGTAGTGAAGCTAACACTAATTTATTTTAACAGATTACTAAGTTGAAGATAGACAGCAATCCATTCGCGAAAGGGTTCCGTGATTCCAGTCGTCTCACAGATCTAGAACGGTAAGAATCCCTCTATCTATATCATATTCGTGTATATATTTCAAATATAACTGTCTCGCAACTCATCTACTCTTTTCCTCACCACTACTGTCATCAATTGGAGTAGTGCTCTGCGTTAACTTAGTAGTGCTGTTTGATCAATTTGGAGAACATCAGCTTTATTTTGATTTTGATAAGTTCAAAGTTTATAAATTGTTAGGAGACGTTTGCCAAAAAAACGTTCAGTTTCCATCGTTGCGATCCTATCTCTCATTTATTTTTGACGAAACAGCTTTTGCCTAAGAGTATTAAGTTATGTAAAATTTTCTCTTAAATATAAGCAAACCATATAATAATTTTAGAGTTTATGTGTGGTCTATGTATCCCTTTCTGAATCGTGTAATTCAATCTGTGTCTACTTCTCGTTGCATGTAATTAACAGCAGAGTAAGGACTGAAAAATATTTCAATAGACTCTTGTGTGTTGTGTGAATGTTGCTTTGGTTGCGAAAATGAACTGATACATAGCTCAAGAGCAAATGCTCCAAAAGGATAGCTTTGGTGCAAATATGGACTGTGCCGGCGATACGGTTCGATTGTAGTCCTGACTTTAAACTAAGCAATAAATGCTTGTGGTGGGTCTCACTTTAACCAATATATAACTTACATATATGTGTGTATATATAAGTTGTAGTAGTTATGCTGCAGATTCTGCACATAATTAGAACTTGAGACAAAGCTTAAAAGGACTAATTAGAAATGTTCTGAATTAAATTTTCACATTATTTATAGTTATTAAAAACCAAACTAAGCAGAAATTTGCCTATTATGTAGATTAAGCAAAAATAAAATTTTGATATTCTATTTAAAAAGACTCGTTTAAACATTATTAATAGACTTTAGAAGTTTTTTGAGCATAAACTTTCACACAGTTGAGGACATTAAACAGTTGAGGTCCTTGTTCAGACACTAAAAGCAACAAACATTCGCCACCAAAATGAGAGAAAGTAGAAAAATGAAACATAAATTTGTAAGCTTTCATTTTATCAAACGAGTTATTACTTGAGAGCGCATCGAAAAACATCCAGTCTTTCAGTCAGAGAATAATGATCTGCATTTAAGACCAAGTCAAACATGAATGGGTCAAATATGGCTTCATTTTGGCATTTTATATAAAACTTATAAGACATCTGCTCCTTTGAATCAAATATAGTGACAGTTACACCTAAAACAGTAGTCCAACTGTTTTTTGCAATTTCCGCTTAGATTTTAGCTTTGACTGGACTATAATTTTTTAGTTGCAATTTTCTCATTCAGTAAAAAAGTGTGTTTGTGTGTGTGTGTGTGTGTGTGTGTGTGTGTGTGTGTGTGTGTGTGTGTGTGTGTGTGCATACATAAACCTCATATAAGAGGCATTAAATGTTTTTGAACAAGTAGTCTATAGTAAGTTATTGCTAAGTGATGAGGCTCATTCTTTTTCGATAATGCGTTTTGCTCTGGTTTTCAAAGATGTTTGAAATGTTAACAAACTTGTGCCAAGTTATTCCTAACTTATATGAGAGGTATTGTATTTTGTGATTTTTTGTTGTGATACCTCACGCCGATTCAATTGCATGCCTGCTCTATTGCTTTAAACATTTTTCTATTGCTCTAAACTCCTCTCTATTGCCCTAAACTTTTTACGGCAAACTCATTAGCTTTAAACAACACACAAGTCAAGTGCATCCAATCTCAGTCACTTTGGGGTTGAATCAAGTTTTGATGTGGCCTTTAATTGAAACTTGAGTGCCGACGCTGCGAAGATGATGATGGACTGTGATTAGGATATATCTCATTTCGCATAAATTCAGACAGTTTTCTCAATTATTAAGTCAATTATTCAATACTACCCATCAATTTAATGCTAATTTGAAGTCCTATTCGATGACGAATCACTTGCAGCGAGTTGTATTCTTTATTATTATTTTCATTACTATCCAATTGAGGCTTAGGATTGTTTCTGTTAAGTCAAAAGTGATCAGATTGTTCAGTATAGAAGCTATGAATTGTATGAATGCCGATGTTTTGGGACCCGTTAGTCAGTGTATAGATATTTATCAATGACTGTTTGTTGAATGAAGCGAAAAAATCTATTTTCAAAGAAGAAGACCCTTTCAAAGAAGACCTTTTCAGACGCGTCAGGTCTAATATATTGGCGAAGAGGGGTACGATTGAGGGGATGGACACAATTTAGTATATATTATAACATTAATAGTAATAATGCCTTAGTGTTGCTTTTTATGCTACCGACGGAGTAAAATCATTTTGCGGTTCAGCACTTTAATAACAATTGTTCAGAAAAGCCTACATTAACCTCACTATAGAATGCTTTGCCATCAATTGCCATCAAATCCGATGTCAATGTAATGTTAATGTTAATGCACCACCAAATAGACAACAATAACAAAAGATATTTAGAAAAACTGGAAAACCATAAAATGTTTGAGATAATACATTCATAAACTAATGCAATCATAAACATGTTAGTTATGTTAGTTTGAAACTTATTTTTCAAAGCTATTTTATTATTTAATGTTTTACTTCAACTGATTCATGAATCAATTGTTGGCAGCGTTTAATTAAGTTAAATCAATTTATTGTTGTTGCTGTTTCTGTTCATTGTTGATGAAAGTTGAAACTCAATTGTTTTTGTTGTTTAGTGACACAAATGTTGTATTAGTCCTCTTTTAGTGACTGCCAGTAATGTATTTCTAGTCATGAATGCAGTTTTAATGGCTCTCTGGATAGCATTGAACAATATATATATATATATATATGCCTTAAGTTTTTTTAATTTTGCCGATTGAACAGCAGGCAGTCCCGATCACGACTCTACTAATGGGTCGACTGTTCTTTTTTTGAGTGCCAACACTAATTTCTTATTACTTCTCACTTCTTAAGAGTTGCCGATACCAAACCTTATAGTGAGACAGACACTAATGAAATATTATTCATGTGAACACATTTCTAGTTAATAACCTTAGTGTCAACAGCACAGATCATAAGATTTATAAACTGATAACATGAAAATTTCTAATTACCTTTTAGATACTGAATAATAATTTATGACTTTTCCTAAATTTCTCTCTAGTGAAACTATGGAAACCTTGATGTCGGACCATTGTGGTTATCCGAGACAATCAGTTTTGCCACCATTTTTACTGAATGGTGATGACCCGACCAGTGCTTTATTACGCGAACGTGCACTTCTTTTGGGTATACCTGGGTCTGGACCCGCTCCACCTCCACCCCCACCGCCACCACAGTTCGTAAGGGGAACACCAATGATGTGGAGACCACATCCAACTGGAATACCAAATATAGATCCGAGTGAAGTCTATAATTTGATCGCCGCGTCTGCGGCCTGTCCTCCATGGTATCCAGCGGCAGCACTGGCTTCTGCCTCATCGGGTTTTCGCGGCACGCCATCGATGCCACCAACGACTGCAGCGGCGCTCGCATTGGCCTCATCTCCACATCTATGGTCTGCTGCGAATGTGGCAGCGGCGCAAGCGGCACAAGCGGCACAAGCAGCGCAAGCAGCACAACTACCTCTTGGCTTGACAAGTCGGACATCAATGATTCATAACTCAGCATCAATTGTCGGAAGTGGTCCTATTCTACGATCTATACAGCAATCACCATCAGATGCTAATATGCATTCTATTCATAGATACCCAGCATTTTTCTTCAGCTCACCAAAGAAAGAGCAGTCATCGAGCAGTAGTATTAATTCTGATTCAGATAGCAGTGCCACCACTCCCGGTATGAACATGTCTGAGATTAACAGATAAACGTTTGGTTGTTTAAGGTTTGGACAACAAAGACGCTTGTATTATAAATAAATATATTAAAGCATTTAATTTAAACTAAATTAGTTGCTCTTTAGATATAAATATATATATAAATTATATGATTATATTATTAATGAAAAATAAGAATTGTTCTCTAAATAAGTTCACCAAATGTACAGCTCATAAATTTTCGTTAATTGTTGTTTTTAATAGAGATACACAAAAACCAATTTCGAGCAAATACCTGAAGAAAGATATTGTAATTTTTACTATTGACTCGCAAGTTTCGAACTCATTCTTCAAAATAAAGTGTGAGAAGTGTGGAAAACTTATTTCTTATGTTAATATTTCTATCTTATTAAGACTTGATAATCTTTAAAACATTCAACTGTAATAAAGACAGAAAAGAAAAGATTATAAATCAATTTGAAGCAAGATTTTGATTTTTATTATGATAATTATTCATATATAATGTTGGGTCAATTTGATAGTGAATACTGTTTTTGAACACTGTTTTGTATGGGTTTTAGCTATAGACTTATGAATGGTGTCAAATATTTAGTGCTTCAAAATCCTGTTCAGCGATAATCTTATGCGTCAGCACTGGAAGCGTGTGTTTTAAGTCTCATATTTATCTCAAGTCATTTGAGAGAAATAATGCTAAAAGTAATGCTAAATACAACTTTTATGTCTTTCTATCAAATAGAAGCAGACAATTGGAAAGTACGTGAAATGTCACTCAAGCCTTTGGGTGGAGAATAGAATAGAATAGAGGATTGAGTTCAGTTATTATTATTTAATGCAATAAAACTGAGTTTCAAATATTCAGTTATTCTATACTGAAAAGAAACAATTTAATACTCTTTTGCTATATTGTTAGGGATTATTTAGCTTTCATTTAATTCAGATATTTTGCTGCAGAGAATCTTCAGGTGAGGTCAAGTCGAGTATCAATACTAAGTGTTGGGTTTAATAGTAGTTTAAAATAATAAAAGGCATAGTTATAAACCCACTTATTTTTGTGGAATTGTAATCGCGAGATAAATTAGGTCTGAAAAGCTTCATATTATTGTTTAATCTATTTTCTAGAATAAGATTAAAGTTAAGGTAACTTAAGGTAACTTAAGGTAACTTAAGCTGAAGAATAGCATAAGTGCCCCAAACCTAGCAGTTCCTCAAATTACTAGTCATCAAATATTACTTAAGACTTTGAACCACTAATAACTAACTTTTTTACATTCAAAGTGATAACAAAGTTTAATGAATTATTATTTGAAGTTAGAATCTTTATTTAAAATGTTTTTCTGCAGACTTCTTAGAGGTTGGTCTCATCAGAAGTCACTTAAATGCATCAAATGTTATATCCTCATCACTGAAAACCTGCAATTGATTCGCTATTCTGCTATTAAAATAATTTCAAATATTTGATTGATTTAAAATTAGTTTCAAATGAGAAGTTATAACTGATAAATGAAAGGTAGTGAAGATATTTTAGTCATCAAACTTGACTATCTTTGCACTGAGGCGTTAGGTTTGGGGCTTAATCTAAAGGTAAATGATTTGAATAAATTTGTCACTCTTTCAGATTTGGGGAAATGATATCTCAAGTGAATATGAATTACTTTAAATTATTATTTGAGATGATTCTATAAAATTATAAATTTCAGCGATCTCTGAGAAATTGATTAATTAGTTTCATTTAAATTATCAGGTAATTAAAATAGAAGCTGGTAAAAAACTTATATAAAAAACTTAAATAAAAAACTTGATTAATTAAGATTAAGTATGAGGTCATGAATAGCGTCTCCCATTTTTCATTTGCTCAACCAATAAATATGTTAATCTGTTATTTGAATTTGATTTAAAGCACAAAATATCATATTTTAGAATAACACTGATGTTAAAAACTTGAAATGTCTTTTTATTAAAATGTTCACTATTTGGAAACTTTCAGAACTTGATCAATAAATCATTATTGGGACTTAGTTTCGGCTTAATTTAATGCAAACTTATTCCAAAGTTTTGCCGTCTTTTTGCCAAATAAATTAACTTCTCATTCAATTTTCGCAAAATGACTGCAGAATCGTTTGAATCGAAATGTTTCTGTACTTTTTGAATGCTTTAACTTGTTTTTGACTCAAAGCCATAAGTGAATTAATGTTACGATTATATCATTAGCAGCAAAAATATGTAAATTTATTTTTAAGAGTAGACTCGTGTATAGAGTTACAAGAATTTTCTTTATAAAAAGTTATTCATTCTGTGCAACTGAAAATATAATTTGCAACAAAAGCATTGATGGAAGAGAATAGAGATGTGCATTAAAGAAGTGAAGGAGTGCTAAAGTTTTCGATAATTATAAGATGGTATGATATGCCAGATTCAAAAATGGCAACATTCCACGTAAATCAGCAAACGTCTAGTTGAAAATATTGTTGACGTGTGAGGTCCCAACAGTCCCCCTCTTATAACTATTGATGCCACAGGATTTCTAACTGATTGATGAGATGAGGCATTTGTGAATATTTAGCAAACCCGCTGCTACTTATCCGAGTACAGTCGCATCTTTGCTGCACTTCATTTCATTGCAATGGCATAACGTGAACGTCTCTCTCCTTCTGCTACACTCTCTCAAGTCAGACTTTCTTCTAAATATCATTCTTCAACCAAACCGAATCGCATTTCTTCATTTTTGTGAGTCTGCATTTTTTGTTGGTCTCTCTCTCTCTCTCTCTCTCTCTCTCTCTCTCTCTCTCTCTCTCTCTCTCAATGCTGTCGATATCCTGCATTCCATTGCATCAGAAGCAACATCACCATCGAGTCACTCAGCATGAAGACAGTTGAAGAATACGAAAAATACCATATACTTATAATGCACGGACTGGCGCATCTTCACTGCTATGTTTACAGGCAACTTCTGTTAAATATTCTTATTTGAGATTTTAGATGTGAGTGGAAGAAGTGTCTCTCTAAGGATTTCCTGTTTGATTGGGAATTGATGGCAAAATGCATTTATATGCGACGAACATAACGGTTGAGAATCAAGTTTGCAGCTAAATATTCAAGTGATTATGGCCTGATTTGCATTTTTAATTACAGCTCAGTAATTTATTTTCGTCATTAAGTTTTGTAATTTTCGGTTCTGTATAAACACTTGTTAGTCTGATTAGTGCTGATTTTTTGCCAAATTAAATGTGAAAATTTCTCATTTTTGTTTATCATTATTTAATCTGCTTTTAGCCATTTAGAGAATCATTTGAAATGGTATATTGAATACTAAATTGATTAATTAACTTTTATGAATACCTGTAACTGCAACCAAACATGTAATTGAGGCAAAAATGCCAAAGTTTGTTCTAAAAATGTAATCATTGATAAAGTTTGTACTGCAATATAGGAAAGAGTAATTAAACAACAAACGATTCCTTTACTCAGCCCTAATATTTTCATAGAATAAAACTTTTGTATAGACATCCGGAGTCCTTACTATAGCGCGTGCAAACTGTATCTCGCATTAAATCTGATGCGATTGGTTACCATTTGTTTGTAGCATGAAATCTAAGTCATGTTATGCTCACAGAGTATTTGGAAAAAATCTAAGTGTGTTGGGAAACACTCTTCTGGCATATTAAAGCATATGAGAAGCAGTGCATTTGCAGCTCTTTAAGGATGTCATTGAAGTGATTGCTGGTGAATCTCCGCTGATTTTTTACTTGCATGAATGATACCCTGTGGGTGGTTTCATACTTGTGCACAAAGGTCTCTATGATATCTTTAATTTTGGTGCAGCTGCTGCTCCTCTTTCTCCCTGCCATTGATTAACAGTTAAATTATATGATGCTTCAAATTCATTTAGCAAACAACTTTAGACTTAAATGATAACTTTACTGCCACCGCATCCCTCACTTCAGGATTAGGTCTTGGATCATATATTTCTCTGACAAATACATGTTTCAGACGAGAGATGAGATTAAGAATTACTTTCAAACCTTTTATAAACAGTTGGAAAAACCAATTTTTACGGAGAATATATATTTTTATCCAACAAAAACATTATTCACATTTGTTTCCGTAATATTTACGAATTTTTCTTCTGCCTTAAAACTTGGAGAACAAAAAAGTATATCAATTCATCTGTAAGAATGTAGTCATGGAATCCTCTCCGAATTGCGTCAGTGCATCAATGCGTTCAGTATTTATGGGTTGATGGCATCGCTTGTATGCAAACATTTCACAAACTAACAGAAAAAATTCATTACTTTTTTGTGATCGTGGATGTGGAGTATTTTTGGTGTTTTGCTGCGTTGGCGCATATGGTATGTTATCAACATTTTCATGCTATAACTCCAACTCAGAGTCAGTTTCACATTATTTTTCTCCTAAAAATGTTTGGGCAATATGTGTGGTCAAAATATGATACTAATTAAGTAAACCAAACCCCAAACACGAAAATATGTTGAGGAGTGCAAAATATTACTATAATTTAGTGCTTTCAGAAGCATATAATCTTTTATTATATTTTTAAGAAAACATTAATCAAAAAAGATTATATATATTCTAAAGCTTTCCGATTATGCATATCTTCTATTATTCTCTTATATCGACTCGAAGTATTCAATAAATTTCTTTAAATAGTTTGGCACAAATAACTAAATAACTAAATGACTGAAAACTTAATTTGATATCCATTACTAGTCCTGATTGTGAAGCTTTTCTTTCTTGTAAACATTAATTGAGAAAAACACAAATTTGGTTACAATGATCGGAGCCAACCAATGAAAAGACGTTGTAAGGCAAATCAAGAAGCTTTTTATTTATTGTTTGCTATTACTAAGGGTCTAATCTGGAGAACAGTGCAATAAATTGAGCTGAAGAGCCAAAATTTATTATATCAATTGAGAGAAATGTTCACTTAATAGATAATTGCTTAGAATTAAAAATTGATTTCAAATAATCTAATAGTTTGAGCAAAGTTTCAATTGGTAATTAGAAGCCTACCTAAGTTCACACTCAATTTGATTTTAATCTCAAATAAATAATTATCACTTAATTACAGTTTGTACTTTTTTTTTCAACTCAATATTTTTAATCACACTCTAGTCATTGGTTTTAATACTCGTCACTATATCACGATTACTCAATGTAGAAATATTTACAGTTTTTAATTTTTATATTGCAACTTGTTCAATTTTTGAACATTACTAGATTAAAAAAGATTGTATTATTAAGAATATATTATTTGGTTTTGATCATATTTGGCAGACAAGAGTTTCAAATATAATATGCTAAGATACGAGACAAACATTTTTGAATTGAACAAGAATAACTTATGATAAATGATGTCAAATAAGACTCATCCAGAGTCTAAATACATAACTATTGTATTGCAGGTGAGAAGGGCTCATCTCACACATTGTTGATTTTGCAAATTTGAATTCCTCTTCAAATAGAGAGTCAATGATTTATTGAAGAACACGTTAATGATTGATAATAGTTTTCACCTGACACCAGAAATCAAAATCAATTTTATAATTTCTTCCTTTATCTTCCAGTATTTTTATTGAACCTATCGATTCGTGATGAGCTATTATTCTTCCATGGTTCAGAAATCGCAATAATTAAAAGTTCGAGTATACTTTTCTAGATCATCAAAAACTTGATCATATATAGTAGCTTCGAATCAAAAAATAGAAGTCACATTTAAAATGAAATCGTGCTAATTTAAAATCCTAATCAATTGGGACGCAAACCATGGCCTTAAAATGTTAAACAACTTGTTTATTATAATACACTTGAAATGAAAGTGAAGAATTGAGCCGAACATTGATTACAATGTGATCTTTAAACTAAAGCCATGATGAGAACATTTTAAAACTTTAGACGTAAGTCTGCTTTGAAAACAAGTTTTAATAAAGTTGTTTGAAAGAAAATGCACGTTATTACATGAAATTAAAAAAAAGTGAAAAATATTTTAATAAACAGAAGTTAAAACTGATTGAATTGAACGTAATCTGGTTTTAGAAAAGGTTTATGAGTTGCACTTAAACGAATTGATTCTGTGATAGCATTCCATAATTTTGATAATCTAATGGTTTGAAGGCAACTATAATTTATTTGATATTTGTGTGCAAAAAAACGTTAAAATATCGCACTTAAATTTCACATCAAATTAAATATTCATTGCGAGGTAATTTTCGATATGAAAAAAGACCATTTACTATCTTGTATTGAGCACTACTTTCTTTCTCACTTTTATCTGAAAAATCAACTGAAAAGTTGTTTTTGCACATTGAAAACAGTGCATTAGAAAAATTGTAAATATTATACCAATACTTTTTTCATACTAAAAAATGTACGGTGTATATAGTGCGCTGTAAAATGAAAAATTATCTTGTCCTAAGTGGAAAGTGCAACCTCTCAATGATGGCAAGTGCTCTCAATGAGTGCTCTCTATCTCTCTCTCTCTCTCTCTCTCTCTCTCTCTCTCTCTCTCGTATGATCTTTTCTCTCTTCAAATTTAAAATGTACTAAAACCCGAACTATAAAGCTTTAATCAGATTTTATAAAATATTTGGAAGAGCATATGGTTTATACTCCTATGAAAAGTTTTCCGTTGTTTGAGTTAGTCTTGAGTTATGGGGTACTAACCAGTAAGAAATGAACTATCATGAGTGCAAAATATAACACTTTATTGAATAGAAAGGCAGCGCTCAAGACTTATTTGCATTGAATTGATGGGAGGATAAGAGAAAACCAGAAGTAGATCATAACATATTCACTACATTGTAATCTCAGTAATGCAAGTCATTTAAAGCCATAAAACTTCAAATAAATTATACAACGAAATCACACAAAATTAAAAAATTCTTCCAAAAACTTATAATTAAGTTATATTTGGGCCAAATGAACCGCAATTTCTGACTGAAATTCTATTGTGATTTATTTTTTGAATCGTTTAGCATTAATTCAGACTTTTAGGGATAATTACAAATACTAAGTATTTCGTTTAAAGCTATAAAAAATTCTTAACTACATCTTAAACTCATTTATCTCAATGGAAGAGTTAAGTTAACAGATTTGAATCTACAAAACTATTGTGTAACCGTTTCAAAATCGAGGCTAACATTAAATAAACATTTTTAGAGAAAAGTGATGCTAAAGCCATCAGATGTCAAAATGAACTGAGGAGAGAGCCCCAAATGTCTTGCAATCAGGACTAATTGGCTCTTATGAATAAAGAGGCTAATCCGTCAGCGCTCGTGTCAAATTCTCTTTCTATCTTCACCACAGGGATTGAAATGGAAGTGGATTTGCGTTTAGAACTACTAACACCAGTGAAGCACTAGACCACTTAACTTAGTTTTCAAGTGTATATATTATTATTATTACTTATTATTATTAGCAGTATTGAGTTGAGTTAAAAATCCTGAGTTGGCCTGTGGTGTACGTCTTGTTTCCTATTCTCACACCCTCCAAATTGTACGCTAACCGAGCATTTTAAGTGCTCAGTAGGGCCACCAACGATGTTAGACAAGGCTCTATTTTATTGCATACAATGTTTACAATACTCATATAAAACTGTATTACCACCGCTTCTGTTGTTTGAATTTTTGTTTATTGTATCACTATTCAGTACACAATAAGTCTGCCAAGAAATCTATTTACAATTAATTTGTCAGCATTTACTGCATTCAGCTTTCAATTCTTTGCAAAATTCTCAGCTTAAAAAGTTATACAAACATTGAAAAACGTTTGAAAAACAAAATTCAATTCAAGTTTGATCTGGAAGTAGAGAAAAGAAAAGATTTCCTATCAAATTCTGCCAAAAGGGAAGTAAACTTTTAGTTAGGAGAATGTTAGCGAAAAATAACAATAAAAAAGTGATGCGTGGCACTAATAAATCTGAAAAGTTGAACCCTTTTGATGATTGGGTTGAATATAGGATTTGTTGGTTAAGAAAAAAGTGTTTGATGTGCAATTTTTCTCTCGACTAAAGCATTGACGTGTAAGATGTTTGCAGTTATATTACTAAACAAGGAGGTGGTCAATAAATGGTAGCTACACTTTATTTTATGTTATCTTCTTCTACTTCCAACTTATCTCTAAATTTTGACATAAGCCAAGCTTTCAGTTTGATGTATGCATAATGCATACCACCAGAGCCTCACACCTGAAATCACTTCTGAACCTATTAGAGAATTGACTTATTTTTCTTCAAAAGCCTTCATAATTGAATGCTGCGAATGTTCTGTAAAGTGCATCCGCCTCTTCTCTATTCTTATTCCTCAGCATATTTTTTGCTGGGCTCGAAAAAATTGAAGATCACCAGAGATACCATCGATAACAAGTCAAACGCAACGCTCGAACAGCAAATTTGAAGCGATGCAAAAGCGATGCAATAATCAAAGCGCGGCTTTTTTCAAGTGCCGAATAGTGAATGCATTGCTGTCAAAGAACAAATTGCAGAGGGATTGGACATGGATTGCACATGAATTACACAGTGGCACAAATACCACTTTAACCTAGAATAAGATAATGCTAAGTAATCACAGACTTTATGCTATTTGATCGCTATTATATGCCACTATTAACATGACAGCAAATAATACAACAGTTTGCATTTAGATCAAAATGTCAGATACCTTAATATACCAAACCTGTACAATACTTAACAATGCTCTGACTTATCTAATACTTTTCTTTCCATTTGACATATATTATTAATCTGTTCAATACATCTCACTTTTCTATAATACAGTCAAACCAAATAATATTTTACTCAAAAATTAGTTCTGTTTATCTTTTTTCTTTTGGCGATTGGACCAAAAAATATAGCTATAAATATAAATACATTCCTCAACTTTTGGTGACATCTTATTAAAAGTTTAATTTATTTGGTATTATAAGCCTTTACGCAATACATAAAATTGAAGATTATCGACATTATCCGAGTTGAAATTTAACTGATTAAAGTGTAAGAAAATTTTCTAGAAAGAACTGCATTAGACGAGAAATTTACAAAACGGATGCGCACTCTGTTTATTGATTGTGTCTTATTTTTATCAACTTAAGAGTTATCTGAGTGAATAAAAGTTTAGAACTGTAATAAAGCATGTTTACGGACTTTTTTCACATCCTTGTTTTGTCAATTATTTCTAATGCATTTTATTGAAGCTTTTATTTCTTATTTATCATATGTAGAGGTTATAAAGCATCAAGATTAGCAATTTGATTCTACTTTGCTCGAAAATTTATTTTTGGCACGTTTTTCTTTCTTAATCAACTTATATTATTCACTCGATTAACTAATTAATTCTAATTATGAGTCTCATTCACATCCATTTATACTATTTTGCAAAACATTAGCTAAAGATAACGTTTAAATTCAACAGTTTTATTATAATAAATGAAATTATTTGTGTAAATCAATTTTAAATTGTCATAAAGTATGAAAGTTTTGATTTGATGCTAACCAAGTGTTTTACAAAGAATGCTTGAACTGCGTTCGAGTCTATGATAAATGAATGAAACTATTGATTAGAAAGTTATTCTTAATGCTTAATACAAGTGTATGGGGCACACTATTGATTAAAAATAATTCGATCAGACTTTCAAGATTATAACACGAAACAGTTTATGGGAACAGACTTAGTCTTGAAGTGTTGATTACAAATATGATTATTGTGGTTGCGGAGTCGACCAATTTCAATAGTCAGTCAACATTCATTGATAAATAAACTAAACATTGACTTTATTAACCTATTATCAGAGTAATTGTTGAATGTCAAACAAACTATTGCTCAAAAAGTTCCTGAATAAACAAGTAGATTAGTTAACGCGATAAGTAACTGTATATTAATAAATGACTCACCAATCAATTGAAAATTACTGAATATGAAATAAATCCGTCGGTAAGACTAATATTGATACAAAGGTATTATTGAACACTTCAGTCAAGCCTTAAAACAGTCGAGTATGGATTGGGAACGACTGATAAATCAATTTATGTTAAGAAATGCATTCTATAATCAGATATGATAGTGAAATGCGACTATTTTTCACAAGACAGACAGTAAAGTACAAGATCGGTGAAAGCATAGCAAGACCTTCAGCAAAAAGATCAGAGTTGCTAAAGGTTTGCCGCCTGAGCCACCTTTGCTGAGCCACCTTTGCCGAGCCACCTTTGCGGCAGACGCTTACTTTTCATGACTATGATAGCGACTTTTACATTTTCTCTTATCATAACTTCATGCATAGTAAAAGCGCAAAAAGAAAAAAAGATTTCTTTGGCTAAAGGCTGTTAAGAGATTACACGCTAGAATGGACTCAACTCTATGGCAATAATGCTCGTACAGGTTTTAAGCATTTTTCTCTCCTTTTAACTTTTTGACGACTTCTCGACGGGTCAGCACAGGTCAGCGTCAGGCATCAAACATGAAGTCATTGAAAATAAGCCAAATATAACTTGAAACCAACATTAAAAAGTTTTAAACGCTGCGCATGAGTTGCATATAAGTATCGATATAAACATTCGGTAAAATGGGTCTCAAGATTATGATTTCTGTTGTCCCCCTCACAAAAATGTGATCTTTAAGGGCATTACGCCTTTAAGCAGGCGTTGAAATATTCAATCTCAAGACAGAGTGTGGCCTTCACTAAAACTTATGCCATAATGTGTGACTTAACGAATATATGTATATATATTTGAACTTTTAAACATTTTTTCTTCACTTTTATTACTTCGATAGCTTAAGTCTAAGAAAAATTGTCATTTGGTTTTGCTTTAATCCAAACAAATCGCTTTCCGACGGAGGGGTGTCATGACTCATGAACACACAGCTCAAGACATACACAGCTCAAGACACACACATTGCATCTGAAAATAAGTTGAATATAAGCGCAACAACTGCTGGAGTGAACATACATGAAAATGCAAGAATGTTCACAACCTAACCACCAACCGAATGGTGACCTTTGCAGGCAATGTCACCCAAAAATGCATTTGAACCTGAAATCCTGTGCAAAGTTGACTGAAATTAAAGCTTCGAATGGTTAATTGGACGCCAATTTCAATGAGCCACGACTCGATGATTTTCTTAATTAGAATAAGCTCTTTTGGTAGATCCAGCTCAACAACGAGTGGTCTCTCAAAGTGGCCGAAGGTTTGATTGAAGTGAAGAGTGGCAATTGAGAGGCTTATATGGTTGGATGCGTTTTTGTCAGCGAGTTTTAGTATAAACTTATGAACGCAATCCTGATCGAAGGACATGTCCTTGTGGTCCAAAGTTCTATCTGTTCAGCTCGTGGGTGGTCTTCTTCGATATTGACCAGAATTGACCAGAAAAACAAGTATATTTGCAATTTGATATACGAAATGAATTAGGTTTGCACTAAGTTTGAGAACTGGAAGAATATTGTTTAAAAATGGTTTTAAAGAAAATGTATTACTATACGGTTTGGACACCTGAATACGGGCTCATCAGTCAATGTTTTATTGTCAGCCCATTTAGCTTTTGTCCAAAGTCATTGAAAACGATTTTTTCACTGCAGGGAACTGACCATCGCTGAAAAACGTGGCATTTCTCATAAACAAAAACGTTTGGTAAACACAACAGGGTGTCAATGGTCTGGCCTTTTGTAAGAGATGTTTAAATCTATAAATCAGTGAAGAGTTAAAATCAGGCGTGGTATACATGCTATAAGTACTGGTTTGCTTATTGCTAACATTCACAGCAGGACTACTGAACAGTAATACCTATCCTTAAAAACTAGAAACACCAACTTCTTCAAACCAGAAATGAAAGAAACAACATCTAACAAAATAAAATCGTATGTTTTTACCTGGTCACACACACACGCACACACACAACACTCGCACACAACACTCGCACATACTGTGGCACATGTCAGTCAATCCCCTACTCTTTGCCTGATCTGTAAATACACTACTATTTACTTATTTTATGAAATATACCTGTTTAAGGAATTAAATGTTGAAACTTTATTTTGAATTTAATGACAAACAACATATGATGAGAGATTAACAGAAAAAGAGTTAAAAAGTGCATTTAATTTATCATTTGGGGCATAAATCTTGATTTACTATTGAATTTTCTCACGTTTTTATTTTAAAAACTTATTTTAAAAACTTATTTCCTCAATAATTCATTTCATTCTTAATGACTAATATGTTTAGATTAAAATATTTATTTTTAAGCTTAACATTTAAGAAAAACAATTTATATATTTTCAAGGGTTCAATCAATTATAATGCGTTACTTTTGTTGAGAAAAGTTAAGTTAAATCGATTGGTGGACGTTTTGTCGAGCAATGTATTGATTATAGTGAGACACATAAGGCTAGGATTGCATTACTTGCCTCGAGCCGCACAAAAAACATTAGTCCAAATGCCGCACACCGTAAATGTCACTTCACTGCATCTCACCTCCGACTACTTAGGGCTTCATTTGTGATGAAACAAACAATTGCAATTGTTTTCCTGCTGAGCTGCTAAGAATCAGCTGCAATCCATCTATTCTCGTGGATTCGTTAGCGATTCAAGACTTTAGTACAAGAGTTAGTGCTATACTAAGAATGCTTTTGTGGTTCGTGCAAACGAGAACAACATCTGCACCAGAAATACAGATACAAATTGCTTTGGGAGTCAGGGATTCCATCAGATAAAGGCTGGTTCAACAATCTTACCAATTTATAAGACCAAACACAAGTATGGCCACAACTGATCGCAGAAATACACTTCACTTTTCATCCCTTGTGGGTCGCGAGCAGAGAGAGAGAGAGAGAGAGAGAGAGAGAGAGAGAGAGAGAGAGAGAGAGAGACTAGAGGTTTAGTTTGTCTGTAAGATGAAGTTGTCGAAGAATTATACTAAATGTGAAATTGAAGTTAGAAAACAAATTGGAAGCGCACTTACATATAAATATAGAGATATATTTCGTGTTCCGAAAAGATTTTGGAGATTGAGAAATGGAAAACAAAACAAGTCATTCAATGAAAAAAGAAATAATGAAAAGCGCCGGCTTTCTTGAAAGCGGATCAATTGCTTTCATGTATATGAAAGTCTAATATTAGATATAATATGACTTCTAGTTATAGTTGTTCATAGAGCAAAATACACTCAACTCTTGTTAAAACTCAACTAATAAAAACATTTGATCTTGCTCAAAAGCTAAATCAATTACAAAAAGTCTTAAATCATTTCTAATAAAATCCTAAAAATGTATATTTTAATACTGGTTTATAGACTAATCTAGTTCTAAGCTGATACTTGAACTAATAATGATGAATAATGAGATATTCAAAAGATGTATGTATTGGTCTGTTTGGTGCCGTTGAGTCGTTTATAGTAATTAACTTATTTACGACTGGCACGGCTTCTGACAACATACTATCAATCTCTAAACAATTGTTCGCGTTTTTGCTGCAGCTCTGCTCTAAAGAATAGGTATTCAATACAAAGAAAGAACAAAATATGCGAATTATGTTTTTCAGGCATTAGAGAACCGCAAATGTATTTCATGAGAGGAGCCCTTATTTACTCGATGGGCTCTAACACTCTCTACTTTTCTTACTTAATACTCATATCAATGAAGGTCATTATTTTATTGAAAAGTTGCCTTCAATTAAAGTTTGAACAAGTGAAAGATAGACCGGTTTAATGCTATTGGCGTTCAAATGGCAAAAAGTGCACGAATTCATTACAACTATAAAACCCGTGAATATTGTTTTAATAGAGGTATTGAAGAGAGAAAAATTTGGTAGCACTTCATGTGATTGAGTGAAGAATGATTTCAATCTCTATTGTTTGTACCTGTATTGTTTGGTACAATATAAGATGACATAACCATCAAGCTATCATGAATAGGATTTTGCTACTGTTTTAATGATCGGTGGATGCATTGCAAAAGCTGATTGTTACTATTATTTCTTAGACACTAAACCAGTTAATAACTTTCAATCATCTATGAAGTTACGAAAAACAGCTTAT
The DNA here is from genome assembly GCA_018873245.2 of Archegozetes longisetosus. Taxonomy (NCBI): domain Eukaryota; kingdom Metazoa; phylum Arthropoda; class Arachnida; order Sarcoptiformes; family Trhypochthoniidae; genus Archegozetes; species Archegozetes longisetosus. Next base: position 11,108,080 of record JAEMBT020000007.1, read on the forward strand.
GTTAGCTTTAATTTGACGCAACTTTTTCTATTATTAGATTGTTTAATGGATTTTTATTAAATCGTTGTGCTTAATAGTTTCCTCTCTCGTTCAGATCATTACTGGTCTTTACTCTCACTAAAGATGATATTAATCTAAAGTATGTAAGAAAAAACGGTAATTTTCTATTAATTTGCTAATTTATATACAAATGAAGAGTAGTTCAGGTCAAAGTTCGTATCTATTATGTCATGTAATTTAATCTGACACAAGAATATAAAGAATCGAAAAGGAGTGATGTTTTAGTGCAATTAGTAAAACGCTCTAACTTATAATCAGAATCACAATCTTTGCGATCTTATCTCATTCTTCCTGTTTATTATACAGTTAATGAATATATGTGTACTTGAACTGTAAGTTGAAATGTAAAGATCGCTTCAACAGAGCGGCCAATGCAAAGAAGAAGAAGAAGAAGCAGAGGATTCAGAAGTATCGCATGCTTTAAATGCTTGAAAAAATGTGGTTTGTATCATGTGAAAAATTAAAAGATGATGGAATGTCTTAGCCGTTGACGGACCTCCTGCAGAGAAGGTGCATTGGATTGCAGGCCACCGGGACCGCCATCAAGAGGAGAAGTGTTCGATTGCCAAAAGGTGCAGCACTTATTCTTTTGGCGTATTGGAAATTTTGGTGAACCGCCTTCTCTTACCAAATGTAGTCATTGCGGCGGCAAAATAATTACAGGCGATGCTCAAGACAGTCCAAAATTTATGAGGTGTAATTATAGGCAGAAACACCCTTCCCCTCATGCCAGCTCTGGCCCGAAAAACTTACCAAATTCGAGCCCCTCTTTTAATATTTTAGCCCCTATTCCCACCTAAGCAAAAGCCGCCTCACTTTATAGTAAAGGCGGATAATTTTCAGCGAGAGCGCTAATTTCTTCAGCATTGCTGAACTACCAGAGATGATGCATCTATGTTTGAGACAGAAAAAGACTTACAGGTATTTTCATGTTGCAATACAATTGCCTTCTACTACACTTTCCAGCCCACAACTAACACTTGGCTTGAATCAAAATTGTAGCCTCGGGCTATTCATAACACCACAGGTGTAATAATAGCATTGTTTTAACGTGTAATCCGAAATTCTTTTATTTTTATTTTGCCAATTTTTCTTCCTTCCTTTCCTGGTCTCTTAAATAAGCGTTACCATCAGATTATATCCAATTGTTTTCTTAGTCGATCAATTTACTGTGTCCAAAGAGTCATGAGACACAAACTCTGATTAAGCGCTTTGGCAATACTGCACAAATTGATGATATTCTAGCTGAATACTGATTAATTTAGTTATGATATTAGGCGAACCGAGCTATGATAGAGTACTCTTTTTTTCTAACATTGTTTAAAGCGATTAAAAAATAAAGGAAAATAGCGTAGAGTAGAGCTGACACGAAGGAAGAGCATTAATATTATCACAAGAGCCTCAAATGAAATGTAATCAAGAAAGAGCGGCACACATGATAGGCGAAAATGTGCCGCAATAAGTTCACATAGCTTTAGGCTGACTTCACTTCTCATTTATATTGAAATTTAACTCTGCTCTCATTCCGGTCTGTGTGTGAGTGTTTGTGTGTTTGGGGCGAAAAATATTAATTTTTATTAATGGCCTTAAAAAGTTGCAGTTTGGAAATTAATTTACACGAAACGGAAGAAAAAAATTTTTTCAGCAGAGCGAAGAAGCAGAGCCTCCGAGCGGTTTTATAAAGTAGAAGCTCACTTATAAAATATATACAGCCATTAAAACTGATCTTTTTCTTTAGTGGGCAATTGTTGATGAGCAGAGCGGCGGTAGGTTTTGGGATAATTTGGTGCAGGCAGTATCAGTAGCTGATACTTACACAAAACAATGCCTTTAATGAACTAATTTCCAATTTATTTTACGAATTTCCGTTCAACTCTATATCATTAATCTTATTACTTCACTCTTGAGGGAGATATTATGCTTTCGTCTATTATTGTTACGGCAAAACCATATACACCAATCATTAGATTTAGGCCAACTATTACTTCTTTCAATTTGGCAAACTTTCACTAATCACTTCGAATTAATGCTGAGTTAATCGAATTGAACAAAATTAATCAGATGTTTATCAGAGGCATTATTTGTCTGTTTTGAAAAGTTTCTTATCTGGCAGACTGACATAAGAAGCAGTTTATTTGGTTTGCAGAACCTTATCAAAGATATGTCATATAATAAATGTTAAAAAATGATTTTTATTTAATACATGAATTTATGCTATCATTTATAATTACAGTGACACATGTGTCTCAATGGGAGGGTTCGAAAATTCCTCAGATATTTCAAATAGCAAACAATATTTACCATTTCACTCAACTGATGATAATCTGTTTTACGAGAATTCAATTCAGCTTTAATAATTGATAATGTAATCCACCTCTTATTGAATGAATAATTTGATAGCACATTTATTTTCATGTCGCATCAAATGAAAAATAAATTTCTAATAAGTTTAGTTTTGCTAAAACTTAATTTGATTTTGAAAAAAAATTCTAATCTGTTTTATATCAAATGGTATGATTTGTAACACAATCAGAGTGTTGTGCTGCGAAATTTCGCATAAAATTGACTAATTTAATAAAGCCTAAGGAAAATAAATGAGTTTTGAAAGATTAACACTGATTAGGGTTTATAAGCATGCTTCCCATTTAGTAGACTTTATAACTTGTCATTTTAGCTCAGTAAGATTAAGAACAGTTAAAATTCAAGTTCAACATTTTTTAAATATTTTGATAATATAAATAAGAGCAGTGCGTCACATGTTGGATACCACTAATAAAATAATAACAATAATTTTACACAATTATAAAATTCTTTTTTCTATAGCTTTTTGTGAATCAATTGATATATAAGCAAATCATAACTAAAGTTAATTGAAAAGTCTGCTAAAGTAGATTTGATAAAAATTAGAAGAAAATCGGGAATGGCTTATTTAAGTAGTTGTCTGTATTGTTCAGCCCAATCATTAGTGTCTGCCTAAGTTGATTTAAGTTGATGTACTGTAGTTTCTTTTATTGTTATGATTCAATTGTTAAAATCTAAAGTTGTCGATAAATGCTTTGGACAACTGAATTATTTGATTCTAAATTGTAACAGTCGAATTTGGCACCAAAAAAATCGGCTACGTACCGTATCCAAAAGCTACACAATCAAAATTAATTTATCGCTTAAATAAAAAGTCATTAATTAATTACAGTTTGAGTTTTTCGTAGCTTTATATGCTTTTGTATTAAAGAATAAGTGAAAAGTTACAGTTCTTACGACTAGACTGAAGCTCTCATTATAAAAAGGTTTACTTCATCGAGATATCGCTGTAATATTCAGAAATAATTCTTGGAATTATTCGGAGAACGCCCTAAAGATAAGAATTAAAGTGATTATTGAAAAATTCATTTCAATTTGATATGAATTGAAAGTATTGTTCACATAATACTCTAATTACAGTTCGCATTCGATCACTTGAGTCTGTAATTTGGTAAAGAATTTGCGCTATTGCTGTCATTATCTATTATTTTGACTCAGCCACTAATTTGAGAAATCTTGCTATCATTCAATTGATTTTCTCATCAATTACTATTTGACAAATTTGAAATTTGAAATTGGAATTTTGTATCATCTTTCACTATAATCTGAAAAATGCAATGAGAATCCAGTTTACAAATGAAATGCAATTAACAAATTGAGTTTCTTTACAAATAAAATAAGGAAAACATAGTTGAAAGAAATATTCGAAACATCCTAAGTGTTCAAAAGAGTTCAATTTGAAAGAATGAATTGGAAAGAAAGCCATTATAAGAATGTGCATTACTTTAGTTGATGTGATTTATTTAGAATATAACTTAAATCAAAAGCAGTCAATGTTTTGAAAGTACTTATCAATAAAGTTGCTCTGATTTGCATTTGTATCTTTAGACCCCACTTAACATCTGCGCCCAATTCCATCAGCATTTAGAGTATCGCTTTCTACCACTTATAAATTCATGCCTCGTATTGAAACTCACAGATTTGGTTTGGGCTTAATTACCAGAGCTTTCGATTTGCATTGAAAAATTCTGTATTAATGTTTCGCATTGACTGTTAATATTTCCGTTTTATAATAAACTAAATCATTTGGATTCAAGTCCATATCGCGGATCAGTATAAGTTAGTTATAATGAAATAAGTGATAATACGCATAAAAAATTTGAAAAGTGCTTCAAACAAATCTTGCTCGTAAATGGCAATAATAGGGTTTTGCAATTTGTATCCCATTGAGCTTCTTATGACACACTAGTTTTTATTGTAGTTATAATAGCAAAACAACGCCCTTAATGTGATTTCATAAAAACATCCATTGCCTACCGCATAGACTCTTCAAATATATAAATGAAAAGTTAAACTAAATATTTAGTGTGATTCGCTTTTAGTTAACACAATATCATAATTTAGTTGCAACGTATCTTTCACTCCCAATATAGCAACATGAAAAATAAAGTAAACCATGCGTATCACACATGAAAAGTGTGATTGTTGTCCACCTGCTCTTTGGCATTAACTTTTGCGTTACCAATTGCTACCAGTTTGAGGCCTCTATAACTGGCAAGCAATTCATATTTATGAGTAGGACTACCCTTCTGCTCGTTCTAGCCTTTCTTTCCCTCTAATGTTACATTTGCTTAATTCACAATCGAGAGTAACTATTTGCTACTTTGCGAGTGATTTAGTATTACATACAATCTGCTTTCGTATTCAACATTTTTCCTTAATTTTTGCAATAAATTTAATTTAATGTTCATTACTTTAGTGGAAAAACTAGTTTTCGGCCGCATAGCATTCAATCAATATTTGATTTTTTCTGCATGTAAGATGATTGCTATATCTTTGAATATTTTCAGAAATCATCTTAATGATAGTGTGAAATGTAATAACAATGAATTTGAATTGAATAATTAGAAAGAAAAGTACTTATCGTGAATAGTCAGTAGTGAGAAATGGCGTTGTTGACGTTATTTTGATTTGGTTTCAGTGCATCAGAGCTTGCTTTAAATCAGATTAATATTATCACCATTTAATGTACGTTTCGTGTTGAACTGATGATACATACAAAGTGCTGCAACTCTTTGTATATACGTTCATAATTGCCCCTTTTGGCAACTTTCAATTCTGATTGCAATTTGTGAGTCTAACTGTAATGCGAGTCATTATTATTATTGCAAAATGCCATAAATGCGACACACTATGACTGTTTTCATTCCTATTTCTTTCTGACGACTAATCTCTTAGTCTGTCTCTCATTGCATTCTCCAAAAGCAAAAAACTAAATGGTGTACCACTAACAGTAATTGTGTATACACTTAATGATAAACTAACGAAAGATCTTAGTATTTGTCCATTTAGTAGGAGAGAGAGAGAGAGAGAGAGAGAGAGAGAGCTATGGAGAGAGCCCCACTTTAAATCATCGTATTATGCATTAGTAATAATAGCATTAAAGATAATGGCATTCTTTCAGTTATAATAACAATATTAATGGCGCCTCTGCTAATTTTACCGAAAACATTAACACATTGAGTAGCAAATCAGCGCAATCGCTGCCCAACCATTTCTATAACGATTGTGTACTTATTAGGAAAACTCAGTTATTTCTAGTTTTGTTACGCAATTGGGATTTTACATTCGACAAAATTAGATTTAATACAGTATTAAGTGATTAGTATTGAGCATTAACTCCGACAGTCAGAGCGCATATCTAAGAAAATAGTCTTCAATGGTAATAATGATCGTGTTCATCAGCTCTTGTTTGTGTTACACCTTTAAGGCATGAAAGTGTGGTTTCACATTTATTTTGCCTCTTTTAATAGCCAATAACTACACGAGCAAAGTATCAAATGATTCTCTAGATAGTAATTAGCCATAAGTGGCCCTAAGTGTCTAATATATTGTCCATTTGAGTGAACAATTGAGCTCTCGTTTTATTGCTTTGAGCTAAAATCAATGATTGTTTTGCTACTATACTGACTGACTAACTATACTGTTCACTAGAGTAGAGTTTATAAAATATATCAATACAATAATTCGTTGCAACCTATTCCGGGAGAGAAACTAACTTTTACTACAATCTGATCTAATATTTACTCATTTGAGTTGAGGGCATTCGGTTGGAAAAGTAGTTACTATTTTTTAGCCTAGACAACAATCCCTAATTTATTGGCAGATCTTTCGCCCCTATTATTATTAATTCTGCCACAACAACATTATCGTCTAAAATATTACAGAATAGCACATAAGCAGTAGTCGAAAGAATACTCCATTGGAAAACATTGACAGATATCCACACCCTCGTGATAACTCCTCCACATTGATCGTCGCAGAGTCACACTTTACTTACAAAACTATATTAAGTTCATTCTTCCTATTCTCTTCTCTCACGGCTTTTATGATATATCACCACATCTGCAATCAAATTGAGTACTTCTATCAAATATATGATTGTTTCAGGAAAAAAAATTATCTGAATTAATGTATTTTCGTAAAAGAAAATGAAACTAATTTATATTTCTGTAAAGTTTGATATTTATTCAATGAGAGAAAGCTATCAATGATGGATAACTTCTAAAGAATATTCAAGTTGTAGTCAAACTAATTCGATAAATAACTATTTTTACATTTGTTAAAACCAAACCGAAGCGTATGATTGCTTTGCTAAAGGCTATACAAACTATGAACATGAATAATATATTACATGATAATAATGATAATAATGTATGAAATTAAATCTCGATTAAGATTAGTCATATTTTTTAGCCAAACTCTGGTTTCATAAGGACAGAATAAAACAGAGATCTATTCTATGATAATTTGCTCTACAAAAAAGCTCAAATTCTAGATATCATCAAAAACCAAAGAACATAAATCATGTGAGGAGTCCATGAATTTATGTATGCAGTGATTGAGTGCATTATGAGAAGATAAAAATAGCGTATCATAAAATCGCGTTAACTTATTATTATTATATTGCGTATTCATTGAGTATATACTCAATTTGGTAACATTGATGATAACATTTTAGAGATGCAACACTAACTGCATCACTAACTTCATGATAGAGCGTCGAGTTGTGAAGCGCAATGCAATGATGCAAATTCTCAATAGAGTCAACGTATACTTCTATATGATTGAAATGATTGTGTGGAACACGTGAAATGAAAAATAATATTATTAATATTAATAGCGTAACGAAAAAAGGAGATGCATCAAAATCACTATGCAAGCGATGTGTTAGCGTACATCAGTTGTGGACCTAATTTATATGCATACAAAACAAAAGAGGCTTAAAATTGGTAAATGCAAAACTTGTAGAACACAATAGTTATAGCTATAGCTATGCTAATGCCTAAATGCTAATTCTCCTATTGCACTGCTTATAGACAGCGCGCACACACATACACACTAACACTAAGCTTTACTTTCATGTAAGTGTGTGTCTGTGATGCTAATTTGCGAACTATAATAAGAAGCTGTCATTCACTTTGATGTCTGTGATGCGCTGTTGAAATTAGTTTTCTAACGCTCTCTCTCTCTCTCTCTCTCTCTCTCTCTCTCTCTCTCTCTCTCACGTAATACTGGTGAATAATATAAAACATTTTATAATATTATGTTATGCCTGAACCTCTCTATGCTTTTTATACTTGTTATGATGGGAAAAAGCCTGTTTTATATTTGAAATTTTTGACAGGATTAACGTTAGTTAGACTTACTTTTCTCTATGTAATGCTCTGTGTGTGACCAACTTTTTATGTTTCGCTAGTCTTCGAAGAATGCTAACTATAAAGTTGTTTTAAAGTAGATTTATATACCTGTAGTTCAGAAAATTTTCAAATATCAAAACTTGGTTTTCTGGCATAATCGTCACGATTAACGCATTGAAATGTCAATTATGAAAAACTGTTTCGAAGTATTTATTGCTTGTAAATTAGGGTCAGAATATATTTCTTTTAATATTGATATCATGAAAAAGAGGTGCAAAAAATTGTTTAAAAAATTTGTCAGAAAGAGAAATATTTTTAGCTTAAAAAATAAAATACGGGAAAATGTTTATTGCAGGAGGCGTTAAATTGATAGCCAAACTCAGTAAAGGAGTCCAGGTTTGCCAAATGCCTTCTCAACATGAATTGATTTATATTTTTCAGCATAATTTACAAGAAATTCATACGACAAATAATTTTTCGCTAATTATAACATTTAAATTCATATGAGTTATGCTTTGAAAACTAGTATTTTTGACGCATTCAATTTAACAATTATATTATTTTCGTGAAAATCATCTAAGAATATATTCAATCGTTCACATCAACGAACTTTAATTCATGATCAATATTGTTGAAAATCACGCTCACTGTGGACTTATCTTAAAGCTACTGCAGGTATATATTCCGAGGTTAAATTTTACCCCAATTCAACCTCATGATATATTGTTAATGAGCGTGATTTCCAATAATATCAACAGTAAGTAGTTTCTTTGTAGAATAGTCAAAATCAAAACGCAACTTACAAAGAACTGAATCTTATTAAGGAGCCAACTAAATTATAGTTTTTATTGGTTAAAACTTTTCAACTTAATAAGTATCGGATTACGGCTCAAAGAGATTTGATTATACGAATGCAAGCTGAATGCAGTACAGCGAATTTCACAGATAAAAGTTGAAGAATTGTGCATGATTTACATGGAGTAACCAAACTTTATAAACTATTAAATTGGTTGCTGCAACACATAAGCCTAAACATTAGCCTCTTGTTAAATTTGAACACTTGAACCCAATAAAACTAAGCGCTGAGCCGTCAGTTTTACAATTTTAAAAAGCCGTTCTGTCTTTCTATTGTCAAAGTGAAAGAGATTTAGTATATAAAAAATACTGTGAATGTGATAGAAAATAGAAATAATAAGAGACTCGTGCAGAGGATTTATTTGACTTGACTCGTTTAGCTTTATTGTTAAATTTGAAAAATAACTGAAATATATTTGACAGCATGTAATGACATGACAACAAACATTCTGATGAATTACAATAAGTGATATTTTACTAAAAAGTAATTTATAAATAAAATCATATAGTTTCGTTACTAAACCGTAAAATTGAAATTGACACTTTTCACAGAGTAATCACAAAGTATTTAGCTTGAAATGGATGAGCATTAATGCTATTCATTTATTTTAGTGTATTCGTCAAATATTTAAGACCTGAGAAAGCACTTCGAAAATTCATATCTGCGTGAAACGACATTTTAATTTCAATAGTTTGTTTGTGAAATATATGTCACTAATTGCGAGCATAGATGACATTTATTTTTTCTACGCTATCATCTTTGCTGATAATTACATATTTGACATTCATTTGCACGAAGACTAGAAAAGATGTTAAGAAAAAGTGGGAGTTTTCAATGTGTCGCAAGTGTTGCGATGAAAGGGCTGGGAATTAAGTGAACAGTTGTGAAAATGACGTTTAGTAGAACTGTGAGGTAACATCTTAATTTGTTCGTTTTTTCCTGACTCCTGCCCCTATAAGTTAGTGCTTTGACACTTACCTAATTGTTATTGCTTTAATTTCTATTCTGGCGCACCGAACACTTATAATTAAGGGGTGAATTCACTCAATTCAGACCAGCTATTGCTCAGTAATAACAGGCATTATTGCAAAACATCAGTCTTATAATTAAGACATTTGGTATCGAATTTATAAGTTATTCTTTCCCTAACCGGGAGCTATTCATGGATATAAGCTATAAATACAAGGAAGTCATTCAACGTAAAAATTCAATAATATTCAACATAAAAACTCAATAATATTGAATAATATTCAATTAAATAAAAAGTCGTATTTTTCAGATAATTCGTTTTTTGGCTTCAAACTAATTATTTTAGTCCTGAGAGCTGCTCAATAAGCATAATCGTGATCGCGCTAATGGTTAAAATGTGATCAAACAGTTGTGTTGAGTTGTTTTATCGAAGAACACATGAAACGATCGCACTTTTAATGACGACCATTTTATTTATGTTTATAAAATTCATGAAATCACTATAAGTCAAAGTTAATAAATGATTTCTAAGACCAAAAGTAATATTTTATAATATTTGTCTTATAAGATAAAAAGTGCGAACTCATAGCTAACAGTTATTAATAAAAGTGATTATAGTTTAAATTCATAAGAAAGTTGTTGTTTTATACCTCACCTCTTCATTATTTGACTTTATATAGATAATAAAACTGCACAATCTATCATTTTAATCTTATAATAAGCTAACACTATTTGTCGTGAGGCCAATACGAATTTTCAAGATGCTAAACCTCAAGCATTAGACTTATATTTGTGTTATCAAATTGCTCTGGTAGTGGCTTTCCTTTTAGGCTTGTCATCTTGGAAAGTACCTCAAGTCATCAAGTGTTCACTGATTAACAGTATTCTCTTATTTTCCTTAAAGAATTTAGAAATTCGCCCAATAGTTTGACTGAGTAATTTGAAGGAAACCTATATATGATTGAAATAAAACGTTTAGAAATATTAATAATTATAATGGTTGCTAATTTGCCGCTTATATGTGGCACAATTATTCCAATTATTCCTCAACTTAATAAACGATAAGAAAATCAATATTTAATAATGTGACCATATTTCAGGCAAAGAATAAAATTTAATTTAATGGACAAATAGCATAACATAATAAATAAAATCTGATGACAACAGCTCTGAAATTGTCATATGCAGAATGTGTGTATCTCTCAGTAGAAGTTTGCCAAAAACTTTTGGTGTTCACATAATTTCAATGTTCACTAATGAGCCAACGAGCTGTCATTTTGGTCTGTGCTTATGATAAAGTTAATGTCAGCATTTCTCCTGTTGATATATGAAATGCAATTTCTATGAAAATCAGTGTTTGCTTTTGGCTGCAAATACAGTAGTGTTACAATTAGGCTATTTTGCCAAAACCGCAGCTGTTAGACAAACCTGTCTCTAATTCAATAAAATATAAGTTCAAACTAGGATTATGTCCATAACTTCAAGTTTAAAAACTCAGCTATACAACAAAAAATTTAATTTAATAATATCTATTCTGTTATATTTTTATTATAATTATATCAATACTTCTGTTAAAATGATGGAATTGTCTTTTGGAAACTTTTAGTCAAGTTTAATGTGGATTATAGCTAGTCGTTAACAGTTAAATCACTGCTTCCATCATATGTCTTCCAACAATTTATCGATAGTCCAAAAATAGATAATTAATATCATATAAGTTTATAAATGATGATTAGTTGAAAAATTGAAAACAACTTTTATTGAGAACAAAAAACAAGCAAAGGAAATAAGTTGGCATAGACTGAGTGGTAGATGAACTGTTAGGAAATATTTGACAACATGTTCGTGTGTTTATTTAAATACTTATATTGTTTCGTGTAATTGATGAATGAGTTGTTTCATACAAAACCAATTCCCCTCTTATTTGATCGTTAAGCCGATTTGCAATGTTGCAGATTAAGTGGCGTTTGCCGGTTAGTTCGCCAAATTGGGATTATTGTAGTATTACCTAAGGTTTAGTATAGTATACCACTTGATTTCCCCATCTCTTCATTATAATGTAATCGGTTTTACAGTTGAAAAGCTGTGCAAAATATACAGTTATAAATGAATGCATTGCGCACCTCTTATCTATTATAAACTTGATGTTCAGTCAAAGGCATCGATGTGTTTATATAATAAGAAAGCTCTATAAAAATACATTATTTTTTACACATCTGTTTCAGAATCATTCAAACAAAGCTAACAATTGACAAATAGCTTAATTTTGATTTTTTATATTTTCTAAAAGTAAGAACCGCTCAAACTAATAAATCTTAACTAATTTTGAAAATTATGATGAATAATTTAGTTGCTCTTAAATAAATAGTTTCATTCCTACAACTTATATATACTTAAAAAGATGATAATTGCATTTTTTTCAAAAGTATTATAAAAGCGCAAATTCTTAAGTGCGCAGACATTAAATTTCTAAAAAACTTAATATGAAACCGCGAACTAACAAAACCTACGCTTTGGTTGCAAATGCAGCTAAAATTGAAGCTAAGACTATGTAATGTGGATATTATGTAAAATATAGTTTTAAGAAAATATATTAATGGGCCATTAGTGGAGGAAACAGTACACTCCTAAGCAGTTTACAGTAGCATTTATGAAGTTTTGTTACCACACAGTATAATATAATATAATGGCTTATGTAAGACTTGAATAAATAGAAAACTGTAGTTTTCGTTGGCGGAGGGGGCCTTAAAACTATGGTTTTCGTTGGTGGAGGGGTCTTAACTGGAGGGGTCTTAAGTGAAGAAGAGGGATGAACAAGAGGGCAAATACTGGCATTAATATAGTATAACTCAGTGAACAGCCTTTACTATTATTAAAGAGTTTGGGATATATTGTCCTGGTTTTGGGTGTCAGCTGGTGTTGTGTTCACAACTATACGTTCACTGTTGGCAGTAATGGCTCTGTCAATATTTCGCGTCTTCAGTCTTGAGTTTAGGAAGACTTGCATATCATCCTATTGTTAGTATTGAGCGATAGTATAACAAAACTGATGACTTGCTGCACAAGAGAAGACAGAGTTCGGCTAAACAAATCCCAACTGCTTCTATAATCAGAGCAGTGGTGCCTGGATTTACAAAACGGATTTGAAGCCAGAAAGAAATGACTGGAGGATTACTGCGAGGAAATTGCAAACAATCTGGCGGAGCACCAAATGGGCTTATTCTACATTAGAACTGATTGAATGCGAATAGTATTGCCAACCGATTGGCTATAGGTTGTAATGATAGAGCATTAAGTGATGGCCAATTCCTTTTGACTGAACCATTAGCTTTTGCATTGGATGCGAACTAAACGATAAAAGTGGAGATATATTTATTTAACTTAACGTCACGATTGACATTCAGGCAATACAGCCTATACTCACATATTAGACAAACAACTGTGAAACAAGTCTATTGAGCAAATCTAAATGATGACAATAATTTCCTAGTAGTGAACAATATATTGAGTTTGAAAATCCTGGATACAAGTCTACTTATAAACTGATACATCCCGTTTCGCCTGATTATCAACTCTTGCAGTTAATCTAATTATTTGGAACTGCATCCAGATTTCTTAAATTATTTGCAAATTTTAACTTTAATCTCTAAAACCAAATTCATTCTACAATTTATGGCACTTTATTTGATAACTCTATTATGATTCTGAATCTGAAAACTTGGCCATTAGGATATAATCTAGAAGAGCAATATAAATAGCGTCAAACATATTATTGCATATCTCAAATGCTTCTCTACAAATGTGTATAACAAAGAAAGGTCTTAATGTGAAATCTTGCATAATAGTGATATCATGATTTGCTATCATAATGCATCTGCATCTTCCTCTTCAATGATACAGTTGAGTAGAAAGTGAGCCACACTTAGCCTGTTTGCCATTTTGACGTCTTCAGTTAGGCATAGAATAGGGGCGGCACATCTCAGGCACATTTCAGGCACATCTGACTCTCACATCTCTCTACTGTTTGAAAACTGAAAGGTTTAGTTCTACAATTCAGTGATTCAATTTCACGGACCAGTTGTGTAATGTATAATACACTACGCGTTTTAAGCTATACTACAAGACATTTTCTGTTATATACCGCGCTTTCAGTTTATATAACTCACTACAAAAGCCCATAATATTTAGTGCACTAAAAACCTATTATAAATGTGTAAGTAAGCAAAGCTTTAGCAGAGAAAAAACAATATCAGTTTATTTGCATTTAATATATTCGCGATCACGCCACACTTCTCCTATTTTCAATATGCAAAATTCATACTTCACTTACTTATACTCACAAATTTTTATGAAGACTCATCATTCTAGCCATTAGCGACAATGCGTGTGGTCCATTCGGGCCTCAGCCACACTTTGATTAGAATTTTTATATTGTTCATGCCATCAAAGTATAGCTTATAATATATTATATACCGTAAACATTAATATACAGTAACTTAGAGTGAAGTAACTTAACTTTTATACCGACACCAAAGCCCAACTGGTATTTCATTCTCTTTTCAATGTTTGCGTGTGCATGTCTTGTGTGTGTGTGTGTGTGTGTGTGTGTTGTATGGATCAAAAGATTATTGTTTCCCCAATCATCCAACTATTATAAGAGCGTTTCGCTTCTGAACCTTTTTTTAAAATAAAGTTCAACTAAAGTCACAGTAGTAGTCATGTCGTGAGTAATATCAAAAACTATTCACTCCACTGAACACTTTTCTGATACTTAGTTCCGATAAAACCGATCGGTTATCCGAAACTAATTATTTTAATAAGCGTTCAAATATTTCTACTGTTCTCGAAGAATATTTTTTATAATATTGAAGAAAATGCTGAGAAAATGAAGAGAAAAAAGTTGTGACAGTACCTAAATTTAGCATAAATAGTCGATTTATCTTTAGGTAATTTTGTTTTATTTGTTTAACAGAAAACAACAAACCGATAGCCGGCATTGTTTTAACTCTGAAAAGGTTTATCTAAATCTGATTGTGTAATTTGATTAATACTATTTTGGAGATAATGGCCTAAAGGAAATGAATATAATTAGTGATAAGCATTTTTGATTTGCAGTAAATTAAAACACAGCAAAACAGATGATAATAATAAAAACTAGAAAATCCATTAAACAAAAAGTTAGTGCAGAAAATAGCCAAACGATTACTGTAATCATGAGAAGACAATGAAAACGATATGTCACGATTCTTTGGTGTGCATGCCTTCAAAAGATAATATTGTGGACCATTGCATGCTGTCATTAGCAACTCACCGATGCCACTAATGCCAATTAATATGCGTTCAGTGTATCTCATTTGCAATTATATATTCTCTTTCTTCTACTCAATGGGTGATAGTAGGCATTGATTGTGGTCGCGGTCATTGATTGGGATCGGGAAAGCAATCAGTGGATCTGCATTTTTATATAACAAAATTTATTCGAACAAATCAGTGGCTATGAAAAGAGCGCTTTTTAATTAGGCTAATGAAATATACATAATTAATTCATGTACTCACATATCATAACTATTATACTGTATAAGAGCGAGTATATGATATGCATGTCAATGATATGAAGCAATTAGTGAGACAGCAGCTGCTCCTCAGCACCACTATTCAGATTATCATTAGCATTAGCTTTAGCCGAATCGCTATGGCTATTGATGAGCATTACGTGTGCGATACATGAAACACGGGCTATCGTTGATGATGGAAACAACACATGAAGAATGAATTATTTTATATGATAGTAGCAACATATTTAGGTATTTTCATAATTTATAATAAGACATTAGAATTGCTCCAAGTCTCTTATAATTACTATAATCTATTTCATGGCCTTTAAGAGTTATTTCTAATTTTTAAGAGATTTTTTACATTTTTCAAGAATATATAATTATCCATGCATCGCTCTTTCAATTAAGTCTCCCAATAGAACGTAAGGATTAAATAGAAGGTGACCACATTTTAATACTAATTCGCCTCAAGCCATACAAACTAATTAAGTTAATTGAGGAATAGCGGCAGCTTTTATATTATTCACAGAATATGTGGTGGCACTCAATTTTAACATTTTTTATGTTTGCACTGCTTAAGAGGTGCAATAAGTACAACAGTTAATAAATGCTTTGAGGAGACGATGAATTAAACGCCCAAATTTTAATTATAGAAAATTTTCTTATTATAAAAGTGGTCATTGTATTAAAGGATTGAAAATTTGTGGTTTTATGTCTCTCACTGTTGTTCAGTACAAACTATAACAAACAAATGCTAGCTCTTGGGGCACAACTTTCAGTTCCCAACATTAGGTAAGAAAATCTAAAATATTCTCGTGTTGCGTGTCAAACAATAGTTTTTCTGACTGATAATTCTCACACATAGCAAAGTTTATGGATCTATTGTATTCGTTCATCTCAGTAGTGATAATAGGATCGCAACTATTTCTTGGCTTCCAATCTAACGATAGATCGGTAGAAAAGGAAGAAGAAAAGGAAGAAAAAATTGAGAAGAAAAAAATATAGTTATTTTTGCGAGGAAATAAGCGTCAAGTTTAAGCTTTTATATGTTTTTAGAAAAGAAAGTTTTTTTGCATTGGTATTGGAAAGAAGGATGCATTGAATCAATGTGTGTGTGCTGTGTGTGTGTGTGTGTGTGTGTTATGTGTTGTTCATTAAAGCATGTAATTTGCACACTTAATTTTTGGCAATGCCTCTATTTTCATAATACCATTTTTCTATATATATAAAGCCAATCTTAAGGCCACACAGGTAGAGAAAATATTAGCGCCCCACAAGGGGAATCATAACGCCTTGCAATATAACCGGCGACTACGACTACGTGATAAATTTTTCAGCAACAATACCTTTTACTACATATTATGCACACATGCATACAAACATACCTCTAACTGCAAAAATGATTTTTCTATTCTTCAATTGAAAATGTTTTCAGAACCAACACATTGAGATCCATCTAAGGTATGAATGTGTGTATATATGTTATGTGTCATTGTCACGTAATGACAGAGTTTGCAGAGAAAATTACTCTAATTATATGTAATGCCTTGGCTCATATTATTGACGATTGATGTGTTGTTACATAACTTTAGGATAAGAGAGAGGAAGAAAATAATGTGTAATTCAAAAGCAAAAAATAGTTTTTGAGATTGTACTTGCAGGCTATAGCTCTGTTTGAAGCCCTCTCTAATAATAATGAAAAAAATATGTATTGACGTATTGCTATTGTACTGAAAAACTGCTAAAATCATTTTCGTGAGGAATTTCAACTAACTGTATGAATAGCTCTCATCAATACATGCAGTCTATAGCATTCAATGTGAAAATTGTGTAAAATGCGAAAATTGGCCAATTTGTGCTCTCCAATTATATAATTAATTTTTATTATCCTCACATTTTATGACTTACCGTATGTGTTGTCGCACTCAATACCTGCTATACTCTCTCTGCCTTTAGGGCTCATACAATCTGGAAGCACACAATCGTAGCAGACAATCCTAGCACACAATCCTAGCACACAATCCTAGCCCTCTATTTCAATATACAAACAATTGATTATTCTTGCAGCGTAGAGTAATTTCAAATTGACCACAATTTGCTATTATAGTGCGGTTCCACACCTTTTTGTCATTCAAACTCATTAGTGGATAAAATGTTTTTCAAAGCAACAAAAAATATTCATGAATTAGTATTTTTCTATTCAGGTGTGTAATAATGAATTAAAATGCAATCATAATAGTATTCAAGTTTATTATATACAGAATAAAAGCAAATTATAAATTACAGACTCACTTCATTTAAGACTAGATATGTTTTCTAAAATATAAAGTTATCGGAATAGCATTAAGTATTAAATACTGCATAAATCAGATTTATAGACAAATAATTATAACTTTCATAGATATGGACTAATTGCAAGTTTCAAACTGTTCGGACGTATTTCCGTTCAATGAGATACTAATGATTTGTTTTTGAAAAAATGTGTAAAGTGTACAGAAAAGCGCAAATAATCTGTAAAGTAATGGCAATTGCATGATGCCCGAGCTGCGCCCAAATGCATGTTTCAGTAGAATTTGTATTACTTAAAATGTGTATAAAAGAGAAGTCAAATTATTATTAATATGAATTGAATAGAAAACTGCAAACACATATACAGTGACCTGCGCCTTATTTCCTTTTTCATAAATGCCTTAATGACTTGTAAAGCTGAGAAAAACTATTTGGCAACAATTTGCACGCATAATATTGTTAGCGTAAGGTATGAACTATTTGTTAGCTTAGATATTTTTTTCTACTAAATTGAATTGTACTTTGGGTGTAGTGGATGTCATCTCTATAATGCTGTAAAGGTATGAAAATTGCCAGTAAAGCTAATATAGATTTCAATTACTGACTACTTTTGAAAGCATAAATCATTTTTGCCAATCCATGAGTATTACTATTAAATGTAGTCAATAAATCTGTTTTAGATGATATTCTGTTTTTTTACTGCATAAAAAATTCAATATTTATGAATAGAAATAGTAAGAAAAAAATACTTTCTTCTAATAAAAGGATTGAAATGGTCAATATTACTAACAGTGGACTGTATTGAATCGCTTAAGAATTGCCATCTTTTTCTCAATCGGTGATGCATTTATGAGTGCGAAATATGGGAGACAAATTGCATTTATATATGATTTTAAGATTAAGGATTTTTGAAGACCACCCAAAGAGGTCTGATGGAAATTTTGGAAAAGGATGCAATGTTTGGTAGAAATATTGTTTGGCCATTTAGGGGGCTGTAAACAATTAAGTTAACTTTACATTTGGCGCTTAGTAAAAAAGGTTACAATGGATTTAAAAAGACTATAAAAGACACTTTTCAACATTTTTCACGGGATCAGCTAAGGTTCAAGTCCTGATATTAAGGATGTAAAGAAGTCTGGAGACTTCGAGTCAGAAAACCTGATCAAAAAAGTTGTAATAAGTGTATAAGTGCTGTAAAAATGTTCGACAGACTAACTGAAAGTTTTGCAGTGCGACTCGCAATTGTCGCACTACTCAAAAACAAGACCTTTTTTAGGACGTTTTATTACTAAAAGGTTTTTAATTTAGAAAAAACCGAGAGGCCAACCATTCGCTCTTTTTATGACAATTTCCAATAATCATTAAGTTATTAATTGAATGCTTCAAATGTTCTCACACTTATCGAGAGTTAGAGTGAAAATCAGTTTCTCACAACTAATTATAATTAGTGATCAAACTAATAAAAGCGTTGGATGGCAGCCACAAATCCTTCACACAAGACAAGATTTTTTAATATATACAGACTACATATATATATATATATATATGTATATCTCTGTACGTATACATGTATATATATACATCTATTTCTCTATATATTGAAAACTTCGTCATAATAGGGATAGCAATGGGACTCGTTATCATTGGGTGGCACATAAGCTTCACATTTGAACTGATGATAACGAATATATTTTCCGATGTCTATATCAATCGGTGGATGGCCTGACGCCAAAGCTTTTACAACACGCCATTGGGTTTTCATCTTATCATTAGGCTTAGGCGCCAGTGTCGGCAAATTTTTATTAGGAACCACTTTTACTAATACTAATATCCCACCACAATCAGGTCAAGTGTTCCACAACCTGTTTTATCCCTCCTCTCAACTTGTCAACTATCACGTGCAATCCTCTTGCTATCATATCGTCAGTCGTCATGTCTTACAGTTGATGGAAATGATAATTCTGGTGAAGTTTGTTGTTTTATGAAGTTTGTTGTTTTTTGTCGTTTGACAGGGATGTGCTATACGCCAACAAATAACATCATAAACAATTTGGAGCCACCAATCATTTGCTTTTAATTATCTTTAGTGATAAAACCAGATATAAAGTGTAAATATAGATATGACTTATTTTTATAAGATTAAAAATTATTTTTAAAAACTATCTCCAATTTTTGCTCAGACTCCTAAATAAACATTGTGATCAAGCTTAAATTGGCCATTCTTTCTTCCTGATTAAGTTATTGGGATCCATTGAATTTTTTTCGATCACATCTAGTAGTAAATTACAGAGTTTCGTCACTCCTCTCATAATATTCAACTCACTTCTAAAGTGCTTACATTAAAAGCAGAGAACAACAACTTCAATGCCATCTAATACATGATAGTTTGTTCTTAATGTACTTTTCTCTATATGTTTTTTATTGCTTTCACAATAAATTTATTCGAAATGTGGCCAACACTTTGGCTCAATAATAAGTGTTTGGAGTGAAACAAGACTTTTTAACTTATAATTTCTGTAGTTATCATTCAGTTTCAGTTACACGAAAGTTGCTTAAAAAAAAGTTCAACTCATACACAGAGTAAGAAAGTTAGGAAAAAGTGATACACTCCAAGTCTAATGTAATTCATAATTCAGTGAATGTTAAAATAACAGTTACCAATGTTAGCGTAGTCGAACTGAGTAATAATAATAATAATAATAATAATAATAATAACAGTGTATGTAATACTGCATATTCTATAAGAGTATTAAGTGCGCTAAAGGCGAGTTAGGAGTGGTCCCCAAACTAATCAAACATTTACGAATGTGAGCAAAATAATTAGGTGAGAGCTCTGCTAATGGTCGCTCCCAATTTGCTCTAATACAGTTTTATTCGAGTTACAACCCGTCTAAGGTCTTCTTGTGAATTCTGAACGATGCTTCACCTCTGCCATCAGTAATTGAATTACTCGTTACACGTTTACATTAGACGCAGCACTTCACTAACATCTACTACTACTGTATAATATATTTATTTACCTATACCTACAAAACTGAAACTTTTTCTATTGCCTTTTCGAGTAGATTCGGTTGTGAGCCGCCCCTTCTATTACTACCGAATTACGAGGCAAATAGTTATGTAGCCCAAAAATTACTGTAATTTAGGATTTAGACCGCTTTTACAAACAAAATTCGAGTTCTGGTCTTGTCAGTATTGGCGCTTTTCTAATACAATAACATGTTGTGAGTCCACAAATTGCTCACCAGAAACACTCCCACAAAACTTAAGTTTTTGCTTAACTTTTTATAACAAGTTCTTATGATTTCAAAACTATACTAAACGATTCCTAGAAAAACTGTTATGCATTTCCTCAACAATTTACAAAATAGACTTTTGCCAATTGAATGTGTAACAGTAATGCATCGAACGATGTATTTCCTATAAGGAAACCTATTTTTCTATATCGAAAGTAGTTCGTAGTCCAGCTCAGGATTTGACTTTAAATATTGGTTTGATAGGAATGGATGGCATCCTAAATGAGCTCCACTTGACTCAATTTTGGTTTAGGTTCTGCCCTCACTCATAACCACCACTTCCACCGCCAACAAATTCACCCTCGCGTTGATCTCTCGTGAGAGAAACATTCGGCAAAAATTGGCAAAACTGCATAAAACTCAATAATGTATGCGAAAGGACAGAATTGTATTTGTAACAAATTTTGCTCAAACAAGTCATGCATGTTATTGAATTGCTTGCATAAACAGATGTAACATTTTCTACTGATTGCAACCATTGCAACACTATTACTGCCCTTTTTTACATTTATTCTCTAAAACTTCGCTCTAACAACAGTTCCATTGATTGAAGCATAAAAAGAATAGGAGAGAGAGATTTAGTTCAGTTAAAACTAACATCA
This sequence comes from Archegozetes longisetosus, assembly GCA_018873245.2. Lineage (NCBI taxonomy): Eukaryota > Metazoa > Arthropoda > Arachnida > Sarcoptiformes > Trhypochthoniidae > Archegozetes > Archegozetes longisetosus. The sequence continues at coordinate 11,129,428 of JAEMBT020000007.1, forward strand.
GTCTAGCATTAGGACATGTCTCTATTGATATGAGATCAATTGCATGACACTTTCACGTATTCTGCTTTTGCAGATTTATTTTAAATTTTATGCATGCATTCAATCGTAAAATTTGTCATAACTGATACAATTGCACCTAATCTGTAGTGGCACGAGTGTTATTGCTCTTTTTTCGATTCATATAATATAATCTACTTGAATATGTTGAATATATGAAATTTGTTTCACTCTAACTACTCTATTTTAGTACTGTTTGATCACTCCCTGTAAATGTGACTTTTTTGCGTTAGTTAAGTATTGCTGCTCTGCCAACTTTCAGGACTTTATTGACTTTATTGACTTTTTTGACGTTTTTGACTTTTTTCGAAAATAAGTCTAAACCTTAAACCAAATATCCTCTGACAAGAAAAACACTTTTTTCTTTTAAAATTGTAAGTTTAAATCGATTAATTTTTGCAGCTACTTTCGGCACTTGAAACTTATTTGTCGGCATGACTTTGTTGTAAATTAAAAGAAACCTATTTTGCATAACTGCTTCTCAAAAGTGACTGACTCACCAATTCTAACAATTTGTTTATTTTAGATGCAAATTATCTTTTTTTTTATCATTCCATTACATAACTAATAGATATTAGTTAGGATATTAATTAAAAACTATACTCAGAACGTGATTATCGTTTCAAACTTCTAGCGAAGCAATTTTGAATTTCGTTTATCTAAAACTATCTAAAAGTGCAATCCTTCAAAGTTACTGATTGAATTTATTAAATTAATGTAACTACCATTTAGTCTAATGGTTTGGGATCAATTAGAAAAAGTCAAAGTGTTAATTTTGATGAGTTTAGGAAATAGATAAGATGAGTTTTAAAAACTAACGATGAGTTGAGTAAATATTCACATTTAATTGTATTTGTGCCCTTATATACTCATTCATTATAAGAAGGTATAAAAACCAGTTATTAAAATAAGGACTTATTAAATTAAACAGAATACTAATTAATACCCAAAAGGATATGTATGCGATCAATGTTGACTATTCTGAAATAAAATTTCCAAGTTTAATCTAATAGCAGAATAATTTGGAGTTACTTTATTCTAATGTGCTAAAAAACTATTTACTACTTAACTAATATGAACCTTTCTAAAAGATTATGAGTCGCTTTTCTAAATTTAGCTTTAAACGATCAGCTAAATTAATTAATAAACTTTCTGTTCATATTATTTATACTGCTCATATGTGTCCTTTTGAATAAAATGCCAAGAAGCTAATTAATCTCGCTTATTATTTGTTTCAAATTAACTTTATACTTTGGTAATTATAGGTTTGTCAGCATTATTTTCAAAATATACACAACCTTTTTATTTCTATAGTGTTTCATTGATGCGATAAATATTCAAATGGAGTCTTAGTGATGGAGAGGTCACTGAAAATAGAGTCACCAAAAGTCAAATCTAATGAACGCAAGAGCTAAATAGAGATGCATATAACAGTAATAGGGAAAAACGTAATCCAATTGACGGCACACACCATTTCGATTCTCTTTGGGGTAATATAGTATTCAGATCGTAACAAATCTAGTATACGGCAGTATAGCACATAAGTATACATTTGATTCATGTTCAGTTGATTCTAATATTGTGTGCCTCTGAGCAACAGTCCCGAAAGTCAAATGATCATGAAAGAGCTGAACACTTGAATGATTTTCTATCTGACATGCAAATTAGCCAAAACTAACATTAAGCGTGTTATTAATGATGGGCAAAATAGTACTCGTACCAATTGTTACTATCGTTTATTTGTGCCGTCATTTGATTCCTTATTCTGTTTGTCCGTTGGTTATAATAACAGTATAATTAGCTAGAATTATGCTAACACTTCCCAAGTGGATCGTAACGCTTTCTCTTAATTTGCATAAACACTGATAACTTATTACACAATAGTTTTCTGGCATAGTTTCACTTTTTACCAGTTATTCACTCTAAAGCATTCATACTCTATAAGCTCTAAGCCTTATATACTACATGTATTGATGCCAACCTCTGAACACTTCATAATTTAGAGGCAAATACTAACCTAACGGTTCTAAAAAGTTATCACGAATCGGAATCAAAGTCCAGTGCATTCACCAATTTGTCGAAGATATGCATTGACATGTCTGTAACGCCATCACCGGCAGAAATCAACTTTAGCATAAGAATTGGCAGTTTTATTATCTCTTTCTTGATAGGTCTTCCTCTGGAATTGGTGCACCGCTTCCGGCGGTGAGCTCAAAGACCCTTTTAAAACATCTCAAGATAACTAACACTGAAAATGAATCCGTGCAGAACAACAAACAGTTGCCGGTATCGGCCTTTTTCTCTTTACTCTACTCTAGTCTTGTTCTGTATGTGTGTTGGCGTTAGTCTTATATCATATCGTAGTTAGAGAATCAGAAACCATTGGTTCAATTGGATCTTTTATGTTCTTTTAATATGGTATCACTAACAACAACGAAAGTCATCTAAAACATGAATGATTGGCATTGTATCGGAACTATTGGACTTATTTGCTAAAAGTAGACATGCAAGACATCAATACAAGACAAACAACAGACATACACAAGTAGACAATGATCATTCGACAATTGTAAAAGTGATCGCTCAACCATAACCGGAGGGTATGGACGTTACGCGTATTACAAACGTTGCACACATTATGGACCTTATAGTCGTTTGAGAGGTAGCAGAGAACGAGAGAATGAGAGTGAGACTAGAGAGAGGGATGAGTGAAAGAGAGAGAGAGAGAGAGAGAGAGAGAGAGAGAGAGAACGTCAGTTTGCCTAAAGCTGTTGTAAGTCTGCAAACAGTCATATAACACATAGCACTGGAGTACTTCCCCTCCGATTGTTTTGCCTGTTCTATACTAACTCTAAACCGGAGCCGCAATTGTTTTCTCTATTAACTATGACTTCATTCTCGTTAAACTAAGATTAATGAATCCATTTATAACGTAAATGGTGTTGTACTTATTGCCTGCCACCTTAATCTGAACTGTAAAGCTATTATTCTCTAGTCTGGCAATAGTATGTTATGAACCATTTAAACAGTTTTTTGGACATTTTCATTTGGACACTCACTATTCCGTGACAAACTTAAAACATTAGCCCTAGAATTTAAAAAGTCCTGAGAAAAGGAAAGCACAGCACAAAAAGTAAGGTTAATACGGGAGATGATGGCCATCATTACTCTGTGCGCTGTTCTGCAGCTGAGAGTTGATGGTCCATAAGTCAGCCAAATATCCCATTCTAGTCCACCCACTGCTATAGCATCACAGCGGGCGAAAAGAACATTGCTTTCGATAAAATATCTCAACTCACATTACGTTAAAACTCCAAAGAAAAGTAGAGGAAAAAGGCTCTATTTGCTCCATAATCGCCGATCGAGGTATCAAAGTATCAACCGATGAAGTATAGCGTAGCCATACATTTGATGGCATAACGAATTAGAAATGAAGTTTTGCCAATTCTTCGCCTGAGTATTAGCTAATGGCTAGCTGTTATAGTCGACCAGATCTGCAAACATGTGACAGCTCCAATAAAAATAATGGATTATTTTCTAATAATTGTTGCCAAACTAACTGACAATAGAAACTGTAATCCAATGCAAGCTTTGAATGGAAAGCCATTAAAATACTTTTGGCGAATATTCCATGAGTTATATTTGTAAAAACACTTAGAAACATATTTTAAAATAAATGTCATCCAAAGGTAACCTAACAAATAAAGTGGAGTAAATGGGAAACATGTGGGGACCAGAAGAAAAATAAAGATAAGCATCATATCCATTGCAAAGACGTTCTGCTCCATTGGGTGGTCGGTAAAGGTGGCACTTCATGATTGTAGTCAATAGTCACTCGTCAGAGCAACTGCTATTCAACTAGAGATGACGTGATCTGATATCGAGCACCAGAAAACTACCTAAAACGTGAACCAGAATTGTAGAACTGATACCAGTTGTGTTGATCCCCTTTTACACGCATCACTGAAATTCTTTTACTTCTTATACAAAACGAACAAAACGGACACAATAAGTTAGTAAATCCAAATCACAAATCGTTCAAAAGTTCAACTTTATTATTGTCAAGCAGACAATCAGTTTGGCTCTGATCGCGACTTCAATAATCCCTCCTAAACAGTTCTCACACTTTCTCCTTATTGTAGCTCATTATAGTATTTTATCCACATCTCTCTCTTTCTCTCTCTCTCTCTCTCTCTCTCTCTCTCTTCTTGTTTCTATTCTTTATACGACGATTTGACGCACAAATATATTGAAAACTATACTATGTTTTAACTATGATTCGCGAATCGCTTATCAAAAAAGTTGATCAGAAATAAGTGAGCTCTCACACAGTGGATGCATACTAACAGAAAAGTTTTTCACCCATTTCTATCAATCACTTTGTAAATAAAAGTCATAACATATGTTGAACTTTAGAGCACATTGAGTGAACTGCTGAACTTAATCTCCATTATTTACTAATTGAATAATCTCTAAACTAATTTAATAAGAATAAGTGTGACATCACTTATTTGTTTATTAAAATAATTATCGTGTACTGAATAAAAGTCTAGTTCATTCAGCTAAACGAGGAATAATAAGTTCGGGCAATATTTCAGTACTGTATCAGTGATGCAGATGTGAATTTGACAATTTTGAGCTAAAGTCTCGTTAGTATTTATTATAGTGAATGAATCACTTGTTGCCAATAGACAGTATTGCACCTGGAATTGGATTTCATGCTGTGTCTGTTTCCGTTGATTGCCACTCAAATACATTATACGCATATTGCAATTGACAATTGATAGAGTGAGAGAACAAGAGAGAGACAGTCAAAGCTAATGGAGATCAATCTAATTGATAACTCATGATGTATGTGAGAAGATATGGCAAAGAGAATGTTCACTTTAAATAGCAATTCCGGAAACTTATCCTTTGTAAACAATCAAGTTTTTGTTACGCTCTATTTTAAAAACAATATTATGAACAAAACGATACTTTATTTCAAGTTTCCTTAACTTATGTTTCAAGTTCTCCCACTCTTTTATTTAATTCAAGGCAACAAAATAATGATTTATTTACTCTAATTGTAGTTTTTAACTGAAGGTTAGTTTCCGATCAAAACGATAATCATTTTATGAATTAATACTAAATACTATGCCATGAAATTTTTGTTCGCATTTTTATGCAAACACTACCAAAAGTAAACCTGAATGAAAAAATCGCTGACCATTAAATTGAATTAATGGTTCACTTAATTAAGACATAAATGTTGAAATGACAACCTCCAGTAAATTAAAAGCAACTTATCTAAACTTTTATCAATCGAAATCATTTGAACGAACTAATTGTTTAGGGTGTGAGCCCTCTAACTCTGGTTGGAGAAAGAAAACAAAAAACAAAAACAAAAATACATCCTGACATTGTTAGTCAATTATCGTTTCAATGCTAATTCAATACAAAACCATTTCACACATATCCTTATATTCGGTTCACTTAATCTGATGGCTTGTATTGGATTTAAGTATAAATGAAAAAAATATTCATCGTTTGAGCGCAGAGTGAGAGGTGAACAATCTTTTTCTGATTCATGATTAATTCAGAAAAATTATATGAAAAAGAAAAGGCATTATTTTGCAATTTACAAAAGTCGGCATCTCTTACAGTGCATAACCATTTTTTGTGCTTCTCATATTTTTTGATTCCTTTCTCTATGTTGTTATATTTCGCTACCTTTGACACATTCCCACGTCATTTAAACACTGTTTGCCTTTAATATATTTATAAAAAAACGCTTCATATATACCATACTTATGAAACTTACAGATCTATGGTTTGAGTAATGCATTATTAAAATATCGCAATGCAATCACATATTTGTGCTGATCATTTCGCTTGACCTCCCAAGAAGTGCACTCATCATTCACTAGAAAGTCAGAATTGGTCGCGAGCATTCTATTCCGAGCGAAACAAAGGATCAAAAAAAGATTCAAACAATGCGATTATTACATACAAAACGTGAAGATGTGCGCGACGTGATGCTCAAAAAAGTGCTATTTTTTATTTTCATCCGTTTTCCGCAATCAACTCTCTCACAGATAAGGCAAAAACTTTATTCCTTATACTTCTTTCAATAGATTAAACTTAATACTAGTTTTTTGCCAATCGGTATCTGTTTGTATGTGTGTTTTGCACACTTTTTGAAGCGCCTCTTCTAGTAATTGGTCTCTGAATTGCATTCACATTAAGCAAAGCATATTCTCGGGCGAATAAGAGCATTGTTTTCTCGGTTCACACAATCAAAAAATCAATTTGAAGACATATCACTTGATTGCATGATACAATTTGTTTGGTGCCAATGCACTGGCGCTACCTTTTTGCCAATCCTATGACCCTTACTATGAGCTGACTTATTGTTGGGTAATTTGATCTTCAATTGTATGCAACAAATTTATGTGTATTTGCGGCCCAAAATGTGACTCTATATAATGCTTTAATAAAGAAATTGATTATATTGCAATTTGCATAAAAGATTTCTTGTCTAACGTTTTTATTTTCTTCTAATGTATTGCTTTAATACAAAAAGGAGAGCAAAAAGCCTAACATAATGGAGAAATGGTTGGGTTTCGCGTTTCAATCTAACATTTTTATATTGTAAGCAAGTTTTTGTCGATGAGTTATGAGCTAATATTGAATAAGTAAAGCAACAGCAACTTTAACACAATATAGTGCAAACCTCTGGAGAAGAAAGAAGCCAAATATCGGCTGTTTATCGATTATGAGATAAGGTTTGCGCTATTTTGCTAACACTACGCATCTGTTACCTGTTAGGGGCGCTTAAACTACAAAATAACTCAGAGAGCACTGCATAACAAAAAAACATATATTTTGAATGCCTGCACAAAAACTAAAAACCTGATACACGCTCGCAATAATATAAGCAGAACGTATTGCTATTGCGATATCTCAGCCAATAGAGTGTCTGCGATTCAATGTAAAAAACTCAACTGCAAACCACTCCTTCCTTGCTCTTATGTTTGGTATTGACGTGTTGAAGTAGACACCAATCATTGCATAGCTTATAAAATAGTGCCGAACGAAGCAATAGATGGCCACCAAAAAGATGGTAAAATAGTTAACGCACTGCTACTAAAGTAGGAGTAGATTTGACTATTCAGTCACATCCATCACCGAAGAGGTCGATGTGTTAGGTTTTGCTGTTGCCGCGCCTCCATTAGGTTCACACCTCAGCCCACCTGAAAAAATATTACCGAAAGGTGGTCTCGATGGTGGTAGACAGTGGTGTGTCTTACAAGTTAGCCCATAGACACGATGCCAGTTGTGTGCTGTGAAAAGTTGTTACTTCATATCGCGCCCCATTCAAGCCATTCAATCATAAACTTTTACAAGTTGTTCGCCTAAACAGTTGCCATGTCTTATGCCGAAAATCTGAACTATGTCTCGGTAATGATTGAAAATATTTTTTATTCTTTTACTTCTACTACTATTAGCATTACTTTATGTCTTTATTTTGTTGTTTCTTCTTTTCTGTTTGTTCTTATACTTGATCTGATTGTTTGTTTGATTGTTTTCTCTTTCTTTCCAACTTATTTTATGGAAACGTAACGTAAAGTAACGTAACCATAACGTCTACTGTACTGTACTGTTAAAGTGTATAATAAAATATAAAAAAGATATAAAACTATGATAATCGTTGATAATATTTCATTGTGATAGAACAACAAAAAGTGTTATGCATTGTGTGAACTTGCGATAAGTTAATAAACAGAATAGAAAGAAAGAAGGAGAGAGAGAGAGAGAGAGAGAGAGAGAGAGAGAGAGAGAGAGAGAGGGAGGGAGGGAGGGAGAGAATGCTCTTCTTTATGAATCCTTTAGGAAAAAACGTTGAAATTGTGTAGAAAAAGTTTTACTTAGCGGTGTTCTGTCAATTTTCTATAATATGTTGGCCATATCTAATGCATGAGTAGTAAGATTGTTTGGCGCTACCACATAAGTGATAATATTGTATTTTGATATGCTGAACAAGTTTACTAATGATTAACTGTGGTTGTTGATATTCGGAAAAAGTAGTTTAATCAGAAGCTCTAACATTCGTTGATTAAACGATTACATCATAATAATCAATATTAAAATATAACGCTTAAATCGATTGAGACACATCCCATCGCATTACACAATAGCTTCTAATATCTACCATTTTTCACCCCATATAAATAATATTATTTTGTATATCGTGACTGAGAACAAATGAAGACTTTGATGCGCAAGTGTTTTATTGCCAAAAGACAGATAATTGGTGTGATAGACTCATATGGCGTTTGAATTGAAAATAATGTTAAATAAATAAGTTTTCATTGATAGCTATGTGTGAATTTGTGTGAATAGTATTGTTTTCACTGATAGCCAATAGTTTTGTGTGCATTGAATTGAACTAAAAATAGTTGTATAGAATAGTTGTATAGAATAATTGTATAGATTAGAGAAAATTGAATTTATAGCAAATGTAAAAGTTATTCTCACTTTATTCGTATAAAACTTCAATACATCATATTTGCCTTTTGTTGACGTAACCAACTCTTTGACTTTGTAGAAGCGAAAATTTGCGACGAGAATAAATCGATAACATCTGGTGGCAAATCAACAGCAGTGTAACTGTTCTTAGTTTATAAAAATTAGCGAAACCTCATTCAACGTACAAATAGAGACAAGTTTTAATTGCAAAAGTCAGCCACAAATAGCATTATAAGTCAACTGAAAGTCTTTAAGTCTTAAGACCAAACAGAGGAAAGACGCAAATCAAGTCTTTGAGAAAGCAGTTAATTGAGACAATTCGTGGACTTAATCATCTACCAAATAATAGTTATAGTAATAAATAACACATCAAATGAGAGTCAATCATCATCGACCACATATTGTGAACTTTATTTATTGAAGTTGATCAAGTTTTGTGGTAGTTTGAATGCGGTCAGCTTTCAAACCGAAACTGTAATAATATATCGGATTCAATATATCGCATTGAAGTGCATTGCATTCAACTGAACTGAGTCGCAATAATGGAAAGCATAGCAAAGGGCCATATATTAGGCGCTCATCAAAACCACTCAAACTCAGCAACAAATTCATCAGCAAAAGACAGCTCATTATCATCATCACCATTGTCATCATCATTATTGACCACAAATGGGAAGACGAGCAGTTTGGTGCCACAAACGTCTCAGACATCGTTATCAGCAAAAGCTAAACATTTTTCAATCGACGCACTTATATCGTCCTCCAGTAGTCCAGTGAGTGTAAACGAAGCACTTCATATCAATATCAACAATAAAGTAAATATTAATAACAACTCGATAAGAGAGACATCTCGATCCCCGTTCATGGATAGACTACCGGTTACGGTAGGCATCAACTCACGCAATAGTTCTCTCAATACATTGCATAATGACTTAATTAGTGATGAAAGTAATGATGAATGCGCTTCGTATCAATCAGATCTCGAACGACCCACTTCTAGCTCAATATATGATGGACTATCACCTATAGGTCAGTCATTCTAGTTATTTGAAATGGTAGCTTTTTCTATGAAAGACAATAAATGCTTTCGAATGCCTGATAAAAGGTCTAAATTTGTGCAGTATTTCTATTTGTTCAATTGAAACAAAGGCTGTAATCTATAACCTTTGAGCCACAAATTTGCGCTCATTTTTTTATAATTTAGCAAAAAATTACAGTTAAGCTTAAAAGCTTGAGCGATGTTATTCTGGTAACAGAAATTGGACATTATGATAATAGCTTGAATTGATCGTTATTAGACTAGCGCAACCACAGTTTCGAACAATCATTTTTACGATAAATCATAAATTCTCACAAAATTGCACTTAATTCAAGCCTAATCTACAATAATGACAAATTTGAGTGTGATTGCTACAGAATTGAATCGTTTGTCTATAAAAATAATTCTATATAATTGAGTAAAGGATTTGATCCATAATTTAGACATGTTTTAGGTTAGACTTAAAAGTACAAAGTTTTGATACTGAAGTTATAATTTCGCTAAAGTGTGTCACTTATCAAGTTTGAAGTAATTTCACATTATTTGAAGCAATCAGTTGAGAAAGCTTAAGGAATAATTGAAGCGATATTTGAATGAAAACTGATTGTGATTGGTATTGCAGAGCGTGTAATGATATGAAAAGTAGTGGACTAATAAATCATAGAATTTGCAATTACTGGAGACTTAATTGCGGGACAAAATATATAAATCGTATGTAATCTATAAACACAACTTGACTCCATTTCTACATTAACTGCACTTAATTTATAATTCATGTATCGATTACTACTCTATGGCTTAATATCTGTTACTATAATAAAAGTATATTATTTTTCTGTTCCTGATAGCAGTTAAAGCCTCACATCACGACTCATCGAGTCCTCTCCTCCCATCCAGAGGTGATAATAATTTCGAATTCGATCACTCAAAGGTTAAACTGGGCTCAAGTCTTCATAAGGATCTCAAATCTCCCTCATTGACATCATTAGATGATGAAGACTTGTCAAAGAATGATGACGTCTCCTCTTCTAATACCAAAGATAGCCGAAAGCTAAAGGATCGAGAAGTGGTCAAAACGTCTTCTAGTCATGCAAAAGACAAGAATAAGCCTGAACTGAATCCGGCATGTCTTCCGAGATGTAACTGTGAAGAACTGATGCGAGTCGAGGCCAAACTAGAGACGAAAGATTTATGGGAAAAGTTTCACGAATTAGGAACTGAAATGATTATCACAAAAACTGGAAGAAGGTAAGCTTCGACATTAGAAATTGATACTAACTATAGAAGTAGTTATAGTTTAGGTGCCTATCAGTTTTAGAGTGGATTCAATTTAGATGCGATGCTATTAAGTGTTAGTATTGAGCACATTATTATGCATTACATAAGTAATAACAGTCGCAAAATATATATCAGTTTATATGAGTTTATTTAACTTTAATAGTGCTATAATTGAAATTTAATGTTATGGATATTTGATCTTTATTTTTTGACCATCAAATTTCTATTATCTGGTCCTCAATCATGACTCTGAAAATTAATGATATTTTTTCTTAAAAAATTCATATCAGTTACGATTTCTCGCATAACTGAAGCCCTCGAAAGGCAATTATAAATGCATTCTATAATGGATTGCCTGACAATATCTCCTGAGGGAGAAAAGGGACAAAATTCTTATTAAATTTAACTTCTACTACTCCACTACAACTCTGTGTTGAAAGTATGTCTTGTCGTCGACACTAACGTTATGACAGAAAAAGCTGTTGAGTTGATGCAACTCATAGCTAGATGACATTTTTTACAACTGTATTATACATTGTGTGAAAGACGCCACTTAATACAATTTACTCCATTTTCATATTTATGAGTCTTTGTTTAGTTGTTCAAAACTGTTAACCAAAAAATAAAGTACACCTATCATTACAAAATTGGCAATTATTTGAACACTTGTGAACTGCATTTCTGGAAATTAGTCTCCGGAAAATACTTGTTTATATTCATCATAGGTAGCTGTGCAAAAATGTTAATTGTCTTTAATGTTAATTTGTCGATGTGGTTCATGTTTTGCATTGTAATTGTGATATGTTGAACATGTTATCTATTATTGCATATCTGTAGTGATACACTTCAACTTAAATATTTTTGCCACACAATATGTTTGCCTATATTGTGCGCCTCTTTTCCACTCTAACAGTTATCATATGTGGAAAGAATCTAAAGATAAAAGAGGAAACAACTCGATAAAACAGAACAATACCATATGTGTAAAAATTAATGAACTAATCGACTCTCAGATGACAACAACATAGTTATAATCAGACTATTTTAGAGAAGTCAATCTAATTTCAAGTATGAAGCCGTAATGATTCATAAATTATGATATTTTTAGTGTCAGATTATAGAGTAGCGAACGCCACGTTAGATAATATGTTTATTCTCACGATTCATAATCCATCGGTCAATAAAGATATGACATTTGACTTGTCTTGTAAAAACAAACCAATACTTAGTCATATTTGGAGCTGAGAATTGAAAAATTGTAACTTAGATTTATTACTTTAAACGTATTCTAACTTACATTGACCATTACGATTGACCCTTTAAGGCGTAATTCAAAGCTCGTATACTTTGCTCAAGTTTTCAAAACCTCCAAAATGTTCAAAACTAATATTGAAAATTAGAAATTTTCTAATTAATGAATAATTTGCAAAAGACCATATAAAACTTATTTAGCTTCAAGGTTATTATCTAAAATTATACTGCATGTGAATTTTAAATGGATCTCGTCTGTTAAAATGCTCTCACGTTTAAGCCAGACATACAATTTAAGATATAAGTTACATAAGACACATAATATTGTAATAATATAATTGAGCTAAACTTTAGCTATTAATGCTTCAGACTCTGCGTAACTGCACAAAAACAAAATTGACAAATTATTGACTCTCTAATTAAACCGTTATTTCAGATTAAGATCTGATTTGTTAAACTAAAGACCTAAAATCTAACTCAATCTATATAAAATGTTCATTTGTCTGATACTTTTTCAAAGTATGTATCACTAGCTTACACTTTACAACAATTCCAATTGATTATCAGAGATTATTATTAATTGATTATTAGTTATTCAGAATAATCAAACTGAATGCAACTTAAAATTGAACAAGTTATGGAAAAGTATTATTTAAAAAATAGTAAATCGATGGAATATAAACTTCATTTTGAATGCGAAAGTGGTCAATTAATAAGAATACTGTTGAATGTTGTGCCTACTCCGAGTACCATTCCTTCATTGAAAATAGTTATAGTTTTAAGCGTATTAGTCGATGTGACGATGGCATCAAAATTGAAAGTACAACTTTCAACGAGTATATCTTCAATATCGAGAAATACTGTCAAAAGTGAGTTCACAATGGAAAGGTTTCGAAAATGTTTACTAGTCTACCTTAAGTAATGTTGCGAACTAAAACCTAAACCACTACTATTAGTTAAACTTGTTGATAACTTAAACAAACCACTGTTTGCGAAGCATCGCAATTACTATGAAATTGACCCAAAATGAAGAGCTCCATTAATGCTTTGTTCTATATTTCATTTCATTATTCATATACTTGTTTTCATTTGACAAATATCTCATCAAAAGTTCAGTTCAAACTTTCGTTTTATTTATTTCGATTGAATGAATCGACAATTTTTTTCATTTTCGTCACAATATAGAGATAAGTTATTTTACGCCTAAATCAGACCAATTTTCTATAAAAATGAAATTTTCTATCGATTTGTATTGAAGTCTGATTGTTTTGAGTATAGGACAATATTAGTGTTTTTCAGTTTGAAATATTCTATCAGTTTTGCCAATACGAGGGATCAGTTCAATTCTTCTGAGGCATAACTAAAATGAAAAATTGTGGAGTTCAAACTTAGCTTATTTTTTATTCAGCTTACATCTAGCATAATATTAAAGTTTTAGTTTTATCTGAAGTCACATCAATTGAATTTGGATTTGTCTGTTGAAATGAAGACGCTTTCGAGTGACTCATATGAGGAAAGTGGACATACAATTAAAGCTAAACCGCAGCTATAAATTTACTCAACTGTATAATTGCATAACAAATACATTTAAGAAATACTCGTTCTAATTAAACTGTTCATTTCCAATTCAGATTTGATGACTACTGTTGTAGACCTGAAACTAGTTGAACTCGCGTAAGATGATGTTTATCTTAAAATTGTGTCAAAGTTAGTTTTACTATTAGTCTACTAATCTATAGTTCGGAAGAAATGCCATCATTTGGTAGAATGGCTTTAGTTATTCAGAATAAATGAAGTGTTTATCATTAAAAAAAATAATAGAAACTCGTCTTAATTGTTATAACAATACAATCATTAACCGATGGGAATGTGAACTTCACTTTGATTGAAAGTCATCACGACAAAGACAGTATCCAATCTGGTTACCGCTATTGTGTTGTCGATTGTTCTTAAGTAAATTAGTGAATGTCATTATCATATGAAAGTACGAAACAAAACATTAGACAGACCTAAAGCAAGAATCGAGAAGGCTTGTTAAGAATTTAGTGATCAATTGGAAAGTTATAAAAAACGTTAGCCATTCTATCATTTGTAGCACTAGTAGTGATCAAAACTTAGGCGCAAAACTCAGACTAGAGACAACTGAATCAAATTGATTTGAAATATTAAGACTTGCTTGTTCTTCCATTCGTTCATTGTTCTAATTTGTGTTTTGATTTTAAAACATTTTCGTCAAAAGTTCAATTATCATAACTTTTTGTTCATTTGTTTCGATTGAACGAATCGAATCAATAATATATGGAGTTAGATATAGGATCAAATACTTTTAATGACAAACATTAATTGAAAAGTAAAATCTTGCAAAATATCTGGTAAGCTTTAAATTAAGAATAAAAAGTAAAAATTTCTAATCAGTTTGCATTCCAGTTTTATTGCTCTGAATAACTTCTATAATATTAGAAATGATTTGAAGCCAACGTTTTTTGTTAATGCTTAGCAAAAGGAAAAGTTTTGCAAATTAAATTGATTTAAGACTATTTTATTAGCACTTGCAAAACTTGAATGTTTTATCAAAATTGATGTCCGAGGTTTGAAACAGAAAAACTTTAATATTAATAATAGCTCGTGTTTGGCATTATGCTTGTTATCGCAATAACAAAAACCATTATTTGATCGATCAGAGGGTGGAATGAGTGAAGAGAAGGAGAGAAACAATAACTAATATTCAGATTCGAAGCTACAGACTCGTGGCTCTCATTTGCCTCTTAGTTTGCAATTCAGTAGAGAGTTATCGATCAGAAATTGGAATTACATCAACTCTATTCAGTGAAAGCTAGTCTTTCGTAACTTTGAGACTTCAGTACAGAAGCAATACTCAATTTGACGCTTATCTCATTGTTTTCATCTTATTTGATAGGATTTCAATGTTGTAATAAGTGATGTAATAATAAGCGAAAGATCGCTCAGAGCTTTTTTCTTCTCCTATTGTGTATTCTTTATGAAAAGCTCTGTTGGACTAGTCCTAATTCAAACTAATGACTGCTGAACAAAAGTTGTTTTCAGATATGCAGCGATTGCATGAGTGCAAAGGTGAAAATGTCTTCATATTCGGCATCTTCTAGCATGTAATTATGTAAATTTTGGGAGTTTATAGGCTAATCAATTTTAGCGATATTATTTGGATTACACAAAAGTCGCGACACTGTTGTTGTTATTGATATTAAATAACTAATTTGGTGCGAAAAAATCTATTAGTTTACTCTATATTGAATAAATTATAGAATAGGTTAATGTGAGATAATTTAAAAGCGCGGCATATACTCTAATTTATAGTTTGCTTGGCAAATGAATAACAGAAAAATAGTTACTGAAAAATAGTTACTGAAAAATGCTAATAAGATTACTGTCTTGTTTTTCTTCCCGCAGGATGTTTCCTACCTGTAGGTACGTTAACGTTTCACAATTCAACTTAATATAAAAGGACCACCAAATAAAAAGACAAAATTACGATACACTCTATTAAAAGATTGTTAACTTCCCTAAAAATAAACTTTTTAACTCTGGAAAAAAAACACTAAACCAGAATTCAATTGTCCCTTATTTTGAAGGATTTCCTTTCATAACACTGATCCTCACGCTCGTTACGCCGTACTTCTGGATATTGTTCCTGTTGATAATAAACGTTACAGATATGCCTATCATCGTTCCTCGTGGTTAGTGGCTGGAAAGGCAGACGCGCCATCGCCCGTGCGACTATACATGCATCCCGACGCGCCCTTCACTGGTGA
Organism: Archegozetes longisetosus; assembly: GCA_018873245.2. Classification (NCBI taxonomy): domain Eukaryota; kingdom Metazoa; phylum Arthropoda; class Arachnida; order Sarcoptiformes; family Trhypochthoniidae; genus Archegozetes; species Archegozetes longisetosus. Next base: position 11,145,352 of record JAEMBT020000007.1, read on the forward strand.
GCAACTTAGAAAACAAGTGGTCTCTTTCGAAAAAACTAAATTAACCAATAATGAGATGGATAAAAACGGACATGTATGTTATCACAATATTATGGGTCTTGCTTTTTGAGTAACCTCTTTCCGATTGATTTGTCTTCGACTAAATTTAGATTGTATTGAATTCAATGCACAAGTATCAGCCGCGCATACATTTAGTCAAATTAAGATCCGACTATCACCATCATGGAAGCCCTCCCATCATTAACAACATCGAATACGAACAATTTCGAACTTACATATTTCCAGAAACTGTGTTCACAGCAGTGACAGCATATCAAAACCAGTTGGTATGTTTATATTTGTCAATTTATAAAATCAAAATATATACTCTAAAGGCATGCTTTGCTCCAAGTTATATTTGCAATTATCTCAAAAGTTGACCCTCTAAATACAACTACAGCTTTTGGCAGATTTTCTATCCTTCACTCAACTCTTTAGTTACTTAAACTGTTGTCTATAGTAAAGATTGAATTTTAGGCTTTGAATAAATGAATATGTAATGAAAATTTGATCGAAGTTTTCAATCAAAATATTCATTATTTATTGTGCATACAGGAAATTGCTTGTATTGTTTCTTTGAAAACATTATCATTTATTAATATTGAGTTTTCCTAATTTGTGAGTTCGTAACAACGCGTGAATTCATTTAACAAAGATATACTTTATTTAAGAATTCGACATAAATTTCAAATTGTTTAGAATAGATATAATTTTACACAAACTAAAACTAAGTAACTATTGAAAGAGTGCTCAAGTCTGATGCCAAAAATGAAAAATGACTGTTGAAATATTTATAAAAGTAAAAAATTTTGTTTCGTTTAGAATAACTTATCAATAATTTGATATTTATTTTCAAAACAGATCACAAAGTTGAAGATCGACAGCAACCCATTCGCCAAAGGGTTCCGAGATTCGAGTAGACTAACAGATCTGGAAAGGTATGAAATGTAAATAAAAATTGCGTTTTACAAAATTTACTTTATAATTATGCACAACAACTGCCAATAAGTAAAGTTGAAGTATAATTTTAAAAAATCAACTAACGCACAAACATCTACTTATGGCACTATTAGACATGAGTTTACATTTAGCAGACCTCTCGACAGCCAATCATTAACCATGTGATTCATTTATATTCATTACTTGTAACTTTTAAATACCATAAGAACTGACAAGAAATAAGAAGTGAAAGTTTAATTTGCAAAAATTGCTAAAAACAAAGTAGTTTAAGAGCGTGCCGGCTCTCCGCTTTATTTATTATCAAATAAAGCTTTGAGGAAATATCTAAATGGAAAATGTTTTTAGTGTGTTAGGTCTCAACTACTATAACACTTGAAAGGTTATGAACCGATTATTATCATTATATAAGATGAGAGAATTGATTTTGAAATAAGAAATTCCTTTGCCAACGCTGGAGGTCTTTGGGCAAAAATATGGGCGACATTGTATACTGTATTAATAATAATAATAATTTCTCGCTGAATCACAAATTGCAAAAACGGGACTTATTTTTATGCCTGCTGTGAGCAAAAACTATTTTAAAACTTATTGGAACTCATGCGAGAACAGTCTTTTGCATTATAGCTGAAAGCACTTAACCCTTTTTTCACGCCATTCGCATATATTCGGTGGCAATCGAGGCATAAATCACAACCTTTCGTCTGGATACCCGCTACGAAAGGACAAATATTACTGCAATTGTAGTAAGGATTCGTTGCCCATAGAGCAATACTATCATAATTTCTCGACGTGTTATCTCTTTCTATAAGTACAATACAAACTATTGTAAATTACAGCACTTTATGGCTAGTAATTCAGGACCACTCAAACATAGCGCGACAGGCCTTCCTTTCAATAATGACTTTCTCTTTTCTTACCTCTACTCCTATTTAATCATTTAGTAGTTTTTATGCAGTACAATTCATGTCTAGTCTTTAGTCTTGTGCTGCATTAGAAAATGCTTACCATATCAGTTGAAACACTCAAACTTTGTATTTTGAGAAATCATATCACTCATTATCATAAAGAATGCCAACTTTCAACTCGAATTGTTCGTCCAAACTTCAGTTATGTTTTAGTAAAGTTTTCTTAATTATGATTAATTGCCGCTAATGAGAGAAAGAGAAGCATCAACTATCAGAAGCTAGATATCAAAAGTGTAATAGTAGAGAAAAATTGAAAACATTTGGATAATTGATGATTAATTTACTTAAGTTTTTGCGGTGCTTTATGAGGATAGAAACAAGGGGAAAAACAGTTTACCAACAAGTTCTCTGTTTAAACTAGTGAAGACTATAGGATTGGCTCATATATAACTAAGACCATAAGCTTGTTTTAATTTAAATAATTATCTACATCTCAACCCTAAACTATCTGATTGTACGTCTGTAAGACAATAATTGAAGTTTGAAGAGGCAATCATTTTACAAAACATGACTGCTTTAGCTTTTCTACTGCTATGTTGTGCCCCAACTCTGATGTGCCTCAACTCTCCTACTCTTCTCTTCTCTGCTCTGCTCTGAAGCAGTTGTTCTCTAGTCTGAAGTAAAGAGTAAAACTTTTACCAATCCTTAATACAAGTATACAAAACAATTTAAATAAATTATTCTACCGCTGTTTGTCTGCTTGTCAGTTGTGAGCAATGCTAATAAATTAAATTAACAGCACTACTAGAGTATCATTAGTTAGTCAATGATTAATGACATCAATGTTTTTGTTGTTTTGCTCTCTTTATATATTCATAGAGAATCAGTAGAAACACTTCTTCGCGAGCATGCCTTCCGTCATTCGCCATTCCGTGCACTAATTGGCGCTGACTTATCCCCACACGATCAGCAGGCTTTGGCCAACGCTGCAGGTATTGCATTCAAGTAGATATATATATATATATATACATTCTATCACAACAAATACATTTAATGCACATCAAACCTCAAGCCTTCAGATAAACACTAACCTAATACTAATATAATTATTTATATTCAATGCTTTCATCCTAAGCGTTGGGACGCATTCCTTGTGGTAACGATATCTTATTAATGGCCAGTCAAGCTCTGGCAGCATCCCCGTGGAAACTGCCGACTACTGCACCAACGCATCCATCCATACATCCCTCTGGATCTGTCAATAACTTAAGTCTCGCTGAATTATCATCAATTATGGCCACCAATCCAGCGATGGCCAGCTTTTATTTCGGAAACATTCCTCGAAATTTCATGAGCCCAGCCTTTCCCATGATGGGCACACATGGAGGTCAACAACAGCCACAACAACAGGCACAGCAACAAAACTCGCATCACAGTCAGCCAAATATTCAGCAAACACCAAATGTCAGTATGTCCTCGTCCTTCATACCAGTTCCAAGCAATTCGAATCAGATAACATCAATGATGTCTTTCCCTAACGCCAATGCTATGCATCCTTCGGCGGCCGCGTCCGCTCTCTACGCATCTCGACTACAGTTGAATAATTTTTATCAAAACCTCAAATTTCATCCTTATCTTCAGCCCAGATTTATGTCACAGCATTCAAACAATCCGATGGCTAGTATGTCATCAGTTGTAAGCAATGGCAAAGTGGAGCTAGAATTAAATTCTCCCGATTCTCCTAATGATTCAGTTCCTCCTCAAATGTAATAAAGCAATAATTTATTAATAATTCATTATCATTACTAATGTAAGGATCAGTTATACAAAGCTTCGAATGATTGAAGAAGTTTGAAATGAACTAACGCAAAAATAGTTTTCATTGTGATTATTGCCATAAATGTTATGATTAATACCTTATTTGTGGAACATAATTATTATTTGAAATGATTAGAAAAGTTGTTGAATTTGAACTAGTCTTTGAGAACTTGTGAATCATGTCTTCAACCATTCAGTAACTGATCGAAGCCTGACCTCTAAAGCAAAACAACTACTATTGTAACTAATTCTAAGTGATTTGCAATTAAAACTTCATTTATCTTAAAAGTGAGAGAAAGAAAAAATATGGACAAAAAATGAACTCAGTTTTATTGTTTTATTGTTATTCTTTGATTGATCGCTATTAACTGTACAGTAATTGTATGCAATTTATCTCTTTTTCTCTCATTTATTATTAATCTATTGAACTGTATTCATTTATGTAAAGCTGATTAAAACGTTTCACTAAAATTATTAATCCTTTTTATCTTACGCATTATTTTTTCTAAATATATTCTAACAGTTTCCAATTATTACCAAACACATATAATACAATTAACAACTTTTGCATAACTTCTTTCTATCTCATCGTGTTTTATCTCTTTTCAAGGTTTAAGTTTAAGTCAGCTCTTTGTGTTTTGCACAATTTAAGGCATTTCATAATTTAAAGCATTTCATAATCTGGTAGTACAAAGTATTTAACGCCATCGCAAGGCATTTAAACTTCTCCCAAATTACTCGATCTCTAGCATTAAATTTGCATTTTATTCCATTGAAATAATGCCTCAAAATAGCTTTAATCCATACTTGAACAGTTCTAAGAGTATTTGGTTCTCAACCAACTTAGTCTAAAACTATCATTTTCAGCAAAACAATACCTAAATAATTAGTCTAATTTCCAAAATAATATTAATTATAGGTCTTTATGCCCGAAGGTTTGTTCACTTGATTGATACCAGTTATAAATTAGACTAGTTGTTTCATAAGTATCCAATATTAAGTAAAACTTGTTAGCCATAGATTTTGCTTTTATAAAAAAAACTGTAACAAAAGCCTATAACAACGTATTGACTGATCTAAAGTGTTTTTAATACAATCATTTTGATTAAGTAAAATAAGCGTTTGTTTCAATTTGAGTGTTTCAAGAAAAGAAGAAAAATGCAGATAATAGTTCGAACAACGAATGGCTTATCACTGATAGTTGATGTAATGCCTGATGACACAATTGAAACTTTGAAAACTTTGATTGAAGACATGTACGGATTTCCATTGAGACAACAAGTGATTCAGTTAAATGGTATTACACTGAGTGACGATAACAAAACACTTAACGATTACAATATCAGCGATCATACCATTGTTCAGTTAGTCATACGTTGGGCTTAGTTCAAGCGCAACAATCAGATATTACATTAATCACTATATAAATACTTGATTTACTAAAATGTATGAAAATTAAAACTGAAAATTTGATCCAAGCCTTAAAAACAGATTCTGAAAATGCAATTACTTTTTATTAATCTTATGCTATTTAACGAATGTCTGATAATTTATTTTGCTCTTAATGCTATCTCAAATTGTCTAAAATGAAAAGTTTTGTAACTTTTTTCTTCGTCTTTCAAGCGGATAATTTGTTGCAATAAAATTGAATGTCAAGTCATGTTTTTCTAAGGTTTAAAGTTTTTTATAATTTAATTGCTTTTAAGGAGAAGGTTAATACGAAATCATAAAACTAATAGAAAGGCGTAGTTGTCAAAACTTTTCTAAACAAGATTAAGCTCAACAAAATATGTCATATATTCTTATTCTTGTATTGGTGACAATTCATATCTTTTGTAAGTACTCTATTGTATGTTACTTTTTGCCACCTATTTTTCAAGTGACAATTTCTTTGTCAAGTGCAAACCAGTGCGGGCAAGCTATCAAATTGTCATTCGATGTCATGCAATCGAGTCTATAGTCGAGAAATTAAGTGCTTTAACGAAGAATTAATATTTTTCATTCGAAAACATATATTATGCCACCGGCAAAATTTGTTTAAATAACTATACAATTATTGAAAGCGCAGTCCTTTCATTGAATAAAACAATTAACACGTCTTACTTTGCAAAAGTCAACAAAATTGTAAAAGGATTTGCAATTTTTTAAAGAATTTATTCATTACTTAACACAATTAGAGACAAAAATTTGGGCAAATTCTAGTCGTTTTATTGAAAATCTTTGAAGTTTTACATCTATGCAGAGCAAAAGTTGGAAGATAGAAAATAAAAAATCCAAAATTGAGTTCACATTCGAAGTCAACAAAAAGGCGATCAAATTATAATCGTATGAAATAAGCAATTATTGTAAATAATCTGGAGACATTATTAAAATTAACTGACAAAATATAATGATCTCAAACAGAAAGCAAAACAATCATTTAATAACCAAATAATAGATTCGTTTGTAAGCAAATCACTAATAATTGGCGATTAATACAATTGGTATTTGGTTAAAGTTGTAATCATTAACTATTAATAAGTTAAGTTATAACTTATTCTTTAACATTGTATTAACAGTGATTAAACTATCCTAATAGTCATCTCCTCTGCTGACAACTTCTTTACAGGTAGGTCTCAATAGGATGGTGTGTTCGAACTGAGCCGTGTAGCAACCCTTCTGATCACAAAGTGGCGGATAGGGAGCTACTATTCCTTTCTCGCATAAATCTTTGAGTGCCATCAAATATCGAGTTTGTCCCAAACGGTCTAACCATCGACGACAAAACGCTAAAGTACTGAAGTTCTGATTGATTACATTCAACAGTTGCTTAGACTTTGCCAGACTAAACATCAAATTAACAAAGTTAGTTATCAAGTATGATTATCGAATATTTTGTGATCAATACCGAAGTGGAACGTGTCCGACATCGAAATTTTTCATATAATGAGAAGTTTCCATATCGTCATGAACGTAGCCTTTTCCAGTACTGCCAAACGTTTCAATTGCATAAAACTCTCCCTCCTTTTGAACATTTTAAAACAATCATCATTAGAGAATCAATCAAAACAAGCAGTCATTTTGAGAAATACCTCCATTTTTGTCTGTTCTCCTCCTTTAACAATTGGCACTGTTTTTCCTGCATGTATTCTATAAGGCCCTATTGAGTGTCCGTTCAAATTACGAATTGATTTGACTAAAAATTAAACAATAAATCAAAATCTAACTTCAAACTAGTCATCAAAAATGGAAAATACTGAGCTCAAACCTGGATATACTTTGCCATCGATTTCCACTTCGTAAGACTCCATAACCTCTTGAATGGCCTCTCCGACGTCACAAAGCCTAACATCAATACCTGCTTCTTTGATGCCTGTGTTGGTCGCGTCCCTCACTGCTTCCAAGAGCTTATCGTATTTGTTATTAAAAGTTAAAGTGAAGGCACAGTCAATAATGCGACCGTTAATATGAGTTCCGAAATCGATTTTGCAAACATCGTCGTATTTGAGAACAGTTGGGTCACCGGCGTTCGGTGTGTAGTGAGCAGCACAATGGTTTAGTGAACAGCCAGTCGGAAACGCGAGACCAGCTTCTAATCCGTTTTCACCAATCAGTCTACGTGCAGTGTTCTCGAGTGTTTCACTATTTTAATGATTAATCAGTTTAGATATGCATAAAAAATATTAATATAATTGAATAATACCAGATCTCAATCATAGTCATATCGGGCTTGATAATACTCATCATGTATTTTCTGGTTTGTCGATGTGCTTCAGCCGCTTGTCTGATTTCTTTATAGATATCGATACTTGCCATGTCTAATGCTTTCTTCTCTGCATTTGTGCTCCGATTAATGGCAGTTCGACTGCAAGTAAAATCAAAATCAAACTCAATTCAGTCAAAACAATAGGTTTAAAAATAAATAAATGAAATTTCAAATGAATTCAAATTGTCTTAAAATCAAATAAACACGAACAAAACACTACCAATGTGAAAAATTTATGATAAACATTTAAATTAATGGAATCAATATTTTGATACCTGTCCTGAGAAACCGACGGGTATTCCATTTCTTGTCCAACTGGAAAGTTTCCGTCAGGAAAGAGTTCACTGATTGGAATCGTGGGCGGATACGTCTGTTGTCTAGCTGAAGAACTATTTGAAGCTAAACCAGACTTTGATTTACTCTTTTTCTTCTTCTTCTTGTTCTGATCAGAACCTGCTTTAACCACATCTTCATCGTCAGCATTAGTCTGAGGACATTGTCCGTTATTGAGTCCATCATTTGAATTGTCATTAATTGAGATGTCATTAACACCCTTCTGAACGGTGGCGACATTCTCTTCATTGGTACTATTTGCTTTCTTTTTTTTCTTTTTCTTTTTCCTTTTCTTCTGATCCGACTGTTCATTATCTCCAATTACTTCGTCCAAGTCTTCGTTGTCCTCATCTTCGCCAATAACTATATTATCCTTTTTCTTCTCAGTTGAGTTGTGGTCACTCAAGACTGCAGCCATATTTGAATGTTGTGGTCGCGCTTTGTCTTCAGTTAATTATAATTGATATCAATATTTACCTAATGATTACTTAATATAAAGCACACAACAATAATAATATCAACGAATGTGTTCGTCGCTACTACGAAGGCCTACAGTGCTCTATCAAACTTCTCTAACTTCTCTAAACAATTTTTTGAAATTTTTGACTTAATGAACAAAAAAACATTTATTACATAAAATATCAATAAATTGATTGATTGATAAAATGTTTTGAGTTAATTTTTTTCGAAGTGAATGAAGAAAACTGAAGCGATAACTTATAAAACTCTCTAAAGCAAGTCATATTTATTAAACAAATAATGTCACATGAGCTAAGAGGTATGTTACGAATTGTATGCATAAAAATCAAAGCTTAGACCAACCAAAAACTAGTCCAAATTCAATCTTCAAAAAATATAGCTAACTAAACGAATCGATCGATCGACAGGTTATTAAAGACTTATTTGGGGACCAAAATCTATAGTTCGAATCCGTTTGAGTGTTGGTTTAAGTTTACCAAAAGTTCTTTCTCTGGCAAGAATTGGTTTCGGAAAACTCGACTGTCCTTTCGATTGATTGAACTGACTCCGACCTGCATTTACTGGAATTCTATTCATATTTTGAACCAATGTTTTAGGCTCTGGCGGATGAACTTCTTTCTTATATATAGTGTAATAAATAGAAAATCCGATGAAAACAATTAGAACCAAACCAAATATAATGGCACCAGTAATTGATAGCGTGAGTCTGTGCTTTTGGAAAATAGTTGGAGGAATGCAAAACCAGTTGTAATTTTGTTTCGTACAGTTCAATATTACTTTCGGCTCTTTCGGCTATTAGACAAATGTTAATCAGTTTTCAATTTATCAAGTTTAGAATAGAAATGACGTTCAAGCGATGGGCGGGCCAGACCTGAGGTCTGGAAATGGCTGGCAGGTTCGAAAACTTTCTAGAAGTGGCATTTCTTAAGCTTAAAACTTTAATCTTACATCTAGTACTCACTTTCACTGTAAACAGACATTTATGAAACCATTTTCTCGTGTAATGCTTTGAAGATCCGATTTCTGCTTGAAATAGATATACGATTCCAAGTTGATCGTCCACAAGTCCTCCAAATATTTCTCCAAAATTCATACTATAGGGTGGTTTGAATTCTATTGGGTCGATCTCAGGACTCAACTTCCATTTGTTAGCATCACAATAAACATAAGACAAATTTGAGCCTTTATTAATCAATTTTTAAGAATAGGTAATCACTTAATGATAATTTTTAGAGTGACAGTTGCATACCCTGTGATATAAGCATACCATTAGGCTTGAAATTCAATATTGCGTTAATTCTATTATTGGGGTATAATTTTTCTTTAGCTGTGTTGAGAAAATCATGTCCCCAATCATCGTATTTTATTTTGGCAATATCAGTCCACTTACTTTCTCTGAAAATAGTGTAACGCGGTTCACCATCAAACTAATACAATACATGAAGATAGTTGTTCAAGATCAATAAATTATGAGAACATTATATCTTATGTCATATTTGTACCGCGCTGTATTTCATACTGACATTTAAGCCAAATAGTTGTTCGTCAACTATTCTGCATTGTTCGTCAAAATTTATCATAAATGTTAAATCAAATGTGTCGAAATATTGCTTCACTTTTTTACCAACTGTAGTAACCAATTGAGAAACTTGTCCCCTCGAAGAACTTGTTGAGACTTCACTCTTATCTTCAACTACCCAAAAGTTGCCTCTTTCATTGACAATAAAGTAGGAATCGTTTATCAATTTAGTCATTGAGGCAAACGATGGTTTACAGAATATATTTGGTAACCCATTTATGACAGGAGTTGTGATAATTATAGTTAAGAAGAAAGCAACCTTTGAATACATCTTTGAATACATGTTTGAATTTTTGTAAATAGAGTTTTTTCGAACTTTAATCTGGAATATATTGGTTGAATATTGTTGTAGTGCATGTATTCAACAATGAAAATCTAATCACTTCGAATGTAAAGTTGAGTGATTGAGCATTTACTCAAATTACATTATGTTACTTTAGTCCTTTTTAGTAGTTAATAAGAACTCAATGGGGACTTAATAATAGATCTTGATTCTCCGTGCAAAGATGAGCACCAAATTATATTGTCATAACTTTTCGCTAGTGAATCAAATCAGGACGACTATTGCTCATGTGAATTGTATTCAATATTAAAGGGGTAACAATTAAGGTTTAAATTTATCCTAAATTCATCTGAGAATTCTTTCGTCAGTTCCTATCTTCTGCAAGTGAAGCAAAACTATTTGATCAAAAAGCTATTTCAATTAAACAGAAGTGATCGTGAACTTTTTGAGTCTGAACTCAATACTTGATTACTCCAATATGAAAGTGCTGTCATTTCTATATGAAAGATTGACTGCAAGAACAAAATGCAGAATTATATTCATAAATATCATTGTATCGTTATAAATTTAATATGCTTTTAAATCGAGTGCAGGATAGGCTATAATTTAGTTAGATCAACATATTCTATCATCGATTTAAATATTTGTATCACTAATGATTTTCTCATGGAATTTGACTTTATACCGTGTTTTTTATCATTTTTTCAAATTATTGTTTGTCATACTATTTACTGAGACATTCATGGATTGAAAAGAAATTTAATATTAGCTAAAAGCAAATATTTGAAAGAGAACAAACTTTCAATAGAACTAAATGAGACTTCTTTAAGCCTACGATGAGAATCAGAAATCGATTTATAATAATAATAATGCTTTCAAACAAATGAAATTATATTAAGAAATCTATTATAAAGATAGTCAAACAGTTTTAGTCATGTTTAGTTTGCAATAATTCTTCAGTCAAATCAGAATATTTTCAGTTCATTCATTTGAACAATTGCTAGTTTTCAGCTTTGTTTTTATGAAAGAAAAGGTTCAAATTTGAAATTTTTAGAAAAAAGTTCGCAATTTATTAACGACTGGTATATCATAAATAGCCAACGAGTTAATATTGAACTTAAGCTTTATTGTCGTCAATTTAAACTAATTACTGTGATATTTTAAACTTTTTCCTTAAAGCATTAGTTTTATTATTTCCTCGAATAGTTTATCATAATGAGTTTAACCCAAAAGCTTCACTCAAATTGAAAGCCTATTCCTTCCGTCAAACATCACTTCAATGCTTTCCGAAAGGTCTTTCATTGCATTAATATAATTATTATGTTTGTATTAATCGATCAAATGTTATTTTGCACTAATTCATAAAAGCTTTGATGATTATTTTAAAAGCTAAAAATCATTTTAAAGCTCATTCAATAGTAACTGAATAGCAGCTGAGGTACAATTGATTAATTTATTATAAAATAACTGTAGTTTATGAAAGAGGAAAGTTTATTCGACAAACAGTTACTCATTAGTGAGAAAGTGATTTCATATATGAGTTAAACTAATGTTTACATTGAAACCCATTCTATCAAATTAAGAAACGATAACTCTATTAAGTCACTATGTGTTCATCACTAGGATTCAAGCTATTAGTACTTGTCAAATTCTTATTGATCACTCTTTTTCACCAAACTATCCTTCATCAGATCAGTTATAAGAGTTGGTCATCACTTCAATCACAAATAGAGGCCAAATCAGACACAGGAATCAGTTGCTTCTCAATTGGTTTCAATTCTTATCCATCATTTGGATGTGTGAACAATACATCTGATAATTCACGTGATATCGGATCCGAAGTCGCATTTGAGAACCAAATAGTGATTACCTCTGGAGATGCGATTGACAGCAATAACTGGTCTCTAATATTGCAACAATTAATTATGTTACTAGTCGTCAAAATATTACTACTTTGATATAAACTATATTAATTCATAATTTATTGTACTTTCATTTAATCTCTAATTCAGTTCAAATCGTAAATAATTGTGATTTTCTTTCCATTGTTAACATATCTTATGACTCAAGTCTTCAATACTTCTCTCATTTAACATAAATTTCTCTTTTTTCTTGTAAATTAATTCATATTTTTTGACAATTGATTTCTCAGTGATTTAAGTATTTGAGAAATCAAAAGTATTGTAATTTTGTTTAAACATCAATTAAAACTTTGTTTTACTTATAAAGAATAATTTAAAACAGAAATGCTTAAACTGTTTCACATTATAAGAGGACAATTAATTTACTAATTTTAATCATCAATAGTACTTCTGTTAAATTAAGTATATTTTTGTGACAACTTTTGTTAATTTATCATTTGTTCATTGATATTATTTAGTGTTTTGCTTATTTCAAATCAATTTTGATTTTGGCTTTTCAAACTCTTCCAATTCATAATTAATTTATAGTCAACTTTTTAAAAGTTATTAATGGAGTTAGCTAACGTCACAATCGCGTAGATTTGGAAATTACAAATCTATTTCGTGAATTTCCATAAATCCCAAAAGGTTTAAGTATTCGTTCAAAGTGTAAAGTGATTAAAGTTCAGGTAAAATATGTTTCAGGAAAGTGACAAATCTTTTAATCTTACCTACGAGTGTATAAAAGTTAGGAATAGATAGTTTGATGTCTGAGTCTCATTTTAAAGTTTAACTGGCAAACAAATTGAGTCTTTTTCAAAGTCATCTCACGTTCAGTTCTTCAGTCATTTAAAAAATGATGGCTATTCAAAAAGTTTCCAACATGAAGCTTTTGAAGTGTTTGGTTATTTTAATAATTATAATTATTACAAAAATATCTGTAATTGAAAGTCGACCACAAATGCAAATGAATGGAATAAATATTGCAAACGGGATGAGCCAATCTATGAGTCAGAGCATAAACGCTGGTCCTTTCAAAATTGGTGTTGCTGAAAGTGTTGGCATTGGTCTGGGTCCAAGTTAGTGGCTTTCAATCATTTTATTAAACTATGATTTGTTTTTCAATTATCATCTTTTATATAGACGGAGGCGGTGCGGGTGTAGGTGCTGGTGTCAGTTTAGTTGGTCCTTTTGATATTAACATTAATCATGGTATTGATTCTTACTTTCATCATATTTTGTAATTTTCTCTATTTAAATATTGGTCGGGCTATGAAATCATAGTTCTGGCACTATTTTTATTAACTCATAAAATTTTTAACATTACTTTGAGTCTTAATTCAGTCCTATGTTCATTTTTAATTTAAGGAGTGGGAGCTGGAACTGGATTCTTAGGTGGAAGTGGGTCAGGATATGGTGGTGGATCTAATGGTAATGCATTCGCTGGAAGTCAAGGAATAGGAAAGTGATTGCTTTAATTCCATAGGACTTGCCTAACTAGAAACTCATCAAAGACATACCATTTCAATCATTTTCTCATTATAAGACTGATATTTTTTAAAATAATTTCAAATATGAACATACGCTTTCAACATATTTATTATTTTTCATAAATTCGATACAATTAATGTTTCATGAATACAAATGTAAAACAATAAAAAAAATGCAATAACTGTTTAGAAAACTCGATCGACGTATTGAGCCTCTGCTGCAGACGTCGGTTTAGCAGCGGGATGTGCCGGGTGTGCGCCGCTCATAGGTTGAGGCATGGGTTGCCGTCGTCGAGCAGGTGTTAGGAATTCGAACATAGACTGTGTGTGTTGTGATAACATTTTTCCCAAGTCTACTGGCATCGGATCACTCCAGAAGAAATCATGATTGAGAGCACTATCTGAATCGAGTCTCTTCGACGGGTCCAAGATCAAGAGTTTATCCAGTAAGTCCAAGGCATACGGATCTTTGACATAAGCCTTCAAATATATGAAAAGAATCATTTAGCCATTGGTGTAAACAGGGGGTTACTAATAAACTAATTGTAATGATCATAGTTAAGACTTTTATATAAGTTTTGGGACATACTCTACTTTTTTTTATTGATTAGTTGATATAACGGTATGATTAATCAAATGGTCATCTTTATGTAATAAAGAAGGGGTATATCTCATAAGTTATAAAAAAAAATATCCTAAATTTTCCTAATCATGGTAACTATATCTAGAATGCGGTGAAATTTGATGTGCATTTGTATAATATTTAGTAAATTAAGATCATAAACGATACTGTACTAGCATGTAGTTAGCTTTTTATAAATCTTTTAATGATTTACATAGAGTTCGGCTGACTAGATACAAAAGGTGACCACTTACTAGTCCTGCAACACAGACCATACCTTTAATCTTTCCTTAACTTTCCTCTTTTGGTTTTTTGGCAAATCAAGTTTATTATAAAGATCTAATTTTTCGACTCCAGGCCAGACTTCGGGCACAATAGAACCACAAAGTTGTGAAATTAAATTAATCTGACTTTGTTCAGTGTTTCCTTGCATAATAGGACTTCTAGTCCACATCTCAGCCATTATGCAACCAGCGCCCCAAAGATCTACAGGTGACCCATAATTACGTTCGCCTAGTAATAGTTCGGGCGGTCTATACCAGAGAGTGACCACTCGATTGGTATACCTGTTTGCGTGACCGGACTTGTTGGACGTGGATATGGCTCGCGCTAGCCCAAAGTCAGCCAGCTTTAAGACACCATTCTTAGTGATCAGAATATTGGCTGCCTTCATATCTCTATGTAATATCTTTTGACTATGAATGAAAAAGAGACCATTCAGTAGCTGTTGCATCACTTTCTTGATCTCTCCCATCGAAAACTTCACATTTACATTAGACAAAAGTCCCGCTAAATCGTGTTCACAAAAGCCAAAAACCAGATAAAACGTTGCCTTATATTTCATTGAGTTGGCTTTTGTCCGACAAATTTCTATTAAATTAACCACATTTTCGTGTTTCAAAAGCTGTAAAATCTTAATCTCACGCAATGCTGTGATGGGAAAGCCTTCCTTCTCGTTCTCCATCAAAACCTTCTTAAGTGCTACTATTTTTCGAGTTTGTCTATGTTTTGCTTTGAATACTTCGCCAAAAGTTCCTGATGATGGATGAGAAAACAATTAATAATCAGATCTATTGTTAACAATTGTCCTGTTCGAACCTTGTCCTATTTTTGTCAATTTCTCGTACTTCGAAACGTCATCACAAAACGGATAATCGAATTCTTCGACGGCCTCATTCTTCATCAGAGTCGTTGACTGTTGAGTTAATTTATTTGATGTCTGTGTTTGTGGTAATTGGGGTGGAAGTGAAGATGAGGTTGAATGAGATGAATGTTGTGGCAAATGTGTTGAAGTCATTGCACTAACTCTTCATTCAATTCAATGTGAATATTAATGATTTGATGTTTCGTTGGGATAATTGAAACTAATTTGGAGCACAAATGAAGAAAATTAGTCATTAATTTAACTTAGTATTTATTGAGTTTTGTTTTGATATTAAAAATGCGTAACTATTTTGATAAGTTATCTGAAGAACATGCGAGTAAACGACGTTTCAAATTATTTACTGTACTTTAAATGAGCGATAGTCATGAGAAAATAACATAAAAGTCGTCATATATTTTACATCATTTACGTATTGAATTAGGAAGATCAACTTCACTCTAGTCTCGTCAACATAAATGTTTCAATTCAATTATTTAAATCCTTAAAATTTGACTCAGTTATTACCAAATCTTACAATTTTTAATCAATAGAAATATCAGTTTTGAAATGCGTATTGAATGCAATAATATAGAAAATTATTTAGTTTAGTAGAACTGGTCTATAAGTGGTGTTAGTTGTATTAGTTGTAACGACTTAAGTCCATAAGAGATGTCGCGTAAAGTCCCAAATAAGTGACGCACAGTCTGCGTTAAAACAAACACGAATTTTCTATGAACTAAAATATGTGCGTCAAAAATATGTCTGACGTTAGGAGTCAATAGAGCAGAGAGTAATACAGCAATCATTAAAGGACTCAATATTAGTCTATAGAAGAATACGAAACCAAAAAAACAAAACAGACTCGAGATAAATACAATTGAATTGAAAGATATTTAAATAAATCGTATATTGAATTGAGCTGTAGATCATTGAAATACTTATTAAATCATGTCTTACGCTTATTTGTTTAAGTATATTATTATTGGAGACACGGGTAAGCAATAAAGAGTACATTCAAATTATTCTTTTCATTTCTAATACTTATTATTCACTCCTTTTAATCTCATCTCATTATACATTTTAACGCTATTTCCACTTTTATTTTTCTTTTAATTAGTCATTACTAGTGACTGAATTAATCTATTAAATGAATTTGTTTTAAATAAGGTGTTGGAAAATCTTGTCTATTACTGCAATTCACAGATAAACGCTTCCAACCCGTTCATGACTTAACTATTGGTAAGTCTTCTTCACATTGAATCCACTAACTATTATATTTTTCACTTTTTTGAGTTTAAGTTTTGCGTCGAAGATTAGAAATAACATATATTTGGTTTTACAATAAGTCCTAATAGAAATGCGTTTTTGATCATATAGTAAAACGAGTTTTCATATGTTTAGAGTTTTCTGTTTGTAAACATATTTTTTTATTTAATGACTCAACAGGCCGTTATTATGCCCATAATTAGTTTATCAATGTCTTTAATCCAATGTATGGCTTATGATTTGATGAGATATTAGATAAGTATTGGATAATTTTTGAATTGAACACTTCGTGAAATGAAAGGGCCAATAAATTGGTACATAATAGACTTGTTTTGAAGCAGCCTGAACAAGTAGATTACGAGATCGTATTTCTAAGTCATTGTCTAACAATAGTCTCATTTATTGAATAATGCAGGAGTGGAATTCGGCGCTCGAATGATCACAATTGATGGCAAGCAGATTAAATTACAAATTTGGGATACGGTATGTCGAACTGAATTTGCTTTGATTACATATTGTTGGACTATATTAATATTTACACTGTATTCCAAACGTGTCGAACCAAACATTATTTCTCTTAAGAACCTTGAATCCTCTCACTTATTGTCTGACACTTTTTCGTTTGAAGGAGTTTTTCGTGATTTCATTGAAAAGTTAGTCATGAGTTTGAATGAAGCAATCATTGAATTTAATTACAAGTTATGGCTCTGTCTGTATACGAAAGGTGTAATGCTTTCGCTATGGTTGTGAAAATTTGGTTTTAACGTCCAAAACTCAATTAACTTTACTCTCGTTGCCTTTCCTATTATAGCATGTGCTCTAATAAAATAAATCTGTTTTCGAGGCTAGTGTTGTAACGCTTTGATCGTTGGATTTCTTCGACTTTTATCTTATGTGCATTTCCTTTAGCATTTTGATTGAAAAGCATTAACTCATTAATTAAACTTACTTTTCAACCCAACAAAAGCAATCATTTCTGTATTTTTAGCAATATTTCATTACTTTTTAATGTATTAGAAAACAAATACTTGTGAAAAGTGGACTCTTACTTAACGCTATAATGAGTTTTTTTATTTGCACTTTAACTTCTAATAACAGTTGCAGCACTTATTTCATCTAATAGTTCATAGACTTGTTTATTCTGTAATTCTATTTCCTGAATCAGTCATATGATTGAATAGATTAAAGAAAGTACTTGTAATCAGAACTGCTATGACTTAAGTCAAAATATTTACATTAATAACTACTACTACTACTACAGTCCATGATTAAAGTCTATGACAAATCGAGCCCATTTCTAAAGTTGTTTAATTTTTATTACAAAATTTGTACCAAAAGGCAGGTCAAGAGGCTTTCCGTTCGATAACCCGCTCGTACTACAGAGGGGCTGCGGGTGCGTTGTTAGTATACGATATAACACGTCGTGATACTTTCAATCACTTGACGACATGGCTTGAAGATGCACGACAGCACTCAAACTCAAATATGGTTATTATGCTTATCGGTAATAAGTCCGACTTAGAATCCAGACGAGAGGTCAAGAAAGAAGAAGGAGAAGCATTTGCTCGAGAACACGGACTTATCTTTATGGAAACTTCTGCCAAAACTGCGGCCAATGTTGAAGAAGCGTTTATTAATACAGCGAAAGAGATTTACGAAAAAATACAAGAAGGAGTTTTCGATATAAATAATGAGGTTTGATTCGCATTTTAATTATAAAGATTATTATTCAATTTCAATCAACTGATTTTAATTAACGAGTCAATGACTTGACAATTATTTAGGCGAATGGCATCAAAATAGGTCCACAACATTCACCAACTAATCCGAATTTACCATCTGGTGGTCAGGGATCTAATCAAGGAGGCGGTTGCTGTTAAGTTTCAGATGATTATTATCTTTAAAATATAAGTCTTTCTTAAATAGTTGGTCTCTTTTTATCGTAAAACAAAAGCCGCAAAATTAAATCATTTGAAACTTTATTTCATATTATATATAGATATGTATTGAATTTCTTTTTATTACTTTTATGTCCTTTAAATTATTAAATAGTAATCATAAATTAATTAATATTTTGGTGCCCATTAATATTGTTCTTTCTTTTACATCACTGCATGATTATTATGATAAGAATAAGAGTATTAACTGAAAATAAGACAAAAACAAGTCTAAAGAAATGATGTACAGATCTGTTATTTCAGTCAAATATACTGTAACTTATAATTGAATGTATAAATACATAACATTCGTATGGTATATGAAAAATTATATATATATATATATTACTTATCACTTATAAAACTTATTTTCTGTAAATGTACCGATTATTATATGATTACATATAAATCTTTTTATTGGCAGTTTTAAAATCCCAAACTTAGCACTGAATATCTGATACTTGTTTCACATGACTAGTCAGATCTCTTATAATTATTATTATGAATGTTCTTATAATGAACACATTCCACAATCAATAGTTGTTAAATTCAGAAGTTTCTCATAAATATTTGTATTTCCACAAAGCTGTTCCTCCCGTTCGCTAAAGTTAGTTTGAATTAATGTTTTTACACAGTCATCAAAATTTAAAAATCACTGCTTTTTACTTGAATTGTACTGTATTTGATTTAAAAGAAATGAAGTTTGCTATAAAAAAATTTTAAAAATTCAAACAAATCTTTAACTTTTTTCAAAGAATTTTTGTTTATCGAATATTTTTAACCTGTCAACGATAATAAGACTATGCAAGACGTATACTTAGGATATCCAAGGTTTTCAATTCAAAAAGAATCTGGCTGTGAATTAAGACTGAGTGTGCATAGTCGTAAGATTACTGCCAAAGTTTTGCTTAGCTTGTGCACAGAAACTTCAGAAAATTCGAGTCAAAGTCAGAACCGAAAAAAATTTGAAAATAAATTGTGGAATAGGTGAAAATAACAAAAAGGCCAAATTTACAACAGCGAAGTAATATGAGAAGATCATCTGTCAATGACACCCTTGACAAGTGTATTTTGTTTATACAGATTTTGTTTTTGCCAGTATCAAAGCCAATCGTATTGTGACAAGTGTCTGCTAAGATTTCATATTTTTGCTTTCTATTAAGAACTTTGAATCATATATCACTTATTAGAGTGTGCGATAAAAAATGGTTAGGTAGCCACCTCGATCTCTTGATTTGTCTGCGTTGGACTTGGGGAAGGGGGGTTCATCAGGCATAAAGTTTACCTACGACGACTGACAAATCAGTTAAATCAAGCGACTTGTTCTTGAATCAGTTCTTGAGCAAAGATCTCATTCGATTATTACGTGCTCGCAACATTCTTATGCACACGATGGTCAACTAGCTCATGTACAATATCTGTAAACATTATTTGTATGTACTTATATCAGTTTCGACTCAATACAGCATAGATAGTAGTTTTCAAGTTTCCCTAATTTTTTCTGCTATACAAATTAATTATTTATTGTTGCATTAAATTCGATTAACGTGTGATATGACCACAGAATGTGTTTACCTACGTGTTGGGCTATCAAGCAATCAGATATTGTGTTGGAAATGGTGAACGTGGTCATAGTTTTTTACGTACAATCTTCCAAAATAAGTTAACTAGAAAGATGAATTAATAAGAAATATCTGTGAACCAACAGCAAAATGTTTGGTAGTAGTTCTGCATTATTTTATGCACATTAGATTGTGATAGCAACCTCTCATTTTACATTTCGAGTCAAAATCTTGGAGATAACTTTGAGCCACATTTGGGTATGAACTCTAGCCATACCCTATGAACGAGAGATGTACACTCAAAATTTGGAAATTTGATCGAAATTCTTAATTTGAATTATTTACTATTTCAATGTATGATTGCCTTTGTTTTTTAGCCTAGGTTAGGCCTTGCATTTGTAAAATTTGAATCGATCACCTTTTAATTTTGAATTGTTTTCAGCTTAAAAACTATTTCAGATTTCTATTCAGTAGAATATTCAACTATTCTCTATTCGAGTCTGATTCAACGTTAGAGCTAGAACAAAGTTTGGAAAACAGTTATATCTCATTTTAATCAGATAGAAAGTTCAATATTGGTTTTGTATGCATTAACAGTTATCAATGATTTATGAGGCAATTGCTGTAATGCAGCGCTAAATTAAGCCCTTCATGCCCTTTAAGTTATAGTTTGAGCGTGGTATCAGTTCTAATTATTTATCATGTATAAACAATTCTAGAGCTCAAAAACTGGTTCATTATAGAGCATATAAATATCTGTTTTTATTCTTTGCTAAAATAAATTAAATTCTATTTTATCTTAGCTTTAATCAATCATAACAATATACATTACCATATATTTTGATATAGAATAATCTGATCAATGGTATATTAAATTTACAGTAAGCTGGTGTAATAAGGAATAAATTGATTACTGGAATGAAACCATTACTAAACTAGAGTGGAGGTATTTGTATAGAAACATGTTAGCACATGTTGTATTTCCCATAAAAGCTAAGAATTTTTATTTATAAATTAGTTGATAATCGCATAATTAGTCAAATGATCTAGTCAGCAATAAGGGAGTCATAAGAATTGAAATACTATTGAATAAAAATGAATTTTATAATATATTCAACAATATTATTTGCGTTTATAAGGTTGGCAAGTTTTGGTCATTCTATAAAAGACTAATCTCTCTTTTTGATCATTTAGCACATCGTTGGGTGAAAAGAAGATTAAAAGCTGTCTTTGTTTAGCCTATTTAGATGTGGAAGATCCATTATCAGAAACTAATAGATTGAAAACTTTGGACGTGACTAAAGAAATTCCTAGTAATATAATGTGTGATAACAGGGGAGAATTCATGTGCAAAGCCTTTTGCAAAGAAATAGTAAGGAAATATTGAATCAATAGTTCACAACAAACATATACAATGCTTATTAATTTTCTTTTATTAGTTCAGAGTTGAGTCAAATCAATTCGATTTGACTAAAGCTCCGAATACAACAAAAGAGATAACAGTACCTTTAGGACAGTATTTATGTGATTTTGTACACAAAGATTTGTCAAGCGTTCCGTTAGGTATGACGAGTGAACTAACTTGTGTTAACACTGCTAACGATGCATTAACCACTTCAAGACTGAAAATTGTTTTAGATAAACAAGTAAAACTTACTTGTAAGCAAGGAAAATATATTCAACAATAGTAATTAACATCATTATTGTTACTTAAAACTAACTGATAAGTTTTGAATAAAGTTTACAACTTATTTTCTTTGTAATCTTTATATCGGTTTAATAAATAACGTCTAGAAAGTAACCAAATTTTCTTATTGAATAGTGTTCAATATAGCTGGACTATTGAAACACAACAACAAAACTTGATTACACCATTACTATCTTCTATCTGTTTAAGACCTATTTGTTGTTTGAATACTCGAGTCATTCATAAAAATTCGAGTCATCTATTCATAAAAACTTCAAATGATTCAAATATATATTTTCGCAGTTATACTCCAGCTTTTGATAGTCGACAAGTTTACAACTCTAGTGGAAAAAGAACTAAAGTCACATATTTTTTGTAAAGTAATCAATTAGAGTATATATATATTGCACCACTGTTTCTAGAAATTTTGCCACTTCAAAGTCACTTCTGTGACAAGTGTTATCATATCTAATAATTAAACCTCAATGTCAAGCTTCTGCACTACACTTTTACTAACTGTACTAACATTTAAAAATGAGCCAAAAGTTGTCGAACGATCACTATTAGGTAATCACTAGGGATGTGCAGTGACGGCTATAAAACAAGCAAATTTCGGCGGTTATTAGGGAATAAAAATTAAGTAAATTCGCGAATAATTCGGGAATAAAATTTAATTTAAAATTAGGCATATCGTAGGTAATGCAAGCTTTAATGTCAAGTTTACGCTTCACTTGTTATTACTTCATTTGAACTTTCGTTTAATTTTGAATAAAGATAATAGCATTTGTTTAAATTCATTAGCAGTTATGAATAAAGATAACTAGTCTCTTAGGTATAACAATCAATCTGATGAACTGCGTATTATATTTTAAGTACTCAGATTTACAGGTCCTGACTATATGTGGAATTGCGAAAGTTTAAAATTTCAACAAATTTTAAAGTGCGGATCATAGTCGGAAACTTAGGTTAATTTTACAAAATCAAAGGTAATATTCGGTAATTTCGGGAAGAAAGTAGTATTTTCCGGAATTCGATAGGAAACAGATAGATTCGGGAATAACGGGAAAAATAGTTTGTGTTAATTATGCTTATTTAATATTAAATTGTGTAAATGTAACGTTTAAAAGCATTCGGACTAATCTAAAATTTTCGGTAAAAACCGCTTCTGCACATCCCTAGTAATCACATTATATTTTTGTGCAGTACAGCTGCGCATAGAATAATTAATTCCACCCTAAAACTTGCATAATTGTTGTTGTTCAAGTGTGGTGAGTTGTTTTGCAGTATAAATAGCTTGCTTTGGATCCACCCAAGTGTTCTGCCAAACACTTAAGTGTATTAAATATTTGAAATATTTTTCATAATGACTCTCGAATTTCTCGCTAAAAACTTCAAAAAAGGTATGATTATTGTATTTAATATATCCAAACTTTTGAGAAGTTGATTAATTGTGAAAACTATTGGCGATTAGGTGACCCATTTCCACCGAGAAATGATTTGAACACTTTGAGAGTTTACAATTTTCAGCTATGTCCTTACGCTGAAAGAGTTTTGCTGGTCCTCGAAGCTAAAGGAATCAAGTGAGACTATTACATTTATTTTATAAACATTTTGGTTGTTTCAATAATTGAATTTGATCTAGTAAATTTATTGCGTAAACAGGTTATTAGCTACAAATCACCAAATTTTGTTTAAACATATTTGTGTGTTCAAACTTTTTTAGGATACTAATAGTAGCAATGCAGTGCTAAATATAATTCCAAGTTTTACGCGTTAAATTGTCAATATTAAATATTTTTAGTTTTGAAAAGTTTAACGCAATCCGTAAAAGATGAGAAAAGTTGATCTTTCTAACGAATGAACAGTCAATTTGATGGTTGAATACCTACTTTCATTCAACTATCATCACATTTATTACATCAATCGATAGAATAATCAAACTACTTATATGGAAGATGTAAGAAGCCTAAGCCTTTTATCTCAGTTAATTATTTTTTCAGATATGAAGCAATAAATGTGAATTTGAGAGATAAACCCGAATGGCTCTTTGAAAAGAATCCACATGCAAAAGTGCCTGTTATTGAATTTGACTCAGATAACAAAATACTTTATGAATCGCTTGTGATCGCCGACTATCTCGACGAGTCACACCCGGATAGACCATTAGCTTCAAAAGATCCCTATCAAAAAGCACAGGACAGATTATTTGTCGATAGTATTGGAGCATTTACGTCAGTTCTTGCAAAGGTATATCATTCAAGCGATCAATTGAGTGACATATGGAATAGTGTGAAAGAAGCGCTTCAGAAGATTGAAGCTCTTTTGGCAAAGAGAAGAACTCAAAAGTTCTTGTCAGGTATTATTGCAATTTTTCAGTAAATTTCAGATAAACCTTATGAATTTGGTTTTATATGAATTTAGGTGATTCTGCCCCAGGAATGGTTGATTACATGATTTGGCCGTTTATTGAACGCATTCCAGTCGCTATCGCTTTCCTAAATGATCCCGATTACGATCAATATCTACAAAAGGAACTGCCAACAATTTGGGAATATAGAAATGAGATGCTCAAAGACAGCGCTGTCTCTAAAGTAGCTACTGATGTCGAAGTTTTCCGAGAGTTCGTTGAAGTTGTTCGAAAACATCTAGCAAGCAGCAAACAATAAAATTTAATCAGGATTTTTAAAAAGTTCAGGCTCTTGTTTCTGGATTGAAATTTTTAAACAATTTTATTAAACGAGTGAATAATAGTTTAAAGAACTAAATTTATTTTCAAACCGAAACTAACTTTTTGTAAGTGGAATTTTCAAGAATTTTTAAATTTGTTTTTTGATCAAAAAAATCCAAAATTTATTTTATATAGAGATTAGAATCAATTTCGAAGAGTTGACCCTCGACTCAATTTTTAGCTTAAAAAGACTTAAGTATTATCGCAATTAAAATAATTTTATACAACTCATGGTTAGAAGATGTGATAAGTCATTGACATAAATGTTGCAACTCATGTTTAAATACTAAACGACTAGAAATAAATATTGAATAAGTTATAGTAAGTACTATTTAGATAGCTTTAATCAAGTATTACAATTAAATACAAAATAATACAAATTCAAATGAAGCGCTCTTTTTATAAAGTGTTGTTTATTGATTTGGCGCTCATCACCAGTTTTGAACTGAAGTTTTTCAAACGCTCAACAAAACTATATATTTAAGTGAATAAACAAAACAAATATTTATAATTATATTTAATTCATTTTTAATAATATTAAACAATCGTTTGGGTAATGAAATCGAATGAAGAAAGTATTAAAAGTATTAATAATAATGAGTTTAATGTTTGTGCCAAAAAGTCTGATTTAATACCAAACAAATTGTCGACATCTAATTGTAATTCAACTAATCATAAGAATCAAGTTTTGGTCCAATTATCCAATCATTTCTATTATGAAAAATGTAGCCAAAGAATCGATTTATGCAAACGAATGCGCTTCACTCCAATCCAATCTAATAATTGTTATCGAAAACTAGTTCAACAAAGCGATGACTTTGTCCCCAAAAACATCAATCAATTCGTCAGATATTTAGATATGATTTCAAATAAAGACTTAAATGAAAAACCATTTAGTCGTTTGCAATCAAGACATCCGTTAAGACACATATCAAGAGTTGATTTGAGACAGAAGTTCGGACAAAAAGTTGAGATCAGTTCAATGGAATTGTCATCAACTTTGAGGAAAACTGTTCTCAAAAGTGTTGAATGTCTTAATAAAAGAGATATTGAGTTAAAGGTTGAAGAATACGAAAGTTACTGCAATCATAAACAACTCAATTATGATAATAAAGACGATTTAATTGAAGATAATTCTGATGAAAATCAAAGCATACAAATTAATAGTCTTGGTACTAAAAATAATATGGTTAATGCAATCAACTGCAGGTCTTGTAGTCTATTATTACCGAAATTGGAATCGTGTCCCCGATGTCGTGACTTAGTATCCAATCGATTGAAAAAGAACTCTGTTAAACGTAAATTTCGTCCATGTCTTAAGGAAAGGACTAATAACGAGATCTCAAGTTCAATTAAAAAGATCTGTGTCGGAACATAAAACAATATGCTTTTGTTGTGATTACTATTTTGCCAACAATAAAGTTGCAACTAGTTCTCAATACTCGACCCAAGCCTAATTGAAGAAGTTAATTCCAAAACCAAACCCAACTCAACTCAAACCTTCAAATTGCGATCCAAACCAAACTATGATTTTTTAATCAAACCAAGCCCAAAACCAAACAAAAAATCAGATACAAATATTTATTAAAATACACGAAATTTTTAATTAAAGCAATAATTTTTTGAACTAAAATAATTCTTTTAATGATTTCACAAATGAAGACATACACAATTATACTGACTATACGTGGACTCAATTCGCATCTTGGTCTCAATTGAAAATTGTTTTTTAATATTAAATCAAATTTAGCTTTCGATAAAATAAGGTGTCATTTTAATCACAATTTGATGACTTTTTAATTTGCTTTAATTATAGCAAAATATATAGTTTGTTCTTTTATGTATTTTCAATAAAAACATCGATTTAAATGAAACTCAGATTCATTTTATGGAACATACACTAAAAACCTTGATTTTTGAGAATTTTACGTAATGTTTGATTAGTTACGGAGCGAATGTTTTCGTTGTCTCTGAGCTCTGGTGTTGCTCTCAATTCACTATAATTGGACCAATTGTTGGCCAGTGCCACCTCTCATAGTGTCTCATTGTCTTCATCGGTGGTCTTCGTAGCGAAGCCGCTAAGTCTTGGAGCCGTTATGAAGATCTCCTCCTCGTCGTCAATACGACACCATTCAGTGAATGTTTTTATTGATCTCTGAAAAGGAAAACAATTAATAATGAAATTTAAATTAATTTATACAATACTTACCGACTTCTCGAAGAATAATACTTCTTTTCTCACCCTTTGCTCTCATTTTAATGAATTTCCGGAACTTTAGTTCCCGTTCGGCGATAGTTAACGGCATTTGAAACAAATTTTGTTTACAATTAGTTGTAAAACACTTGTCATCCAAACGTAAGCAAATAATAACTATCCATAAACTACGTAAAGTAAATGTCAAACATACATAAATAACATTATTTATTATGACAAATTGAGTTTTTTATATTAATCGCTATAACTTTTTAACCCTGATGAATATTTTGATGTATAGCACACCAAGATTTTTCTACACTATCCAGTTACAATTTAGTGTAAACCGCTTTAAAATCGGACAATCCGTCTAAGAGTTATTCAAGTTTAAAGTGTCCTAGTTGGAAAATATCATAGCTGTATTTAGTCTAATGTTAATTGAAGTCCTTTACTTTATATTTTCCTCATCTGACATCGATACGATATACAGATAAAGGTCTGAATTTCTTTTATCAAAATAACTTATACTAATGAATTCTATACTTTTTCGTGTTTATGTTTACAGTTTTAGATAAGTTTTCAAAATTCAAGACTCCTATCTGATAAAACAAATAATTTTTTGGTTTTCAAGAATTCAATAGAAACAAACTGCAAAATTGTCTTTAAAACTAAAACCAAACCAGAACCAAACTATTTTCTAAACTCAGACCCAAACCCAAAAGAACTGAAACTAATCGCAACATTAGCCAAAAACTCATTTAATCTCAAATTTTTGTCATTAGAGTTTGTTGGAAAGTATTAGATTCAAAAGCATATAAAAACGATTTACTAATGGATTTTAATATTTCTATTGACAACTTTGTTAAAATGATATCTTCTCATTATCTTTCATTTGATTTTGTTCGAAAAACAAAGTTTCATAAGTTAGTAAATTTGGCTTAGAATTAAGTATTCTTTAAATAACAGATTTATTACAAATGAATTTTGAATATAAACGAGAGAAAGTATTTCCAAATTAATAGTTGAACGAGTTTTCCATTAATGTCAAAATACAATGATTTAAAATAGTTTTAATCAAATAAGAGTGAAAACTTAGCGAAAGTTTTCAAACAATAAAACACTTTTACTAACTTTGAAGTTATTTGACGTCATTTATTAATAACAACATTGAAGAAACTCGAAAACATTGAACAAAATTTGAGATAAAACATATAAGTTTAAAGTTAAATTAATTGTTCATCAAATTCATAAATATTTAATTTAAGCTAAAGTTTATGGAAAAGCGTTGAGAATGTCTAGGATTGAATTAAATTAAGTATTTTTTGAAGACTTAAATGGATATGTCACTCTCCAAAAGGCCCAAGTTTTTAAAGCGTAAGAAAATACTAATTTAATTATGTATTGATGAGAACAATAATTACAACTAAATTGATAGCTTTGACTGAAAGCGGTTGGAACGAAGAAAGAAATGAAGATACCAGTGAAAACGTTAGCATTAGTTATAACAGCAACAAATCGTTGTCTTTAGAACAACAAAGGATTCGGCTTCCGATCTATAATGTAGTCATTCATTAGTTATTATTAATTAAAACGTGAATCAATTAACTAATTCGTTATTTGTTTTGATTAGTTTCGCGAACATATAATATACTTATTGGAAAAATATCAGACTTTAGTAATAGTTGGAGAAACTGGTTGTGGCAAAAGTACACAAATTCCTCAATTTCTTCACGAATACAAATGGACTCAAAAAGAGGACAAAAAATTAATGATTGGCATAACAGAACCGCGACGGGTGGCAGCGACCACTTTGGCCTCGCGAGTAGCGCAAGAGAGAAATTGCGTTTTAGGTGAACAAGTTGGTTATAGTATTAGATTTGAGGAGTGCTTTCAATTGGGTTTGACTCAAATTAAATACATGACCGAAGGAATACTTGTCAGAGAGATGATGAGCGACCCGTTGCTCACCAATTATTCAGTCATCATTGTCGATGAGGCCCACGAACGTACTCTCTATACAGACATTTTGTTGTCTTTGCTTAAAAAGATTATTCGCAAAAGACCTGAACTGAGGATAATTGTCTCTTCAGCCACTTTAGAGGCAGAATCTATCAAAGAATATTTTAATACTAATGAAACGAGTGATCGATCAAAGGACAGCTCAACCATTATGTGTATCACAGGCAGAACTTTTCCGGTCGATATCTATTATGTGAGCGAACCAATTGCTGATTATGTCAAAGAATCGGTTAATACTGTCATCAAAATTCATGAACATTATCCTTATGGTGATATATTAGTATTCTTGACCGGACAGGAAGAGGTGGAAAATGCGGTCTCTATTTTGTTAGATTATGCTAAAGGTTTAAAAGATAGAAGTGGCGACAAATGCAAGAAAATGTTTGTGCTGCCAATGTACGCATCGCTTCCAAGCAATGATCAAATGAAAGTTTTCGAAACATTTCCTAAAAGTGTTCGTAAAGTAGTTGTGGCCACAAACATAGCTGAAGCATCAGTTACTATAAGTGGTATCACTTATATCGTTGACTCAGGTTTTGTTAAAATGCGTTTTTATAATCCGAAAACATGTACCGATTCTCTAGTCATTGTTCCGACGTCTCAGGCATCGGCTCAACAAAGAGCAGGTCGTGCTGGAAGAACAAGAGCTGGAAATGCTTTCAGATTATATACTGAGGAAGATTTTGAACGATTAGAACCGTTTACGATTCCTGAAATACAAAGAAGCTCTTTAGCACCTGTTATACTACAACTCAAAGCTTTAGGCATTAATAATGTGGTGAAATTTGATTTTCCGGCACAACCGCCAGAAAGACATATTATAACAGCTTTAGATCTATTGTATGCCTTAGGGGGTATTGATGACTGTGGGGCACTAACACAACCATTAGGTCTACAGATGGCTGAATTTCCATTACATCCCATGTTTGCCAAAATGTTACTCGTTTCGAGTGAGTTCGGCTGTAGTGTTGAAGCCCTGACCATATCAGCTATGCTTCAGGTTCAGAATATCTTCCAACAGCCGAGTAGTGGCCAGCGAGCGATTCAGGCCAGAAGAGCAAAACATTCATTTAGTGTAGAAGAAGGTGATCTAATAACATATCTGAATGTCTACAACGCTTTTATAAAGGCCGGAAAAGTCAGGAGTTGGGCCGATAAGAACTATCTTAACTATAAGGGACTCTTGAGAGCAGTTGAAGTTAGACATAGACTCGAAAGTTTATTAAATAGGTTTAAAGTCAAGTTAAAATCGTGTCAAGATGTGGATTCTGTGCGTAAGTGTATTGTGGCTGGCTTTTTCGCGAATGCCGCGTATTTGCATCACAGCGGTGTTTATCGAACTGTTAGAGGAGATCATGAACTCCACATTCATCCATCATCTGTTTTATATACACTGCCAAGACCTCCAAAATGGGTTTTATTCATAGAAGTTCTTCATACCTCTAAAGAATTTATGCGAGACATAACGACTATTGAGCCCAAATGGCTCTACGAATTGGCGCCACATTATTATGAGTTCGGAACTGATAGAGAAATTGCTGAAAGAAATCTTATGAAATAATTTATACATTCGTCTTATTAATAAACTGTAATTTATATAAATAATTCAATTTACTTATTAGAAAATTCAACTTTTATTTGCATTTTTGTACAGAAATGGTACATATGTTCGTCAACTCTTGATTACAACAAACAATATGCTCAACAAAAATGAAAAATATTTTTAAACAAAATATGTAAACACTTAATACTTACCTATAAACAAGTTAATCAAACAGAAATCTGGGAATAATTCTGATAGTTGGCCGACACGCTTTCTCTTCGCTATCATCGGTATCACTATCAGGACATTGGCTGTTCTCTTCATCGCTTTCAATCCAAAAGTATTTAACTTTTTCTTTTGCTTTAGTTGGTGGCAAATCAGAACTATTTGTATCGACTTTGTCAACATTCAAGGATGACTTAGCATCAGTTTCAGAGTTATTATCAGTAGAAAGAGGTATAAATGAAGGTAAAGGTTGGCTTTGAGTTTGACTATCATTATGATTGTGAAGCAATTGTTTGGCACTTTTGGGAGATAGAGGATTTCTAGCTTTGCTTTTCTTTTTAACAATAGCTCCAATTGTGGTGTGAGGTAATCGACATGAGTCTCCTTTCGAACATTTGCCGTTGCGATTAAAGCCAACGCAAACAAATACATGAGCACTTTTACACTGAAAAATACATCATTTCCATTCATAACAAGCAAAAGTTTATCAGAAACTCAATCTTACAATTCATTTTACATTAAAATCTTTTCTAGATTTCAACTTAGAAATACCTTAACTCCTTTCGGACAATAACCGCGAAGAAAGTCTTTACAGATTTCCGCATCAGAGTTGACCTTCACGTGACGGTAAGGACACGAATCACTACTACATCTTCCCTGAAGAAAAAACGAACAAACTGGCATTTTTTCGGGTGCGACTGCATGTGAAAAGGGACAGTCAGTGGCCTTACACGTGCCACGAATGAAACTAAAAAATCAATTCAATAAGAGTATCAAATTTAACAATCAAAACACAAATAGGAGCGAAAAGATTAAAGTTTTGCAAGTCTTTTGAGTAATTGATACAAAATTGAATCTATTCTAACCGCGAGCAGACAGCAATCTTGTCCTTATCGTGAATATACGGGCAGTTGACTCCTTGATTACATCGACCAAATCTACAGTAGAAAATACAATGTTTTTTTCGCATTTCCTTCAAATAACTTTTATGTCTTTTAGCCAATAAAATACGATTAATGCTTGACTTAATCGCACGGTTTCGTAGTTGACGAACTCTTTCGGCGTTTGTACTGACGAAAAGTCCCGGTTTAGAGCATCGATAGGTAACACCTCCGATGTCGAGACGAGACATTTTGCGACCTTTTGGTGTCGTCTTCTGTCCATTCGACTGGACTTGTCTTATGGTCTTTCCGTTTGCGTCCATCTCGTATTTGATGCCTCGAACTAATAGTATTTTACATTTTTGACTATTATTATTATTACTATCAATGCTATTATTAACGCTTTTATTATCTGTTACTAATTTATTAATCACTTTATTTGAGTCGTTATTACTATTGAGCGGTTCTTTCGATTGCGACGAAGTCGAAGTTGAGGAATATTTAATCTTAGTTTTTGAAATGACTTCTTTTGGCGACAGTTTTTTGGTCAACTTATTTCGAGTCACTCTATAAGCAATTCCTCCGATTACCATAACTTTCGATTTCAATGACTTGTCTTTTGATCCATTAATTAGATTACTGTTCGAGTTCTTGGTCTGATTGTAATTAAAATAATTAACTAAATTATTATTAGAGTAATACTTCGAATGGATTTGTGGCCGATGTCTCGTTAACCGCTTATTAATATTAATATTATTTGTGAACGAATTGACCAAATTTGTTGTCTTGAAATCCGCTTCACTAAAAGTGTTTTTCTGTTTATTATTGAATCTCACAAATGAATATCTCGTTCTCTTAATAGTTGACGACTTGTGTTCATTATTGAACAGCTTTTTCGCGTCTTTATTAATATTATGAAAATTGGATGAGATTTGCGTCGTTTTCATTGATTTGGTTCTATCGTTATTCGATTGAGAAATACGTTTATACTTAAATAACTTCAATCTATGGTTAATATTAACCTTATTATTAAAAATAAAATTATAATTAACTCTATTTTTAATTAAATTGTGCTTTGCGTGCAGTAAATCTGTTCTGTTGTACATTATATATATAAAAGATTTGTTTTACAATTAAATAACAAATTATTTAAATAAAAATAAAAGGAAGTAAATCACAAACAAACATAAATCAGAAAATTTTCACAAATTAAATTCAATTAAACATATGTTTGCTTTAATCGTAATTGAGGTAAACATTGATTTAAACACATTTTCTAAAAATATAATACGCATTAGTTTTAGTAATATTTAATAAAATGGAACACATTTTACATATTTTTCTATCACTAATCAGTTCATTTTTATCTTTCATTTTCTATCAATTGTGTAATCCTTTTGAAGATGACATTCAATGTTTGGTCTATTGATAGACCAATCACTATTTGAAGCGCTTTTTTTAAGTACTCAATAGGTTTGAAAGTGTTCTTCTTGTCATATGAAGAAAAAACCTGTATTTAAACATTTTGCTGACCCACAAATTCGGAGTCGGAGTGCACAGCACAGCATTTAATCAAATTGAATATATGCCTTTCCGATTAAAACCTACTGCGTAATAGTTTTAAATTTGAATTTCAAGCACTTTCACCTTATTTTATAGTAGTTTAACAAATTAACAAAATTTCGTATTAATAAAATATAGAACTTTTGCTCCAAGTTAACTACAGATTTGAACTGGGTTTGAGTTGGAGGTGCTCTTAGGGCTCTACTAGCTAAACTACTCAATCGATCTCTAAACAATACTAACCTATTGTCGAAAAAGTTGACCTCAAAGTGTTATAAAATCTAAAGATGAACAATTCTCTGTTTGATTCCGATTTAAATGTTTAACAGAAACTTCTCATAAGAGAAAAGTTATCCATCATATCGTTGAGTCAGTGCTATAATTTTCTCAAATAGCATTACAGATAAAATTGATAGCACTTACTTCTTATGTGATATAATTTAGGTAGAATTCAGATATTCAGATATGTTTTAGTAGAAAAGTTAAATCTTAAACAAAAAAGTCATTATTTTTTACTCAAAGTTTAATTTTGATCTAATATTCTTTTCGATTCTGAAAACGAGAAGTTTCTTTTCAATCTCATTAACGAGATATGCTTTGATCGATTGCTATAAATTATTAATTGATATAACACTTGAGTGTTAGTTTATTACAACTCTCTTATAGAACAGATACAGTCAAACGCAATATTAAGGAATAATTTGAATCATGATTTAATAATTGTTAAAATGAAAAATTCATTACAAACTTCAATTCATTTAACTGGAATAATCTTAAAGCTTGAATTAATCAGAATTAATAGTTTATTCTTTCGCCATTTATTTCTAAGATAGTCGGTCTTTGATGGACTCTACAAAACTGATTAAGATCCGTGGATCAATCTCAAGCAATTCTTTGTTCATAAAAATTGCAATTCACTTAAATTTTTTGGTTTACGCTTCTTCACACACCTCTTGATGATGTTCCAGAGGTTTTCAACTGGTCTATATCGAGACTATTTGATGACCACTATAATGTAACCATTAATCCATTAATTTTGCGTTTGGCTGTGCGTTCAAAAGCCAGAAATGAACTCCATGTACATCATATCAAGAAATACCAATCCCGTGCAAACATAATATATCCCTAATGTGTGATGAAAACTAACACTTTGGTTAACGTTAATCATTTTTGCTACACTTTAGTACATTTATTCAAAGAAGTGAATGACATCCTTTCAAACTAAATCAAATAAATACTTCAGTTAAAAATAAATGTCTATAAGTCTATGAAATATATGCTTAAAATGTGGATTGTATCACATTAATAGAAATATTTGATGAAGCTCTAGTCATTAATCATGATTAGTGAAGACAACTCTGATGTAAGATAGCTTATGATAAGTTCACTACAGCTTATAAGTTAGTCTTGAATTATATTTTATAAAGAATATATAAAATTAAACTTTAGTTTTAGTTTTAATTTATATGCAAATAAAAGACAACTAACAGCAAGAGTTGAAGGTTTGATGGAGTACCTAAGTCCAAATCATAATAATGAGTTTTTTGAATAAAATTGAATTAAACTTGCACAAAAAATTGGTTTGATTCGTACTAGTCTTTGTGCGATACGACTTTAGTCAATGAAAATAGTTGGCCTTAATTATTGATTTGTAGGGTAGAAACTGTGATTCCAGTGCAATTTTAGTTTCACTTTTAAGTATTATCTAATGATACGATTTTTATTCATAATTCATTCTAGGCATTTTGGAGGTAATATGTCTTTTTTAACTTAGATGTTAATTAAGTTTAAACGAAAATTACATCTAAAAAGTAATTATGAATCTTCTATAGTTTAAATACATTTTTGAATGTTTATTTTTTAAATAGAAAACTATCTTAACAAGAAATTAATGTTAGGCTATGCTGCATAACAATGATCTGTTCAATATCTTTTCTAATATAAAATACTAATTAAAATTATAGTTTGAATCATTAAATTAAACTTGTCACATCCAAACTAGATATTTAGCAGGAGTATTATTTAATCGATCAAGAATTTCAAATGATTCACTTTTATTCAATTTCGTACATTTTAAATTTCAGTTTTCAATTTAATACGAAGACACAAAGAATCAGACCTTTAATAATCTATAGTGTTTTATTGACTGAAAATATTTTATATTCATAAAGAGTATTTTTAGTTTATATTAAATCTAATGTTGGGCGATTCCAAAGCTGCACTCTAAAGCCTTTCTATGAACAAATTCATATCACGATTACGAATAATAATGAACTATAATATTGCAAATAAAGTTTACTATAATATTGAAACCTTGCAAAAATGAAAACAATTTTTATAACAGAATAATAGTACAGATTATTTTTATCTGTATTTAAAGCTTTGATTGCAAGGGGGATCTCTTCTCTTTCGAAAAATGTCAAAAGGCTTATTAAAGCATTAGTATTTGCATATTGTGTTTGGCGCTTTAGTTATTCAGATTTATTCAGTATTTTTTTAATATGAGCCTTACGTTTAAGATTATGAATATAAGAAGTATCGAACACCACCTTTAAATTGAATCGAAATTCAAATTATTAAGAGTTTAGAACTAGCCCAGCTTTTGACATTTTTATCAATATTTAACTTGACTTCAGTACAGTTAGATATGAAGGAGAGTTTGCACCGATAATCATTTGTATATATAAATCACTGTTATATTATTTTTTATACTATCAAAACTTGGCGATAAGACTTATCAAAGGCTTATCTCTTTATTGTTCTTCCATCAGTTCAGTAATTTAGTGAAATAAAAATTTGCATGTACACTCACTAATAAAAGTGTATGCAATTCAGCCCAATAGTAATTCGATAAGAATTGTAAATTTTCATATCACTTTTTTGAACTTTCAAAAAAGTGATTATGAACTAATAAGTCGTATTCAAATTACATATAAATATAAGGCAGTCATAATTTTATTTAAAGAAGCATATTTTTAGATTGAAATAAATATTCAAATAACCAAATAACTAAATTTAATTTATTTATATCGAGTTTGTCTGAGGCCAATAATCATCTTAAATAAATGTTATTCAGAGTTTAAATTATTCGATTATTTGAATATTTATTTGGATCTAAAAATATGCTTTCTTTAAATAAAACGATTGCCCCTTATCTGTATATAATTTGAATACGACTTATTAGTTTGTAATATTTTGGAGGAGAAAAAAGTCATGAAATGATAAGAAAATTTAGAAGTCTTATCAAATTTACTATTAAGTTGAATTGCATGCACTGCAGTTAGTGGATTTATTATTATCTTAATGTATGCGTTTCAGTATCTTAGTTCTAAACGCAAGTCTCAGACAAAAGATATTCAATTAGTAAATGAGGCTAAATGACTAGAACTTAATATTGAATATCAAGTTTATGGTTATGGTTTAGATTTTATTATAATTGAGAAGCCTTTGATATTAAGATAAAAAAGAGGTTCTTCTTGCAGTCAAAGCTTCACTTTTTCTATATATTGCACAATTTACTAAGAGAGTTATAGATAATCTGACTAATTCTTGATATAAGTAAACTTTATGATATACTGGTTTTCATATAATAAATACATTACTGAAAGAAGATGTCAACTATAGATTGATATAATGTTCATGATGTGTTTTTTTATTTGAGTGAACGCTACACCAAATTAGGTATCAAATAATTGAACCCAGCTTTTGAAGAAATGCGCTAATGGATAGGCCCTTTATTATGCTTTTATTGAATTCAATATAGAAAGTATTTTTTATGCATAATAAAGGTTTATTTGTCAACACATTTTTTTTCAAAAACTGAGCTCAACTATATGATTAAAGACAGTTTAAATGTATTCAAGTTTATGTATAAAAATTTAAAAATTGACTCAAATTCGATACTTTGAACCTTTTGTGTTTGATTAGATTGGAAAATTCGATTGATAGACAATTAGGTAGCATTTTAGAGAATTTAAAAATCTTAAACAATTTCAAAGCTACATCTTAAGTTTTTATACTAGCGTATGAGTCTTTCAATGTAAGTTACTTATAATTAAACGCACGACAGATTGTGCTAGTTCTACAATAAAATTCTTTTCCGGTTACTAAATTTGAGATCTGGTTACCAAATTATTTTTCTTTTTGATTCATTTGATTGATATAGTATCTAGTTTATAAGAGTTGATGCCAAACATATTTAACCCTTTATAGAGTTCTCTTTATTGTTTCAATTATTTTTGATATGTCACTCGATTTCATGCTTATATTTAACCAGATTTTAATTAAATTTCAGCTCAACTTTTAATAAAAAGCAATTGAGCAGATTTTAATAAATATTTTTATTAGAATGTCACTAAGTATAGGCAAAGCTATTAATTTTGCAGAGTTGGTCTCGCACAAACTTTTTGAGAGTTTTGCAAATAGTTGCAACAATAATGTGGCTCAGGTTCATCAATAGAAGAATCGCATTTAGCAATAAGTCTGTATAATTGGATTAGCTGCTTTTCATCTAAATAAGTTATATTCTAGTTTCAAATGCACTTTTCCTCAATCAATTCAGTCGAGGATTAGGGTACACCTTCTACTCTAATTGAATCTATCGGGTGTTGGCGATAAAACTAACTGTAAGATTCGCAGTTAAATAATATGAGTAAATGATTCATAAAAACTCGATACCTTTATTGACTGAATAGTAAACTTTAGAAATCTTAATTTCAACTTTTATTCTATTTTTATGAGTAATTAAACAAAAGTGTTTAAGGAGAAGAAAAAAACTGATTAAAATAAATGTTAGAAATATTTTTCGTTGCACTCCAAACAGGCTTTAACTCGTATATCACTTTATTAGATGTATTGATGAATATTTCAGGAGTTGTTATTCTTAATTTCCTTTTCGATATTGATTTGCAACCTTCCAAGTTTTGAGATTTGGTTTTTAAAAATGCTCACAATAAAAACTCTTTCATTTATTCCACACACCATTTTTGGTGTTTATCTCAATTATCTGTGAACTTAATCTATAAAAGGTTCAAAATTAGACTCAATCATTCACATTATTATTTATAACTTTTTATCAAAACGACGTGAGAAAAAAGTTTTGAAATACTTTTTGAGTTAGTTTTATCGCGAACGCCCGATATTTTTACTTTGAATACAGCTCTGAAAATCTACTTCTTATCAATTCTTACACTTAATTTTCAATACAATCTAAAACTTGAATTTGCATTCTCTCAAGCTAGTTTGACCTTTTTTTTTGAATATTTAAGATTCCAGTAATCGATAAATGGCTCTCAAGTCTTAAAGAAATGAAAATTTCCTCATCGAAAAGTCTCTCTTTATTAAATGAGACGATGAATTCTTTTTTACTTTAGTTAATTTTCTTTCGATGAAAAGCTATTTAAATGACGTCAACTCAAATCTATGTATGTTGTTTTTAATGTTGAAAGTGAAGTTCAACTGATTCAAATATTTGAACGGCTTGTATTTTCACATGCAGTTCCTTCCATGGCATTCACAAAATGAAATCAACTCCACTTTCTTTTCTATTAATGCAAACAAATTACTGAAAATAAGCTCAATTTGAAATTTATCACAATATTTTTCATGTAAGATCTTATTTTTTAGTAGAAGTGATAAAATCTGAATCATAAATGAAGAGTACGTGGGCATGTCGTCAATTTATAATTTTAATAAACTAAATCGAAAAATAGTTTTCTGCCTAGAGCTCATTTTTGATCTACTTAGGCATCAGAGACAGACTTGATTATGAAAAACATAGTAATATATGTAATACTAGTCGTATTGTCTCTTGTTATCTTAATTTGGAAAATGCTTCGAATAATTGCGCACTTTTCAGATAATTAAGTAAATTGTTTAATGAATAAAAGCAAAACTATATTAAATAGTTTGACAAAAATTTTCAGCATAACTTCGGATTTAATTTTCAACTTCAATCAAAATAATTGAAAGCCGAACGGTATTTATATTAAAATGATTAAAATGATTAAAATGTTACAAACTTTGGCGATGCAGTTATTTGAATAGACTAACGCGTAAGTGAAACAAAATCAATGAGTATTGAGCTTAATTTGTCGTCATTGGCTTAAACATTATTGAGTCCTAACAAGAGTGCGGTGGAAGTTATCAACTCAGTATAATTAAGTTATGCATTATTAATTTTGATCACATGCTTATGAAACTAAAATTTAGAATTGGAAGCAAATAAAAAGCGATCATATCAATTATTTATTTTAATGACGCAAATAAACAGCTGATAGGATTATAAGAAGCATTAGCTCATGTTTAACAACTAGGTTATGTTTAAAAAAATTATTAGTTCATACTTGGCATGCAGATTATATCTGTATTAAGAGATGCTGCACATTATATCCGATTTTCAAAAATGATATGTCGAACATAGCATTAAAGGCTTATATGTTATGCATAATTCAATCTCATATATTTATGAGCACTACTTAATAAACATGAATCATATAATATATTATAGATTAAAAAGTATATCAATACTTTCAGAATTAACTTATGCATTAAAAAGTAAAATATTCATGTCGCCTAAATACGTACTTCATCTAAAAAATATGAGTTAGATCTCAAGATGGCATTATTAGGTATAAGATTAAAAGTATTTTGGTTTTCATTCTGTTTGGAAAGTTTTCTTAGTATCCCCACTTCACTGACCATAGAACCGCACAAACTGATATCAACCGATTTGCATGAAATTTGAACCATACATAGAACTGGTCCAGTGAACAAATGTAGTGAAACAACTGGATCCTATAACTCAATAATTTTTCAGTTATGGACACTTAAAGTTTGCTCCTTGTGGGTGTATTTCATTGTGTTTACATGCTTTAACTTTGCAATTTAGTAGTGATCATCACATCAACTTTATGTACAATCATTTTCCAAGTGTTTTCACGCCTTTCAACCACTAAAATATAGTTTGGCTATCGAGAAATTAAACTTAAAGTTTGCCATATAAAATATATGGAGATAAATAAATAACTCATAATTTATCAAAATTTATTAGGAATTAAAATACCATTTATGGGATAAATAATATATAACCGAAATATCTACTACTTCGATTATGTATTGTTATTTCAATAATATAATTTAACATCATAGACTGATTAATCAATATTATCTCATTCAAATGAAACCATTAAATCTAATTTAACAATGAAGATGTGGACTAGATGTCCATATATTTTATATGGCAAACTTTAAGTTTAATTTCTCGATAGCCAAACTATATTTTAGTGGTTGGAAGGCGTGAAAACACTTGGAAAATGATTGTACATAAAGTTGATGTGATGATCACTACTAAATTGCAAAGTTAAAGCATGTAAACACAATGAAATACACCCACAAGGAGCAAACTTTAAGTGTCCATAACTGAAAAATTATTGAGTTATAGGATCCAGTTGTTTCACTACATTTGTTCACTGGACCAGTTCTATGTATGGTTCAAATTTCATGCAAATCGGTTGATATCAGTTTGTGCGGTTCCATGGTCAGTATTTGAATTTATTATTCTCGCTTATAAGTTATTTTCGACTATTTTAGTGATAAGTTCAACAAAATGCTTATAAATATCTTAATAGAATGCGTGTACAAGAGCTCATGGTTCACAAATTAATAATATAATCAAGCATTTATTCTTCTCATATATCCACTTCAGATATAATGTCGACTAAAAAAGCAAAGCAAACTGTGCAATCAATCTAATTATTAGATAAGTTTTCAGGAAACTTATTTATAAACTTGAATACTAAGAACTATTTGGTCGAAAATAGAAACTGAGACTAAAGTTCGATGTATGCTTGATGTAGGGTTTGGGTATAAGAGAGTCATGTGGTTACCAGAACAAAATTCTGCCGTAGCTAACGCGCTACGCACTCAGTTCTCCTTATCTAACCTAACTAAATGTGCTACCAACACAACTAATTCAAGTTAGAGGAGCAGCACGCGTAGCGGTCCAGACAAAAGAAAGCAATATTCTGGTACCGATATCACTCTTTCACACTCAAAACCTGCATAAACCGAACTAAAACCTATAACCGAGATTAAATTACTATTTTATGAATCGACATATGTGAATGTATTTCTTATTAGATTGAATTTCAGAATTTTCTAATTTAATAAAGGATTATTTTTTGATTGAAGAGAGTCTGGAAAGATAGCAAAACGACTGTAATCGCCACTTAAATTAAACTGACAGACGAGAAAAGAGTACAATTTCCTATTGACAACACTAATTACATTGTAACTTCAGTTGATATTACACTGAACCGAACCCAAAGCTCATATAGAGATATGAAGCCTGAGGTGTCTTTAATAATATACTTAATATTAAACTGCTATAAAAAGTAATGATTGGATGGTTGCAATCAAAATGAATAGCGTTGATAGAGTAAGAAATGAATAAACACAGATGTGAAAGACATGCATATTTTTAAGGGTGAAGCAATGTACCATTTTCAATTACTGTTCATTTGATCTCCAAATATTTAGTAAGTTTTAATAAGCTGAGCTAAAATATGCTGCAAGCAGCTAATTATAAGTTATTAGATTATGTTTCGCAACTTTCAAGTTGAGGAAACTTGAGAAAGTAGTTTTATTATTCATTCGTTAGTTCTTTAGAGTATGGGCGCAGATTCGAAACATCTCTAAGGGTTAAGCAATACCAGACAGAAAGCCAAGCTCTTCAATTCGATGTAATTAAGTTTCTGTTTTGAATCGGTCGATTAATAGAGGAAAACACTTCTTAATAGATATTTAACTAAAGAGTATTTACTTTATGTCTCGAAATGTCACATTTCAACAATGAAGAAACTACTGAAAGGACACTTTCATTCAGAGCATTTTAT
The DNA here is from genome assembly GCA_018873245.2 of Archegozetes longisetosus. Lineage (NCBI taxonomy): Eukaryota > Metazoa > Arthropoda > Arachnida > Sarcoptiformes > Trhypochthoniidae > Archegozetes > Archegozetes longisetosus. Next base: position 11,187,150 of record JAEMBT020000007.1, read on the forward strand.
TATAGAATTGAGAAAAACATTCATTAACTCCAGAATTCTATCGAAAACTCGAAGATATTATGGATTCAAGTTGTTTTCCAACTAATAATTAGCTCGAACTACTATAGTTTGCATAAGAATAGACTGGTAAGTATTTAGTAAGCTTTCGGATTACCCAATAATGACATTATGTTTGTTTTTGAATTGTATGCTAGTTATTAATCCTAAGTTTTGATTCACATGTCATTCAAATATGAAATGCTGAGCAAACTTATAATTAGTCATTAAGTTGTTGTGAGTGTGATTATCCTTTACTCTATAATTAACGTCAAAAAAGAGAATGAATTATATGGAAAAATGATTTTAATTATTCTAAGTAATGTATGCATCTAGTTATCTTGACAATTTTTTTCTACCAAAAACTAACATTTAAAGAATATAATCAATTTTCGTACTGAAGCGAAAAAGGAATCAATGTATAAATATTTTTAAAATTAAGAATAAAATCAGTAAAGACTTTTTCTGAATGAGAAACAAAATTTGAGACTACTTGTGAAACTGACCAAGTTTAGGAAAACATTTCAATTGTTGAATGACTTGAGTGGCCGCATAGACATCACTCGATGCAAACTTCGGAGAGGGTCGTTGAGGATATACTGATCAAAGAAACTGCCAACAAATGCCTCTCCAACTATATGAGTGTCAACAGATTTACTATCTTTGACATTAATCACTTTATGCTCTTGGATATTACTATAAGCGATGTCGAACAATACCCTCCTTTGCCTTGAGTTATAATAGCTTTACGGATTTCTATTTTTTATCTTTTGACTGACAATACATCCAACGATATCTTTCAATTTAAAGTCACGCCATCCCAATGTTTAACAAACTGTTGCGTCTCCGAATCTCTGCCAAAAACTATATCGACATGAGGATAGACTTCAAATAATTCTTACGAATACTTTTCGATGATACGATTGGCCGATTTATTAAAATAGGAAATCTTCAAAACTTTTCTTTACATGCATTGCGAGGTCGAGAACTGATTCGGGACTAACGGCCAAAACAAAATCAGAAACATAGAAAGCCTTGACCTTTTGTACTTACTAATAACTACTCGGAAGATACTATAATCTTAAAGCTCTGACTCGCTCCGAAATAATTTACTATTGACCGATTCTTCCCCTTGTTAGTGATAAGACAAGAGTAGGTCCCAGTCTTTACTGTGTTGTCGGTCGCGTAAATAGTGTTAACGACGTCTTCCTTAGCCTTAGTTAGCGTTCTCTTGCCGAACTCATAATTACCGACACATCTCATATAAGCTGTAAAGTTTGGTTTATCGAAAAGCACTGCATAGCACTGATAGTGGTCTGAACTTCTCTTGCATAGTGTTCCACTTTATATTTCTCGAACATTGCCTTAAGTAGATTCTTGTGCCTTTGTTGTACTGTTATGCAGTCGTCAAATAAATCATACTTCAATAAGAATTGTGGCTCAACAGTACTGCTAATTTGAAGCAATGGATTTGCCAAACAAAATACAATATCTTCATTTAATATGAACTTAGGGTGTGATCCACACTGTGATAATTGCTAAACTCTTATAATCTTCTCTTACAAATAGTATTTAATTTAAGAAAGCTTAACAAAGTTTGAAATAAAGTGTATTCAACTTAGTCTATGCGAAAATGTTTTGCCGTTAATTCAATTTTTGATCGAAATATAATTTGAAAGCATATATTCTTTAATTATTCGCGTTCAGCAATTAATTAAAACTTAAAATATGAGCATTCAAAGAGACCGTCATCACTCAATTGTGAGCTAATATTGTATTTTATTCAAATATAAGTTTTTGAAAATTTCATACAATCTATAAGAATAACGTCAATAAGCATACGCTATTTGTATCTATTTGTTTAGTAGCGAATTGAATTTTGTCTTAGATTACTTTGGTCTTCTGATTCAATATTAGATTCATTCTTGTAACTTTTATAACATTTAACTGTTGGCTGTTTTAAATCTTAAAAGGAACCGATTAATCGCTAGAATACCGATTCCAAAAATTTTTTCTCAAGATAAATGTCATGTCATGGCATCTTCAAAAGATATATTTAGAAATGCTGACCGCCAGTAATGTAGAAGTTATGCCTTTTTGAAAATCTGTTTTCAATAAGTACCTGAAATGACATACAGTCGTTTGCAAAACTTTGGGAAGTGGTTTTTGAGCATTCTGTACCCTTAAACGTTAGTCGATTTGAATGAAATTTCTTTTTATGAATAAACTATGGGTTGTCAAAAACATTTATACAAAGACACTAATAAAAATTCACAAAAGCACCTACCTAGTCCATGTAAACATGTACAGAAAAGGCTGAAAATTGGATTCGAGTTTTGACAATTGGAATCAAAACTACTTTAAAAATAAGTGAATACATATATTTTTGTTTGACCTAAAAATTCCTCAGTTCATAATTGTAGCGCACTCAACTTGATATTCTGATAATTTCATTTGAACGTAATGTTTGAACCAAGGGTCTGAACTACTTGAAAAATGTATCAAATCGAAGATATTTAAAGCTTTATCAGGAAATTTATTAGCTTTTGGAGTTTGACTTACAAAATCGAAATTTTAACAAGCTAATTAGCTTTAATACAAAATTCGTGAAATTTGAATAGGGTTTCGAAAAATTAATTGAAAAATGAATAAAACTAATGATTGATTTTCATTAAAATCGAGCCACATTGCCTTCAATAAATTCGGATATTTTTACAAATTAGTGAATTTTATTATTAAAGGAGAGTCAAATTTAGAATCAAAATGTAAACAAACATTACTTTATTAAACATCTAAAGCATAGTTATTAAATTTTCAATAAAAAACTATATACAACATAAAATCATATTTTGGTTATTAATAGAAAATTTGCATATACAGGCAAACTTACCGATTGTTCAAAGAAGAGCTTTAAAATATCTTCGATTTGATACATTTTTCAAGTAGTTCAGACCCTTGGTTCAAACATTACGTTCAAATGAAATTATCAGAATATCAAGTTGAGTGCGCTACAATTATGAACTGAGGAATTTTTAGGTCAAACAAAAATATATGTATTCACTTATTTTTAAAGTAGTTTTGATTCCAATTGTCAAAACTCGAATCCAATTTTCAGCCTTTTCTGTACATGTTTACATGGACTAGGTAGGTGCTTTTGTGAATTTTTATTAGTGTCTTTGTATAAATGTTTTTGACAACCCATAGTTTATTCATAAAAAGAAATTTCATTCAAATCGACTAACGTTTAAGGGTACAGAATGCTCAAAAACCACTTCCCAAAGTTTTGCAAACGACTGTATGTCATTTCAGGTACTTATTGAAAACAGATTTTCAAAAAGACACAACTCCTACATCAGCATTTTTAACTATGTTTTTTGAAGGTGTCATGACGTTCATGCTGAAAAAATAGTTTTGAAATTGAGATCCCAGCGATTGACCGGTTCCTTCTTTAGTATTTCTGATCTATTCATTATCCACTCTGTGATTAATAATGAAGAACAAAAGTTCAGCTACCCCGAGCTTCGAGCCTGAACTGAGCCTCCGAACTTATGATTTCAATATAGTCAAAACAGATTTTTTAATTACAAGAATTTTAATTTAGACGAAATTAGCTTTTATCTCAATTATAAAAATTAAAATGCACACAGAATAAGAATTTAAATTATTTTACAAATTTAAATGTTATGAATAGCAATATTCTGATATAAAACTGGATTATTAACTCAGATTTTGAGAATAGAAATATATTAGAAAACTTTAGTTGTGGTATAGTAACCAAATATTTTAGATACAATAGTTGAATGACTCATAGGTACGTAAAAAAATTTCAGTCTTGTTATGTGAATTTTGAAACTTAAAAATTTTATTGAAACTATATTTATTCACTTATCTAATAAGTAATCAAATTTTTAGCAAGAAGCTAGAAAGCCCGCCTGTCCGAGCTTGAGCTTACGCGAGCCAGGCCCGCCAGGCTCGAACCTGAAGCTTAGTCGAGCTTTGTCCTTCATTAGTGATTACTCCTATTCTTAATCATTAAAATCATGACTACTGTCGAACAAATGTGTCAGATTATGCGCTAAAAAACGGGGATCACAGTATCATATTTTAAAACTTTTATTTCAACATAAACACGATAGCAACGAATGTATTATAAGAAGTTAGTTCTTAAAAAGTTTAATAACAAATGTCATGTTATAAAATAATATTAATCATAAGTTACATCTTAAAATATATGCAATTTTTCTTGACTGAATTTTTTTAGCATTCCCTGAGCAATATGCATAAAAAATTGCGGGTAAACGTAGAATTCAACACATCATATTTTGTTCGATAGTGCAGAAACTCTCTGTCAGAGAGTTTGATATTAGCATATAGTTCAACTCAATAGTAATACTGATAAGATTTATAAATTTTCCAAAGAAGTCTTTATCAAAATATCAATCAAAATGAAAATGATATTTTATTGATAAATCAATTGATGAGTCTATAAAATAGAGATGAGAATCTGAATCCCAATCCCATCTTTTATGGGATTGGGATGGGAATGGAAGCAAAAATTTTGAGAATTCTCTTCTCTACTATAAAATAACCTTTATTATTGCAGTGTTTTTGCGCTTAAAACAAGTCTTCGATATGTTAGTGAAATTAATTAAATAATTTAACCGACATTCCAATAACTGTTTGAGCATCAATTCAATTGCTTAAAAATTAGTTTTAAAAAAGTATCGAAAATGCTGCTCAAATTATTTATTTAACTAATTTTACCAACATATTGATGGCACTCTTTAATTACAAAGCACTATAAAAACAAAGACTGCTTCATAGACTTATTTGATTTATTGATAGGTAGTTTTATTTTGATCGACATTTTGACAAAGACTTCTGAAAATTGATGTCTTATCAGTATTCTTACTGAGCTGAACTGCATGCTAATGTCAAACTTTCTGTACGATTATAGTCATTAGTACTGAGATGGTTGTTACCATTACTAAAATACTAATAAGAGTGATCATGAGTGCTGTCATTATTACTCTCGAGACTTTCATGAGTGTATTCTTCAATCCAACCAAAAGTCTTTTAATTAGAATCAGATTTTTAGTCATTTCTGTGTTTGGTTTTGGATGTATTGGGACACCAGTCGGTATAAGAGGCAGTTCTGGTGCCATTCGAAGTGCACGGCCAAAAAATGTTGAATAATATTAAGTTAATAGACTGTTGAAATCAAAGAATCCGTGAGTTACTGCTCTTAAAGTTATATTGAACTAATAATTAGCTTCTCTTCAAAGAGGCTAATATCAACAAATTTTTGTTCAATATCTTTGTTAGCACCGGGATAGTCGGTGTGGATAAAGCGACGTAATTAGTTTATTCATTTTCTAAAGTTATCCCGAATCAAATAGAAATTTGTGGTCACTCCAGAAGAAAGACCAGTCGGATATTCTTCGTCTTAAAATAATAGTCAATTTTCGAAACAATTGTTAGAGTGCTGAATATATATATATGAGAGTTGGTGTTCGTATTGATTAGAGACAAGACCAACTCTTATTTTACTTAAAATTGATAACTACATAAATTCTCAAATTATTTGTTCTCAATCAATTTCTGAGAGGTTTATGTTCTCTGATAGGCTTAAGAGAACTTCGCGCGTTGCTGCGAATCAAATAAATGATAAATTTGTGAGCTTGCCTTATGAGGTATGTGCCGTTCACTTCTAAACTCAAATATTGATTGCAATTATTGTTAAATGTTACGCATCAATCACATGCATCTTATGAACAAAGCTTCAAACAAACCGGAGGTGGTTTCCTAATCATTATGTTTTGTATAAAAGCACGTATAGCGTTAAAAATGGTCTCTTCAATAAAGGCTAGAACTCAATATTAGAAGAATTCAAATTATGTATTCAGAATGAAATTGCAAAATAATTTGTGAAACTCTTTTAGGAGTATCGGACAATGTGATTGAAAGAGTTAAACCTTGTTTAGAAAACAGCGGATAACATTTGAACGTATGTTGCAAAGTATTTAGTTGCCATTTCTAAATACTAATTCTACACTATTCAATTTCACTATAAAAAGTTTGAAAATATTAAGTTTTCAATTGATCAGTCATTTATTCGGCACTTAACTGAGATATTCTAATGTACAAAGCATTAACTGCTTTACCTCAGTTTATAAGTTAACCACACACGCGATGTGAGTTTTGTTTTCCAAATTCGAGTCAATTATTAGCTGTTCTACATTTTTGCGTCATTTGCATTCTCTCAAAATGACTGCATCCCTCCCTTTCTAACCATTTCGGTAGTTTTCCTTTGTGTTATAAATTGATGGCGTTTAGTCTACGTCTTACATCCAATAATATTCATCACTACTAACAAAAACATGACATGCTTTTAAGCCAACTATTTAGACATATTGTGTCTAAGAATAAAATGTTGCGAAACGATTGAAAAGTCTTGTATGTCATCACTAGTTTGCGCACAGTTTCGCAAAATCATTGAAAAATCGTTTTACGTGTCATCAAACAATATGCGATCATATTCATATTAAAGACAATTTGATGAGTACCTTAAATAGGAATTTGATACTTATTTCTTTCTTCGTAAAACTATATGTTAAAGATTTAAAATTTTTTTCTTAACGTTAATTTTATTGATAAGATACCAAATTGATATAAATGTTTTATTGTTTTGTGCTTTGAGTTGCATCGAAGAACCTCAAAGATAATTGATTAGAAAAAGTTAAAAGCTTTTCAACTGAACAACAATTTAATTGTTGTGAATGACTCCCTAGAAATTCATTTGACTATGTTTTCAAGGTTTCAAAACCCTTAAATCACTGAAACGAGCCTCATAACTGAGTTTTCATGTTTATTACTACATAATATGCGAGTCAGAAAAGCAGACGTTATGCGATACATGCGATAAAAATACAACGAAATAGAAAAAAAGTTAAAGAAAGTAAAAGAAAGCCAAATTAAAAGTTTGAGCTCAAGTTATAAAAACTCAAATGAAAATGAATTACAGAAAGCTAGAGTAGAAAGTCTTATTAGAATATCAAAAGCTACCGAATAATAGTCAACAGAGACATAAGAATTTTGTTTGAAGTTCATCAGAGATAAGGCTAAAGACAAAAACAGTTAAATATTGACATTCTGGCGCACAATAAAGTTAATTTGGAGGTCTCTAATATCTATTTTAAGCGTATTGCGTGCTTCTAATCATCAAAATTATTTCTATGTTTGGGCACTTCTCGGTTGTGACTATACTAATAAATGAGTGTCTGCTTTTATGTGCATTTTTAATGAGCAGCTCAATTTTCTTTTAAATTGCTCCATTTTTCGATAATTAATCTTATGAGTCAAATGATCAAGAGAATTCTTGGTTGCAATAATCTCTGTGCTTTATGATAGAAGACTTGGTATGCATTCTGATACACCTTCTTTATTTAGAGCAGCTTAACGTGTACACTCAAAAACTTAATAATCCACGATAGCAACAAGAAATGGGCTATTGTTAAGTCAACCCCTCTGTGATGCGCATCAATTTTCCGCCAAGTTTTTTCTAATTTGTTTGATTACCACATTGAGTATGAAATAAATTTCTTAGTACATTGTCCGCAAGTCAGTTTGACCATACTCCCAAAATGACACTTTCTTACTAATGTTTCTTGCATTCCTAGTGAGTATTGCTAATAAAAATATAGTTTACATGCACATTTGGAATTAGCGCATAAGCACTTTTGTAGAAGTGTTTGACTACTAATAAACATAAACAGACTTTAATAATATTTGGCTTTTTCAATCGGAAAATGAATGCATATAGATACCAGCTCTATTAATACTTAATACTCATTATCAATGCAAAAAGTGTTAGTAAGAAAGTGTCTTCTTGGGAGTGTGATCCAAACTGACCCGCAGACACTGCACCTTCTGTATTGTGATCTGATGGAAAGGGTGCCGTCACAACTCATCATTTCTGGTTGCTGTCGTGAATTATTTAGTATTTAAGTGTAGCACATACTGTATGATTGAGTGAGTTAAAGGTGATATGGAATTTTGACTCAATATGTTACATGTAGCAACTTATATTTCCTAAAACTTTGTGATAACCCAACTAAAAACGATTTTTAGGTTTCCAAGGCTTGAAAGGATAATAGTGAGGAAAAGTTATTAGTTATAAAAATACGATCATTAGGTCACTATGTTGTCAATTAGTAATGAATTGTTAGCAGAAAAATGATTGATTTTCAAAACTAATAATATATTTTGAGCCTAGTAATAGCCTATAGCTTATTTTCAGATTATTTCGGTCCAACTTTTGATTAATTACTTAATCTGCTATTGCTTTTGATCAGATTAGTTCTTCAATTATACAAAGAGTAAATTTGTCATATAATGCATGATTTAATGATATTTGAGCCAACTCTTTGTGAAGCATACTCACAAACAAATTATTGACGAAGTAGCAAATGAGTGACATGAATGCGTTTGCACGTAGGCTTAGCACAATTCAATTTGATTTTAGACTATAATTAGGTAATTGTGAAAGTGAACGTCATATCTACAAATTTGCGTTTCTTTCACTCTCAATGCTTACTTGGAAGAGTGAAAAATTTAGGATTTTATAAATTAAAAATCTTGATAAAGGTTTAAATCGGGTTTACTTATTGAACAAAACACAAACCCATTCATGTTTAATCAGGATTTTAGTTTTTCCCATAAGCTTATGATTTGTTTGTTCGTGAAAGCCGATTACAAATGTTTATGGGCTTCTTGTCTCTTAAACAAACATTATAAGTTGAAGTCTAGAAAAGATTAACAAATAGTTTGGTATTGAAAATATTTTATCAGAAATTTCAAAGTAGTTTTTGGAGTAAAATAAGATGGCACATTGTTTGCCAGGATGTTAAACCCCATAAAATCTAAAACCAGAAACTGATTTATTAGAAATTTAATAGACATAAACTTTGTTTGAGTGCCCCTCAATAACTGACTTGCAAAACGATTATCCGTATTATATTTTTTTATAAACTAAAAATATAATGCAAATAAGTTTTAATATTTTGATTGATACTTCTCAGCATTGAGGTCGAATTGATTGTCATTAATCGAAAACCAGATCCATTTCTAAAGACTCAACTACAAAGAAAGCAACTTTCAATACTATATCGACTGGCCAATATGTCTGATTAATGAAATTTGATTATAGGAAAACGCGGATAACTCAATTAATTTAATTATAGTATGCTAATGAGTCAATGCAATTAATTTTGCTTTTTACAAAGACAAATGAAAAACACAAACGATTCTTATGGATGCAAAGATAGGGAATCTGATTGTAATTTACTAGATTAACGTTAAATAACGGTGTATATTCTCGAGTGCGAGTTCTGTTCAAATTTTATTCATATTTTTTCAGTTGTTAGATGAGTTAAACCTAATTTTCGAGGGATCAAAGATTGATTGATTTTTAGCAAATAATTTACCAGGTCTCGAGTTCTGGGTTCTGAGCGTCCTGATAAACAGGCATAACCATTAAACAATTTTCAATCAATTGAGGTTTATGGCCATGTTATCAGCTAAAGCAAGAGCTAGTTGTTTAAATGCGATCGATTGAATTGAGCAAATAAAATTGGATGTGAACCTAATACAACAATTTTTTGAAATCCTAAACGTATTGTTAAGCTATTTGACTTTTCTGCTTCAGTAGAGTATTTATCACACTTTTCACTCGTCAGTGAAGGCAAATGAAGGCAATCATCATTTTTAATTATTTGGTTGTATTTGAAAACGTTTTTCCTCTTAGTTGATGGTGTTTTAATGTTGCTCAGTTAGAAAGTAGACGAAAATAACTTATCTAAAAATGTTTTTCAAGTCACAAATAGATCTGTATTAATAAAAGAGTTGGCCCACGTGGGAGGTTGTGAACACAACAGCTTCATTATAATAAAAAATCAATACGATGTCGAGCACCTCTAATTAACCAAGAAAAATCCATTTTATTCTCATACAATGCACCGCATTTATTGTTTTTATAAGAAGCCATAAAAGGCTTGAAATACCATCTGTTAATAGTTTCGACATAGAAGTGATACAGTAGTCATTTTCTAATGACAACACGATACGATGCGCAACTACTGATTGACCTACCGCTCAACCTTCATCGCTGGCCATAGAGAATATACAGTCTATTGTTAGAGATATAGATGCATAAATATGTAATCTAGAGAGAAGGAGAGAGAGAGAGAGAGAGAGAGAGAGAGAGAGAGAGAGAGAGAGAGAGATAATACTCTGAAGACATTTTATTTCTCCCTAGCATCTAGTCTCCCACATTTAATTTCATGATATGATATTAGCCTCTATTTAATGTTCAATTATCATTTTGGAGTATATGATCTATTTAGTAAAACAGCTCATAAGCCATAGCTGGTCCGCTAATAACATTTTAGGCTCACAACTAACTTTGAACCAACACCAACTGTCCAAGGAATCGAGAATCGCATTATTTTCTTCTTTAGAAAATATATTTCAGTTTCTTAGAGATTATCACATAGAAAACACTGATATAGTTATCGGATTTTTTGCTGTCGATCTGAATGGTTGAATCCCTATAAGGTTACATTACATAAAGTATTGTATCTTTATTTGTATAGTCAGTGTTAAATCTCATATGAATTGAGTCATCGAAATCAACAGTAAAAATCCGATAAACATATCAACATCTCTTATATGATGGTCTCGAACATATCTAAATGTTGTTTGTAAAAAATAATTACACGATTTTCGATTACTTGGACAGTTGGGGCAGGTTTAGGGTAAGTCTAGGCTACTGAACAAATAACAACGCGTTTCAAGTTTAATGCTGCAACAGTCAACGATGTAATTAAGTGAATTCTCGAGAGTACTGTTTCTGTACAAACTAATCACTAGAAGTGGTAGAAATAGAAAAATTCTCGGCCATTTATCATATATATCATCTTAAGATGTGTCAAATAATGAGTAAGCTTAATAAACATTCATATAACATAATAAAGAAGATGTGGTAATTGATTAGATTTTTAGCTCTTTTATAAAAGATCCTTTAAGGATTGAAGCAACTTCTATTATTTGACGGTTCACTCAAACAACCAAACCAAGCATCCAACCAAATAATACATTTTGGTTGATATAAACAACAAATAGTTGGCAGAAATACGTTCACATCATGAGCTTTGGGCCAATTGTACTGATAGGTTATAAATAAATTTGACCGCACATTTAACACAAAATTAGAAATTTATTTACCTGTAAATAACAAAAATATGTAATGCAATATGAAGTATTGAATTAATATTTCATTCAATCTTAATGAATTTTCTCAAGGACTCCTAATAAGTTCTAAGTAGACTCTTAACATTAGTTTTCTGTACAAAATTTAAGTAGATTTTTAAATACAATAACTTATTCTTAGAATTAGTTGTCGGGCGTCTTCTGTTGTCCAACCTTTAGCATAAACAAGTGAACTTAAGTAACTGGATATGTGTTCAATAGAGCAATTTCGAGGGGCATTTAGTGGGTTTTGATGCTTTTCTACAAAGTTTAATTTATTTAATTAAGCTTGTTTTGGCGGTATTGTTTTTTAATTGTTATTAAAACAAGTAAACAACACGTGTACTAGTAGGAGGAGGAGATAATAGATACTATGTTCACACGTGGTTCTGTGTGATTCACGCTATTGTGTGAATCATAATAGGTGAATAAGTGCTTGGCAAATTCATTTTATAACTCGCTATAAGATGGAAATGAATGGAAATGTGATCGCATCAAGCTTGATTAATAATTAACTATAAATAGAGCCTATTCGATATTTCATAAAAGAGCGAGATTATTCCCATTTTTAGCTAAAAGTTTTCTGGATAAAAACAATAATATATTAAAATTCACATATTCGTGAATGGATAATTCATAAATAAAAGTTAAGAATATGAGTTATTCATTTGGTTCAAAAAGTTTACTTTATTCGAATCAAAACTAACTTCTAAGCGATATTAAACCTTTCTTCTCTATTATTTAATACGGCCTAAAAAGAAAGTTTCAAGATATCGATAAAACTTATACTTGCCTCGGAAACTTTTTTCATGGAAAAGTATTCATAAGGGTTGAGAAACGGATGCTTCATAAATAAATGTAAAGTTTATTGAGGAATGGAGTCGATTGAAGCTCAATTTACTAAAATTAAACTTTTTTATCATTAATATGATAGACTGGACATTCTTGAAACCTCAACCAGAACGTAGAACAAGAATTTTAGGAACTTTTTACTTTTTACTCGAACACATCAATAATTCAAAATAAACGTATGGCTTCACTCTTTTAAACTATTTCTCTGTTCAATAGATTCGTTTATTTTGCTCTAAATTTTATATTATTCTAAAGCTTTTAAATTATTCACTGGAATAGCCCAACGGTTTGGAAAGCAAATAGTTTTAACTTTATTCAAGAAGCTTATAAATTGATAAAATTCGATACACCATCTGATCTATTATGCAAAAATTCAAAAGTTAACTTGAGTAACATAAATATAATCAAGTTATTCAATTTAAGTCATTATAAAGTGACAAACAGCAATCAATACTATTTTATGAAATACCACTTCAACAGAAATTAATATTCTTCAAAAATTAATTAATAAGCAAAAGAATACTGAAGCTGAATCAGATTTAGCCATGTTTCGAACGTCGTTATCAACTAAATTGAGGTTCAGTATTTTGAATTTCAGTATATTGAGTTTCAGTATTTTGAGTTTCTTGCAAAACAAATCTCTTTATTGATAAATCTGCTTCATTTAGTATTAAATAAGTCTTGAGATAATGAAAAAGTTATGTAAAGTAGAAGTTGAATTAATTTTTTATGTTGAATAGCATTTGTCTATTGAAAGTATTTGAAATAAAGCATAAGCTCATTGTTTCAAATGAATAAGAGTCTTGAACACATTTAATGCTTTTGGTTGAGTGAGGCATCAAACTAGATTATATATGTATTCAGAACTTAATCTTCATTTCAATGCGTGCAATAAGTATTCATTCATCAAATACTAGTAAATACTATTGAAATCTAGGAACTGAAAAATAGTATTTCGTAACTTACTTTTTACCAACAGGTGGTTTCCAATTCTGATTGGGTATCCAAGTTCTCAACTCGGGTTTGCGTTAGTGTCGGCGCACTAAACAATACTAGAATTGAGTTTGAGATACTCTGCAATCACACTATTGCAACCATAACTTCAACATCAGCAGTAAATTTTCAATGAAAGTATTAGCAATACAGCCTAGTACTGAGTTTAACAAATAGAACCGTTTGTTATATTGAATTTGGAGCTCAGGATATTGTAGACAAGTTTATTAAATCTCAACTTATAGTGTGCTTTTGTTATATTAAAATCTAATACTCTGGGAATTTGTACTATTATTCCGGAGATTAGAAGATCCATCATAAAAGAAAACTCTGTGTTGTGAACCACACATTCTGCTACTTAACAGCAAAATTCACTCTAATCGATCAGTAAGTTGCAAATTTACTTTTATTCGTGAAAAAACGTTTTAAAACTTATAATACTCACAGTTTTAATTTTAAAAATGTCATCTCTCCTAAGACTCAGGTCAAGTTATTAAGTATTGAAAAGTTGAATCATTATCTTGTAAGTTATTGAGAGCTGAGTAACACTAGAAAAAAGTCAAGGTTTGGATAAGATGTTGAAAAGATATTTTTGTTTTTCTAGTCTCTTATATTTGTTGAAAGGCTTCACTGAAGTTATACTTCAATTTTTCGGTCTTTTTAACAGCTTTTATCTAAAATGACAAATTTTTGAAAGTTTCACTAAGGCTCATTAATTAAATCCATAAGAAGTGTGGATTTGATGAAATACCAACTCTCGTAAGTTATGCTATAAGAGGTATTTCGTGTTTTTGAGAGAAACGTTTGCAGTGGTGTGATGAAAAGATCACTTTCCAATTAATGTCAACTTCTCAAGAGATTAAACTTTATTCACGCGCTTATTCACACTTGTTTATTTTCGGGCTAAATTAATTGCTAATTGTTATCACAATCGCTCGTAAAGCAGAGAACGCATCAAACTTTCAATTAATACTCATTTTTCAGAGAAATTTTGTCAGCAATGCGTCAAATTAGAAAACAATTAAAGACTAAAAGTTTATTAATAGCTTTGGAGGCTCAATACATGTTAGATTATATATCAAAATCATTTTGGTCGTAGAAAGGAGAGAGAGAGAGAGAGAGAGAGAGAGAGAGAGAGAGAGAGAGATTGTGAGCTAATGAATGAAAACTAGTAAAATACTGTCATAAATTATGTGATGGGTTCAATTTACAACCGAATCTTTATAGCTTAGTTGACTGTATTTTGTCAGTCAAATGCTTTCGAAAATACTAAACTCAAATCTACTATTCGGGTGCTTTTCAATTTTGAAATGAAAACACCAATTGTTCGTAATTGTGTAGCACTTTAGCTCTACCTATTTGACTAAACTTTGTTGATAATTATTTTTGCATTAATTGCGTTGAATGCTCATACGTAGCATTTTTCTTTAGAAGTTGTCTTTCATGTTAAATCATAATCTGTTGACTGAGATTGCTTTTTGAAGCAGTATTATTTTATAATTATCGCAAACATTCTAAAGTAAAGGAACGTTATTGTAATTTTCTAAAATTTGTTACAGAGTTTTAATAAACATAATTAGCTCTTGTAAAAGCTATCTTCAAACATTTCAAAGAATACGAATTATAGTTTCATTTCGCTGAACATTTTTAGATTAAAAGTATGAAACGCGCTCTAATTTAGCAAAACATAGATTTTCCAAACAAAAATAGAAAATAATCAATACAATTGGAGTCAGAATATTTTATTTAAATCATCAGCTTATTTATTTTTTATAGATAGTACAAAATTGAAAAATCGATAGAATTCTCAAATTATAAATGCTTGATTATAATCTTTCGTTTGAACTTTATCATATTGTTATATCTGTTTTCTATAACTTAAATCTACAACTCACAATTTCAATTATTTTTAATGTGATTTCTTCTACTCTTCATGAAAAATGTTTAATATTAATATTTGTATTCTGCCATTTAATAAGATCTCTGAAGGGTACAGATTCAAAAGAAATGTTCGGCCCTTACAATCCTTTGAAAAGCAATCGATTATTGTCTCAATCAATTTTGGTTGAACGGCAGACCCTAAATTAAATTTGATTCAATTTTTAATATAGACCTAATATTTTTAAAATGACGTGGAACCCATAGTTTTTAAACGTTCAAATATCTCAAAGTACTGCAGTTTTAAGTGGTTGGTTTAACATTAATAATTAGTGCAATTAATAATAATTATTATTAGATTTTATGAATAGCAGACCGAAATTTAGGCGATGTTTGCTCTCTTAAAATATCATTACATGAATATAAAATAATACAAATTTAATCAATAATTAATGAATTAAAAAGCTCTCTATGACATATGAAATGCTATTATGGTTTTATTACGTTTCTAAATGCAATATAACTTAAATAATTTAGCGTCCAATCATCAAATAATACTCAAATGCAATTTTTGAGATTGTATCGCGTCAGTCTAACGTCTTTCAAAACTATATTTATCCTGAGAATAGTTGGAAACAACTTTGAATAAATGATATTTTTATTCGATTTAAACAAAATTCTAATATTGATCGTATGTCATGTCTTACATTAACTTTAAATTAATAAGAAGTCAAAAACTGATTTGTAGATAACAAGTTATAAGTGATAATTTAAAATTTTCCACTTGAAATCAAATTATTAGGTTTTTAAATACGAACTGTCGAGTGTTTTTTAAAGGCAGATATTGGACTAATTGTGAACATTACTTATTTTTTCATTGTTATATATTCTAATTCGTAAGTGATGTCCAGTAGGATTCGCTAACTTTACAAGTGAACAAAAATTCAGTTCAAGCTTAAATTGGGGAAACTAATGAACTAACAATTTCATTATAGTTTTGTTTAGTTGAACCTCAAACAAAATTAAAAAAATTGTTCGATTGACCAAAATGAAAACTGCAATTCAGAAATGTTTTTATTTAATTAGAGAAGGCTTTGACAAAAGCTACGGATCAAGTTTGTTCATATACTTCAGTAATCAAATTATTGGGTCAAAAACTCATAGATTGAGTATCAATACTGATATAAAGTGAAATCTAACGTAAATTGAACTGTCATACTTGAAAGAAACTGTTCTTTGAGATCAAGTGTGGAAAGGCTTTCTAACCTATACTTTTACGAATTAGTACTCTACGAATTCTCAGAAATCGAGTCCAAACCAATCAATAGCTAAAAGAGAAAAGTTCTTTTATCGAAACTTTAGTATTACATTTGAAAACTGATATTTGCTTTCAATGAAATTATTATATTAAGAATCGCGATTTGGCTCAATAGTATGAAACAGTGAGAGCAAACTATCGAACGATGCAATTTTCAAAGCTAACAGAATGAACACGATTCAGCTGACGAATGTGGCCAATGTTACTAGCTTACATTCACTCAAAATAAAGTGCTACAAATTACAAACAACACTAAATTACTTTTCAGTTTTTACTATTTATTTACAGAGGACTACAACCTAAATGAATTTTCGATATCTTCGATTTATTTGAAACTAGAAATTCAATCAGTCTAGTTGAAGCTGAAGTTATCTTTTTTGTATCTAAAAATGTGCATTCCAACAAATCCCCGAGTGATCGAATGGATTTTAAAATAAATATTGTTTCACGCAATTTCCACTGTTTCAATAGATCCATAGTAAAAACAAACAAAATTTCTCAACTTGTTTCTATGCGAACGAAATTTGCCTGAAATAAGACATACTTAGAAACAATTGATTAATTTATGTCGCGCTCTGCAATTGTTATGAAATTAGCATTAAGCTGTAGCATAGTATCATTTTCTCATTTACGCAAATGTATTACCTGTAGAATAGAGTTAATTCTACAAATCAAAATTGATGAAGTGCGTGCGCGCTCTCATCCAGACAAAAGATTGATTGATCTACACGATAAAAATGTTTGCGAACTAGAATCAACTCGAAGTTGATACCCACGAGCAGGAATATCATTACTGTGATCATAGTGTTCTTTATGGCTCGGTAGTAGGTGCCATAAATGAATAAATATTTCAGTGTTTCTTATTTTACCAAAACTTCGATAACTAAATCAGAACTACAATTCGGGAGAAAAATACAAGAAAAAATTGAATTGTGGTTTGTTATGATTGCAAATAGGCAAGTATTAAAAGCGATGCCAGAATTAGATTCACAAAGGATTGTGAAAATTTTCCACTTAAATGGTTTGGGTAGAAAATCAAACAAATTTGAAGGCGTGGATAAACAAGTGGTGATAATTTGGGTGGAATAATAAATTTAGCTAATTTTCTATTCGAGAGAGTGTTTCAAGTTCTAAACCAATTCCAAAATAGAATATTCTGTTTTTAGACTGATTTAAAGCTTGTATTGTGCCCAAACATGTTTCTCATAGAGAGCACCAAATTATATAAATAGGTTTTCCGAATTCAATTGTTGGATATAATAAAGAGCTGCTTTCAAATTAACAATATTCAAATTACTAAAGTAAAACAATGGGTTGAGCCTAGCAGACACTCTTAATAAATTAGTGCGTCTCATAACTGAAGTCATAAATTATAATATAAAGTGAAAAAGATATATTTTCAAAGAAGTATTTATCCACTTTTGTGGTCTTTGAAATGACTCTTTCAAACATGAAGATCTATGTTCGCGATGTGTTGCAGGCCCACTGAAGTGGTCCACAATAATTGGCAAGTATGAGAAAGTGTGCGTAGAAATACATGAACAATCAAATAAAGAAAATTAGGTCTTTTTCCAGCAACCGATTCAATAAATAATCTTATTTTAGCCTAACTTTTATTTGAGAAAAGAGTCAGAAAAAACAGTTACCGAAACAAATCGCGAATAAGACGTAAACTAATCGTATTTGACGACAGAGTACTTGGATTGAGAGTATTTTTTGCAATAAATACATTGATGTGAAAGTATTCAGATTAAATGGATGTTTGCAATAAACTTATGTATCTGTAATGCTTATTACAAGCCATTATATTACTATTTAATATAAGTGTCTTATGTTTCGTGTCATTAACAAAATGACACCTATTTCTTTATGATAACTTTAGATGCGCACAAAGTCATAATTTAGTTTATCTTCTTTTTCTTGATTATGTCTTTCTATCGGCCTCTGGTGTAAACTCAATGTTGATAAGGAAATAATGACTTATTTAGCAAAGAACTGTTTAAAAGTACAAAAAAACAGTTTTTTGACTGACGCAAAAGCAATGAGTCGCAAAAAATAGATGACACGCTCCACTTCTATTATCAAATTATTATTTGCCTCACTCTTTGCTAATGATTCTTCATTAAGCTTTTTCAATATGATTTAAAATCAATGAATCACTTGAAAAGCTTAAACGATTATGTATTTTGAGAGAACTGATAAGTATTGGAGTTGTGTAATCTGCATATTACAGAATATTACAGAATATTACAGAATTTAAGTCTAAGTAAAGTTTCAACAGTTTATGTGAAACTATGCATAGAACAAAATTTAATATTGATTAGCTCAGCAAAACTGGTCTGTTCGACACTTTCTCAACTCTCGATAAGAGCATATAAGTTGTGCCAAAAAGGCTGGCAACAATTTTACGAAATGTGTCAACTCTAATTTGTCATCAGTAACTTATTTGTGTTCATCAAATTTTACGTTAAAAATATAAGTTCTCAGAGTTTTTCATTAAAAGTGCTTCAAAAAGTCTGGTTAATCGCATTCAATCATCGCGAATGATTTAAAAACTTAATCATATCTCAGAAAATACAAAAATAGTTGATCACTCATTGGCATAAAGTAGCGACTTATGAGAAACTTTTTACTTTCCTTTTCTATTCTAGTACTTAAGATGAAAGCCTTTATACTGAGGCATTTTGAAAACAAAAATAAAAACTTATTCAGAGAGCTTTTAGTTTATTTAGCTAAATAATTATAAACACATAATAAAGCTTAAAATACTATCCATGCATCTGGTGTTAAGTGAAATGATACTCAAGAAAGTTTGAGTGTTGCAGCAAATTCTACTGATAGTGTGCAATGCATCTAATGACAGAAATCAGACATATCTCAGTATTAGTACAAAAACTCTAATACCAATTTTGTCCCGAATAAGGGCTCTACAATCATGTTCTTACTAAAAAGGAAACCATATTTTTGGATCAAGTACTGGGGACAAAGGCTTAGAGAAAGTTTCAAATCACAACTGAATAGTTTTTATGAGCGATATCCTTACAAACTCTTTTACAGATAGATTTTGATCGAAAGTTTTTATTATATTGTTGATTGAATACTTTTCATCACTTGATGGGATAGATAGGCATGACCAGAAAACTTGTGTTGACTGCGTTGAACGAAGCGATCGATTACTGTTTGGTTACATCACTTATGTATTAGATGATTGATAGTATCGGTAGAATTTGGCGAAATAAATAAGCGATGGAGTTGCACCCAGGGAATAGCACTCATGAGAATTGAGCGGTCAGTTTGTGTTTGGTGTCCACTACCAAATAAAAACCTGATTCCTTTAGTCTGCCTATTCTCCGAGCCATATAAATAAAGACAATAGAAAGTTAGTGAATAGCTAAGTGAATGATTAGAGTTGATGTATAAGTAGTTTGTTGTGAACCAACTTGTTTTTCTACTAACTTTTGTTCGACTTACTTCACTCTTTAAGCTCTAGTAGTTATAAACACTTGCTCGAAACTCAATCTTTGCCAGAATTTATCGGAAATTTAGCCATAAATAGAGATGGTATTATAAAAGTTATTCAATGCTATACTGATTCCGGATTACTGCTAGCCTTAATCAATATAATGTTATCCAATTGTAGTTGAGATTCATGGAAATGAGTCAATTTTCTGAATTCATTTGCTCTGTTCGACTCAATTGTATCCTTATTTAGTCTTCATTGAGTGTATTTCTATTGCTTACCATTCCTACACTTATGTCCAATTAATTTATTTTATTGCTTTTCATTTAGAACAGAAGTAAAGACAACACTAAGTCTAACATCAAAAATGATTTTCAGATCATTTAAAACTATAGACTTCTCACAAATATAAAAAAAGTTGTTACGAAAATCTTAATTAACTTCTTTGGTGTTGTTATATAAATGAAAGTTCTCTGAGGCAAACTTCATTTTGTTTTTGTGATCATTGTCTACAAGAGTAATCACTTGAAGAACAGCTCTGAAGTAATTGATTACTTTCTTTTATGCTATGTATAACTCTTTACGTCGAGAAAATTGAGTCTAAGTTTTATTGAGTTTTTTAAAAAATAAATTTCTGTAAGAATCAATTATTAAACTTAGATACGAAAAAAGGCTTCTGTTAGCACTCATTAGTATACACTGATGTAATGAGACTTGTTTTTGAACTAGTTCTTACACTATATTTAAACGATTGAACTGTTGAGCATAATTACTTTTAACATAGCTTTAGGTCCTTCTAATCGTTCAAATTAACATGAGAAAACTTTTTAGGCCTAAAATTTGCTTCAACTCAATATTTTCGTACTTTTTAAGACCATTGATAAGAATATAGAATTTACAGAATACTATAAATAATCCGTTTTAGTACCGCAATCATTCGTCTAATGATAGCTCTCATTGAAGAAAATTGATAAAATGCAAGTGTATTAGAAGATGTTAGATAAGAAAATATCTTTTTTATGTTTTATATGATAATCAGGATGTATGCAAATGTAATTCTACTTAATAGGAAAAAAACTAAATCACGTTTTCGCAAGAGTAACATGAAACATGATACTTTCAAGTTTATAGTAGATATCATTTAAAGTAAGAATTGCTATATAAATGCAACTCATTAAAGATACTCAAACCTAATGATATGTAAATTCGAGCGAACACTAATTATTATATTTTGATTTGTTCAAATGGTTTTCATAGTTTTGTTTTGTGACTGTAGTACAGACAAAGAGAGATGAGTTAACTTACAATTTTAGAAATATTTACATATTTGCTACAAGTTTCGGTAATAAATTATTCATATTTGAAGTTGTATTACAGTTGTGGTAATTGCTCACATAATAAAATGAATACATTTGTCAACTAAATGGTTGAGACGTCAAAATTTGCATTATTCTTACGATTCAATGTAATGAAATTGGTATTTTGTCATTCGACTCATTCTTGTGAGTAATGCTCAAATGAAAAGCTTATTGGCAAATATTTGGCTTGTGTTAACATCTCTCCAATAAGTTGCTGAAGGTATAGTCTGTGTGACATAATTAATTATATCTATCTGATCTAATACAATCTATTATTGTTAGCAAGATATTTCTTTTATGTTGTGTATAGACTATGTTTAACTTCCTCAACAATACGAACATTAGTGGTTAATGTATTTACTAAATATCAAGTCACTGAACATTCTCAAATAAAATACTTTTCATTTTGTTACTTATTCACTCAGATATATCAAATACCAACATGTAATCCAATACGACTCAAACTGATTAAGAAATTTTAGTCGATTAAGATATTGTTGAATTTTGATGCCAAATTTTCAGTATTGCTGCTATTAAGTTCATAACATACTGATATTACAGGTTAAGTAAGTTAGCTAAGTCAATTATCCAGTTTTAAGCTTCTGTATGAAATCCAAAGCTTTTCAGTGTACTGCAATTTTTGTTAGAAAAATCTTAAGTGTTTGAATAGCACTCATTCGCCAAATTGTATTAACAAATTTAATTAATGTCTCCAACTTTATTATTTATAATCCAGACTCGCCCTCTAGGGTTAAAATCAATTCTCTGATTCAGCAGTAAAAATAGACAAATAATCTTAACCGTAATTAGGTTTTTAAGTTCTCAAAAAATTGTAAAACCCTTAGATTCGGCTAAAGTAGCGTTTAAGAGGCCAAATATCTATCGATTCAATTAGTATCGGCTAAAAATGAAATTAATGTTTTGAAAGAAATTTTTTACAGTAGCTAAGGCAAGTTCAAAACAATTATTGCGATTGCTTGCTATTAAGGCGAAATAAATCATTTCTTAATTCAAACCAAATTTCTAGGTGTTATGAAAATATGATAATTTTGAAGAATTAATTCTCTCCATCCATTTTAAAGATCAATTTTAACCAAATGAGTCGATGCTTGAACCGGCGGTTATCTTCGGTCAAAATAAGCTCAATCGATAACGCGAACTTTATTTATAATAAATTTTATTTGTAAAAACATGTCTTTGAAAATATAAGAATGACACACGTGTCTATATTTTCAAAATGACGCTTTTCATCATAAGAAAGTTTATCGATTAGATTGAAATCAATACTTGCATGGATGAGCGTCTTGAGAGATTTGATATTCAATCTGAACCGACAATATACTCAGGCACAAGCAGTCAAGTTGTGTAGTGCTTTTAGAAAGTGTAGGAGTTTTAAAGGGGTTCACATTATCCTTACACACACACACCATATAATCCCTAAAAGCTCTGCACGCTCTAAAAGCACTACATAAATGCAACTAATGATGAAAAACTGCTCGTCTCAATTAGTACTGTACCTGCACTACAATCAAAATGATTGGCTAAGCAAAGTTTAATGCATTTATCCTACGAGTTGAATATAGTAGAGTGCATATACCATTCTAGATCAAAACATGTTTTGTTTAATTTTTATTAATTAGTCATTGTTAAGATGAAGAGGAAAAAACATTTGCTTCTATCATTTCAAAATTTAATCTAATAATTGAACATTTGAATGAGCAAGAACAGTGGCGAAGCTAGTAGGGACTGAGGGAGTCCAGGTCCCGTCAACTCAAATCTGGAAAACTTTAAACTAGTTATTCAATGGAAAGAGATATCTATTTGAGTAAAATGAAATTTACTCAAGTTTCAATTACTTTTATAGTGTCTTCTGGAACTATTGACTGTAAAGTAAGCTGCAAATGACTTGCAGATTGCAATCTATTGTGTTTTATTTAAATAACTAAGTCTTACTAATTGAATAATCACTCAAAGACAGAGCTGCGTTTTTATAGTAATTGAGTGAGTATAAGTTTGAATTACTTCTATAAACTTTTTTCAGTCTCTATCTGCTGCAATATACTAGTTATTTGACATGAACACTACTCTTACGAACTTGTCGAATAAGAATTTCACTAAAATTAAACTTTAAAATTGTGCACTTATGAAATGAAATAAACATAGATATCATGAAAATATGATTAAAATTCGTACTTTTTTTTTTATAAATAGATGTTTTGCCTCCTGACTCAAAAATTAGTATCGTCGCCACTGAACAAGAATTACGCGGTTTAAGCAGAACTCCTACTCAGCATTAGCTCAGTTTTTTGTTTGCGTAATACATTTAACATATATATCGAATAATAATAAGAGCTCTCTATTAAGTAAAGTATTCTATTAGACTTGGAGACAGCTGTTGCTACGGCTTTGTCTCGATCAGGATCTAGACATCTAAATGAGTAATAATTCAAATCATAATTGTCCAGTTTCCTTTATTTAATTCCATATGCATTTAATTTAATTGAATGATTGACGAATGCAACACAACTATTTGTTACAGGATATTTCACATGAAAGAAAAGGAAAAGTTTGATAGTCTAAACATTATTTTAGTGTAATCAATAAAAATGTAACTATTCATAATCTGAATACAATTGTAAATTAGATTTTTTTAGTCACGTAGACTACTATGAGTTGTTTCTGATGTAACGAATAATAGCGAGCAACTTAAAGTAAGAAACTACCAAAACAATTTTATGCAATATAACAGAATTAGTTTTGTAGATGTCTCAATTTTAACTCTTATCCTCTTTTTGTCAATACAGAGTTCTACTACGAAATAATGAAGATTAAACTTCTATTTCTAGATTCAATTTTAAGTTTTTATTTAGCCTCTAAATTTTGATTCAATTTGGTTCAAATTCATGTTCAACGAGTTTCTTATAGAGTCATAAATTCTGGATAGAGTTTACAACTTTCGTCAACTATATAGTAGTGAAAAATTCTAAAAATTTCTAATAATACTTACGAATGTTTATTGCATTCTTTATTTGTATACTTATTGGTATATACTTCTTAGAGCTGAACTTTCACTATAACATATGAAATATGGGGTCTTTTTATATTGATTTAGTCATGCCTTCTATTGATTTGTGAATATTTATAAATTTAATATTTAATTTTTCAAAATTTATGGTAAGTAATTTAATCGAATTCAAATACTTCAAGACAACTCATCTGAATATAGAAATATTATTTTGAAATTTGATTAGCTTTTAGAGCGTATAAATAGTTTCAAATGGACGAGGATTCGCAAAAGCTTCAACGAAAATCAGTTTCTTTGCCTATCGATTGGCAGAACAGTTTCGTATTGAATAAGTTTCAGATTTTCAACTGTCATTTTAGTATTTTATTGCCAAATATTTTTTGACTTTGTGTCTGATCGATGATCAAATTCTCTATTCCTATTCTGTTTCTTCTGAACTGTTATTTTTGTTAAAGTTCTTATAGTATTTGCCGATTTGTAATTATAATATTGGAAAATAGCTGTCATTATTTGACAAATTAGAAAAATTGAATCGATCTCACTTTTGAAATGACACCATTCTATTCTAACATTTCATTTTGAATCTAATGTGAAAATATTGTAAAGTTTAAGGCAATATTCTATTTGTCAATGAGGTTGGAGTGATTGATAATTTTTATTCTATTGTCAATATTTATATAAACATTGATTAGATCTAAACAAAATTGTTTAGCAATTGTGTGCTCTGACACTAGTTCAACTAAATTTTTTGTTCAATTGCTTTGAGATGACTCCTGATTAAATATTTGCTTTCAAATCAGAACGACTCAAATTATTTTGAATTTACTTTGAAAAGCAGGACTATGATTATTATGTTTTATGTTTGTTAGAGAGTGTGAGCCACACAATATATTTAATATGCATATAATCTATTTTGATTAAAAAATCATTTTATAAGCTTTATAAGTTTTTCATCAGCTATTCATAAAACGTATGCTTTCAATTTGTTTACTGAAACGTGAGTCGAGAAGGCTATTCACATTGAAATGATACTTTCAGAACTAATCAATAGAATGTTAATTCCATATACTTTTGAAAAGCTTATGATTTTTGAGGCAAATCTTCAAACCGACGAGAGGTATCTCATATTAAATGATACAATTCTATTTTTGAATATGCTTTACAGTCAGTTGAAAACTCATTCAAAATTGAACTAAAAATATTTTACGGTCACTAAAAATATCGTCATTCAGCTCTACTAAAAAAATGTTAGCATAAGGAAGGACTTAAAGTGAGTACAAGCAAAAAATTGGAAAATATTGAAACTCATTTCGATATGTGAACAAAGATTTTGTCATTTTCACTATTTATCAATAGATTAAGGCTTTTCAATACACATAATTGAGTTGAAAATATATAGAAACAAATGAAACATGAAAATTGAATGATCAATTTTTCATCAAATCTTTAGCGCAAACAACTTCCTGAACATTTATTTGAATCAAGTCTTTTTTGCCTTAGTATTTTTGAGTAATTTTGTGGTCAAAATCTTTACTCAATAATAGCACTAATATTATGATTAGAGAGATGTCGAAAATATTGAGCTCTACTGCTATTCAAAGTTATTATTTAAGAATACAATAGAAGTGAAAATGACATAACAGCAAATCATTATGCATTCGATAAATAGTCTGCATTCAACATATATAAAAACAAAATAAACAAAACCAACATTTAACAAATTGATTTATAGTACATTAATCAACATTTATTTTTATGCTCAATGCTTTCAGTTATGCTCAAAGCTAAATACAAATCAATTTCAGTATCAATTAGAGATTCAGTCGTTTTATCAGAAAAGAATCTGTTAAAAAATCAAACTTGATTGCAATTTCATTCAAATACAAGTCATTTTCAGGAAATTGCTCAAATATTTGATCGCATTAGATTCAAATGACGTTCAAATATCCTATTCGTAGGTTACTTATGTATTTCAAATATTGATGATCTCCTTAAACGAGAACCGCTTTAATACAAATTTTCAACTTTTCAATTCGGTAAATATTTTATGTATAAAAATTTTTTTTTTCAATACTTAAATTGACAAAAGATTTTCTGATGGATTAGAGCAGGTTTTTACTTCGCGATTGAGAATCTTTCAAACAGAAATCTAGAGAACCGTCAGTTTTATCAAACATGACATTGATATGAATAAGTATTGAAGTTGTTTAACTTTACCATCTATTTCATTTTGGAGAAGTTTCTATTAGAATTCACGTTATATCTGCGTTTGTTCAATATTTGAGAATTGCAAAAGTTTGTGGAATAATGTTTGATAAGTGCTCTGCAAATGTCAACGAGGATTTGTTTAAAAATCTATTGTCGTCCTTTGTCGGCATTCATCAAACCCACTCTCGATCACAGGACTTATATATCAAATTTGAAAGAGTCTGCTTTTAGTGCATTTCGGGCATATATTATCTAAGTTTAACTATTTGAAAGCTCTAATACTTCTAATAAGTCAATTTGTTATCAAAATGCACTCTCTTTGGGCCATTATATTAGTACGAAATGACGAAAAAGTTGGCATTTATTGCTATAAAGAGGTTATTTAGTTGAAAACTTTTCTATTATATCCTAAATAATGGAAATGGTCAACTCTAAATTTCAATTGATTTGAACACCAAAAATGCTTTATCATGTTTCTAACAATCAAAACTTGAAGATCATTTCATTTTTGTGAACTTTATTTCCTTCTTAATTCAAATTCAGATATGAAAAAAGACTTCAATTCTGATGGCTTTTATTCGCTGAATGAGAAGTTAGGCTAAAATTGAATTAGAAGAGAAATGTGGCATTTAAAAGTTATTTAAAGTCATTTTATTCATTATATTTAAAATGATTAATTGAATGTCTTAGTTGTTCAGCCTTTAAACATTTAACACAATAGTTTACACATTACTTATCTGTCTTTTATGTGTTCGCTTGTTAGTGTGTTAGTGTGTTTGTCTGATATCTGTTCTCTTACTTTCATTCTGAAGTTATTTTATTTTTCATTAGTTGTGCTTTATTTGTGTTCTTGTGGGATAAATTTGAGCCTTTGTTGCTCTCGATTGTCATATAAATCGATGGCAACGTTGTAGCAATTATAAGTAGAACAGCTTAAAAAGTACAACATAACAGTTAGTTTACAGGATCAGCAATTTACCCTCAAAAGACTCCAATTCAATGAAAACCATGTGTCGTTTCGCCCTCAAAAGGCTAGAAATCATTCATTTGGATTAGTTTCAAGTGAGAAACACTTCAAAAATAAAAATTTAAAGTGCATTTTTTTGAGCTATTCTCAGTTTTAATTATAATTAACTCGGATTCAAAGATCGACTAGAATTGAGTGCTTACGAGTCAGTTTTTTTACTCCAAACTTGTTTTCTTTGACAAAAATATTTGAGTGTCAAAATGTCTAAAATCAATTTTTTTTAAATATTTCGTGAAATTTTTTAAATTAGTGTTCAGTTTTAGACAAATAGGAATACTAAGTTTGACGAAAGAATGAATTTGAAAATGTCTATATCGTGAAAAGTATAGCGCTCCACATTTAAGTCAATTTTCAATTATAGGAAACGCAAGATTCACTAGAACAAATCACATGAAATGGAGCTCTTCAGATTTTGACAACAATCGAAAATTTATTTCAATGTGAAGGCACTTTTCAGACTTTCTATACATGTTATTCCTAATCAAGATAAATGTTTGAACTAGAATAATGTATATAGGCAAGTAGATGTCGAGCTATACCAGTATATGTTATCCATGCTTAGTAATAGTTAATTTTTCATAAAAATCTTACTTATTCCAACTGAATTTTGGCAGAGAGGCTCAACGATATTATATGTATTGTATTATTTTACATAAACGGATTGATACAGTTATTGAAACTGATTCTATTCATCTATTCGGATATGTTATGTTGACGTCGACTTATTTATTATAAGAATATTTATACTTTGTAAATTTCCAATAAAAACACTGAACAACGATTCAGATCACAGAATGACAGGGAAAAAATGTTGAATCAATAGAGCATGATATAAAATCGAGTCTAGACATAACTCAAATCTTCATAAAAACATAATCCCTGAATTTTTTCAATTTCATCTGATCTCTCGCGAGTGACGCCAAAGTTTTCGAACTAAGGAGTTAAAAATTCAAATACTAAATCTCTCTTATCATCTTTAGAGCTTTGAATGGCAGAATTCTAAGATGTTAATTCTTATTTAATTCATAAAGTTTCGATTATTCACATGGCGAAAACTTTTTATCTACATAAGATTGTTAGTCTTTGAATGATGATTTTGAATATTATATTATAAGCTATAATTGGAAATTTTCACAGATGATTGAACCAAGCATTGGAAAAATTGAAAAATTTTATTCAAATGTTCACTTAAGTAATTTGACCTCTTTTTTTCAAAAAAGAAAATTGTTTTTTACTTATATTTATAATATTTGGACGTAACAGAAAATTTGATTTATTTGAACTATGAAACATTTTATAAATAATCAAAACTCTAGTCTGAAATGGGTCAAAGTTTAACGTTGTCAAAACTCGAAGGAAGACAACGGTTCCCTTTAGCTCCTCTATGACGTGGATTCTATTGCTCACTTTCGTATTGCTTCACTTATTTATTCTAAGAGGTAAAGGTTTACGTGATTTCAATAAATTTAGACAATAGATTGGTATTATTGGGTTTATATATATTTTTTAAAGTGTGAAAGTTTAACTTGAATTCGCTACAACTTAAAGCTTATAATAATTGAAAATAGTCATCAATTTTGCTTTGAGGGCGATATTTTAAAGCTAATGTTGTTTATGATGCTCGTGGCCCACTGTCTCATATAATGTGCCTGTATATCTGTGTAGTTTATGTTGTCTATCAATTTTCGTTTTTGATTTTACATTTGACCACTTCTTCACAAAAAATGTGTGATATGACTATTAAAATAATGTGCTCTCGCATTCTTTGGTTATAGAGCATTCAATACAAAAGCTATCATTTTTGTCATCTCTGAAACTATAATCAAAATATTTCTATGCTTTCAAATATATTACATTGTGTTGACTGTCAAGATGTGTTTTATGCCTAACAAAAAACAGAATAAGCTTCAAATTTTCTGTTGAATAATTTTTATAGTGATAAACATGAATGTCATATTAAAAATTTAAATTAGTTATTTCTGATTTTTTGAGCTGAATAAGCTTTACATAAATTTAAATTATCTCATATTACAGGAGTACATTCACAACTTGAAAATTTGCTAAACTTGTAGTTCCTGCTATGGATGCAATTTATGAACATTTATATATCAAATATAAATTTGTTTTCAAATTTCACATTTTAGTTAAACTGTGTTGGGGGCTATTTCAGCTCATCGAACAGTTATTATGCGCCATACACTAAAATACAGCCGCTTATACTGATTGCCATAAAAAAATTTACATTTTATTTATATAATAATAATCTTTATTCAGCAATATATTCGGATGTTTATTTATATCGCTTTGCAATCAAATGAGCACTTGTTTTCTTCTACGATTCGGTCCTAAATAAAAAAAATAGCTTTAAATCAGAACAATAGACCAAAATTTTAAAATTGTTCGACTTATAAAATGTAACTGACATTAAGCTGAAAATTTTCTTCCATTTTTCACTATATCTCTCATTCTGCATAATATATTTTTAGATAACGGATTTGAAAACTTCAACTTCGCCTACACTATACTTGAGTAGTATCGAGACTACTTTTAAAGCTTTAAATATTTATGTAGAAGTGTTTCGCTAACAAAATACTGCGTTAATGTTCGCGAAGCCGAGTTATTTGATATGATTCAGTGAGCAAACTATAAAAAGGATTTCGAGTGAAAGTAAATAAAATCAAATCAATCAATTCAGTCGATGTTTGAAAAACCTTCAAAATGGTTGAATTTTTGGATGAAAAGTCACGGTTATATTTATATTTAATAAGTTTATTTAAACTGAATTTTTGTGTTTTTTACAGCGGATCGCCTTAAAATAATGCATAGCTACGAGAAAAGCAGCAGGGCTATTTCATCGTCCTTATCACGCATGTCAATTGCAACTAAATTTTTTATTGTGATTCTCTTTATTGTCTAAAATGATTAATAATTGGATCTCATATTATAAAAAATTATAGGAAGATAAAAATGTTCTCACAACGCATCATTTCTTGTTGATATATATCATTTTAAATTGATCGAGTATACATGAATTACCACTCCTACGATTCTCTTGAAATAATGATTAGCCAAATCGACTTTTTCTTTAATAGTAGAATCAGCTTGATTAAATCGTGTCTCTTCTGTAATCGTATTAATAGATTAGTAACTCATTTGAATAGCATGAAAATTCCATCGAATGAATAATAATTATTATGTTATTTGCTTAATATTAGTGTCCATCAGAGCACGAATATTTATGTAAGTGAAAACTATTCCATTTGCATAATAATAAACCTAAGAATACACCGAATGGAGTGTAACATAACATGATTTTTCAGGGTAGAGAGACCACGAACCAATAACTTGTAATTAACATACTGTAGGTGAATATAATATGCTAATAAACTACGCGCTAGTTATGCTAATTTTGGTCACCAACAAAATCTATTTGCATAATTAAGTTCAAGTAATAAAGACCATATTTTTCTGAAGTTATCGAATTTTCGTATCGATGTGATCAGTCAGAATACTCAACGAATACCTTTTCAATGTGAAAACATTGTCACTAGTTTGTAATGAAAGAATAGCTCTACAAATGTTTGGTAATTTTGATCATATCTGTATTCAAACTTACTGTTGAATTGAAATTTCTTTTCAGTTTTTTATAATTTTATTTACATGATCAAAACAGGAATTCCTTTGCCATTATTTCTTAACTATTAGTATACAGAAAGCAATTTTTGTTTGAAGTTATTTCTTAAAAAGAAAATAAATTTATTTTTCAATAGATAAAATGTAAATGCTAAAATTTCACTTTGAGTTTTTGGATACTTATGCAAATATACAATATTTGAATTTGAATTTGTAATTTTTACTGCTCTTCAAAGTTATTCAATATAAGGCACTCTATACTTAAATTATGAAACGCAAACTCGAATAATATTCATAATTGTGGACTTGCTAGTGCATTCGAATCAAATAAATTACAATTTTAATATATTTGAGTAGTCAATAGTAATTTATATCTAGTTTGCATTAATTCTGAAATATTAGTGAAAGTAAAATGACTCGTATCTTTGTGAATAAAAGTTGGAGGTATTGTCTCAAACCGAGTTCAAATACTTAAAATTGAATCTACTTCAAATTGAAAAAGATTAAACTTTATGGAATAATTGTTTACTTTTGCGTTTTATTTTACTTTTGTTCAGATCAAGTAATAATAAAGGTATTGAATAGAGCTGTGATCGACAAGTCTTAAAGTAATATTAAAGCAATTATAATCAATAAAATAGTAGAAGAATAAGAAAATTGTAATACAAACAAACCAAGTCGGTCTCAGGTAGCTGATGCCGTCAAACATGATTTTGATATTTTTTGAAAAGAAAACCATTTATTAGCTTAGAGAAGAAGTTCGTGAATCCAAACTTGATTGAGGATGACTTCATTGAATTGATTTGATTGTGCGTCAAAGTATCTGAAGTAATGTTGAAGTTTAAGGAGAATACACCAGTATTTCATTGATTCGTATTCCCCAAGCGATGGGGTTTACTCTATGCAAATGCATCGCTTTAATGAACATAAATGAATGATTATCCTGAAGGAAAAAGTATTTATTGCAATTTCTCTAAAATTTGCTCATTTTACATTTGCATCATTGTTATTTCAATTATAATTGGCTTTTTACTTGTTTCAGTCATCTTAATAATCTATTACTACAGTTATTTGAAAGGACAACGAATCGACAGATGTTATCTGTGCCTTCTTATCGATTGTTCGTACATGTGTGGGCGTTCGAAGTCACCAAAATTCAAATTAAATAATCTAACAATTCAGCTAAAGCCAATTTATCAAACGTTAGGGGTCAATTTCAATGATCCAAAACTCTGAAACTCAAACATCAGAATGAGTGACAATAAAGAAAAAAAAGTTTACAACTAAAGTCCTGACTTATCCTACAGACTATGCTTCGAAAGTTTCTTATTTTTTTTGCTTAGCTATCAATAACTGCGGTTTAGCAGGATATAAGTTGTCATTATATGTTTGACAACTGGTGGTGCGCTGCTATAATTTGACAAGTTATACTATCGAAGTTATCAGTTACACTATTGACGAGTCTATTTTGTTTTATCCATTTGCATAGGATGTACATTGGGTCAGATAATACGAAATGATGGATTATAGCACGCAAAACTCGACTACATCGATGTCGATCAGTGGAGGCAGCAATTGGTCGAACGCTGGCACTTCAGGACAGTCTGAACTGATAAACTTTACATCCCCCAGGACTGATGACCAGATTATTCCTTATTATGGAGATTACTTGAGCCAATTTAGAGAAACCTATACACCAATTCATGGATGGATTAGTGTTTTTGTTTGTCTTTTTGGAATCATTGCTAATATACTGAACATAATTGTTTTAACGAGGTATCAATAATTCAATTGAATATTGCATTCTTTTCAATTTGCATTCAATTTGCGTAACAACAAATTAAGTTACTTCTAAAGTAACACATTGTTAATTCATTACATTAAAGAAGAGATTATTTTCGATCATATGACGCAACAACTAATCCTTGAATCAAACTTTTAATGCATGGAATAACTGACCCGAAGTGATAACTTAATCCTTTCGCAACTTTTTTGTTATATCTGATTCTCTTTTATTTTGACCACATGATTGGATATTATCCTTAATAATCCTTATCTAACCTGATTGTTGGTTATAGGAAAGAAATGGTTTCGCCGACAAACGCCATACTGACAGGTCTAGCAGTGGCTGATATGCTGGTTATGACTTCTTATTTTCCTTTTTCCATACACAACTTCATTCGCTACGGACTATCCGAAGACGAAAAATATTCGAGAGAATGGGCGATATTCACATTGATTCACGCGCACTCTTCGGTCATATTTCACACAATATCGATTTGGCTAACAGTGATATTAGCCGTTTGGCGATACATTGCTGTCAGGTATATTAGCTAAAGATATATTGTATGCTTAGAAAACTAAAAGTAAATGTCAGTTAAACAAATCTGATTTATTTTGTCGTGATTCCCACAGTTTCCCGACAGATAGTAAGCAGTGGTGCAATATGGCCAGAGCTAAATGTGCCATCCTTTTCACTTACTTCTCATGTCCCTTATTCTGCCTTCCGAATTATCTCACATTCACTATTAACAAATACAACATCAACAAAACTAATAACATCTACACGTATAAGGTAAGACTCTTTTTCAATTGATTTATGAATCTCTTATAAAGAATATTCAGAACTATAGTCTTGCTGTAGACATGATTTTACAAAAAAACTAAAGGATAAGTTACAGTAAAGATAAATTTTAGTGGGAGCTTTTGCTTCCAATACCATTTGTTCAATATAGACTTAGCACTAAACAAAAGGCGTTAATGATTTACGAAACTGAAGATTGGCTTAAATATGACAGGTCAAAATAAGTTTCTTTCAGGTACAGATAAAAGATTGCAATAAATGCATTTGTCATTAAATATTCACATACATATAAATAATAAATATATATGTATGTATTAAATATATATCAGGTTCGGAAGTCCAAATATACTCTTTGTTTGACTTCAAAACGAAAATGCTTATTCAATATAAAAGATAAAGTTTAACCGAAAACTAATGTTCGGTATATAGTATTAATATTTAGTGATTTTGCTGTCGATGAAAATTCACTTTCATGTAAGTCAAATCTTGTTTAAAACTAAATCGAAGATTGTATTTATTGTAGATCCAACGCTTTCAAAATACAAAATACATTTTAAACATTGATTAAGTCTTTTATAAATCGTTTGAATATTTGGGAAAGCTAAATAAAAATCAATTATTAAGATACTGTTAAACGTATTATTTTTAAATTTTCACTTGAAAAATATTTATATTGAATTGGGTGTGCAATAAACATGTTTTTACTCGTATTGATCAATTGAATACCTTTTATTTGTTGAACTGTTATAACCATATAGATGAAAAGTTGATCAGATATTCGTAAATATTCTGAACTCTGATATTATAAAAAGATGTCATGATTAGTATTCGTTTAACTCTCTATTGAATGAAATATTGTGGAAGGTATCAAATTTAATTATAAGCCCCTTTGCTTTTTTAAACAAGCAAACAAGTACTTTTCTACTCGCAAGCCTTATATATATTAATATTTACATATGTATGCATCAAATAACTTCCAGTGGAATGAACTTTCTAATTAGGAGTTAGTCTTTTCTCACGTAGTTCACAAACGAATAGTTTCTTATTTTCTAAGATTTTGATACATAATTTGCTGAAATATTATACAGAGGTTTCGAGTAATACACTCACATGTAGTATTAAATATTAGTTATTTAGAAGCATGACTGAAAAAATTCACTAAAAAAGTCGATAAAGAATATTTAATCTAAATTCTAATTTTATTAAAAGAATTTTCTGTCAAATGGAGTATAATTGCAACAACTGTTATAAATTAGATGTACTTAAACTGTAAGCAAATTCTGAGCTATTCATTACCTGTTGAATAAAAATGAGTACTTTTCCTGAGCTATATTCGGATGAAATACTAGTATTAATTTATTTTAAAGATCTGTTAGAACTTTATGAAACTAGAAACGATTCGCTTCAATGAGATATGTCAAAAAGAGGATTTGCACTCATATCTCTTCCTCGCATAGCATGAAATCAAAATATTAAGCAATTGTGAGCAATTGTGAGCAATTGATGCAAAAATGTTGGTAAAATGGCAACGAATAAATTAGAATAAGATATCGTTGATGGCCTTCACTGCTAAGTTTTACTTTTGTTCAGCTAATTCGTGCTTTGCTAATGCGAATCCGATCCTATTTTTGTGGTTCTATATTCTGTATTGTTTTTCGAAACTTAATCTCTGAAAGACAAGTAAAGCAAGAATTTTTCGTTCGTGTCATTCGTAACGTGAATAACGCGAAACGTTGAGATCACATAATTTTTGATTCCTCAGCGAAACCTTAATATTGGTCTGACTCACAGCAATCGTTTAGAATTGTTTTGACTTTTGAGCTAGAATTGCACTTTGGATGTAACGCTCGATTAACTATAATTGACAGCTAAAATTTTATTGTCATTTTGAAAGCGCACATCAGAATGAAGAGAAAAAACTATCGTTCAATTTATCAAAAGTATTGAACTGACCAAAATACAGATTATGTGAAGCCAACCATTTTGAACGTTAACATTAGCAAAATAAGCAATTTGTTCATTCTGGTTAATTGCTAGCTCTTACCGAAATAAAATAATGATTACTGTACTCAGATATCGGTTGGCAATATCTTTATGCCGTTCATTGCTTAACTTCAATCTTATTCTACAAATGGCTTTCTATCTCTGCAAACACTAATAAATGAAAAGCGAATATATTATTGAAGTGCTTGTTTTTATTCAGGGAAATGTATCTTTTTTATTTATGATAATAAAGCTTTACGAGACTGTATGCTGTCAGGAATATCTTACTTCAACACCAACTTTAATAGCACTTTACCTGTAATGCTTACAAACATTGAAACTTTACTTTTTTCTTACCAAACATTTGCATTTCAATCCTATTTTTTCCCATTGAAAATATCAGTTTCGCAATTCTAACTCAAATTCAATATTATTTTGTTCGGTCAGAGCAACTTATTTGATTTGCAGTTTTATTCAGGTTGAAACGAAAAGAGTCTTATGTTATCGTTTGTGCAAATTTTAAGATAAGTGAACCAAAATAATGTTATATAAGATGAAACAACATAATATTTCTACAGTTCCTATATATTCGATACTCAATCCGTGCCTTCAAGTTAGATTCAGCTTAACGCTTAAGGCCTAGAATGGCTGAAGACATGCTACTATCAAATTGAGCTTTAAGAGCTTTATGTGGTTCTTAATGGCATCATCTGCAATGCAATGAGTAAGAAGCAAAAGCTTTGACCACAATCAGGAACTAATTTATTTAGCCATTACATAAATTAATGATTATATTTGGATTAAAGATTCAGGCAAATCTTTCAATAACTTAGAAATGGTTCAGAAATTTTCTATTTAAAGATGTTTTGACACAGAAACATATCTGATTTTATGCAATAGTTTTGATACTTTCTCAATGATTAAACGAATGGACTCTATTTTCAATTTAACTGAAAGTTTTTGTATGAAACTGCTCTTTAAGTAGATTCAGTTCATACTTAAGATCAAAATATAAAAAATTTGAGAACCTTTGGTACACTGTACGGGTACTTCACTATTCATTAATATGTCCTTCAAATAAATGATGTTTGACATGTCATACGTGATCCTTAAGGCTATACTTTTCTTCTTTCATCAAATCTGACCTCATTTCTCACTTAAATACGAACCATTCGAATCTACCAAAACTATTGAACTCTATGCTAATCTTAGCAGATCTTTGCTGGAATCAGAGCCAGAAGAATTCGGAAAGCATCCTAAAAATTTTCAATTTATTTAATTAACTTGATTGAGATGCAAAAAAAGAGTTACTTTTAAGTAGAAAAAGAGCATTCTACTTGTTATTTGTTCTTCTTGATGTCTCATCAATTTTTAACAATAAATAAATCTTATGGGCAATTATTTATATAATTCATGAAAGTATTGTTAGGAACACCTGAAATCTTTTCCTTTCATAATCTAATTGAGATATTCGTGACTCAAATGTTAACTTCTGCTCCGAGTCATTATGTATTCTTGTGCTGAGCCCTTTATAAACAAAAATGTTGCAGAGCGTTCAGTTTTTCTTTTATTCAATATATTTGTCATTTGTTTTATTTTTATGACAAGGAAAATGTGTGAAAGATGAGAAAATTGCGAGTGTGTGCAAATTTGCGCATTAATTAATCACTTTTATGAGAAATAAAAGCAAATGACAAACAAACAAAAGACCCGATTTAGTTTAACGTTTTCAATTTAATTGCTTTACGTCTTAAGCTAAGACTCTATGAAATCATAAGAACATATGTTACACAAACATACGTAAAGAATGAGCATACCAATGTGCTTTTCTAAATCAAAACAATTGTCTGCAAATTAACAAGTAAGCCTAAAACTCAACATTCAACTTCATTTAGGACTTAGATTCAAACTTTTTGATTGGCATGCAATTTCATTATCAGATTTCGTACAAAATAATGTATTTGCATATTACTGAAAATATACAACTGATATGTTCGTAACGCATTCCTACCAATATTGAAAATAGCTTTAATCAAAATCGCAAGTCAAATGAGATATTCAATTTGATTTTGAGGACAAATTTTTGTAACTCAAAGTTTCAAATGAGCACTTATTTTACACTTCTAATCTTTGATGGAAAACTTGGAACAATTTTGAAGAAATGGTTAATGACATCGAATGAATGGATTGTGAGCGAGAAAATTGAATTTACTATTGTAGGCAATTGATCATTACACGATATCTCCTATATCCCAACACTAATTAATTATTACATATGTTTTTCACTTAATCCTCAATGTCCTGGATGTCCATTAAATTTCAATTAATCCTGCATAAGAACTCATTAATTTTAATTCAATTGAAGAGTTAGTTTGAGGTCAAAATTAAAAATTTGGCTAAATTCTAGTTTAATTTTTCGGAATCGAGCCCAGATATTGATCAATTGATTTCTCTGTTGGTTTACTCGACATTAATTGAGATAATGAGCAATAGTTGCACTGAGAATCTAAAATGCAAAATTATGTCTTTCAATCCTACTGTATTTGTGCGCATATGTTTCACTAAAATTGCTTAATGCACTTTCAGCAAAAAGAATAAAGGTCAAACAGAATAAAGGTCAAACCTAGCGCTAAAAATTAAGGGACCTCTCAATAGTAAGTCAAACGTTTATTAACTCATAAATATGAATCAAGTTTTCGAATTAAAACTATTGACTCAGTTTATACAGTATAGGAACTGAATTAGCAATCCCTTAGAAAAATGACACTTTTTCAGAGCTTTTTTCTTTTCAACAAATAATCTTTTTGCTGGCAGTACAGTCACGAGAAAAATGCTATTCACTTATCAACCCTAAAGAGATTCGGAAGAGTTCGTAAGCTTTAGGATGAAACAACTTATTCAAATTTGTGTTAAGAATGTTGATATGAACTAATTGGTAGCCAGCTCACAACTTTTCAATCAAACATTTTGAGCCATTTAATGAAAAGATGTGACACAAGACTGACTTCAAAAGCCTTTTCAAGTTGAAAATAACACGTTTTTCTCGTAAAAACTATTGCGACTAGGTCTATAGCTTGCTCATTGTTATTCCTATCAAATATTGAATTGACTTTTGTTGTGACTGACATTATGTACTGATTACGTTTTGCAACGACTAACTTATGATACTTGAACTTATGTCTCGCCCTCTTATCTTATCCGAACTCATTTGGGGCTAATCCAGGATACATTTATTGGTTAACAAAACATGAAAGCATTTTTCGATTAAATTGATTTAATCAAGAACTGATTAAAAATTCGATATCAGTTTTCAACAAATATGTGTTAGATTCCTATAAAAGAGAACTGTTATGTCTCTTACGTTAACTGTTATCAGATAACTCGCCAGACTATGAATTGAAAACGTTTTAAGAATTGTTTCTCATTTCATTTAGTATGTAGTAAAAGGCAAACAACATTTTCAACAACAGTTTTAACTTACAAATGAGATTCAAGTTTTACAATGAGAATGACATATACAGACTCTAAACAAGACCTAATTAAATATACATTATTTAAATGATTTACTCTAAAGAATATTTAATAGCTTCTAGTATTTAAATTTGATTACTTAAAATAATGTCAAATTTGACGACTATTGTGATCAGTAAATGTAAGAAAAACATATAATTTTAAAGTTTGACTCGAAAATCAACATTAACTTGACTATCACTTTTGAAATGTGTTTTAGGCGAATAATTTTGTAATCTTATGCTCCTACTACCGATTGACTGATTTGTAGATGTGAGCTTTTGAAACTGGTCGTTTTGCACATAAGTGCTCTGACGCACAGTTTGTTAAATTTTCGATACTATTTCTGAAACCCCGCGAGACCTAATTATTCGTAGCAAATCATAATAAATCTTCGAACGATTCATTTCAATATTAGATGTTGTAAAACTTTACCTAATTTCCACTCTAACTTTGATTTTTCATTTTATAGGCTATTTACGATACTAATAAAGTGTATCTCTAAATACCATGAACTCAACTTTGACCAGCCAAGAATCTTGTTTGAGATATTGCCAAAAATCTTCAATTTTAACTGATTCGAAAATTATTATATTCTTAGTTTAAATGGACACATGACAAATTTATTCAATCTTTGTTACGTTTGAAAGTTTAATTAATTTGACCTGACAAAGCTTCAAATCTTCAAAACTAATCGAAATGATATTAAACGAATAATTCATACATAAATTAGATGCAAATATTTATTTGCTTAAGGACACAAATCTTTAACAATATGCACATCAAAATATAATCAGAGAACTTCACGAAAAACTGACTTAAATCGTATTAAAAATTAATTAATATTTGAGAAAGAGTAGATAAAATAGAGTGTGGAGGCACTAATTCTCAAAATGAACTAATCTAAAAGTCTAATAAACGTTTGAAAAGAATAATGAGATTGATTCACTTTTTCTCAAATAAGAAAAAGCTCTTTAAATGATGAGTATTTAGAATTAGTTACGTTTCTTGTTGACTCAATTCTTAATTCAAATTTCAGGTTGGCTTCAGTGACATCGCTCTGAAAAATAATCAGCTATTAGTAAAAATAAACTTTTGGATGTATTCAGTGCTAACAAAATTGATTCCTTGTATTGCTTTGACTTACTTATCATTAGCACTGATACGAGTCCTCTATAGAGCTAATCAGCGCAAACAAAGACTTAAACAACACGGAATAGATTATAATAATATACCAAGTCAGAACTTGGTGGTCACAAACTCTCAACACTGCGATCGGACCACAAGAATGCTTTTAGCAATTTTGTTACTATTTCTGGCCACAGAATTTCCTTCTGGTTTGATCGGGCTCTTAAGCGGAATACTAGGGGACGACTTCCAGAACAACGTCTACCATAATTTTGGCGAATTAATGGATTTATTGGCTCTGACCAACAGTGCTATCAATTTCATATTGTATTGCACAATGTCCAGACAATTTCGTAAAACTTTCACTAAACTGTTTTGCACCAGAGTCACAATTGACAGTCAGAACGTGCAACGAAGAAGAAGACAATCAATAGATCCTTACACTTGTAATACTACTTGTGTATGATTTGGTTTCTACTTTCTTCTTCAAATTACTTGTTTATGGTTTGATGAAAAAGGGTTAGAGTTGGTTGTTGTCAAATATATTTTTTGATGAAAAGTTTTATGTGTATCAAATTCTATATATAGTCAATATTAATATCTATATATAGTGAACGTTAATATCTATATATAGTCAATGTTAATACAATGGGTCGATCGTCTAAATGAGAAATACATATTTTATTTTTTACTAACTCCTTATACTCCACTTTTCTAAAACGCAACAGTTGGCCAAAATATTAATTTAAATCAAAATAAGTTAATAGCAAATCAATGTATCGCTGAGAGAGGTCTACACGAAAATCATTTCAGAAATTGCCAGTTGGATAAGACTTAACTTGAATTGTCGGTTGACTCAGATACTGTACTGGCAGACAATATAAAAGCGTAATGAATATGCACAAATCATAAGGAGAGACCTAACATTAATTGCGGTCGTCAACGTATAACTTTTATATGTACGAAGTGTGCATTTTCAACAAAACCATAGCAATCAAGTGAAAGGCCAGTGAAATACTAGACAAAGTGGTTTTAATTTGATACTGTCGACGGTCAGCCTTGAAATAGAAGTAAAAGTATGAGTGCGAACGATTCTAGAGAAAGGAGTAATGCAATAGTGAGGTATAAGTATAGAAACCGGCTTTTCATCATCTCTTTGGGCACTGTTTCCATGGATGCGTCAGATAGAGCGTAATAACATGACTGGTATTTTTACATAATGTCGTAATAGACACTTCTTGACCAATCGTTCAACATTAGATTCGTGTTAATGCCAACTATCAATGCGTTACCAAACAATTGGTAATAGTTTCTATGGAACCTCTAGTTAGCGTAAAATCCAATGATCATCAGGTCTCAAAAGTTCAGATTATTCTTCAGCATGACAAATCGTTAAACTGTTTCTAACTCTTCTTATGCTTGTGTCATATTTTTAAAATATTTTTATGTTAAAACTTTTTCATTTCTCGTGAGAAACATCAAATTTATTGGAAATACTTGTCATTTAAATGTTGACTACAATTAACAAACTTTTAAAGTTTTTACAAAATACTTGTCGTGAAGTTTTATAAATTTATGTCAACTTCTGTATAAGAATCAGATCATCAGATCATCAGATTTTAGTTTGAGAAGCACTGATTGAGTGTATTTTCCCAAATTTCGGTGAATTTAAGGCCTTTCACTGAAAAATCTTAGGGAAATCCGAATTACGGAAACCATTGCCTCAGAAATGATAATTTTTAAGCCATTTGCACACATTATCCTGAAATGTTAAAAAGTTTTACCCGATACTCTAATACCTCTTTCAACTTTTCAAATATATCAAAAAGCTTTTGGCAGCTCTCAGTGAAAGAAAATGTCATTTTGCCTCTATTTGGGTAATTCAGAGCAGGATATGTTATGCTCAACAAAAATTCAAATAAGAGCCAGAATAAAAAATGAATCAATGAAAAGCACGAGTTTTTATATAACTTGAGTTAACTTATTTGAGAAAAAATGTGGATTAATTCAGACAAAATTGGCATAAATCAGAAATCTTTTTAGCTTCATAAAACAGTTTAAGTTTGTATTGAGGTACATTTAGATTAACTTTAATTTCATTGTTTCCGAAACAAACGCATCCAAAAGATTAGATAGTGAAACGTAGCGTTTACACAATGCATTCTAATTTTTGAAACTTCGCTTTATGATAACCGATCGAAATCACCGAGCCATAAAAGTCAGTTTGAGAGTCTGAATAATATTTTATTTTTAGATATTAGTTCTGGATAAGAATAGTATTAATAGAGAGAAATACTAAAAATTCGTTAGAGCTGATCACATTTCTAGTAATACAAAATGTTTTCCATAAGCGGTTTGTTTGAATAGAGCTAGTATTGAACTTAAGAATGTAAGAAGACCATATGTTTGAAGGCAGATGTGTTCTTCGGCTGACGTGCTTTGATTGTAAGTTAGATTGAAACGCCTTTCAAGTTTTCAAAACTTTCGAAACGTTGCGATTAGACGACGCAATTATTCTGAGAGACCGTCAAGCCTGCAGTTTAATCGTCTAAACGTACCTTTTAGTACTTGAACTCGATCGTATTAATCTACAGATAATTTCTTATCAAAATGAGTATAGATCTAAAAGAGCTTCTACTAATAAGTTGATTGAGACTAACTATTGATACAACTCTCACTCAAATAAAATCTATACTGATATCTTTAGATAAGGATTGAAAAACTAAAAATTTTAATTACTTAATCCTTTTAGTTACTGTGAAAGTGGTCGACTATACTTTCATGAATTCTGGTAAGAAATTACTTGTAGATCAATACAACTCAGTTGTAAAATGAACAAATCAACCAAAAGCGCTTCAACTGTTTAGTCAAACTTGGAAAATATTTTTGATCGGTGCCGACCTCTTCCAAACTAATCTAAAAATCACTACTTTTCAGCGTATTATCTGCTATAAAACAGAATTGAACACTTTACAAACTTGCCCTTATGTTCAATTAACTGAACTCTTAGTGTATGAAAACTTGTTTGCGATCTATTAGTTATGTTCTCGATGTGATCCCTTCCCATAAATTAAACGAATATATGATTATCCTATCAATTTTTGTAAGTTATAATCAAATGAAATTTTCCGAATGGTATTGAAGGTTAAAATTAAAGATTAAAACATATTTGAAGGCATTGTAAATACCTATAAAATTTTGTAATGTAAAGTATTATGTAAAACAAAAAGTTCAGTTCAGATATTTTAATTATTGAATAAAATATTGTTCAAATAAATTAATAATTCAAATAAATATCAAAATACATGTAAAATATAATGGAAAATAATATTAATTTGAAAAACCCACTCAAGTAAAATATTCTTTCAATTACATAAAAGTTATGCATTAAAATAGAGGTTATAATTAGGTTTATGGTTGATGTCAGATTGGATTTAAGTGAGTGATGGAGTGAGTCAGATTGGATGAGGGATGTGGTCCCCAGAAGAGTGTTGTGACATTAGAGGGCGTAGTGCTCTACTCTCAGCTTAACCCAAACCCTGAACATGAACCATAAACCGGAAAACGGCTCAAAATGATTATTCCATGAAAATTAAAAACGAAAACATTTAGACAGACAAATTCGTAGAGGTAAGAATCATTTCATATACTATTCCTAAGCTTTAAAATTGAATGATAAAACTTCAATTTTTGAACTACGCACTGACTCCAGTGTCAACAACAGTGTTAATAGTGGTAATTCGACAAAATACAACATTTTCAAAAGCACCTGCACCTAATCAAAATTGGTTCTTAAACTTATAATTGTTTTAATGATAGTATTAACCTATTTGTAGTTATAATATATCAGAATTATGGATCCAATTTTCCGAGAAATCTAAATTTCAATTTCCAGAATCCACATTTCATTATCTTTAACTATGGAAGTTCTGAAATTGAATCAGATTGATTTACCTGTTGCTGTCTGATGTAAAATCGCTATTATATAATGTGCATTTGAGCACTTTTGCAACTGTCGACAACTATTTAGTTTGTTTTGATTGGCAGTACAAATTTTTTATTTAAAACCTTAAATAATCCAAAAAAATTAATTTTTATTTTCCATGAATTTACACATTTTTAATGCCTTTTTATTGATCTAAGTGCTAATCGACTGGAAAGTTATACAAGACTTGCTATTTAAGAAAAAGTTAAATTTCAACCTAAATTTTTATCTGAGGACCCCTGATGAGCCCCTAATTGGAACTCTAGTGGCTTTATGCACGTCAATATATTAATTAAAATATGAACATTATTTGTTTACTTTTAACTTCATTTCGATCGAATATGACTTCATTAATGTTATGCAATAGA
The DNA here is from genome assembly GCA_018873245.2 of Archegozetes longisetosus. Lineage (NCBI taxonomy): Eukaryota > Metazoa > Arthropoda > Arachnida > Sarcoptiformes > Trhypochthoniidae > Archegozetes > Archegozetes longisetosus. The sequence goes on from JAEMBT020000007.1 coordinate 11,231,803, forward strand.
CTTCTGCAGAAAAGTAAAGAGATGCAAATTAATTTTCCTAACAAGAACCTTTTACGAGTATAGGGTGGCCAGCCATCCAGCTTTTAACTGCAGAGCCTGAAATTTTCTGTTAAAAATTTGATAATCCAGGTTTTTCGTATAGATCAAATAGATCGTAGAGAATTTACGCTAAATAACAATAAAAAGTCCCATAGACTCGACTCTTGAAAAGACAATTTCTTTCAATGTAAATATGTTTGAAATCTTAAAAATTTTTAATCAATTATCTTATATGAAATTAACGTGATTATTGGCAGAAATTGATAAACAATCAGATAATTCCACAAAAATAAAGAGTAATGTATTGGACATTGAAAACAAAGCAAATAAATAAGGGTCAGAGCAGTAGTCCTAGTTTTCTTGCTCCCACTTTTTCCAAATAAATTCTAAGACCAAGGACTGCTTCATGGAGGAGTTTTCCAGTTTGGGCATGACCCCTCCCCTGTCACGCTATTTCATTCAAATGTATACCGAGAGAAAACGCCTTTTGAAGAGTTAAATCTATGGTACTTTCGTCGTCATTTAGTATACAGAGTTCGTTTAGTTCATAAATTCAGACTACAATAACTGAAGATAAAAATAAAGCTCATTTATATTAAATTGAAGTGTATGAATGCCGATTATGTTTCTCAGAATTTTTCACGAAAGTAAATTTTTCTGAAAACCATATAAAAAGCGTAGTTATGCATGAATCTCTATAGAGATCCCTTTGATATTACGCGTCCAGTTCTTGAGCTGCCTAGAGGTAGTCACCTTAAGACAAAATTTTATTTAGTAATGATTAAACAAGCACAGAAGTCTTTTGATCATCTCTCAATTTGCTACGCTGAATTACTCCTGATCAAAACCTTGTTCTAATGCCTGCATCACTTAATTTGTTGCAACTCTTCTTTCTTATTATGCTTACAAGATATGCAAATTTCGTATGCTCAGTCCTGACCTCAAGCCCTACCATCAATTCTTATAGATGAGCGTCTGAAAAAATCTAATTATATGATCTTTTCCTCACGTGAAGTCCGATTTTAAAGATCTATCCTAATGAATAGGGTTTATAATACGAATAAGATAACTTCTAGTTTTGAAGTTAAAGAACTTATTTAATTTGTATGTAGGTAAATGTGTATGATATATACCGATTTACTTGACTTCCATATACATGTAATTATACTTGAAGAGGACTAAACATTAAGAAGTCAAAACAATTAACACTTGAGGTATAGTGATGTGTAAGACGAAGTCAGATAGACCGGTAATATAATTTACAGATAGGTATGAATGTTTTTCCTGATATCAACTTCAGAACATAAGATAAAAATCTGGTCAAATAACTCAAACATTTTCAGATATTTTAAAGCGAAAGAAAATTCATTAACTGTTCATAAGTTATTGGTCATTCAATAAGTTATAATTTCTTATTTGTTATGACTGGAGGATTTAATGAAATAATCTTCTATCTTTCAAGTTATGAGACATTCAACCTTTAGAAATTCAGTGCGAAGACTGTTGAGAGGGGTCTTCAAAACCTTTGCTTACGCGAACTTTTCAAGTCTTTGCTAAATAAGTTTATTTACTTAAAGATTATGTTTACACTGTCTGTAAACTAAAAAAATAGTTCTGTAACAAATTTTGATTCATTTATTTTATTATTTGTTTTATTAATGCATATTTTTTCGATGCAATTTCTCAAATTCTTCACACAATGTATTGAATAATGAATACGAATGTTTAATAATAGTTGATTATGTTTGGATAGGAGTCAAAATAGCAGCAAAAGCGATTGATTGTCAAAATTGTTTGTTGGTGACCTTTATGGGTTAAAAAATTATTTCTATCACTAACCAAACAATCATTGAACTGAGTAATACTTTGTTCTATTTGACTAGCAGTCTGACAAATAAAGATAGCTTTATTTACAGATAATTCATGTCATACCTGATAAAAAGAAAATAACATTATTCAATGAATAAAAGACTTGGTCAGCATTGGAACAGCCACATCAATTATATGCATATATTACGAATTCTAATTCTCTCAGAATCATTTTACGCGCAGCCCTCTTTCGAAGATTATTCGCAGGGCTCGAGTTGTTCGACTCAAAATTTGAATTTCTATTGAATAATTATTTTGAAGAATCATAACTGGAGAGCTGGAGAGGTTTGGAGGTTCATGTCTTCGCTGAAATCATCGGAAATCAAACTATACGATATATATATGAAATTCGAAGTTGTTTTCAAAAATTCTAATTTTTTGTTTTTAAATTATGAAAATTACATTGCTTGTAGGGCGAGGTTTATTATGACTTTTAGTGAGAACTTGAATTAGCTTTTCTCGTTCTCGAGTAACAACCTTTCAAAATAATTGTTTCAGTCGAAAAGTTCGAATTTTAAAGTTGAACAACTTGAGTCTCACTAAGAATTTTTGGAAAGAAATTGCATATAAATGATTTTCAGAGTAGAGTATCCATAATATATGTGTATAATTGGTGAGGATTTTGCTTGAGTACAGAAAAAACCTTTACTCACAATGAATTGTTGGCATTTTAAATCTATAATGATAAGGAATGAAGTGACAAATTTAAAATAAACACTATGTGAAGCAACATTTTTATGAATAATTCAAAGGATCAATAGAAGCAATTGTTGAGCTAATCTTTTAGACATGAGAAAAGTGTCATCTCAATTCCCTGAGACTGTTAGCTATTCATGAAAAACATGATAAGACATTTATTTCGAATTCATTTCGATATTTCGTTCAGTACAGAACGAACAATCAAGATTCAGATATTCGTAGAATCAAATATCAAGAAGATTACTCGGTGGCGAAGCTACAATATTTCCAATGGATTGCACAAAGTCGCAAATGCTATTATCAATGCAACAATCGTATTCAATTTGACTCAATGTACTTTTCTGTTAAAATCTATTGTACAATAGTTCTGAATTTGAATTTGAGGTATTTTCACTTTACTTAGCAGTGATTATAACAAATTAGGAATATTTTCTATTCAAAAATATAAAACTTTTTACAGTTAGCGACAGATTCCAGTTAGGGTGTCCGACACCACAAGCCCCTACTGGCTGAGTCACTGAGAGTACGTTTAATATGCAATTTACTTTCAGATTATATGTCGAAAATTGTCCAACAGAAACGATTAGTTTAACATGAAATATAATTGGTTTTACTCAGCTAACGTCACATATTTATTCTTTCTCAAACTGTATAACGATTGCTTATTTCTTTAGACTATTGATTAACTCAAAGCTTATATACTGTTAAATTTACAATTTATTTGAGCGTCAGTTTAATTGATATTTTTTACAGAACCACAGAAATAAATAATTAGTTGGCTTATGAGTTATAGTTTATTTGACAATATTGATTACTATGCTTTACAAGTACAGATTCTACAGAAAAAATTGCGACTCAACTTAATAATAAGTTTGACAAGACTTATAATCTTTCAAAAATTCCTTCAATAAAACTTGAACCTTATAATTAGACTTATTATTTATTAATAAATCATTTTAATAGTCTGTAGTAGATTCACTGGTTTTGCTCTTGAGAGCATGTTTTTATTAATTAACATGAATTAATTTAATGATTTAATTTTCAATTTATCCATTGTTGAGCTTCTGAGTAGATTGCTTACTACCATTTATCTATAAATAGAGTGAATTCAGAATTAAAACACTAAACCAGTTCATTTGAATTGACTAATAAAAATATGCTCTCACTGACAAAACCATTGGACCCCATATAGACTATTTAAATGACATATTGATCAATAATAAGTCTTATAAAAACTCAATTTTCAATAAGGTTTTTTTGAAAGATTAAAAGTCTTATCAGACTTACTATTGAGTTGAGCTGCAAATCTCTTCTGTAGAATCTATACTTGAGTTTGAAGATTTTGTGAAAAGGCCTGGCTCTTCCTCTATCATTACGATTGTATTGAAACTCTATAAGATTTCAGCTGCGGATTAGATCCAAAATATACTATCTTTGAATTTGAAGCCCCAAACAGCAAATTGAAAGCTTAAATTCAATGATTCACTCGTCTTATTGAGGTCTTTACAATATTTACTATGAAAGAGAATCCTTTTATGCTTAGGAAAGATTACGAAATACTCAAACTAGAATCGAATCAAAACATTATCCACTTGAACAGTCCCTCGAACTTAAACCTAAAAACGTCTCATGTTAATTTAGCTCGACATCAAAGGCATTATTTTTTTATTATACGTCTGTGAGAAAAACTGACAGCATCTAAATTGCCGCGTTTGTCAACTCTCATGTTGGAGAATCAACTTTATATGATTGAGAGCGTGCCCAACACTTAATGCCAGTCAACTTGTTCTCTGGGCAACGGACTATTCGGTTATCGAAATTTCATGGTCTTTAAGAGTAATAAATTTGATGTACAAACAGAGATTATTTACGTAGAACTCATAAATTCTCAAATGTTTCATCAAAGTTTTAGTTTATTTCAATATTTAAGTTTAATGAAAAAAATTGGAAACAGCTCCATTTAGGTCTAAGTATTGGTATGAATTTGTTTTTAAGCATATGCAGCCTTATTCATAAATAGCTGTTAAGTTTTAGCGAAAGTATCACTTGATTGAGAGCTAACTTTAATCACTTGAAGTGTAACTTGAGTTACTACTTATGGATTATTCATAAAAAATTAACTCTAAAGCTATTACTTGAGTTGAGGTGAGTTTCGTGAATACGAAAACTGTGACTAGAGTTATAACTTTCTCAAGTTATTGCTTAAATGGTGTTTATGAATAGACTGATACAGTTCATCTCATAAGTCCGTATCCTAAGGAGAAAATTTGCATTATTACGCAAGGTTGAACTGATTAACTTTGATAGAATTCCAGAAAAAATGCGCTTTCAATAGCATAATCTTTGATGTACGAATTTATGGGACGCATACATAATTTGCATTAGTCTGATAAGCCAAGAGGTTTTACTCGTATTACTACAGATCACGCTCTCCAATAACTCTTCGTGAGTTAAGATAAGCGCGAGTAATGCTTATTCAGTATAGCTTTACCTCAACTAAATTTAAATGTGAGTGCGATTTGCGATATCAACTGAATAAAACCGGACTGTTCTTACCATCTAAGTATCAAATTTATACAGTAGTCAGGCTATGAATAAGATATAAATAAGACTCACTAAATACTCGGGGGAGACAGAAAATATTTTTAAAATTTATCTATCAGAATCGTGAATTTCAAATGATGTGTGCAATATTTGTGATATGGAGTTGCAAACTGAAAAATACAGGCATTGACTTTAGCAAACACCATGTGCTACAAATATGGAGCCATCGAAGTCAACTGAAGAGCTTTACAAACTTTCAATTTCGAAAATAGGCTATTTTTTCGTGAAATTCTGACTCTGTCAGCTATGAATTGGATAATAGAGAGAAATAAAAGTTGATTTTTTTCGACATAAAACTGAAAATAGCTTAATATAAGAATTGAAGTAGATTTAGCGACAATTATTTTGTGATCTGCACGTGCCTATACAAGCAGGAGTAAGTTGTTTTATAGAGAGTTATAGAGAGCAGTTAAAGTATTTGTTCTACAACATAATAAAAAATTCAGGTCTTATTTTCAAACAAGTAAAATGTCTTGGGTCTCATTCAGCGCAATAAGTCTGAGCAGATTATTTGAACAGCAATCGATCAATATTTTCATTTTTCAATTTTTATCTCTCGGTCACTATTGGAGTTCAGTTATTTTCTTCACGACATTTTCGTGAGCGCAAACAGCTATATAAATGCTTTATATCTTTATTTACTCAACAAGTGATAGCTGAAGGAATTCAATAGATCTGTATTCCATATTAAGTCAATAATTGTGTAAGCACTACAAAATTTACAAGAAAAACAAACTTCTATCTTGTATCGGGCGTTCGCTATAGTGTCACAAAACTTCAGTCATCTTGATAATAAGCTATGAATAATAACATGAATGATTGAGAATCTAATTTTGAGCTTCTTATCATTATTATTAAGAATCGACAAGAGGCATAAATAGCAAAAGTAGTGTTAAGCTATGGTCACATCACTCGTATTGTCAGTAAATGTTTAGGTTCCAGAAATAATCTCCTTATTTAAGTAGAATTGTCGTAAAATTACTCATAAGGAATAAAATGAATGAAAGTGAATATTAAGATTTGTGAAGTTAGTTTATGAGGGAATGCAGATATAGAGTCGTTAAAATGTGATTTTGCTATCTTATATAACTACAAATTAAAGCATTTCGTTTTACAGCGAACGCTCGATATATAAAACTATTTAACTGAAGTGAAAATTTGTATTCAAAATTTTTCTTATTCTATAGAAAAGACTTAAGAACTTAATGACTTAACTTTACTGCCGGAAGTCATATAAGTTCATTGATGTGATAATATTTGACATTATATAAAAAGCTTTTAAACAGAAGTCATTTGAGATGAGATAATATATGATTTTTGTGAGAAGCTTTACATTTGAATCCATATATGAAACTTTTATTAAATAAAACTTTTGCAGCTATCGAAAAATGATCTGAATTAGTAAAGGGAGCTTCATAAATAAGCCTTAATTTAGCGAGAAATATGATAAGTAGTGAATTAAATGAAGAGTTGATCAGCTAAACTGAATCAACTCTTTCACAATTAATAATTAACAAAAAAAGTTTTAATAGAGTCAATTTGATAATATTTGAGGATAAATTTTACTACTTTTAATGATGAAGTGCTTATTTATAGGCTCAACCGTTACATTTTGAAAGCCCCAGAGATATCATTAGAAGTTAAAACTCATAATTATATTTATCAATATTTTTTATCTGTAATCAGAAGACAAAAGTACTGAAAGTTTTGCATAAATATAGATACCTTGAATATATGGTTATGAATTTTGCCCAAAGGGGTAATCAACGATCTAAGTCAATGATTACTTGGATTATGATTTATTAAATCTTTATGACACCTCATTAGATCGCAAGTCAGATAAGCTCCGGTTATCAAAACAATAAGTCATGCGAAAGATATGAACACATTTTATATAATTTTCTGCTGATCTTGTGACAAATGCTCCAGTAGTTTGGCTCTTATTTCCGTCAATACTCTTATTTATTAACTTTATGCAGGTATTTAAAAAAAAAATACCAGATAACTAGACATATGATGTTTATTTGAAATTCTACCGAGAAACGTATTTCATCAATTAAAATAAAAGGATTTTTGAATATTAGAAAAATTCGTTGTTGACTAAAAAGATGAATCATTAATAAAAAGATTTGTGAGCTTTCTTCGAATAGCAAACAACACTGAAAAGTTTTATTAAAATAAGTTTAAGTAAGTTGCTTTCAGATTTTTCAAATCTAATCTAAAATATGATATATGAGACTAATATATGAATTAGAATTTAAACTGTCAAACAGAATATGGAGATTTTTTTCAGGCTATTTAAGCTTAATAAAACTTATTAGAATTTATATGGAGTTAGACACTTGAATGCATTCGTAAATATCGGAGTTTCAAAAGGATTTGAATAAAGCTTCTGTGAATTTCAACATTAAGTGATGAAAAGCTCGTTATATACTCTTTCAAAAACCCTATTTTGTTTTGTTTTATAGATCCTCTTTTAACTTGTGCTCATTTTTTGACTAAAATTACAAATCTGCAAGATTTCGATTTTGACATAATCTTATGTATTGATACATTTGCTTAATAAAATCAACTAAAAATTCGATCAAAAGTAGGAGCTTGAGTCAACAAAATTTTTTTCCTCAAAAGTAATTCCTTTGAAAGAATTGATTGCAATTTTTCAAAGCAAGAATATCTTTGCTCTGCATGTTTTAGATCCGAAAATACCGAAACTGTTGTATCTCAATTTTTATGGACAACTATTAGATAAGAGAAGAAAATATCGAAGTTTTATTTATTTTGATAACTGAAACTGTGTTTTGAATGATCTCTTAAGAAATTTGTAGATAATCTGATCAGTTTTGCTACTATATAGTTAGTGATAAAACATAAATGAAAATAAAGTTACGTTCATCTCACGTTCTCTAATTCAGAGTGAGATCGTTGTTAGCAAATCGATCATTTTTTGGATACATTCAACCTAATTGTACATCTTTTTGAAGAGAAACCAATAGAACAGTTTGTTTTAGATAAAAGCCTGAAATCAGTGTAACGTTGAAATAAACTTTCCTAAAGTAAAATCTTTTTATTTTGTTCAGTCTTTCATTAACTATAAATAGTCGGCTGTTCTATACTTTTGAGAAATGAAAAACATTTTCGTAAACTTGTTTATATTGAGAAGTCTTTATTCTATGATTTCATATTAACAAAAGTAAATGGTAGTGCTATCTGATAAGTTTCTATTGACACGAAGTCCTACAAAGTTTTATTCGCCCACTGAAGAAAATCATTGCTATCATTCGATCTTTAGCAGCAAAACTGTCTTGGGAATTACTTTCAAGCGATATATTCTATGAAAACGTCTATTGAATCAAAACTGCCTATTTTATTAAACTTTTCAATACTTCATATAAACATCTCAAAAATACTGGTCACACGTTTGAATAATTTTCAGATATTATATTCCTTTATTGTGAAGAAAAATTCTATACTATCTCTTTATGTAAACCATAATAGTATAAGATTGTTGCATAGGTTAGCTTACATTATCCAAATGAAAATTTAAGCCCCATGAAAAAGTTTACGGTACATCAAGTTGTCATCATGAAAAAGTAACAATCTTAAACATGAAAGCTATTTGCAATTAGTTTTCACTTTTTGTTCCATCTCAAATTGATGAATACTTTCCTGCGATCTCGAATCAGGTTCCTTTTAGGTTAGAATTTAATTAAATATTTATAAAAAAAACAACTCTTTTTTGTTGATTTGATGAAAATAAATGAAATATGCAGATTTGGATAGAGCGTAGTATATCAGATGAATTTAACTCTCAGAACTAATTAATTTGTTCAAAGATACATCTAAAGCAAAGTTCATGAATGAGACTCTTTGGCTACATAGCAAAATCTCGAAACCTTATTTCACAACTTTGATACCCAATTGCCAAATGATTATCCTTCTTTTTAAATAAGAAATAAACTAAACTGAAAAGGTATTAAAATAGCAAAAACGTGATAAGTGACAACGACGATTGCTTCAGTAATCTATAGCTAAGATTAGAACTTAATACTCAAAAATCTATGACAAGTCTTGATTTCTTAAACTGAACCGCTCATTGTATGAATAGAATAATCAAAAGTAAAAATAACCATTTTTTAAATTTCTTAATTTGCACCGAGTCTTTGCCATAAAAAATATGGTAAATTGATATAAAGCTGTTTCTAATATTTGTGCTGGACTTTTGTTAAAAAACCTGAAGAAGTAAGACATCTGCTTAAAAAAGTTGAAAACTTGAATTTATTTAGATATACTAAGATCGTTCTCAGATCTTCATTTAATTATAAGCAACGAATGATCAATAAATGAGATATTGATACATTCCGATTGATTATCAGCTATCATGTTTCATATTTTAATATTTGTTGAATTTAGTTTATTCCTTATTCGTAAAAGGGGTAATCATTTTGACGAGCGGGGCATCAAAGTTGTCAAATAGGGTCGAGACACTTTTGATTTCGAGATTTCGCAATTCTGCCGCTTCTTTGAGGATTTTGTTTCAAAATAGATCCTCCAGAGCTTAAGGAATCAAACCTCTTCAAGTGAACTGAAAACAGTTAAATTGAAATTTCGTAAACAGTTTATTGTCGAAGAAAAGAGGAACAAAACTTATTTTTGTTTTAATATGAAAAAAGTAAGACTTAAAGATTTTAATAAGTCAAAAGCAAATCTTCCGAAAAATGATGCTAAGGCGTATAGCAATTCGGTGTTATTATTTGAATACCTTTCATGGATATCATGATGACCAAAGAATAAAATTTTTTTCTTATTATATACTAACGTATTCATGAGTAATGTTAAGAGCTTTTTAGATTCGCATAGAAAGTATGCATTAAACCCCTTATTTTAAGTGTTGGTAACAGTTACGTGAGAAATGCTTGCTATTTATATGAAAATATTGTTGACATTAAAATAAATTTGACTGAAAGGCTCTGAATAGATGCTCAGATATTTCTCTATTTCGCATCTGAAATACACCTAAAGCACAAGGCGTTAATGCGTTAATTCAAGAATATATGAATTGCTGTAATAGAAATAAATTATATGAAAAATAAAACTCTGCATTAGAATGGACCATATATTTAGATTTTTATTACAATATTATGGGATAAAGTTTTTTCTTCAAATTGCCGAAAAGCTTATATGAAGTTATATTAATTCTATTGTTTATTCTGAGTCATGCTTTCGATGCTCACTACTAAATTGACTAAAATGTAGACGTCGTCAAAATTGATTCACTTTGATGTTTTTTTCTAAAATGTTTCAGAAGTTATTTACTTGACTGTGAGAAGTGAAGACTAATTTAGATGATTGTATAAGATTTTATAGATTAAGTTCTAATGCGATTTAGCCATGAGTTGAAAGTACGGATTTAAGCGACTTATGTTTATTTTATGAACCGTTATTTGGTTATGTCATATGTCATGTTTATTATTGTCATAACTGAACTATTAGACCATTTTTTCTGCCAGTAGTTAAATAGTGTCAACTAAAACAGTTTATCATAAAAGTCGTGTTAATAATTCATAGAACCAAATGCTTTGCCACCAAAAAATCATTTATCTTAGGCTTAAAATATATTAATAGTTGAAAGTTATACAGAAGCGACTGCCCTCTCGTGTTTTATTAGTAAAACAAATTTGCAAAAAAGTTGTGTATTTTACTTTTAAAGTTATATAATTGTAAAATGACATCAATAAACTCAATTATATTAGAGGGAAGACAAAAAGAAAACTTTTAGTAGGTTTACGTCATTAGAAAAGTACACTTTAGGTGATTTCTTAATCGCAAAATATAAGTTTGTACAGAATAGCGTTCGTAAAGATCAATTGATATTCACAGCTTTTATCTAGATTATAAAACTAGTGCATTCATTAACTATAACTGATTTCTACTCATTTAGATCTGAGTGCAATTATTGAAAGGCTTTTATTATTTGATTTGATTTAGTTGTGATGTGCAATCAATTAAATTGAGCAAAAGCACTGAGCCAACAGAATAATAATTCCTTAATTTGAATATAAGTTGCATTTATTTTCTTTTTATTAGTCTTCGGAACATAATTCATTAGATTATTTGCTTGACATCAGTTTTATTAATTATTAATTGTTTTTAACAAACAATCTATTTGATTGAAAATTTTCAAACTTATTCATTTGAAATATTATTCAATTTAAAAATAATAGTTATAAGAATTGTTTTGTGAGCTAAATTGAATCTAAAATTTGAGTATTTATTTATTTCATATTTGCAACTATTACTTATCTTTGATGAATTTTATTCTTAATTGTCCATTAACCTTTTAAAATGTTAAGATAAAAGTTTTTCATTTTTTTATTTTGCTTTTGCTACAGTTGATAATAAAAACGAAAACTATCAATTTACTGTTTCAGCCTTAAAGACATGAATTAATCATTTTTATAATTTATGTTTGTTAAAATGCAAACGTGAACTCAAATAATCATATTGAAAGTAGTGGCTCAACCAGTAGGGTCTTGTAGTGCGTGAACACCCCCACTCAAGTCTCCAACTCAAACACGTGGCTTAATGAACAAATTTTTGTATTTTTCGATATGAAACTTCCTTAATTTGTTAAAATTACTACGAAACAAATTAAAAATACCTGAAATCCAAATTTAAAACTATGACACAGTAAGTTTTAATCGGAGAAGTATATATTGAATCAAGTTGAAAATGATTGGTGCGTTGTCCACTTAGCACTTGCAACTTTGTGCATTCCTAGTCCAAATTGGCTGAGCCACTAATTCAAAGTCATTAGCATCTCTGATCACTGACCACAGGTGCTTGAATCACGACTGCAACTGAGTACCTCTTGAAAGGGCTCCTCTTTGTTTGATCAAGATTCATTTGATCGAAATTCATTTAATCAAAATATATTTGATCAAAACACCTGTTTAGCTACCCCGAGAGTGAATTGAACCCTGTATTCAATAATGAATTACTCTGATTTGAAATATCAATTTTATGATTTTTTCTAGGTGTTAATCAAGAAAAATAGTATGAGGCACATATTTGAGGAATATCTAATTAAAGCGATAAACTAATGAAAGTGTTTTAAATATTTTTTCATTATGAATGCTTTTACGAAATTTTAAAAAAGATACTAAAACATTTGAATATAATAAATGTTAGTTTTAGACAGTTTAGGGGGATAGCTCTGATATTTATTCTCTAAGATTTCTTTAATCTCAGAAACAATGTTATTTCATAATAACTCATTGATCTCACAAGTTAAATTTGAACCCAATTGAAAGTTTAGTTTATTTTCGAGTTTGAAAACGGGATAATTTTTTGAGATAATTTAGGGGATTGGAAACAGAGATTAATTTCGATCAAGTGAATTTTGATCTAACGAAGTGCTCCCCTTGAAAGTATGTTTTGTGAAAAGTTAGTACAAACCTACCAAAATAGCACTTGCCCTCCTATTCTGGTCAAATTAATTAGTTATATTGTGCAGAGAGTACTACTGCAATTGGATAGTTTTGCAGAAATGCAGAAAATAACCACTTTAAAGAATTTGCTTTTCCTTTGCAACTGTGCTAATAAAAAGACTTGATTCTTTTATTAAACATATATCAAACATTTATATAACTTCTTGATATTTAACGAGTAACTTTCAAGTGAGGTCATGGATTGACTCCATTCTTGTTTCATCCTTAAAAGCATGTTTCAAGTGTGATGTCTCATAATTTGTTGCTTATGAACTCTGACTTATCCGCAACCAGGTGTACAAAGTGTTATACTCGTATGGAACAGAGCTTACAATAATCCAAGGACTTTATTCCTATATATTATCACATTTCGTATATCCGATTATGGATAAGTCAGAGCTCATAAACAACAAATTATACCTAATATGGACATCTTGAGATATGCTTCTAAAGCGAAGGAATGATTTGAATCTGTAGGGTTCAGTCGACTCTTTGAAAGTGAATGGTTCAAAAGTCAACTCTTCAAACCCCTGTTTTTCTTACTCTAAAAATCTATTTTGCGCAAAGTTTGCCTTTTTAAAGAACGAACAGAACAGATTAAAATTTGATTGGAAAAATTAACAGAAATTTTTTAAAATAATAATTTTCTAAAGTTCAAAAATTCGGAAGGTATTATATTTATGAACATACTTCTTAGAGGCTTACCGAATACCTTCCCGAAGGGATAGAAAACTTGATTTCGAGTACAATAAAATAATGCAATAAAAACGAAAATTTTGAAGTATCTTTGATTTACATAAAAGTTTTCATTGAAAATGGTTTACTATTGAAAGTTGTGGAGAAATTAACTTATTCGATCTTAAGTGAAAAGATGCTCAAATATGACTCTCGAAAATAATACTTAGGTGCAACCAACTCAATCATAAAACAGAGATACTCGTTAGGATAAACAGTTTAATAGAGCAAGAAAAACAAGGTTTCGGAGAGCTCACTTTCGAACAGTTCACCTTCGGACAATTAACTTTCGGAGAGTGATCCTCGAACCGAATCTGTGACCTTAAGCCTCGGTGTTCCCTCACTAGTTCTCTTTGAGCTTCAATTTATGATCCGTGGCTTTACTTTAAATTGATTAATTAGGGCTAATACTGTGTTGTGAATGTATGTGAACTTTCAATTAAGCTATTTAAACAAGGATTAGCTCAACAACAAGTCATCAAACAATGAACTCTGCTTAACGAGCGGGTAAACTAAATCAACACCAACTTTATTGACTTTGGCTTCAACTTTTTGGCGACTTCAGTCAAATCAATTTATGGTTTGATCGGTTTGTTGTGCGATGCTTAAAAATCAAATTTGCCCATACTTTGCAAAATTGATTGAAAATGAATAACAAATAGCTTATAATGACTCTCTTATTAGCATAAGCTCAATACAGATAAAAAACAAAATTGAGGACAATACTTCATCACGAATCTCTATTATGAATATGGTTTTGAGCCCATTAATTAAAGAAATATCTGAACCCGAAAAATTGACTGAACCCAAATAAAGATCAGTCATTCATTAATTTGGCGTCGATTCTCAGTTTGGAAATGTTTGACATTCAAATTGCTTTCATCCCTCACATCATAAACTATTAAGTAATAAATTGTGAATAAATTTCTCGCTTCAATATAACCCATAATCTTAATTACAAAGTATTGAAGTTAGATGTTACATTTCAAAAAATCTAATGAGCTTTCGATATAGATATTAATCGAAAATGTCGATCAGTTATTAAAGCCTCAAATTAAGAGTTTGTTTCTCATCGTGACGTCTTTCAAAATGACTTTAATGAGGAGAATCTCAACTTTTCTATAAGAACCCAATTTTGATGTGAGAAAAAACTATATTTGTTCACGATTTTAAGTAACAATAGAAAGTATGGCTCAAACTCCATTTGACTGAGTCTACGATGTCTATAGCAATCAGTAATCGATACGAACAAATGAAATTTGAAACAATTAAGGTGTTTCTACAATTTTAAGCTTAAATAACTGTTTTTGTCAAACATCTAATGAAGCAGAAAAGGTTTTTTTTCACTTTAGGGCTATTGCACTGAATTTTTGTGATCGACAGCTCCAAACAAAAACATTGTTCAATAATAAATAGTGCATTTCAATTGTTGCTACAAATCATATGTAACTAATATATTGTATTATATTGTTTGCGGCATATGAACAAAAACACTAATCAAGTAATTATTCATATTTTTGAAACACAAGTTATTGTTAGTTCATTTTATTAAAATTTCATTTTTTCCCCTAAATTCGTATCAAGTTTTTCAACTTCTTGCAAAACTTCAGGTATTTTTAGTATCACTTAATAGTTTGAAAATATGTAACAATTATTTAGTGAAAAATTAAAGGTTCAAATTGCGAGATATAACAATACTTCGATATAACTAACCGACTAATACTGAATTCTCGTTAAAGTGAAAGCAATAATCTGTTGCCGATACACATCAACTAATGCTAAATAATCCATTTATAGCTGTGAAACCTCGTTATAGTTAATGTTAATTATTGCTCCTTAACTATTCATTACATTGAAGTATTAGTGCACTAGTTATTGGGACAAAATATGCACCCCTTCATCGATTATGAGGCTTTAGATAACAAAAAAACGAAAGTGTAAATGCTTTAAGAGAAAATTGCCAATTAATCACTATGTTTTTATTCAAATTTTCAGTTCATTTCAGTACAGATTTAATATTCTTTAACTTCAACTACAATGTATTAGAAGTTCGAGATATTCAAACTATATCTTTCATTTGATTACATCGAAAAGAAGCACAAAAACAATGAGTCAACTCGAGAGAAAAATTATTTTCAATTTTCATAGTAAACATTTATTGTCAGAACAAAATCTCAGAATTTGGAGCCTCAGTTTTCTCTAATGTTGATCATGTGTTGTCATGCTTTAAAACCGAATCTTTCATAAATTGTTTCAAATTTTAGTTAGATCTCAAATTTTGGGATTTCAAGTATTGGTCGATGTTTAGATTAATGATTGAAGTATTTGACCAGAAAAAAGTCAAAGAGAATACTTCGAAATGGCTAAATCGTGCTTTTTGTGCTTACAAGCAGATTTTACCGTTTTTATTGCAGTAAAATACTCCGAATCAAACAACTTGAAGTGAAGTCAATTTTATGAATAATTTGAGTCACATAAGGAAACATAAAGATGAGATTTGACTCACACGGGAGAACTTATCTTTAAAGAGAAGAAAGTTTCACTCTTTTCTCCTTTAGTTCTTTTACATTAGACAAGAATCTCGATATATGTAAGTGATATGTTTACCAAAACTACGTGGTTATCTGAACTACCTAATCTAGCCTAACCTCGCCCAGTGAGCTACATGCACCTTTCTCCCTACTTTATCTAACTTACTTAAAATAAAATAACGTCACTGACGATATGTTTAGTTAGATTAGGTTAGGTAAAAGGAATAGTGTACCTAGTGCGCTAGGTACAGGAGGACATTATGATGATAATCACTCATCTATATTTAAACTCAACATGAAATGTACATGTTGGGTTTAAATAACGTTTGTCCTGTAAAAGGAATAAAAGCTCTTTTATGTCCATTGAATTCTCAATACTATTAAATCAAACTTTTCTAGTTTATCACAAAAATTTAAAAATAGTATAATCTTTCTGCAATCAGCTATTAAGGGAATCAAAACAGGGTTTAATCATTCTGAAATTAGTCACCATAAAATTGGCCATTTCGAAGTCTAGCCAAGTCAAATTCAGAGTTTTTAATTTCCTGAAATTAATGTCATTCCAGATCTAATAAATAAAATGGAGAGAATACATATTTTTTGGTCACGATATAATAAAGAAATCCATTTTATTTAAATAATTATGACATGATATATAAACTTAAATAGGTTTGACGCTGAAGGGGCTTTTTTGGCTTAAAACAAGTGCATTTGAAAAAAATTAGATTTCTTATTTATATAAAAATATTTCAGTTTTTTTGACTGTTTCATTAACAAACAAAGTAATTAGTTCTGAATACTAGTCAAGGAAGAGTTTATTTGTGTGAATGCTTTAGGTTTGATTTTTTAATTATGATTAAGAATTTGTGGAAGTCATTTCACCTCATATTTTCACTATAAATTAGTTTTAATCTATCATATTCTTATTTAATTTGAGTCAATAAGTGGCAATAGCTTTTGCATTTGAAACCTCCAGCATTTCTGGTATTGAAATCTCTTTAAACGTTCTACAAACTAATATTTAACATTTATGAAATATTCTCACTATGTTTGTGATCGTTTTTCGTAAACTCAAAGATTAAAGACTGAAAAGTTCGATGAATTGCTAATCCAGTTTTCACTTGATTTTCAAGACCTATTGCTGAGTATATTCTAAATAGACTTTTAATCTCCTGATTTCTAATGTAAACCTAAATCTCTTAGACTTGATTTATATTTTTGCAAAACAAAAGTCCCAAAAATCCTTAGCATATGAAAAGATAGCTTTTTCTGAACGTTCAGATGAAGTTTCTTCTAAAAACGTCCGCAATTATACATACCTTTACATATTTTAGTCGTATTTTTTAGCTCTAGACTTAAATGTATTGAAAATTTTGAGAAACAAATGAGAATGACCCAAATTTGATCATTTGAGGGACGTTTTATGGTTTGTCATGAACTCCACATCTATGAATACTTCTGCTTGAATTCGGACATCCTATAATTGGTATTTATTTAGAATGTATTCATAGAAACTGTTACCAGCTTTTATTTACAATGTTTTTTGGTAGAGCAGAAAATTTGTTGCCATAAGGACGGATCGAGCAAAATAGTGTTCTGAAAAATTTTCCAAATCCACTATCGTCTCAATGCAAACAAACTGTAGCGCACAAAAAGTTAACAGAATTTAAATGACTTCAAGCTTGAGAGCAATAAAGATTATGAAAAAAGATAATCATTATATAAGAACAATAAAATGGTTTGGTTTGCATAAAACCCAAAGCACTCTAGAGGTAAATTTCAAATCTCAAATTGATTAGATTCTTCAAAATTTGATTGTTTCATATAAACAAACAAAAAAGTTGATTAGTTTATAAGATTAATAATCTTTTGATTTTGTTTTGAAAGATAGACGACTCGAAGCAAGTATTTATCAATACAATAACGATAAGACATCTGCAAAGATGTCATTATTCTCTATTCAAATAAAAGTTAGCTTAAGTGAATCAATAATTGTTGTAATACTAGTGTAAGAGCCATCAAAGAGCAAACAAACAATTTTTTGAACGTTAGAACGTTTAACGATAATAGAGTTTCTCATTTGATAATTTTTAATGATCGGTTTAAGTACAAATGTATATTTTGCGAAATGTTCTTAGCTTATCATTAAACTTGTTAATCTTGAAGGACTTATAATTGACAAGAAAACAAGCTATGACATGAAAAAACACTTGTATTCAAAACTTCAATTGACCAGTTACGGCAATAAATATATATTTAGTACTGAACAAATAAAAATAATAGTTTTTATTGAGCAAAATTTTGCATCAAGGCATCATTCGAGCTATTCGTTGAGCCTAACTTTTGTTCAACTTGAGATAATGATAAAAGTCTGACAAAAGTTCGCGATAACAATGAATGGTTTACTATTTAACCATAAGTTTCGCAAAAGTTATAAAAAACTTATTTCCAGACCATTGAACAGCATTTGTTTTACACTGTTCTTATGAAGTCAACTTTAAAGAAGGTCCTATTGATTATCAATTGAGAAGTGGTCAGACCTATCAAAACTTGTCTGTCGTTTTCATCAAGATCCAGACTTGTTTGACTTATTGGCGAT
Organism: Archegozetes longisetosus; assembly: GCA_018873245.2. NCBI lineage: Eukaryota > Metazoa > Arthropoda > Arachnida > Sarcoptiformes > Trhypochthoniidae > Archegozetes > Archegozetes longisetosus. The sequence continues at coordinate 11,250,366 of JAEMBT020000007.1, forward strand.
CTATGCAATCAATAAATACGAGACTCATATATCAAGTATGCTTTACCGTATATATGCACTTAAGTGGTTTTTAGAAAAAAATGTAAAAATGCCATAGGAAAACGTGGCTTAATTGCTACTGATCTCTAAAAACCACTTAACTACGCGTTCAAGTTGGACAGGTTTTACTTTATAATATTTAATGCAATGCCTGTATCTATCTATCTATCTACGAATATCCATATATTAATGGATAGCATTTTTTCCAACACAAACAACCAAATCATGATGAGATCACAAGAAATTTCGTTTTTTCGCGATAAACTTCAACCAAAAACTTCTACCATTTATGCCCTGAGGCGGAGTGTTAGCAGCGCTTGCGTTCCAGCCCTCGAACTGTATATTATTCTCTCTAATACACTGAATGCCCGAAAACTCAGCGATGCCTCGAATTTCCAACGCATTAGTCGAGTTGTTGCACTCAAAACAACTTTTAGTACGTTCTCTGTGAGAGTTCGCAAACTTTCAGAAGAGAGAAGTAGATAGAAGAGAGAGGGAGAGAGAGCGAGAGAACCAGAGAGACCTTACACTGACTGTGACTCTGCGCAAGATTGCTATACAGAGAAAGGGAATAAACTGTGTTTTGTGCCGAGTGTGTGCGCGACTGAGTGTTGTGTGTGTTTTGCACATCATGTCTATTATGGTGAACAAAACTTAGTCGTACCAGAAGTCTATTCAACGCTAATCGCGGATCAAACATAAACTTTTTTATACTTTTATTCATTTTTTTCTTAATTTATCGACTATTTGATTGTGACAGTTGTTTATTAATTAAGTGCAATTCTGTGCAATTAATATTGTGTTGTTTTATTTGGAGAAATATTCAGTTTGTATTTATTGGCAAAAACTTTTCAGTGAGACTGAACTGCAAGAGAGAACGACTTTTTAAGGTGAGTGAACTCATCAGAGTCAACGACCTTAAACAGAGAAACACAACATAGTCTATAACAGACAACTATTACTATTATCTTTACTTCATTTTACTTATACTAAAGTTCATTACTATTATTGAAGATTATGTTTTATTTTAATATTGCCTATTATTTTGTAACTACACCATTTTACTAATTCTTATCACTTTTATTCTTCAACAATTCTTGTCATGTTTGCTATTTTTCGTTTAAATCTTATGCAACTTTTTAGTTAATTTCTCTATGCTTTAGTCCATCAGATCTGAAGAGATACCAAATTGTTGTCACAAAAAGTTCATTTATTGTGAAAACATGGAAAATACATAAAATATAGAATTTTGATCAGATTTAATGGTAGAAAAGCACTCGAAAGAAACGAACATATGTGTTGTTCAGTGTGTTATTGCTCTGATATTTTGGTACTCTTTTCCAATACAAGCCTATAGTATATGTATAGCAATGCCTTTTCATATAGTCTTTTTGGGTTCAGTGACCGGACTTGTCCTCAACACACACACAAACTCTACGCTCATTCACCGATTGCTGAACTCGCACCACATCACACACTATGCCATGCTATGTATTCTTGTATTCTTTCTTATTGATGACTTATACATAAACGCACGAGTGTATTTATCTCTATATTCACTTATGCTTTCCTTTTTAGCTAAAATCGCAAATGTGTTTTGCCGGCGATTTCCTCTTCTCTTATTCTGTTATATTTTGATCTATGTGTCTACAGACACATCAATATATCCACTCCTTTCTATAAGAGGCTTACAGGTAGTGTCATGAAGAATAACTTTTGCACAAAATATTTGTTGTCTTGTAAAGAGTGACAAATAGCATTCGTATTTAATATGTTTATGTCTTATACTGAACAACAAATACTACTGCACCATGTCGTTCATACATAACTCCATACATGATCATAAAAATATTCATCTCATCCCGAATTACATTCATTTTTAGCATAGACTGTTAATAATTTATGACTTCTTTTTGCTTTTATTCCCAATATATGCATGTCTTCCACTGTATGGCCATATTTTGATATTTAGTATGAAAGTTATATTGTTCGCTACATTAACGTGATGTACAATATGACATCCAATAACTTATATCTCGATATCATACTAGTTGTGGTAACAAATTTGTGCAAATCTCTTTATTTGATCGAAAAAATTTTCAAGTTTTATATAAGGAATGAAAGCATACTCTTCTTTATGATAAGATTATAAGTTTGAATAAGATTTAAGCAGAAGAGAAAAAGATATAAAGTTTGTTTTGAAGAGTTAAATCGACTTTGGTTTATGAGCATGGTGTATACCAATATAGAAAATTTACTATTAAATAGGATTTATGCCCAAATATTATTTACTTTACTTTGAGTGATAGTCTAAACTATGTTTTGGAAATATACTGAACTGACAAATGTGTGACACGTGTCACTCATAATAAATAGGCAAAAACCTGCAAAACCCAAACTAATTCTAAGCGAACACTTAATCACTTTCCTCTTGGCTTATTTTCATATTAATTCCAGATTAAATGGATTAAGACTTTTTTTATTTTGCCATTATTTGCTAATAAAAGGCGGAAAATGGCCAATTGATCTGCTGTTGACAGCATGTCCCCGTATTAAAACTCTGTAATGCGAATCCTTCTCACAAATCAATTTACTCTCAGTGGTTAACCATTGGTGAGACCATTATTTCTCCCTTTACTAACTTATATAATACATCCAATGAGTTTAAGCAGTTTTTTATTTGGGAGAGAAATCGGCAAACAATCAGCGGTTGGCTTAAGTTTAAGCTCGTAATAAAAAAGCTCACTTTGAAATATATTGTTTATATATCTAGGAGTTTATGTGTTGACTATTTTTTGCTATTTTTCTCGTGTTTCTTAAATGTAATTCCTTAGAGACTGTGTTTGGTTAAAGAAAGTTCATAAGTGTTGGACTATTAAGCAAAACACACCTGTCGTGTGGTGCGAGTCTCAAATAACAGCCAAATAATGATAGGAAGTATTTTGTGGACATAAGTCGCACTCATTCCGATAGTATTTTAACTTTCTTTTTCTCTTTTTTTCTTATTCGTGTTTAGTTAGAATATGTCAGAATTTTTTGCTTATTTCTTAGCCAACTGTAATTTAGTTTAAGTTGTCGTCTTATTTCTACTTTTTTTCGTTGAAGTGCTTGTATTTCACTTTTGCTTTATTGTAACTTTTCAAATGTTTGCTTTACTTTTTTCTTCTGGTCAAAAAAATCTTGTTTTTAATTGAGGTCTGTTTAGTGGTACCAAATCTTATGTAGAAGTGTAGCAATAAATAAATGAGAAAATCCCTTAAACTATAAATTCCCAAAAGCAGACATAACATAATTTGTTGAAATACGTGTAACTTTTTTAATGCTCTTCTGTCAAAATTAGATCCAATCAAAAACTGACTTAACAACAAGTCTTGCAATTCGAGCGCTGAAAAGTTGAATTTATTTATAAATAAATTTTCCTAAACTACATTTTATTATATTTTTTTATAACTTATTGGTCTAAAGTTAGTTAAGTCCAGAGTTAGTGAGAGTGACGCTGTTTTATTTTTTTGGGTCAAATATGGCCCGAAGGAAACAGAAAGTGAGACTTAAGAGAGCTATACTTACGAGAGCTGTACTTTTGCAAAACAACAGACACTAAAAATAATTCTAATAAAAAATAAAAATTCAGGCCAACAGAGAGTGAAGCGAAAATGTTTATTAATAAAAAAGAAAACTCTAAACGATTGGCAATTATCTGCTTAGCATTTCAATAGAAAGGTTATAATTAAAGTTTTTAAAAAATGAGATCTCACTTTCGTTTCTCACACTCTGTTTAAGTTACAATATGAGGAACAATAACTAAGAGTATTATTATTTCTATTATATTGTAATATGTGGAGCTAGCCTAATTTTAAATGCTTTCAGTAATTCTTGAGTCATTATGATAGTGATTACGATCGTAGTTGATCATCATAGCAAACAGTTCCCAATTAGTCAGAGGTATTCTTGGAATCCAATTATTTTTATGTGTACATTCATTTTTCAGATAAATCTCTATTATTTCGCACGCTATCAAAGTTTTATAAGAAAAAGCATTAAATTGAATAGTCGGCAAGTATTTATTTTTGGTCCGAATTATTTTTCATTGTGTTAAGTAGGTGTTCACGTATTTGTGCCGATTCACTTTTTTTTTAAACTGAGCGCCAGTTAATACTTAAACTCTTTTCGAGTGTTTAATGAAGTGAAAAATATTTAGTTATGAATTGCATACTCTACTAAATACTTAATAACTTTAAATTGCATCAAAATTATATATAGATATATACTTAAATATATGCACAAAGTCATTTTCTAATTGACTTCAGGCTAACATGAACTAAGATGAAAGTATTGCTATTTTAAAACTTTCTTTTTGTTGGCACGTATTTATATTGTAGTTAATTTAGCATTTGTTATAGTTTCGTGCATTCAGTGCTAATTTTATTGCTTTAATTGTTATGAATTGACTGGTTAGGAATGAAAAAAAACTTTTTATCTCAAATAGAAATTTGTCTATTTCGCAACGTTTGAAATGAGCCAAACGATTATCTATATTTGTTGACTTTCTTAAGAAAAAGTATATATGTTTATAATGGTTACAATTAACAGAACATATCTCTGCAGAGAAACGATGATCATTGCTCACAATTGTTTGTTTTTGAAAGTATTAAGCAATTAAGTAAAAGCACTGAATTGGTTGAGATGAGAATCTGGTCTATTAACAGATCACAGTCTACTCTATGACTGATCCAAAGAGATAGCAGTTGCAGGCAAATGAAGGGGCAATATCTTGTTAGAGACACTATTAAGATAGTTACACGTCTAGTAGTGTAAAGATAAATTAGAAAATCAATTCTATTTCTTTTCTCTCCATTCATATTGTTTTGCGTCACCAATTTTGGCACTAATCCCGAAAATTTGTGTTTCTTTTGTGTACACATCAAATAATGAAAGAAACAAATAGACGTTTGAGAGAAACAACAGAACAGAACAGACCAGAATAGGGCGCTCAAAGTATTTATAAATCAAACATGAATGGGTTTGATCATTATTGAAATCAAGCAGAAATAGTTCTGCTCTTTGGCGTCATTTTCAATGTTTTCGTAGTTCATCCACTTATGGCATTGACAGTTAAGGGTTACAACACTCTTCTCATCTGTTTCTGATCATTAATAATAGGATTAGAAATCTTATCTGCAAAACAGTGTTGACAAAAATAGGAATATTTTCCTATAAATTGAATGCTGAAAATTTGATAGCACAAAAATCTATCGTGTCTTATAGCAACAAAAATGTGTTTCAAATCTCTCCAACTAAAACTCAATAATGAATTTCTCAGTCAATTGCTGTTACACTGTTTGAATTTATGAACGAAAAAGTTCAAATTGACAACTACTGTAAGTGCAAAAGTTGGCATAATATCATAAAATATATAAACTCGATGTTTATTGTGCGAACAAATACTTTTAGTGGGAGTTTAATGCACTTTATCGAGTATTAATTTTGACATTGACAAACCATAATTAGATAAATTGTTGCACTATTATTGCATGTTCGCCTATTTCCACCAAAATAATATATCATAACTTACATAGCATTAGATTGCAGTTTATTATAGCGATTATTTTATTCAGCTTATTATTCATTAGTTTGAAAAATACGTTGTCATAGACTATACGAGCGAAGTTTGGCATAACTTTTCTAAGACTAAATAGAGACAGTTTTAGAGCTAGGAATATATCAAAGTCTAAAATAATGTTTACTAATATCTACAATTTTGATTACTATAGATGATTTTTTTAAGAAAAATATTTTCCAATAATTTCCATAGAAAAGTATTGACAGCTCAAAGTGCACACACTCCAGGAGTATGGGATTAGTGTATGTATTGGTTCAGTGTTGTCTAGAGTGAGGTTCATTGATGGTACATTGACTTGCATGAGAGCAATGCACTCATGCGACCGATTCTGTTGCTGAGAACCTGTTGAGAGAAAGATCACTGGAGGACATTGGCCCACTTCAGAGCCATTATTTTACGCGAGAGAGAGAGAGGGAGAAAAAACAATTGTTTTCTCTAATAAATAGAAATACTTTATTAAATAGATTTTGCAAAACCCTTTAACTTATGTGACGTCAGCAATTAGTATTGATTCTTATGAATCCTGTTTTTATTTTTCTATTCAAAGCTTTCTGTTACTATTGAAGTGATCGGTGATAGCCCGTAACGAAACTGTAAAAATAGCTGTTAATAATAGTTATGTCACTCAATCTTTTGTTTCGCAATTGAATCCAATATTTTCTTTGTGCGAAGCAATTTTTCGTTAATAGCCTCCCAATATTTCACTCTAATTACATGTTTTTTGACGAAAACTTGTTAAATTGTAAATTTTCGATTCCTTATTATCATAAATTACTTGATAGCTTTTTTTACTTTTTTTAATCACTGGCAACAAACCGTTAATTATCAAAAGTAAAAACTCGTTAACAAAATTGCTCCAAAATAACAAAATTTCCCCCTGTAACTGATAGTGCATAGTATTAATTAATGAAAGCATTAAAAATATGAATAGTGAGTGCTATCACTGCTTACATGACTGACGCGACACTTGCGAACAAAAGCAATCATTGATCAAACAGACAAATAGTCTGCAAGTAATTAGAATAGAGAAAAGGCAACAACAAATCCAAGTGAAAGCATTTCTATGATTTTATTATTTCTTTGATCGATGTAGTCAATTGTCGAAAGCTTTTTTAAGAGCTTTTAAAGTGAAATTTTGCGTTCGAGTGAAAGCGTCGACCCAATTATGAAACTGTGAAAGTTGTGTTTCATTTATTTTTAGTCTTAGCTAATTGAGAAAAAAGCTAATAACGTTGTTTAGATAGCGAAAACTTTTTAATAGGTCAACATATCTTAGGGTCAGTGCTATAAAGTCGTATTTGTAATGTTAATCTGATGAGAGATAGCACTTTATAGCACTGACCCGACCACATGTGTCGAGTACGTATGTATTTATGGCCATACTCTACTCTACACACTTTACTTCTCATAGTCTCAATATGTTGTTTGACCACATCTTCGAATTAGCATTTTATTATCATATGTTTTCTCTAAAGCATAAATATAATTATAATTATTTGGAAGAATGTTTGCGTAACTCTAAGGCAATAATATTTCCGCATTGCATGATTTCACTTTCAATTCTATTATTAAACTTAATTTTATAGAAACTGCAATCTCGCTCATTGTTTCATTCAATTCAATTATTATCTCAATAAGAATAAGGCTATTGACAATTTAATACAATTTTAATAACTATCATAATCATAAGCTCTACTGTTGCTCAAACAATGACACGTTAAGACACTTTAATCTACAAACAGATTAAAAGTTAAAAATAAAGAAACTTATTTTGCAAATGATTGATGAGAGAAAGAGCCAATTATAATAGCATCGAATATCCTATAATTCTCTTATGTCATTGCATTCAATAATAATAATAAAATAAATATAAATCAATTTGACAAATGAATTGACGCCCAATGCTTTCTATTTATTAACAAAACTTATTGGATGCCACCCTTCAAAGGGCAGTGTTGACATACCAGCAAACTTTTAAAGCTTAATTCTGCTCTAAACAATTAACAAGTCATTTTAATTTGCATTTTTAACCATTTGCTTTACTGTCTTTCTTTGAAACTACTCTTTCAAAACAGGAATCATTCATTTCGTTACACCATTTTTGAGGCAAACGTCAATTTTCTTCTTAATAAACAGAGAAAAGCAGTTCTTTTATGGTAGAGTCAGTTCAATTTTGTTTAGTTTAGCCCATATTTGGTCGTCATTTCGATTTTAATGACCTCTTAATGACATTAGTCAAAATTTTAATATTAGTGATTCTCAACATTTTTTCTCTTCTCGGTTATTTCATGAAAATTTGACACATGTTTTAAATTTGACAGTTCCTAAAATGAAAGTGTTATTGAAAGTACCTTTACTTTTTCTAATTCATGCACAAATAAATTCAACTTGAAAGTATTTCAGAAAATTTCAGTTATTTTTTTTTAATATATGGACACTCTCAATATGATTTGTGCGGAGTAGATAAAATCTATTTTTCAAGTTTTTCTCTTATGCAATCAAGATTTACAAAATTATTCGGTGAAAAGTTGAAATATCTTCTAATGTTGGAGTATTTCGAGTTATCTGTCCGACAAAACTTGTTTGAAGCGCGAGTTGTAGCCACTGATTACGAATTTTTTTTTAATAATTTTCTTATTCATTGATCGGTAATAACTTGTTTTGCGATACATTGTAACCAAATTCATATTTGCTAATGAGTTATTAGCTTCTTGTTAGAAATCTATGTAATTTATGGAATGAATTTTCTGTCAAAGGCTTACTTTAGTTGAACTGAATGGTGAAATTTAGAAAAAGTGAAGTTTTTGAACCTCAGAACTCGTTGCTAAGGGTTAAGACTGTTTTGCAGTGAATTACTATTTGATTCATAATACGCGGAGTACTGGCAGGAAACGATAAGACAACATTTTGCTTAATTCTGCACTTTATATATTCTTACTTAGTGTAAATATGTTTACCAAACATTTTATGCACATTCAAATAATTCAGTTCCTATTCGTTAGTCGTAGAAAATGTTTGATCTTTTCCTCAAATCAATGATTCAAATGAATGGCTGATTTGAAACAGATTTTCACTTTGTATACAACGGACAACAAATATTGATTTGTTTGAAGTCTATATAAATTTTAATCACTTGAATGTGTTGTTAAAAAATTTATGAAATTTGCTGCAAAGAATAGTTGACATGTGAAAGCTGTGAAATTGGAAAATGTGTTAAAATTGAAATATGAATAACATTGAAAAGAGTCTTCGGAAATATGTTATTAAAACAGTGAAAGCTCTGTAAGACCTGTAAGGCTTGAGTTGAACTTCACTGCAATGACGCACTTTATTAGACCCGAGAACAGGTCAATGAATTCTCAATGAAATCAAACTAAAGGTGAATGAAATGAGAAAAGGTTTAACAAACGACATCACAACCCATGCTTTGCCAATTCGTAACAGAACAACATTAACATTCCAACTATTTGACTCTGTATTTACTACTAAAAAAGTTTGCAGTTTTTTCTATAAAGTTGTTTCAAATTTGACACAAAACTAACTTTAGAAAAAAAATGTTCAGTTAATATGCTTTTTGATCGTTAAATTTGAATTATTTGAGAAGAGAACATATCGTATAACTGCCAGAATAATTGAAACTGAAAAATCACATGAACTAAATTTATCTTATAAAGTCCTCTAATACTAATGACTTGAAAGTATAAATGAAGTCAAACTTAAGATGTGATCTATAGTTAAGTTAAAATAAATCGTTTGTATTCTTTGTTTTAATCTTGAAAAAGTATCAAAATTGAAACATTTTAAGAACTGTTTGATAAGCAGATAGCTTTTAATCCCATTTTTAAGAAATTTATTTTGGAAGTCCATTTTGATCCTTTTATATCTGAATAATTTAGGACTTTTTTTGCCGCAATTATTTTGGGTTTGATTTTCTCGAAATAACTTCAAATTTATCAAAACCACTGAAAGAGTTACCCATAAAAAGAAGTTATGAATATAGTAATGCTTTCTCTTATCTGTTTTATGAATCATTAAATTATTTTTAAATTTATGCTTAATGTGGGACAGGATTGGAAAAAGTATTAGAGAAGTAAAAAAATAGCGAAATGGTTTTGGTTTAACAAATAGTTTGCTGCTCTCTATCGATGCACTTTAGAGGCAGAAACTCATTAAATATGTTTGACTCCAATAACTTGTAATACCAGTCATCGTATTCAAAGCAAATTTCATACACCATATAATTTCATATAATATATATCGCTTATTATGTGAACAATTTTTCCTACAACAAGCATTAATAATGAACAGCTATTTTAAATTTGAAGACATTCCAAGACATACCAATTATATTAAGAATGATTTAATACCTCTTTGTAACCATAAAAAATGCTATCATAACTCATACTAGAGAATGCCTTTAGATTTAAAGCTTAAACTTTTTTTTAATAGTGATAAATAGGCGCTTATGATATTAAATGTTCATAAAAAAATTTAAGAAATTTTTGTTACTTGCAAATCATTTTTAAGCTTTGACTTTATTCAATCTTCAATTCATAAATTCATAAATCGGTAGATTGTTATAAAAACATTTATGATTTGAGAATGAATTAGAAAGTTTCGATAAATTGACAACAATTAGGTAGATATAAAGCAAAGTACGATTTCATTGATTTACTATTGAAACATTTGTATTTTTGCCAATTGTGGTCATTCAACTTAACAATGGGATTTACTCTGTCCCAAATAATCACTTGAAATGTCCCCTCACTTGAAGGGTCAAAGGGGTCATACACTTTCTGAATTCAGGATTTTCGAGTGGTTGAATCAGAGAAATGCGTCAAAATTTGGGAGAAGACCTTCCGTTTGGCCGAATTTGAAATAAGGGTCAATGACCTGAAGAACGAGTCTTCTCTCTTTTGCCTTTAGAAAGTATAACTCGTTTCTAATGTTGAACCTTATCAATTCAATTCAGAATCAATCTTTTATTAATCTTGATTGTCATTAAGAATGATTAAGGCTATCATTCGCTTAATGCCAATTAATATTAAGCAATCAGACGCTTATTTATTTTAAAATTTTAAAAATTGACTAGTCAATAAAGTTACATCGGATCTTTTCGATCTAGTAAGTGAAGATATTTTTCATTTCATTTCCAAAGTCTCGTGTTTTTTCAGTTTTTTGCCACTATTGGTTGCTAATGAAACAGGCTTTTCCAGTCAGTTAGTTGCCAACAGATTAGTTACCAGAATTTCCGAAACGAGACCAGGTCTGGCCTACCTCTAACTCTTGACTAATTTTCACTGTCTTCGGAATATCGATCGGTAGTAGTTTCTGTTCGATAGAAGACTAGCTGGCTTCGGAGTTTCTGCTGATTTTCCAGTTGACGGTGTCTTTTGGTTGGCATCTACTTTTTACAAATTGTTGCAGAGATTTGAGATTAGAACCGAATTTATCCAACTGCTAGCTTACAGGAAATGTCTACTAATTATTCATAGATTTGTTGAGTGCCTAATCAGTCACTGAATCCATAGTTATGACGAAACTGATCTTCTTGTTGAGAGGATTAGAATTTTCATTTTTGTTGCTTCGAAAATGACTGCTTCGGTTGAAGAAGAGTCCAATAATTTCGTCATAATATTAGTTTTCTTGCGTGAGATAATGCTTTCGATAACCATTCCTATTATTATGGTCGGAACTAGAAGAACGGTACTGAAAATTGTCACAAAACCCAGAAGTTCTCGGAATTTGTCACTTTGTTATGCCTTATAGTTGACTCTTCGTCAACGTTTGATGAAAACTAAATAGGATTAACTTAGTTTACATCTCTGCCTACAATTCAGAACTGTTTCCATGGTAATATATTTTTGATCTTTGCTTTCCATTCGAGTGAATGATGTTGGAAGCGATCCCACAACTTCTTGACTTTTCTTTAATAAGTAATATGTCGTGTTTTCAATTACGTAAACCACAGGTTTTGAATCATTTCCAACACTCGTAAAGATTGTGTTTATAGTTTCGACTGGTTTTCTATCAAAAAATTAAAAAAGTGGCTCATTCGACACCAACTGTGTTCTCTTTGGCGTCAAAATACCAGATTTTATGATCGGAAAGAAAGTTCAATTGGAAAGCGAAAATGCATTTTCAACTGTGCCGACTTCACAAAATGTTTGACATTTCTTATTGCTTTTGTATAAATGATAGCAATAACAGCTTTAAGAAATACTCAATAAATACTAAGTGATAATCTGATAGCTTTAAAAGAATTGAAAATGAATTAAGCTCAAACTAAATAGCAATTTTTACAGTATATCCAACTTTTCAAATTGAATTGTGACCAAAGTGGTGTGCTTTCAATTTACGTTTTCCGTTCACTTATAAAGTATGTTATTACTTGGTCAAACTTAATAAATCAGTAACCTATAGTGACCAAAGCTTAATACTTGATCGTAAGCTAAAGTGAAAAACTATTTTTACTCAGCTACTCAATGAATCGAGTTTCAGGTTTTAAATCGCATAAATTTAATTTATTGGTTCAATTAAAAGAACTAGTTTTAGAGATTTTTTCCATTTAACGATTTAAACTTTGAGAAAGTATTTTTTCGAAAGTAGTTTAGTTTGACAACTTTCAGGAATTAATACTTTTACAAATGTTCTAATTGAATTTAATATAATTATTCAATTTGAACATTTACTTTTAAAACTCAAAAATTACAATTTCAAAAACATGAGCCCATGTAGAAAAAGAGGACTTTCCATTTATCTAAACTAAATAAATTGTCTCAGTTTGAGGTCTAGCAATTAGCATAAGTGCACTCATTTGAAAATTGAATTTATAACGAAATAAAGCTTTATCAAACTTTATTCAGTGTTTATAGAATTATAATAAGCTATTTATTTTGAAACAAAAAAGAGGCTGCAGCCAACTTAAAAACATTTAACCATTCAATTTGAAATACTATAATTATGCAAATTTAATAGCCCTCTGGGATAATAATTGATTGGGTAATAAAACTAAATGAATATAAATCAATTGATTACTACGCGCTATACTATGTCACCAAATCTTAACATATAAGACAAACTATTAGTTCTTAAATCGTTGAGGCCTTAAAATAGGGAAAATCGTAAATATTGTATAACCATAAATAGTAAAAGTCGAAGAAAAATGTGAAGTAAACCAACGTTCACTTAATTGAAGTGAACCAAATAAGCCATAAGTTTGCTCAACGAAAAGAGTATCTTAGATAAATTTGATTTCCTAAGCAATAAAACTGAAATGTAGTCGTATTTTTAAATAAGTTATTTTAGTTCCTAACTAAAGTTCGGTTTAGATAATTAAATAAAAATCACTTTTATCTGACAACAGTTAAAGTCGTTTTGACTTATACGACGACAACTTGAACGACATAGATGTCGACATCAGTTTGAGCATCAATTTTATGATTAAAAATATACATTCAGCTATGATATGATTGTATTGTTTTTCGTATTTTTTCATAACTTGATACACTTAAACACGTGCCATGTTTTACTGTTTGTTTGTTTGTTTGTGATAACTTTCGTAGCGGCAGTCTCACAACCTTTGGATTAGTTTGAAATGAAACACATGTGTAAGCATTTTCAAAATGTCACTTACCTTTCGGGAAGTCATACGATTTAAAATAGATTTTATTTAGCATACTTTCCTATATTAAAAGTAGAAATAAATCGAACTTTTTTTACTAAATCGTAGCAGATACGAAAAAAGCAGAAAATTGCGTTTAGAAAGTTCAACGAATAAAATAATAAACCAATACTAGAAACGATCAAATGTTTTACTCGTAAGGCCTTTTCGATTAAAGCAACTTAAAAAAATTTTAATATTTTCCAAGTGTTTTAGGAACGAAATGTGCGCTAAATAGTGCTGATTAGCGATAAAACATGAAAAATGCGAAGCAATTGTTAGTTTAAATTAGAAATTGAAAGTTGAGTTGAAAAAGATTTCACTTGACTCAGTTAAATAGTGCAACGATCTCAGTTTGAGTTTATCAGTGGTGAAGCTGAATGAGTTACTAAACTGTCTGCAAGCGCTGCATAAAAAATGCAATACTGTTACTATTTTGTATCCTTCAGTGAAAGTTCATTTGACCCAAACAGATATAATAGCTTAATACTCGGTTACAGTTATCACATTTTTTTGCTCTTTTGAAGAAAAACTAATCTGATATCTATTATCTCTAAAGAGAAGCTAGAATTAGATGTATAGATGCTTACATTAACGTTAGTGATATAAATTGTCAATTATTTTCTTGAGTGTCAAATTATATTAAGATAATGCGAATCAGTATTTCTCATGTTAGCCAAATGCCACACGTTCAATAAGTTAATAATCCTCGGTAGCAACCAGAAGTGGTGCCTTATCATCATGTTCTCTCCGTCAGACCATAAAACTGAAGATATTCACAAACTTATTTCATATTCAGTGTAGTGACAGAAGAAAGTTTCAAATGAAATTTGACGAGAAATCGATGCGCATGACACGGAAGTCGACATGGTAACGATCACTTCTTGTTGCTATCGAAGATTATTAGTTTGTTGAGTCTGTATGGTTTGATTTTATAATTAAAAACATTGGATAAAGACGCCCTAATTAGAGTAAAAAAGTCATTTCTCAAAACAACTATTTTTAAAGTTTGATAACTTGTGAAGTCTTTTTGAGAAATGGATTCAGTGTTTGCCAAAATATAATTAAGCGAAACAACTTATTTGACAGAAGCGTACGATTAAATTATGAACTAAGTTAGTCACAATGATCTTTTTGTCGCTATATTTCTCAAATCGTAATTACGAATAACCTTTTCTCACTTTTGACAAAATGCTTGGTGTTGTTCAAGAAGACACTCAATCATATGAAGTGATCAGCATCTGATGGAAAAGCTTTTAAACTAGTTGTTTATTAATCAAGTTTGTTGAGATTCAATCAACTCTGTTGTTTTTTCAATCAAATATAATTTACCTAAAAGTCTGTCGGGTATAAAACGTTTGCATTTCTCTAATCTTTACTCAACAAATTTATTTGACTAGAGTCTGATTGGACTCAAAATCTAATTGAAGAACAAGACTACAGAATTTGGAAGCTTGAAGAAAGCTCAGTATAAGAATAATGTGATATATTGTTTTCCTTATTTGTGTTAGGAGTGCATCGTTTTGTTTGAGTTCGATTGTTTTATGAAATTCATTTTTTGTTGCTGCAAATATTACTATATTTGATAGAAATTGTATTTTTCTAACTGCTAAATCTGGTCACATAAATATTTTGTCGTCCTCAATAATAATTAATATGAAGATTAAATAACTATTAAACTTTCGCATAAACATTCTGTTGTTTCCTTAATGCGTAATGTATACGCTTCGGAAACTTGTATTTTGTTAGCAATCCTAATTTATTGTAAATGAGTTTAATTGAGTAATAGAATAGTTACAGAAGTATTGGCAGATGCTACAACTTGTAATATATTCTGCAATGAACTAATTTTCCTTTTTCTTTTTATTTATCATCTCATTATCGCAACTGACCTTCAATGCCTTCAATGCCTTCAGTCCCTTCAATCAATAGAAGGTTGCCTTAAAATGCAAATTATAGCCATTTTTCAGATAATACTTTTGTGCAATTAGATAATAACTTATCGATTTGTATATAAATATAAAAAGAAAGTACACGAACAATATATGAATAAATGGGATATCTTCAATTCCAAAGTCTAACTCTCTATTTCTATCGCTTTCTCTTCAGAATAGAATCTCTGTTTTAATAAATATGACTTGAATGTACAACTTTATTTAACTTTTAAATCAACATTTCATCTAAACTCTAACTCAACAATTTTCACTAAAACTTTTTTTATCTCATGATTGCAGTTCTGTTGGAAGAAATCTCGAATGGCTTTCAAGTTGAGGAATGGGTTAAATATTGAATAGAAAAAAGAATTGATGAACGCATTAAATAAAACAAACCCATCAATAATGAACGTTAAATTGAAGAGATTTAAAATAGAAAATGCCATTTATCGTTAATACAGCAATCGATCACAACAACCATTTATGGGCTGCAGCGCATAATCATAATTCGGTAAAGGAAAGTCACGTTTTGTATCATTTTTCTTATTACATATCGACTTCGTAACATTCGTTCAACCCTATGGTCCTCAAACTTTTTCGGATCGCGGCCCACTTGTATGGGACTCATCACGCGATTCCCGCAGAACTTTATGCTAAATTTTCTGACTTTACAGCCCACTAGTGGGCCGTAAAAGCCAGTTTGATAACCCTGCTCTAGTCGACCTTTCAGTTTTAATAAGTTTTCTTACTTTTTTGTCCAATTTTTAAATTTATTTTTTTTAGTTTGATTTGTATTGTGCAATCTGTTGTTGCCAAACGAGCCTTTTATTAACATATTTTCGATTGTTTTATAAACATAGGAACTATCATCAAATTCGCCAGAACTTCGAGAACTGTCATCAACTGATTTAAAATTTCTCGAAGAAGGTCTGGATGGCGGGACAAACGCGTTCTGTGATCTCGATACTATTCTCGATGACTTCCAGGCGGACACTCATATACTTCTAACAAATCCCGACCAACTATTAAACTGTAAGAAAAAGTTGTGCGACTGTTCAAAACTCATGCAAATAATGAATCATTTGTTTTGCACTAATAGCTAATTCATTGCAAGCATCACAACAACACAATAGTAATAATGGTTCAAATGCTGTGTCAAATGCGCCAACTATTAAACAGATCCAACACCGAAGAGGACGGCGACGCTCGAGTAATACAGTTTTGCCCGATTCCACCACATCTATCACTACACTATCTCCACCTAAATCTATATTACACACAGCGCTGACCCAACAGTATTCTAGAATATCTCCAGGTATTTATCGTTAGTTAACTTATTGTTTGATAAACTTTTGATTACTTGTTGTTTAAAGTGAACGCATACATAACTCCCTCTGTACGATGAAAAGTGAACTCATACACTTAACATTAACGTATGAGACGACGCTAATTCGAACTTAAGTAACTTTGTGAATGTAGCTGCTAAAAGCTTCAATTAGTTCAATAGGATGGCAGCACCGTTAGGGATCAAACTAATACACGTATTAGTGTGACACACATAGGCGAGTAGCCTTAAAAACACTGTATCTACGATAAAGTTTGCTACTTGCCTCAGTGTGTCGCACTAGTACGGGGATTAGTGTCGTCCGTTACGGTTTGTTTAAATGTTACTGCCTATACATATAGCTAGTAATAAACAAACGCCATCTATAAAACGAACCATTACTTTGAGACAACTTCTAAACAATATACAGCTTATTCTCAATATAAATACAAATAAAACAAAATTAATTATGATTTAGTTAGTTAGCACCACTTTCATATTGTCATGATATTTGAGGAGATGAATCATCTGAACAATACTGATTACTTGAATTTTTTCTAAACTGAATTAAATTTTGTACGTATCAAACAATATCATTTATAATGACGTTTAGGTGTGGTTTTAGCGAAATGCACTCTAGAGGGCAGTCAAAAAATAACCAGCTATATGTATGAGCAGTAATATCTAATATTAAGCATTTTTAAGTCAATTTTTTTCAAACGATTAGTCTTAATTTCAAATCTGAGAATGAATTTCTAACAAATTTGAGTGATTTTATGCTTTACTTTGAATTTATAACAGAAGTAATCAAAAGTTGAAAAGTTTGAGGCGCAGCGAATTTTTACAACAGAAACTTTGAGAAGAAACAGAAGCAGTTAACTTATCAGAGAACAAATTTAATTGAAAGAGAGATTACAAGAAATTACTAGTGATTCCAAAGATTAGTTAAATTATCATTTTAAGATAATATAGTTTTGAAGAGTTACCAACAAAAACATTTTAAGCGCAGCGTTTGCATAACAAGTTTGATTAGTGTGAATGCGCAACGAGTGGTGTCGCCACAGGTCTCGTGATAGCTTCTTCTCATATAAACATTTGCGTCTAAACTTAAAGTCCAAACTTGGTTTGTAACACGTGTTTCGATTAAATTAATAAATAATAGTTCAATATTTTCATATAAAAACAATTCGTTTTAAATGTGCGCTTTTATGAAGATTTGGCAAATTTTTAGGTAATAAAATTTATTTTGATCTCAGTTAAACCTAAGTTTGTCTAAAGTCATAAAAATATTTTGAAATAATTTTTCTAAGTGCTTCCAAATAAATGTTTGCATTGCAGTAAATCTGAATTGATTTCAATTAATTTTTGCCAATTTAATGGTTAGAACACTTTATCCTGAGATAAGGAGTCATTAAATACCTGTAAAACTTGTCATAACATCTGATATTAAGTACGATTAATTTCAAGGAAACTGCGATTCACGTAAAGATGTGCCGATCGTGTGCAGAGCGAGTATTAATTAAATCCGAAGTAAACATATATTCCGATACATTAATCAAAATATTTTTGAACTGATTTCAAATTACTTAGAAATTGCACAACTTTTGGCGTCATTCTTTCAATTAGTAATTGACTTGTTTTTGAATAACTGAACCATTTTGTGAAAACTTTCTGCAAGTGATTTCATAATTTTATACATTATACTAGAGCTAATCTTTCTTATCTGAAACCTGTACGAGTTTGAGCTAACGTTTTTCCGCATGCCTTTCAATAAATTCTAAGTTGATCTCGAGTCTGAATTGTGGAAAAGTGTTGATTTGACAGAAAATTGATTTGCATAAACATAAATTATGAATGCGTTTGTGAAACGCTAAACTGATAAAAAATTGCATTATTTTCTAACCTCGGAAGATATGAAATTTGACTCAATTATCAAAGTTTATTAATCCTGATTTCGAAACATGCGCTCAATAATTATTACTCATTTGCTATTTCTCATGAGGATAGAGAATAAGGAAAATGTGATCTAAAACTTTCCAAATGCTATCATTCGTTTTGTTCAATACTTTTAATGGTTTGCTTCACAAGAAAAAAACGATTGTAAACTGATAAATAAATACTACTTATACGCTTAAACTAATTCGTTTTGAAAGTCATACAAATTATAAATATTAATATTATGTTATTGAAAGCAATGCGAGTTTTTTTGTGAGCAAAAACAGGCAATTGGAAAATTACTGAATCAGTTTCTAGTATTCAATTACTTGACCGACAATTCAATTAAAGTAATAGTCTGATAATTACTAAAAGTCAATTTGGCTCAATTAGTAAAAATGATAGAAAACCCAATTTTCGATTTAGACTCAAAGGTTGTCAAACGTTAAGCTAATTGTGGGTCCATATGATTCAAACAAATAGGAAAAGAGTTGAGGCCCTCAATAAAGTCCAAGTTAGACTTTTTGGCTAATTTTATACGCGTCAACAATTAATCGATTTAATCTGACTCTATCTCAAACTTTCATAAGAGTTAAGTAAAGTGAAGTTCTAGATATAAGATGAATTTTAGGAAAAAAGGACTGAACACTATTGATATTTTGTTTGAACAAAAGAGCACTGATGGTTTTAAAGATTTTGTTGTAATAGTTTACCCCCCTGTAGATTGACAATCAGTATTAAAAGATCCAACACTTGTTGCGCGTTTGACGACTTATTGAGTCTGAAACTAAAATTGATTGAACTGTTAATGATTAGGTTATCAGCGAGAAAGTTGTGACATCGATATAACAATATGTCCCCCAATGAAAACACGGATATTTTTTGTTTTTAGCTCCTAGTTCAGCATATGTTCTGCTTCAACAGGTAATAGTCATCAGAAAATGAGAGATAAAAAAGAGTTGGTGCCATATATGAGTTCCTATTTCTTTACGATAAATATCTTCTTATCTCTGATTCACTTTCTCCGAACGACTACATTGAGTGCCACTGTTTTGATTACATGGCGTGATCTAATGCTTCATCAGCTCTTTTTGCCAATAAATACTTCTTATAAAGTCGATCTATTGATTATTAATCATATTTAAGCTATTTCTACGTTTGTGCAACGCCTTAATGGCAAGATTTGCATACGCGCGCATATTTATAAATATTATCTTTACTTGTCATTCAATGAAGATACCAATAATAATAGAAAAGTTGGCCTCAATCTTAATGAATGATGAAATTTGTGGAAAAGTTTTGCAAATTGCTGTATAAGCGATAAATGTAAAAGTTTTTACACATAAATAAATAGCAAAATATCATAAATGATCGATAAATTACTAGTAGAATAATACTTTTACACTTCGTATGCATTTACATCTGGAAGATAGAAAAGTAGGAAAACTTTCTAAACTTTCCTATCAATCACAAGTTCATTAGTAACGATTTTTGCACTTTAGAGTTTGTTAGCAAACTACCCAAAATAAACAAAATGCAGCCAACAATTTAATTAACACTTTTCATTTACGTAGGCGTCAAATAAGATATGTAAATGAGCTTTGTTTCAAATTTAGTATTATTTTTCAATAAGTATAGAAAAGAGATTCTAATATTTAGTTAGTTTTTCATGTTCGTTATTATTATTTGTATGCTATTCGAGAGGTAGCGCTCACAACATTGAACAGTAAAACAAAAATTGATTGCCAGCACTTTGTTCGGGCCAATTAGATTGAAGTCTTATTTTTTCTTTTACTTTATGACGACAAAAGACGATCGAACAAAAGCCATGACCTGCCTTGAACTCAACTAAGATTTGTTGAGCAAAATGTATAGCGCACTGCATAACGACTACGTCTATACTTAAGCCTAAGACTATAGTAAAGAAGTGTTTCAATTTTTATTTCAGTTTATTTTGAGCGACAATCGATAAAAATAAATTTTTCCTCGAGTTTAGATTTCTAAACATTTTGCTTCTAATGTCTATTTATTAGTTTATTTTCTCGCTATATCTACATCTCAATCCTTTTCTCTATCAACTATTTCATTCAATTTTGACCACTTTTTCATACTAAGTAATTAGAGACAAAACTATCTCTGACAAAGACTTGAATATTTGCAATTTTTTCCCATAAAACTTTGATAACTTCACTTAAGATAAAGTCAAAGAGAAATGAAAAAAATACTGGGTTTTATTAGCATTTAAACAACAATAAAGAAATGTCTTAATTGGTAACAAAACGTTAAGAGATTGTAAATAAAACTATAAAAGTTAATTTGCTAACAAAAACCAGAAAATTCAATAAATTGCTTATTGGGTTTAAATGACATAATTAATAGTTGGAAAGTTCAAGAGAAGTTGAGCAAAAGTTATTTAAAAGAAAAAAATAGTTTTACAACTTTTTTAATAAGTAGTTAAGAGAACATTTTTGGTGTTGAATAATCCCTGCGAGCATGACGTAAAATCCCCGATTTGGTGACTTACCTTGAACCTCAACGATCGTTGACGCGAAGCATATAGCGGGGGCAAAATCAAACCATAGGGGGTTTTAGTTGTCAGCTACTCTGAACTACTCCAACAAATCCCGAACAAGACTCGCCGTTCATGGTCGGTCACAGGCGCCTATATTTTTGCAATACAATCGTAATTTCGTGCTCCAGCTCAATACATGCACCATAGCATTCAACTACATTATGATGTGGCTTACGATACAATTTCTTGTTATATTACCTTTTAGAGTAAGGATACAGTGCCTCAGTTTAGGTCTCATTGCCAGAGTGACTAAGAGGGAGATAGACTTTAGATAACAAACCAAGATAGGGATGAGAGAGCTCTTAGATAATTGTTTTTCATTACATAATGGGATAGACTGTCAGATGATGTTTACTAATTTATAGCTTTATATAGTTGTTCGAACCAATGACCCAAAAGTAATTACTGTATCGCACATTAAATATTAAATTAATGCCATCATTTCTACTTGTTTTTCTCATTTCTGTCGATTTATTGATTTTGGATTTTAGTACCTTATTATTCAAGTGCTTTAGATGTGAGTAAACTTTTAGGATATGATCCGAGCGTAAAAGTATGATTCGGTCTAATTGATGGAAAACAACTGTTAATGATGTTATTTTGCAAGACAACTTACTTATGTACTTTTCTCTTCATACTTTTACTTGCATTTCGATAACCTTTGCTTTTAATGAAAACATTATCTGAGTTAGAAATAACATTGAATTAACTGGAAAACAAATATTCGTACAAAAGTGATAAATGAAGAAAAAATACTAGACATCTAATAGAGTCAATATACATGCAGTGATGAGCTAAGCCGTACAATTGTAACGGAAACACTTGCGAGTTAGATAAGAGCAGGAAAAACATTTGAAGCACAAGTTTGTGACCCATTTTTGCCATATCCACTAATATTGTCCTATTTTCACACTTTTTAAGCTTATCTACAATTTATAAGAGAATTTATTTTTCGTAAAACTAAATATATAACGCATTGTTTGGACTGAGCTAAAACCTTGCTAAATGTTGATGCATCCCTATTTCATGCATTCAATAAAGTTCATTATTTTACGACTCGTGTTATTAATACAGATATTTTGGCCATTTTTCAAGTTCATTGATTCTGTATGGAAATGGTAGCACCAAATTTTTCCTCATATACTAATTAACATCTGTCTCGTGGCTTTCTATCTTAATGCAATACTAGAAATGAGTTTTATTGTACCGAACTCTGTTCTCTCCTCCCAAATACATAATAATGTTTCCCTTAGTTTTGCGTTA
Source organism: Archegozetes longisetosus (assembly GCA_018873245.2). Lineage (NCBI taxonomy): Eukaryota > Metazoa > Arthropoda > Arachnida > Sarcoptiformes > Trhypochthoniidae > Archegozetes > Archegozetes longisetosus. The sequence goes on from JAEMBT020000007.1 coordinate 11,272,716, forward strand.
GAATAAAACAGAAAAAATGTGAAAATCTAAGTTTGTGTGTGAGTGTCACACAAAAAAGTTGTATTTCCTGTCGATGTATCGCTAGGCTTGCCATTTGGCGTGCCTTCCTCTTTCCTTTTAGTCGACCCCTTCTTTTGTCGACCCTCTCTTTCGATCGAGTGTGTGTGTGTGTGGGGGGGGGGAATGTAACTCAAGGGGGCATTCATTTGGGGTGTGCAGATCTCAAAATGCTATACGATATGATAGATGAGCCTTAATGCCGATATGTGGGAGATTTCAGTAGTTCTGCATTTTTAGTATGAATGCCTTCATCAAACATTTGTTGATATCTTTGAATTGCATAATCTCTTCTATTTTTGTTTGCAACAATTTAATACTTTAATGATTACAAATAAAAATAAGTCTTTTTTATGCTGTCAATTTCTTCCTTCAAGCTATAGATATCTATACAGCAAGTGATTAGATTATTATATATTTATCAAAAAACTAATTATAAGTTTAGATTTTGATTTAGGCTATTACTATGGATTTCCTTTTTTTGATGATAAAGTATTAATCGAAAAACTTTCACTCAATGTTTGCGCTAAATATAAAAGTTCATTAATTATTGTATAACGACAATTCTCACTATTCAACTCTTTTTTTCCTGATATTCTACTGCAGAATGCAGTCAATTTCTTTTTATTATTCCTTAGGTTATTAATTAAAGCTTTTTTGAAGGGTTCCGCACATGCCTACCGATTCGTATGGAATGAAAAATGTCTTAAAAACCCAATACTTTGAGACGCTTTTTGAAAAATCAAGAAAAAGTTGATTTAGGAGCACTTCGTGCACAGTAATTGACTATTTATTACTTACTGGCGCTGTATCTAACATCTTAGTAAGAGTTTTTGCCATATCTCGGAGGGAATTGAGCTAAAATTAATGTTGAATCAGAAAGTTTTGACATGTATTCTATTGTTTTTGATCTGTTTTACCTGACTATTGATTGAAATATGATCTGTTTTTCGAAATGAAGATCCTGTTTAATGAATCCATTCCTACGAATGTTTTCAAAGTTCATGAATTATCAGAGCATTGGTGCGCTCTGTTCCGAATAAATCTAAATAATTAGAGTGCCATCAAATGCACGTTAAGTTGTCGTGAGGTTATTTTTTCCTCCTTCGAATCTGAGTCACAAGTTATATGAATTGAGATAATTCTTATTTCTTCCTCATTAAAGGCGATTATAAGTATGCCACTCACTTTGTCGACTTGATCTATATAATTTCATATACTTTTATTATCACTAAAAGTATTGTTTTTCATAAACAGACTTTCATTCAGATCAGACTTTTTGTAAGCGAACCAAAGTTTTGCAGTCAACTTAATTAAGGGTTTTCAGTATTAATCGGTTCTCAGCTCTTCTCAGCTCAAGTGCTCTTATATAACGAGATACGAGTTATCTTAGTTTGTTCCCGAAAACATTGGTGTTTTCTTATGTTTTCTAGCCCTCCGAAGTCATGTTATTATCTGTTATTATCGCTGATTCACTCATCGGTCATATATTGACTTGAATTATAAAATCTCGGCAAAAACACTTTCGTTACTCTTGATTCTCGATGACAACTGTGTAAATAACAGTATTAAAGATAGTTTACTATTTTTGTAAAGCAATAAATAATGAATAATAAACTGAACACGTGATACGTGTAAATAATTTATGTGATAAAAGTTTAGGATTCAATGCCATTAAACTAATAAACGATGGCTTTTCACAACTTAATTATTGTTTATATGATTTGAATGCACTAATCAAAAAATTTTACGGTTTGTTTAGAGATGAGCACAAAGTTATGCTCTTACCCTAAACTTTAGTTTAAAGTTTCCAATAATAATATTTTGTTAATGATAGAAGTCTTAAAATGCAAGTCATCCCTTCAGTGATGAGCAATACGATCAACAATTTTATTAAATAAAGCTTCAATTAAGTAATTTATCAATCATTTACTTGGACTCAATTGACTAAAGTAGAGCCCAGACTATGAAAATTGATGCCTTTTATCCCTACAACAGTTGTTGGTATAATCTGAACAAAAGACATACTCTAAGAATAAAGCCATAGAAAAATTAGAAATCTTTCAGATTCATTCATTATTAACTTGAAAGTAAATCTTTATTCCAATATTTTATTGACCGAATTGCAAGTTTAAGAGTTCAAAAAGATTAAGCATACTTTTGATACTTTCAATCAAGTTATCTATGATTTAAGTTAAGCTAACGCTTTCATAGGATGTAATGTTTAATAAATTATTGAAATTTTCTATAAAATTGCAACAATATATATATCCACGTAGTAATAAAACCATTTGTCATTTCAACTTCTTTCAACTTGTTTTCACTTATCAAATTCACTACAATTTTGCAATTTTGGCTTTTCTGATACACTAATATATTTGTAAAGTTTTGGTTAATAAATATTTGGTATCGATTTGTGAGTTGCAAACATTTTGTTAGTCGCTATAAAATTAAAAAAGTTTTAGTCAATACTAGTCAAGTATAGCATTGCATTTATCTGAATATATACTGCAATACGAGTGACTTCTAAGTTTTCCGGAACGATATGAAAATATCAATTTGATGATTAATTATTTTTTTAGAAGTAGCATAACATAACTTTAATTTAATTTTCAGTTTCCGCATATTTTATGAAATTCTATAGTTATTGTATTATTTCAGTAATTTAATATTGATGAAAAATGATCACAGGAATAGCCTAGATTAAATATACCACTCAATCCAGTACTGAGATTTAAATGAATATTTTATGCTTTATAAATATGAGTTTTTCCATTTGATTACTTTCAGTAGAAAAACACATTCTGTCAATTCGATTGTTTGCTTTCATTCAACAGAGAATTGACTTATGGGACCAAACGGTTAATAAGTGACACGTTCTCATACAACAGTATTTGATTAGAGCCAAAGTTTCTCTCAATCATTAGCTTTGATATGAGTTGAGTAGAGCTTCGATTCTCTTTCTTCATATTGCTTTAGAGCATTGGATTATTTATGCAAAAGTTCAAACTTCTTGAATGTTAAATTTATGACTTTATTTTTAAAACAAACAAAATTAGTAATGGCTTAAGGAATGTGAGAATCTGTCTTCAGACAAATAAATGTGGAATAGGCGCAAAATTGTTTCACTGGAATCATGCCTTTTAAACCAATTGATTCATTGATCTCATGTTTATTATAGCGTTTGAATGCAATTTGTTTCCTAAAGAGTGCGATTAGTGATAGTTAGCGCTAAAATGCCAACCTTAACCTTAATGTACTATTTCTAGACACGAAATGATGTTCAAGTGAGAACCATTGGTTTTGCTTTTCGTCAAAAAAGAGGTTATTTGCTTCTATTCGTCACACAATCTGTTAAGATTATCGTGTTTATCAAAACGCTTTCACAGCGATTTTAAGTAAAAATAGCCAATTTAGATCTATTCTATGATAACAAAACAAATCGCAGTCTAATTACCCGAATAAAAGTTGCTTTTCGTACAAAATTACGCAACATTACACAATATTATACAACATTACTTTCCAATTTTGTAACCATTGAAACTCGTTCATAATTGCCAGTCTTAAAATTGATTGTTTCAATATAATCTATAAATTTGAGTGTAAGTCATTTTTACTAACTACTTCATTAATCATTTGAAAGTTTAGTTTTAATTGTTTTCAGTTGGCACGCTAGTCAATTCAATACAGATTAATTAAATGTAAATAATTAGAATAATTTTCATATTATTTCGTGTATTATTCAATAATGATTTCAGTATTAAGTAGTGAACTTTCGTTTGCTGGTTTTAAGTTCTGTTCAAATAAATTCAAACAAGTTCAGTTAAGTTCAGATAAGTTTTATTGTTATGAATATTCAGGTGATTATTGCAAACTTTTAATTAACAGATGAAACTTGAGTGACGTAGTCGTCAATGTTCTCAATAACTACGTATTGAAAGATGTTTTAGCATATGATTAGCTCCAAAAACATTCTATTCAAATGCTGAATCGCACCAACGCTTTTACCAAAACTTATTCATCGAATCAGTTATCAAATCCGATTATTGTTAAATTACTAACTTTTGATAACGCGATTCGACACATTTTGCAAGATTTTAGTGATTAAATCAGACAAATAGTTTACTCATTCATTCGTATGTCTTAAAGTATTTGGAATTGAAATAAGTTTGAACTTTGAAACAGTCTTGATAAGTGAAAAAATATTTTGATATATTGTTGCGTCTGATTTATGTTAATTAACTTGGTTGACAAACCCTAATAAAAATAGAGTTTTAAGCAACTCAGCTCATTTTCAAATGAATGTTTGATGCATTAAAGTGGCCTCTCGGTTAAATGACTATCCTATGATTGTTTGATTCTTAGAGACCTCTCTGGGAATCCCCTCTTAGTAATGAAAAGCTGAAAAAACGTTGAAAACATTCGCGCACAAAGAATACAAAATTTAAGATAAGTTTATTTATGTAAGAAATTTGAAGAAAGTAATTTAAAGTCTACTGACATGAGACTAATTTTAGCGGTGAAGGTCTACTAATTTAACTTATTCTCGATGTTATTGTTATATACGGGCAAATATGTCAACTGTTACTGGTATAGGATAAACACGATAATAATTACTGTTATTAACAATGTGTGTATAGTGTAGTGCAAGCAAATTAAATATTAAAAAAGTTGTTTTATAATTCCTCCCCCGAATCGAGAAAGTTGACTAGAAAGTCAATCTCAATAAAACCCTAGAAATCGGTTGCCCCTAAAACCTAAAACCAAGCACTTACTACTACTAGAAGTCCTGCTTTTCACCATTGCCCACGACTTGTTGAGAAGAATGTATGGGAAAAGTAGTGCGCGCATGTGCTGTAGAGAAAGAAGCAGTGTGCACACAATGTCTATTGACAAAATAGTGAGTCAATCGCAAATTGTATGAGAGCAACTCAGAGCAAAACTTTCCTACCAGTTATGTGTTTAGCTCATGTTGGCCTCGAATGTGTGGCGTTTTCTAAAGGTAATCGTTTACCTATCGAGCAGTTACTGTTTCAGTGTCAGTGAGTCAGGAAGTGTTCAGTCTAAGGATTAGAACGTTTTCAATCAACTCGTAGACGAACTGATCTTCAAAACTTTAATATTGTTTTGAGTCAAGTTTTCTGTTTTTAGTTCATAACAAAACTTCAATTAATCTCAAAGTAGAAAAACTCTTTTCGTTCTACTCTCTAAAAAACTGTTTCATAATAAACTTCAACTTTTGAGAAGTTTTCTTTTCAAAAACTGTTTCACTGTTAGCTCAATAAGAGCTGAGACTTTGAAAAAAGTTTTACCGAATATTTTCCAAAAAATTTGGTTTTTTGGAACTGAGGTTCGGTCGAAACAATGCTAAATCTGATGGAATATACCGGTGTATTGTCTGGTGTCCAACCAGTGAGATATTGCTCATCAACACCATCACCAAAACCATTGTTATCCTCATCATCAATGTCCAGTCCATCATCATCTGATGGTTCATCTTCTAGTCGTTTAATTGTATCGAATGTTGATGTTGTTGACGAATCAAACTCTCTCTCTCTCTCTGACGGAGAAGTTCTCGATCTAACCCTACCTATTAGAAAGAGAGCCTCTAATGATAACTCACAGCCAAGTTATAAAAAATCGTTAATCAAAAGATATTGTAAGTCATTGAAAGTCTGTGTTTCTCTTGTCTTGTCGTTTACGTCCCTTTCAGTGTTGTATTTGTGTCGGTATTTGTGTCCGTATTTGTGTCCATCTTTTGTACTGTATATAAAACTTGAGTAAGTTGTGAACCTTTAATCTCACTGAATATATCGATTGACTCGTTATGAGTTTTGACTTTTGTTTCTGTTTATGACAATTTGTAAAATATCCAAAACGCGATAATTAGGTAATGGATTATTGAGTTGCGATTTATTATTGATAAGAAATTAGTCGATACGCTCCAACTGAACGTTTCGTAAAACATTCTGTTTGAACAGTTTTTTCCCTTTTCTACTTGTGATATCTTCTTTAACATGTATTTCTTATCATTTCAACCATCTTTTGGTTTGTGCTAAATTGTGTTAAACAGCATTAGTCAGCGAATGATTGATCTGTGAGCTCGAGCACAAGTTTTCAAAATAAGCTCAAGGTTTTAGATCATAGCAATAGTCCATAGAGTTAACAATTTACGATTTTTTCTTTTATTTATTCGATTCTTACATTTATTGAATGACTTGATCTGTCAGTTATGATCAGTGTTTAAAAGAAAGCTCAAATATTTGTTTATGGAAAAATGTTTAAAACTGTATTGTGCATATTAACAGTCTCTGTAACTAAGTTAGTCTGCAGGCAAAAAGTTACCCATTATTGCAACTAATCTGTTAAGCAGAAAAATAGAACAATCTTAATGATTAAACTACATATCAATATTGATTATAGTACAAACAATTTGTTCACTTCTCTCCTTGCGATCAAATCAGTTGATTAAATGTCGATCAGAAGTAGCTCTGAGCTGTTCTTTAGCTTTAATTGTGTGACACTGAGATGACCCACAGTTTTGTTGGGAGTGAAAGTTAGTGAAAAGTTTTAATCCACTCATAACTATATGACTATTAACTTTGAAAGGTGTTGAAATCAAAATAAAAGGCTGTCTTCTCGTAAAATAACACGAAAATCTAGATTCAAGTGCGAACGCAATATTGACCTGAAGTGGTTTATTTCCTCGTGCCGCGAAAGTAAAAGTCAACTAAACATTAATAATGAGGAGGAATTAAATCAGTAGAAAGAAAAGTTGAAGTACAAACTTCAAAGTATGTGTATATGCCTCTACCCAACAAGAATTGCAAAGATTGAGAGTGAGAGGTGACCCACTGGCCGACTAATTAAATTGACTTTCCCTCTAACCTCATAACATAGATTTTAAGGATAGTAAAGTAACGTTACATTCACCATAGCTTTATGTCACTCTCAATCCAGTGTAAACACTAATAAATACACACAACACATACGCACTTGATTTGGTTATTATGCCAAAAATACAGCAGAGTTTTATTTTAAAATGATTTTTGCATATACTGTAAATGTTGAATGGTCATGTGATGATCCGGTAGTGCCTAAGAATCAATTGACTGCATGTATTAGGCTATAGTATGAAATTTGTTGCACTCATTCTTCCTTCTTAATCATATACAAAACCAAACTTTACTCTACTGTTTAATTACTAAACAGTTGTAAAAAGTATTTATTATTATTTTCCTATTGCGTGTTTAGTTAACTAATTTTTTTAGTTTAAGCTCACATTAAATGCGAAACACTTTCTTGTTTAGGAATTTATAAATCAAACTTAATAATAATGTTTTATGCGTTCTCACTATTCATACGTTAGCGTAAATGCATAGAAGTCCTAATTTTTAGGTAAAGTCAGTCCATCCCTATTATCCCTATTAACCATTTCTCTCAATTGAATAGTGAGCGTAAGGTATTGAGCAATAATAAGTCGTATACATTAAATGACATTAACATTAGTGCGCTTTTTGTTACCTGAATTAAATTTATTACTTTGTCCTAATTTCTGTTCAATCTTTTTGTTGGAAAACTTTTTTGAGGAGGAATACCATATTGTAATGCGAACTGCGTAACTTTTATATTGCTCAACAAATGTATACCTTATTTGTTGTAGCATCATGGCATCATGACTTCCGAGCGCGGATCCTTTCCTATCATTTGGTAGTCATTAATAGTTATGAGAAATTCTTTTCCGTTCGCAGTCATAGAGAGCGAAGAAAAAAATCAAAAGCAAAAGCTTTAAAGGAAAGACGAGTGACGGCTTTCCAATAGTATGGGAAGGAAGTGGTGGCACAAAAAATACACTTTAAATAGTCAAGTACTTATTACTTCGATTCTCTATTAGACAGACATTGAGAGCAAAAATTCCTACTAAACAAATTGAAAGCATTTTTTCTCAGTCCGCTCCGTTATACTTATAGAAATACAGTTTTGGAGCTTAGTTTCCTCCAGAGTCATTTGAGTGACTAGTCTGTAGTCAAAAAAGAGAGGGAGACCCAAAAAACTGGGTCAGTAGGGTTTACGCCAAAACAGTTGTTCAGATAATATTTGCCCCTTCGCTCTATCTAATGCTTTTCGGTCGTCTGGTCGTCCCCTTTGCTCTCTCACAGTTTGCCCCTAAAACACTCGAAGCATATATACTCTTTTGAAGTATTTCTATTTTGTCTCTCTCCCACTTCTTCTCCGCTAATGTCTATGTCTGGGTCTTTGGGTTAACCTTTTTTTAACGGTGATCGCAATTTCTCGACAACAATAAGGAAAAAGCAGGAAAAGAGTGCAAATTTCATTTTAAAGGGGGGACAAATGCAACTTCTATTCCTTTCTTCGAAAATATGATCGCCGTTATTCCGCGTCAAAACATTATTAATCAAAGTTCCGAGCAAGGAACAGAAAAAAAGGTCCGAATCGGACTACTAGTCTAAGAGCTTAGCCATAGTCTAGATCTAAATAGCTGTGACTGATGTGCAATCCGTTCGTTTGTTCGTTATATGGTGTTAAAAATCCACATTTGAACAGAAGCCAAGCTTTCTTATATTTTGATGTTTGAAAATACATCTTATTTGCTTTGTATATTAGCTCAAACCTAATAAATAAACCTGTAATCAGGTTTGAAAGTTTTTACCCAACATGTAAATTAAGCTAATTTAGATGATTGAATCATAATTTTCTTATAATTCAGTCATTTCCTCTGCCAACAGTGTTATTAGAAAGAAGTGAGTAAATCAGTAGAAGTACTCTAAATGTTAATGAAAGTTGATTCTGATGTGAAATTTCCCAAACAGAAAAAAAGCTAAAAAGGTCATAAGGAAAGTGTAGAAAAAAATGTAAACGTGTTTCCCTAAACTATATTTCGTATTATCTGAGAAACAATCGTTAATTGTTTGTTGATCTAAAATATAGTTTAGTATTGAAAGTAAAAACGTTGTAACTCAAGCTCTTTTGCAATAGATCTAAATATTTGGGTAAAATATGGCCGCAATATTGGATACCAGTTATGTTGAATAAGTAGTATTTTGGCGTATATTTGATAGTAGATATAAAGTCAGTATTTCTTTTGTTAATATTTTCCTGCTTTGGAATTGCAAAATAGCTATTATTATATTGAGTTCAGTTGCATTAGCAAAGCAGCGCTCGTATTGGTGGCAGTTCTTGTTGTCCTTGAGTACATGTTCCGGTGCCATCGACCCAATCCAAGGATTGCCACAAAGAGAGTATAGAGAGAGTATTAATAGATAGTTCTCTCCTGTACTCTCTCGCGTTATCATTACTGCGAAGGACAAAAGCGCAGAATGAGAATTACGCTCAACACTACGATTGTTGTGTTGCGACTCAATAGTTAGTCCAAACTTGTATTACTCTCTATCAAAATGTAGGAAAAGTATATCTTATGAATCTCTACTTCGTTTGTCGAATTGACCTTCTATTGCATTACTTATTTATGATATTTTCACCCAATCAGAGAGACAAACGCTTCAATCATATTTTCATAATAAATGCAAAGCTAGTAATTGCTTTGTTAATATTTGACAAAATTTCAAATGCAATTAATGTTTAGTTCATTTTTTTCTTTCATATATTATCTGATTGTACGACTTTGAAATGTAGACAGGCAAAAAAGAAAAAACACTAAAAATATATTCCAAATAAATGATATGAAAATTGTTTGAGACTATTTTTCTTCTTTAACGTTAAGTAAAAAGTAGGAAAAACACTACTCGTTTGACAAAAATTGTTATTATCTTTAATTTATATGAAGACAAGTTTAAGTAGAGGAACAATTATGCTCGCTTGCTCGTCGAGAGGCAGTAGCATTGAATGAGATACGACTTCTTTACAGTTATATTCTGTCATTTCGAGGTCAGTGGAACGATCAGAGGGTGAGGGGAAAAAAGTTGAACTGTTTAGCCATTAGATTCTATATGAAAACATCTGCGCCTCTCTCTCCCCAACATAAAACTTTCTCTTTTTTTCAAGTCGGGACGTTCGAAGATCAGAATATTTAGGTCTTGAGCTGGTGTTCCTGATCCCCACCGCCGCCAACAATATATCCATAATATCTACGTAGAAAAGTGTCTCTGAATTGATGTATTATATGTATGAATTGTATAGAATGCTAACTTTACCACTGCTCCACTATTACTTCCGAGTGGTGGCTAAACCATAGACACATTCTATTATAACCGTTACTCTTCAATGGAAGATAGGGTACAAACACTACTAGTAGTAGTAGTACTACAAAACTGTATAGCATTACAATTGAACTGAATATCAATTGTTTTGTTCCCTCTCTTTTTACTTGTCCCCACTTTTAAAACGGTCTCAAAACTCTTTTTACCCTAAAAGAGTGTCGGCAGCTATATATCGAGTTTTTTGAACTTAGCTTTTTTGTTCAAATTTCAGTTTTATATTCAATGTTATACTTTTTTAATACGAGTACTTAAGTACCAAATGACAAACTGACTGAATGTGTTGCTGAATATATTTGGTTCATTTAAGAACAAACACTTTTTTCCTTAAGACTCGAAGCTTATTCAATAATGAAAGAACAGCTTTAAAAAACAGTTTGTGCAACTAATCAAAACATTATGACTAAAAAAGCAAAGCAGTGCATAACTTTACACTCTGGCAAACAAAACAAAAACATGCTATTCAATTCATTTCAATTCATTTCAATTCATTTTTGTTCTCTGATAAACAAAAAACTTGTGTTGAAAAAAGAGAAATTATGTTAAAACAGTTGTTGTATTGAAAAATTTTATACTAATTGTGTGTTTGTTTTACAGTTGATGGTTGTGAACCAGGGGCAACACCACCGAATGGGTCGAGTCATCATCAGCAACACCAACAACAAACTCAATCGGCGAGTCCACAATCACAAACTGGTCCGCCGACCACTACTTTACTGCAGAATATTCTACAACAAAACAGAACGAGCAGTAATGGTAACATATACTCTCTTCAAAGACAAACTCAATTGGCCACAACTACTACCACATCACCTCTTCCACCATCACCTGCCGATTCGGGTGTCAGTGATGTGGACTCTCATTACAGTTCGAATGATGAACAACAGCAACAGATGAGCCAATATGGATACTTCTATGGCGCTCAACGGAATACATGTAAGTCTATTAGGGCTAGTTTTAAGGCCAGTTGTCGTGCATCTTATAAACAAAATTAAGTTATATCTACCTGGACAATGTGCACTTTTGTTGAGTGCTTTCAAACCTTTCAAAAGACTGCTTTAAATCTGGTTTTTGTTTGGGGTCAAAAGGCTTGGAAATGAACGCCAAGTTCAGTATTTAGAAGTGAGTGGGATGGCATCCATTCCAAACAGATTCACAAATACAGCAGACAATCAAAATAGAGATAGCGATCATAGGGATAGTAGGGGTAAATGAAACTATTCTCAAAAACAGGTTCTAAGAAATTAGTGGAGAGAGTTTTTTTAATCTTCTCTTCTCAAGAGCAACAGCAGCGAAAAGTAGTGGTAAAAATACTTTGTAAGTGACGCACACGTCAGTACAACTTAAGATATGCAGCAACGAGAATGCTAAGAAACCGGTGTCTATATATCTACTGCTTAGGGGAGAGAGAGAGAGAGAGAGAGAAAGAAAGAACAAGTGAGAGCTAACTAACTACAGTATAAGTGTGCTATAATTAAATTGATGGGCGCGAGTCTGCATTTCCGTCAACGATGGCATCATTGCCTTCATATTAATGACGAATATTTTTCCTCGAATGCTGTAGAAATTATCAAACTGTTTGACTGGTACGATGAATATGCAGTTCATACGACAATTGTTAATTAAAAAGCCAATAAAAAATGGCGCAACACTTTTCTGACTACTGATTAAATACCAGTAATTTTGATGTTGACAGGAAGTAAAGCGAAGCCTTAAACTATTGAAAATTTCCAAATTACTACTTCTATTTTAAAAATGAGGAAAATTATGCTCATTTCTATATTTACAGCGTAACTATAAAGACAAACACAGCTTAAATGCCTCCCATTATATGAAAAAGTTAAACACAATTTCTATTATATTCTGTAGCTTTCATTTATAGTAAACATTAATACTTTTGTTTAGATACATAACATCCCGTTTCCCTTCAGATCCTGGACTGAAACCAAATACGCAAATCTAGCTTATTATAATAATTCGTCGTTAAATTGATAAAAAAGACTAACGATTTCTGATTAAATACGATAATATTTGAACTTGAAATCAATTTTACTGTCGATTGTTACTTTTGTCAAATTAATGTATTTCGTATCAAATGTGTTGCTATTCCAATAGTTAACTCATTTTGTTTACCTGGTTCACTTTTTTCAAAAGATAGTCTTTCTATCATTACATAACTTAATCGATTTAATCTCTAACAAAAATTGAATAACATGGCCTTTAATTGATTCGAGGTTTTGTTGACGTATAGAAGTTTAGATGATGTTTTACTCCATTCAATCTAAATTGAATTGAACGACAAAGTTATCGAATGATAGACAAAATGATATAAGTACTTTCTAATTTGCAAATATTTACAAAGAAATCCCTGTCTCAAATTTGAAACATTGCTTTTTGGGCTAAAAAATGAAATATTTATTTAGTTGATAACCTCGACATGCCGATAGCTATCAAAAAATAACGTTTTGCTGCATCAACCCTTTATTAGTTTTTCAGATCAACATTAAGGCAAAAAGTTATTAAAGCTTTTTCTTTCAAAGAGGGAAAGAGAGAGACATAAAGTTGAAGCATTCATATAATGCTAGTTAAATAAAGAGAAAAAGAGAAAAAGAGAAAGCGAAAAAGTAGTAGAAAGTAAAGCCACGCAATCAAGTATTTCAAAATAGTAGATATTAAGAGTGAGAGAGCGTGTGTGAGAGAGAATGTGCGAGTGAGTGTGTGTGAGAGAGATGGGAGAGAGAGTGAGAGAGAAAGAGACAGAAAGAGCGAGAGAGAGAGAGAGAGCGCGAGAGAGCGAGAGAGAGTTGGCGCATTGGCAATGGTATAAGGCATCTTTGAATGTTAACCTTGAAGAGATCGCTACAAAGTCAATGGTTTATTCACCTAGTGACATTGAAACATAGAGCAGCGCACATCACCATAGCAGCCAAACCTTATTAGATTTCCTGTTACAAAACGCAACCAACAATTTCTACGCTCACACTCACAATATTATCTCTATATATAAGTATAAAGCTTCAGCTACAATATGTATGAAATTTTTCTGCATAAAAATGTAGTACTGGTAGAGCTGATAAAAAAAATGGGAAATTATTGTTGAAGACCCCCTCTCCTCACAATCCTTTCTAAAAATTCCTTTTTTATCTGGCAATTTTTTGCATTATATGTTTATTTGATTCCTTTTCCCTTTTTTTTATTGAATAATCCTTATGAAGATTAAAAGGGGAACATATCAAAAGAGTTGAGGAGACGGACAAAAGGGAAACGAGGGGAAAGTTTTTTTTTCACTTAGTACGAGAGACAGTTCGGTGGAAGGGTGAGACAATTTTGCCTTTTGTAATCAGTAGCTCTCATTCAACTCTTCTATGCAGTATTTTTTTTACTGAACGAGAGCCAAATCTCGTTAATCAAACACGAAAACCACGAGTTGTTTGAAATTTATAATTATTTATCTGTTGCCTGACCTCCTGAGAAAAGCTATTTATAAGTACGAAAAACATTTGCGAAACACTCGAATTAAGATCTAATTGTGTAGAGAAAAAGAACTGCAAAACTGAAACTTGTGTAAGAATATCGATCGACGAGGAAAAATATATCGACATATATTTCTCTACAATGTTCAAACTTAATTACTTTTCAAACTCTTTAGTTTAATCTTGACATCAAATCAAAACTTGACTACAGTTTATACGAAACTATTACTTTTAAGAATTTGTTATCTTAAGTTTATCAATAATTAGTATTCGCTTAAACTTTCAACATTGAAAACAAGCGATACGAGAGGGAAATGCAAAAATCTATAACTACCTTAAAAGTGTATTGCAGTCAAGAAAATTTGTGTCACTCGTTGCCTTCTCTGTCCTCTTTTCGTTAACTAGTATTGAAGTATTGCGGCATTCATTATAATATATATGGCTTTATAGAAAGCAAACATTACGTAATAAATAACTATACAATTGACGAAAATGAAAATTTTATGCATAAATCTGTTCAGTTTTATAGAAACGGTCTAAAAATCTAACTGTTATTGTTATAAGCAGTAGAGCCATGTGTATAATTGTGAGAACTATACACACGCTTAAATTTATGTATTGTATTATTTAAAGTTTAAACTGTAAAAAAGCCCATTTTTCCTATTAAAAGGAGACCGTTTTCTCCCTAATCCGAAAGTAGGTTAACGCAGGCAAATGTCTCCGATTCAATCCACTGTAACGGGTGCTAACAAAATCTGAACTTCATTTTTAATGGCACACAACACAATTTCTCACCTCAATTCCATTATCAATAACTTGACTGTTTGAGGCATTAATTTAATTACAATACATAACCATTATTAAGTATTAGGCTCTACTAAATAACTCACTTATTTCTCATTTATTCAGTTAATCATAAAATACTTCCGATACAAATCAAGTTTGTTCGTTTTTTTTTCAAATAATTCAACCGAAATAATAGAACTTATTGTTTGATTTTTCAATTTTTGAAATATGCAATATTTTCTCTGAAACAATCCCTGAGAATGATTAATCGCTCGAAACCTTTTTTTTCGATTAGAGTGGAATTTAATTTTGAAGTTCTTATATTAAGCAAAGAACAATTATTCGCAAAACTATTCAAACTAGCTATAGTGTATAACAATTTCTTACGCCATATATCTATGGCCTAAATGTGCCTTTGGTTCTCTTTCTCTCTGCTGTCACGCATATATACACTTGATTTCGAGTTCCTCACAGGAAATTCTGTTTTGCCGCAGACGGAGAGAGTGAAGAAGTGCTTTTGGGAATCAGGATTGAGGGGGAGTGGGGGTGAAGGGCGGGTGAGGCGGGTGGACGACTGCAGGGCTGAGCAGATCAATTGGCTCTGCTTTTGAAGATATTGTGCTACGCTTTTAGCATTGCTTTTGCCTTTTCGATGGCTTCTTCTCCAGCTATTCATTTTCGGCTGTCTTCCGGTCTACTCTAAGTGTAACTTTGGGGAGGATTTCGATCGATAGGGAGTCGCAAATTCTCTACTGACCTCAAAAAAAGTGTGTACAGTATATGTACACACCATGTTCTGTAAGCGAGGGTGGAATATATTGTATTGCATGTGAGATATGGTCTCTTGTGTTTGTTGTCAACGAATCAATGCTAAGTTAGGCCGAAAGAAATATTTTCCTAAAGAGTAAACAACAAAATAACAACAGAATATATAAAATACTGAAATTTTTCTAATAGAAAAGAAAATGTGGAAAACATATTTTTTTAGGTCAGCGCTCTGTCAAGTACTTCACTATAGGTTTCTCTGAATGCTCTCTTTGATAAAATCAGGAGTTTGTTGTTGTTGTTTTGTCGCCAAAGAGATGGTTGGCAAAGATGTTGAGGGAGTAATAGGTCTTTTGGCTAACGATTGCGACATTATTGTCGAATCTAATGTAATAAAAGCATAACTTTTTTCTTCTCGTAAACATCTTGAATGCCCACCGAATGGCCTTTCATTAGCATATGTTAGATCGAAAGGTGGCACGAAATATGACACAATAAGATTTATATAACTTTATTTACGCTTTGACTTAGTGTGCAAATAATGGCACAAATCGAGAAATCTGTTACGCTTTAAAAATGCGTAAACAGGATAATGGGTTAACTGCAAGTCTCTCTCTCTGCCGCATTACGAACTATCAACGACTAGACACAAGTTTTTTTCTTAACTGTCAAACAATAATAAGCTTTTATTTTAACTTTATTTTCACTGTCAAGGATGTGAATTAAGTGAAAAGAATTTTATTTTGAAACGATTAGTAATATCTTGTTTCATAAACATTGCGTAAAGTTTTTTTAATGATTCACAAAGATCTAAACCATAAATCTATTATCTGAACGCATAATAATAAATGCAATGCAAAAAATGAATCTACTTTATGAATCCTTTTAGTTTGCAAGATCAGCTAATTTTACAGTTTAGCAAAATGAAAAATTTTAATCTTCAGATCACAATATGTTAAGTAAGAGATAAATTAAGTATAACAATTAATTAATGTTAATCTTTATTAAGTCGTATTAAAGTAGTTGTGATTTTTAAAAGAATATAAACAGGAACTCACATATAGGGAAAGTTAACTAATATTGACAATTTTAGCTAACGATTTGGCAATCATTGTTTTATTTGCAAAAATACAACAATGGGGAAGTTTACTCTTCAAATGAAAAGTAATAAAATAAATGTTTTGGCGAGAAAAGAGGTGCTGTTATTACCAAAACAGCTTTTATGCCCTTCAGGCAAATCGACTGAAAAAAGGGAGAAAACTAGTTTTGGGGTTATTGCCACAATGCTAGAGTATTCTCTGTTGTTTTTGCAGCCAACTATTAAATAGTCATTTTGATATGATATGATTAGCTAAGAATAAGGCCCAAACTCGTACATAATATTATGATAATACAATGTGAGTGTTCATTTTCGCTGCTCTTAATGTATAATCGTAGTGAAGGGCATTTTGCCAATAAGTTGGGCCCCTTTAGTCCCCTTATATTTATTGCACTAGATTTCCTCTTCGAATGACGTGATTTCTTGTGCCAATTACAAGGAAAACAATCACAATAACACTACAATCTGATAAAGATTTTCTCTCACTTCTAATAGTGGCTAAACATTAGTCGCTGATCTGCCCAACAACTAAATAAATAATAAGTACACAAAAAAAGAAGAGTTCTTATTATGTAACAGACTTTCAATAGTAAACATTGTTGTAGTTTCCTGTCTTTTCACGAATAAATAATTTGACTTTTGTTTGACAAACAGATCAAACTATTCCTTACCTTCAAACACAGTAATTACTTATACCTATAGACATGTTATAAGAATCTTATGGAATTACAATTACAAATCATTTTATTCATTCAATTCAGATGAAATGAACAACAAAATTAAGCTAAGATGAAACCATTTGCTGACAATTTCTAGCCATAAGTCTCATTTTGTAGACTATTCAATAAGATCTGTGGGCAAAACATTGAGTAATCACTATATTATTATTCAATCAATTCTTAATGAGGGCTTCAATTAATTTTAAATTTATTGAACCCCAGAATAGTTTTAATGAAAATTGTGATCTAACCATCAATTATCTGTTGTTTAATTAGCTTTTAATCAGAGTAGAAGCAGACAATCGTTGAAATAATGTTGAAATATATTAAAATGATAGTGAAATGGGATTAGTTAAGCGGAAAACTTAAGATTGAAGAAAACGGTTTCAAATATGATCAAAAGTAATGAGTTATATTTTATAATTAAAATAATTTCAAATTCAAGGCAACGGGAAGTGAGAAGAGAGTAAGAGATAGTTATAGCTCATGTTTTTATGATTTTGATTATAGTTGTGTAACTCTTATGCAGTAATATATTACAGTTGGAAAGAAAGAGCAGATATATATATAACTTGTACACATATTGGTTGCACGCATAGCTATATAGTAGTGCAGTATTTCGTATTGCATTGAGAACCTTGAATCCGTGCGTCGACCGAACTCTAGAACCAATAATAATTTCAAGGACATGAAGCATTTGTCTCGTTGCTATGACGACTTGAAGGCGAACGAACTCATCTGCCCAGAGTTTTTCCATATCCTTTTAGCGATCGATCTTTTTTGTGTTTTTTGGCAGCGATTCTACATGCTCTAACTTTCTCTCGAACTCAGTGTTCAGACCCCCTATCTTTCTGTGGATCGCTGTGTTGAAGGCGCATATTATGTATGTCTAAACTACGTCGAGAAGCTAATTACGGCGTTTGTACATCTACTCTTCATTCCCCTGAAATGGTACTCCTCCTCAAATTTAAGCACACATTCATGCAATCCGGGGCGACACCTATTATTGCATAAGTCTTACTTAATCACAATAACTTTTTGAAAACTTGTATTTTCATACAATAGGCTCAACGTTTCATATACTGAACGATTCATTTTTGGAAATTTCTTATAATTGACCAAAGCTTTGTTTAGCTCAAAGTCCACGTTTGAGTTTGATGCAATTTTGATGCATATTAGTCGATACGTTCTTTTTATAAGTAATGTTTGGTAAATTATTAACTCGTTAAGGTTAAAGGTTATTAAGTTTGGTTATAAGTCAAACCATAATGACGTTTGACAGCAAATAAGTCTAATTTGTAAGGATTGATAAAAAGGAATGCTTTCATATATGCGTCACATTAACTCAACATTGCTTTTGAGCATTGAATGCACGATAAGTTAAGAAAAATTAATCTATTCATTGACCATGAATTCGATTAACGACTTCAAAAAGTAAAAATCCCAAACAGTTGTTTACGAAAGAGGCCACAATATTTTCAAAACTAATAAAATTCAAGGAAAATCAGATTTAACTCTTTGACTGGTTTTTGAAAAACAAAATATAGCATAAATTAGATATAACCAAATTTTGTACAAATGCAAACATTTAGATACATAATGACTGAACTAAAATCTTACTTAATTTCAATAATAGATGCCTCATCTCAAGCACCAGCAACAGCACCACAAACAGCTCCATCCGAGCTCACACATCACAGCCATTATCACCCTTCTCATCGTCACATATATTCTTTAGAATCTCCAACTACGACCTCTTCACCGCCAACGACCAGCACAACAAATCAACAACATCTTCACACATCACATCCACATCTATCGGCGACATTGACATCAGCCAATGCCGCCAATTCTGGATCAGGTCCTCCAAGAATACGTACTTCGCCAGAGGGCAACTTGAACGCCGCGACGGCCAATTTCTACAACAATCATTACGCAACACCTGATCACAAAGGTTTGTAACTTGTAGCCTCGAATTTTCCAAATCTCAATCTAACTCAAACTTTCAAATTGGTTATGACAGATGTACCCGTAGTGAGCACTGGTCTCGGTATCGGAGTGGCCGAAGATCTTTCTTATCACACCAATGGTCTCTCTAACGGTACGGTTATTAAGAGAAAGAAAGGCAGAAAGCCGAAAAATTTGGAGAATATAAACGGAAACTCAAACCATTGTTCAACTGCTACTAAAAGGAAAAGTAGAGAAGGTGCGTACAGCTCTGGTCACTTAATTGTAGTGCCTTAATGTTTAAATTATAGTTTCGGGTCAGAACTTCTTATTAATTGGTGTCTAATTCATTTTTAGGTTCGACGACATACTTGTGGGAATTTTTGTTAAAATTACTTCAAGACAAGGAGTATTGTCCGCGTTTCATTAAATGGACAAATAGGGAAAAAGGTTTGTATTTAATCTTCATAAATATTGACAAAGTGCGAGAAACTCGCTCTTTAGAGGGACTTTCCCTAACGCTCTCATTTTAAATGACAGGTATATTTAAATTGGTTGACTCAAAAGCAGTCTCACGTTTGTGGGGATTACATAAAAACAAGCCAGACATGAATTACGAAACTATGGGTAGAGCACTCAGGTATATATCAGTTTGATTTCACTTCAAATATCATACGACAACTAATCAATCATTTACTAATACTCTTGTTCGATGTCTTTACGAATTGATAGGTATTATTATCAGCGGGGGATACTCGCTAAGGTTGACGGACAGCGTTTAGTTTATCAATTTGTTGATGTTCCCAAAGATATTGTTGAAATTAATGCAGACTCTAATAGTTGTTATAATAGTAAAGGTAGGTATCATTTACTCCCATCACATCGGCAACAGTTAATATTTTAATGTTAACTTAATACTTGTTTGTCTTGTAAGCATAATGTAATAGCATTTGTTTTGTTTTTTTCTCTCCCCTTTTTTACATCTTTTGCACCGAAAATTCACTCAAACTTTGTGTGATTTGCTGAATGACTACTGCCTCACATAATCGAATGCTTTTTTGTAAAACTACTGTTTCGTGTTTGTGTTGTCTGATTGTTTTAGACTATTTCGACGATATATGTCTCAACTGAAGCGTTTAACTCATATTATTTTTGGTATTTGTTTTTTCGGTAATCCTATTGTTCGACAATTGTCTAAGTGTTACAAAAATCAACTCTAAACTATTGTTTTCTATTTTGTGTGTGAACTCAGTTCATATGTTCACTGAATGCAAAGCAGAAAACAAATCTATTTATAAAAGTTTAGTAACAATTGTCTTCTTTAAATGCATGAGATTTCTATTTGATGTGAGTCAATATGTGAGTCAATTTTACTTTCGAATGGACTTAAACCTGAATTTAGTCTTAAACTTAGGTGGGCTCAAATTCGTATTAAAAATTGATTGACATACTAAGAAGCCTGTTGTAGCTTGTCAACCTTATTAAGCATGACTCTCATATCTAAATGTTTCAAAGTTAAATGTTTAATAAGTAGCGAATAAATTCTTACTTTTTTTTTATTAATTTGAACAGAAGTTCATCATAACGGAAACACAACAAATTCAAGTTTGGTTAGTCATCACAGCAGTGTTTGCGCGTCTCCGTGCGATCCGACAAACGATTGAATGACTAATTAGTTTTAAATAAAACAAATATATGATGATTAACTTTATTTTTGTACAAAATATAATTTATTTGGTGATGGAAATACATTTTAAATGACACAATTATATATAAATATAAGAAAAGTATATATAAATATATATCAAATTTTAAATAATAAAAAGCTTTTAACTCTCATTGTTCATAAAAATGGCTTATTATCAGTACATTAAAAGTTGTTTTACACTTATTTACATTTTCAATTCATTTATTCGAATAACTTTTCCACCTTCTGTACGCTTTTGACAATTTCATACATAAAAAGGGCCTAAATCTCTTTTGAATACATTAATGAGATAATGAGATAAAACTTTTGACAATTTTGATAGTAATTGAATCGATTACTCAGTATTTGAACGAAATTGCAACATTTTAAAAAGCCCTTTTATGGTGTAAGTTTGTCTAAAGCGTATGGAAGACAGTAAATGCTTCATTTGTGTTTTACACTTAATTACTCAAAGTTGTTAGTATGCATTTGAATGCAAGATCACAACTTAAATCACATAACATTCAAGTTTGCGAACTTTTATGAGCAGAGTTCGAACTTTGTGTTAGGTTAGGTTAGGTTTTGCTTTTAAATAGAAAACTATGAAATGAGCAAATCCTTAGTAAATTTACTAAATCTAGAGTATAGAAAGTTCGAACTAATGGCTCAACTCATTGGTGAAAAAAACTTGCAATTTAGAGAAAACTTGAACGTTGTCTGACTAAAGAATGGGTTCAAGTTCGTAACTAAAATACTAAATGGCGTACTAGAAATGAAACTTCTCAATTTTGCACTTTTGCAGCTCTTCCTTCCTTATTACCACAATAAGAAATTCGAGATATTTCGCTTACATCAAAATAATTAATTAAAACAAATTAAGACATACCTTGAAAAACGAGCTACTAGTTGAGCGTTATCTCGTTTTACGAACTAAACTCGAAACTCAACACAATATATTTATATTTTCGATCAAATTTAATCGGATTAAAGAGCTAACTTTTCACAAATGTCTTCACGGAATACTTGTATGCAAAATATCAATTCTACAGATGTTGTTAATCGATTAAACACACGATCACGAGTAGTAAAACTATTAATATGTCACAAGCAAGGATGATATGAACCTGCAATCACAATATTTGTTTTGACTCACAAACCAACTTAAACAATCACATCAAATGAACTGATAACACATGTATTGGAGTGCGAAATGTGATTTGACGAACTCTACCGAAAATTACAGATCTGATTGGACTTTGAGCGTCCGACGGCTTCTATCTTTGTATGATCTCTAAACTGAACGACTGGAGAACACGCAAAGTATATATATATATGCTTATACGAAAGTAAAGACAAAAAATACGATCTCAATATTTATGGGTATATTTAGATACCAAAGCCAGACAACCAAAGTGCAACAATCAAATTATAACTGCTTATTATCGTATATTTCTTATTATCGTTTGCTTTCCTTTATTCAGTTCAACAAAAAGTTTGGATCAAATTTAAACCAACTTTTCAAATATCTAATGACAGCTAAAGTTTTATTTAGAAAATAAAGTTCAAAAACTTGATCAAAATTTGAGAAACAAGTCAGATATTAATTACAATGATAAAGAAACCTTTGACGAAGAGTCGAGTGACGTACACCTGCTACTCATTTCTAATACAAATCTGAATAAAATTCAATTGGATTATAGGAACAAAAAGAAGAATCTGACTGTTTCATTGCGTCTGATTCAAGTAGAAAAATATGTCAAATGTAGAGGTTTCATAAATTTCAGTTATTTCGCAAGTGTTTTATGAATTTTTTAGTATTTTAAAAGTTAAACACAATAAGACTTGTCTGCAATTTACTTTTAGCGGAAAATGACTGCAATCAAAATGTCAGTCAAATCATTAGAATGAGAAGAGTTAAACAAATAATGGACTCAACAAAATTTGACTGAACCACACTTTAATTTATGGACGAGAACAAACTTTAAAGAGTAATTCACATAATTACTACGTAGTGGTTTCTAATGAGAACGCTCAACTTTGCGCACCACGACTATAACAATCACACTCTCTAATAATAAATTGTATTTGAACAGGAGTGCGATTGCTTTCAATTGTAGTTGAGCAATTGACTCATTCACCTTTTCACTTACCGGTCAGACGGCCAAAATCACTGTGAAAAGTCAAAAATTTTGTCGATGATCAAAGTGACGTTCACAATTTTTTCATGTGATCAAAGCTAAGAGTTGAAGCAGTTGTGACCGTGGATTATGACTACTCAAAGAAATCTGTTATTCTTATCTTTTTAATGAAACTATTACTTATAATAACTATTGCAATCCTGGAATTTATATTTAAAAAGTTGATCCATTTTTCTATTTAATTATCTGATTATTTAACAAAGATCTGGCATTCAAAGGTTTTAATTATTAATGAAACTGATCTGTGGTTGACCCGCGGACCCACAGTCAAAGTTAAAAGTGGAAGGTTCCCAAAACGGTCAGTCACACTCAATGAAAATTTTGACTGCTGAAACTAAAAGCCAACTAATTTTTGTAATTTATGACCTTTCACCCAATTATACTTTTAATAAGTTTTGACATTTGACTACTTAAAAGTTTGAATTAAAAAAATAAACAACTTGAAAAGCAGTAGGTCTACCAGAATATCTCATAAGTCACCCTACAGGGTGTCGACTATAGCTATAGACAATATCAATAAATATCTAATTAGACTAAATTTGGTAATAAAAATGCAAATGAAAGAAAACTTAATTTATATATGTGTTTTTATCATATTTTGCGTTTTTAGCTTTCTTTATATTTGCTAATTAGCCATTGTATTGATTTTAATTGCATTGAGAAGAGCGTTCAAAATATAGTGTCGAGCAAAATATCAAAGTTGAAGGCATTCAAAGTATATGCAAGTCAAGTGAAGTCACCATTCAAAACAACTATACATAGAAATCTACGCAAACAAATCAAATCAGGATAAAATTGAAACAAAAATTAGGACAAATTTAGACTAAAAACTAAAAATGTGATTCTAGTCAAGAAATAAAATTTGACTGTCAAAAATGACAGTGAGCAACGCCAACAATGTAACGCAAACAAAACTACGACTCAAAGTACGGATATATCAGATGTCACTAAAACAGAAGATGTCAACAAAAATGATAACTTAGAAAATAGCGCGGAAAATGGTAGAGAGAAAACTATCGATAGGAGCAATATTTCAGGAGTAATTTGAAGCCAATTAACTTTAAACAATAAGAATTAAATTGATAACTATTCTTCGGTCAACTATCTCGAAAGTTTCCTACTGATCGGGTCGATCAAATTTAAACTTTATCATTAATTAGAAGTCGATCCATTTTATATTTTACAAAAAATCTTGTTTAAAATGATTACTTATTTGTATGTGTTAAATAATTGAATTCAACTTAAAGTATACTATTTTATGAACTGTGAAAATATTTGACGCTTGTCAGGTCATACTTAAGATAATGACTAATCAGTTTAAACGATATTTAAAGTCGATGACTGTTATTTAAAGTATTGAAAACTTATTTTAGTTCAAAAATATTTTTGATTCTGGCGTTTTAACAATTTAGGCAGCTTTCCAAGCGCTCAAGTAAACTAAATTTCAAAGCTTTCGAACTCATTAACGAATTCTACGATTTTTCAGAATTCAAATATTCATTACTTTGAAATCTTTCAAAATCCTTAACAGAATATTAATAAATCAAAGAATGAATAGAGAACCTACAGGAAATAATTATTTGTTTGCCAATATTAAGTATCTCTAACTGTCTTCGTCAACCACTTCTGCTCCTATTGACGACCTCATAAATTTTCTCAAAACTAGCACTTGTTTCTCCAGAACCCATTTATGATTTTGTGTCTGATCGATAGAAAGATGAATTCAAGTTTTGTTTAAACAAATTGATCAGTGATTTGTACAGATGTTATTTTAGGAAAATCTGGATGGGATAAAAATCGATTTGACCGAATCGATGTTCTTACGCGAACACTGAAAGAGGAAGTAGAATCGTATTTTTCTTCATTAATAAACAGTTTGTGAGACAAACAAAAGTGCACATTTTTACTACCATTTAGACGCGTGCAATTTAGGAGTAATGATCAGCTCTCTATTCAAAATAAGTCAAAAAGTAAAATGTCATATTTTTGCATATGATTATTCACGTTTGTAATCGAAGCAATGACTAATCTCAACATATTAATACTTACCCTCATATTGAATATGATGTTAATTTACTCATTAGTAGTTACCGCATTGGATAAAAAAATACACTGTTTGTCTTTTATATTTGCCTTATCGCCACAACTAATTGCACGCTTTGCTGCGATCGTCAAAACTATTTCCAATTTCGCCATAACTATTTTCATATTCTTCTATAACTGTTTATTTAAATACAATAGTTTACAGAAATAACTAAGTATTAATTGAAAATTGAAAATATTTAAGGATAAGAGAAAACTAAAGTGAAATACACATAAATTTCAATAACTTTTTTGTTAAGACATATAAAGAGATACGTAGAACCATCTAACAGATTTACAGATCTCTTTAGATGCCTTAACAAACAAGTTATTCAATACTAATTCGTGTGTGTTTCTCTTTAATTTTCTCTTATCCTTAAACATTTTCAACTAATATTTAATTAGTTCTGAGAACTATTGTATTTAACAGTTATAGAAAGATATAAAAAGTTATGCCAAAATTGGAAATAGTTTTGACGATCGCAGCAATGCGTGCAAATAGTTGTGATTAGGGAAATATAAAAGACAAACAGTGTATTACTTTATGGTGCAAGTTTAAGCTCTAGGGCCACTTGTGGTTTGTCTTTGAGAGTGAAGATCCTGACTATTGTGCTTCATTTACCATTGTTGTCAAGCATACGAGTTTAGTATCTCCACAAAAGAAGGATATAGTTTTCCGATCAGTTTGCAAACATTGAAGAATTGATACGACTCAATGCCCAGTCCTTGTAATTCATTGTACCGAAGATGATGCGAATATAAAGTCTAACTGCTTTGGGTCGAGGGGACCAGTTGTAACGATGTGCCAAAATGTAAACAATACTATATAAAGATTAATAAAACTAGTAGAAAATGATTTCATTTTCATAATAATCAAAATGAGTTTACCTGAAGTTTTATCACAAATTATAATGAAGATTGACATTCCCTAGAGATCACATTATTTGATACGTTTTTCAACTAAACAATTGTATTTCACAAAAGAGTAAAATCTTTGATCTAAAAGCATACACAAAAATATTTTTTGAAAAATGTCTGATGAAGTTGCAAAATGACTGTTCAGATTATTAGTATATAAAATGGTTTATAAAAGAGATTGCAATACTCAAAGTTCATACTTAGAAGCATTATAAAGCAATTATTTTGTGTACTTTTAAGACTTGACTCACAAAATTGACTTAATGTTAGGGCCTTTCATAGTACTATCGTCTGATAAATTACTGTTTCAGTAATAATGAGCGCGAAAGCAATTGTACGAGTAACATGAATCAACACTAGTGATGGAAAATTTCTAGAAATTTTTTGATGAGAAACTTTCTAGAAAGTTTCTCGCAACTGTTTTCCTGTGCTGTATTTATTTTGAACGCCAAAACCAAAATAAGCGACACTTTGAATATTTAAAAGTCGCTAATGTTATATATCACTTAAATTAAAACATTATTTCAGTTAAAACAATTTTGAGCTGAGTAAATGCAAATTTGTCGAGAAAATTTGTCTGCAAATTTTCTTTTAACAACACTAATAAGCACTCACTAAAACTTGATATTAAAACTTTTTGTGTCAATAGAATGGCATCAAATAAATAGTTCTTTAAATGTAGATTTCTCAGTTTCAATCTCTCTCTCTCTCTCTCTCTCTCTCTCTCTCTCTCAATTTCATATGAAAGTTCTTTAAACGTTTCTCCAAGAAACTGATGCTTTGCCATGTTACCATTGCAATTGTTGCTTCTCATCTATTCAAACTTGAAACAATTAAGCTAATTTGATTAACAAAACACAGCTCACCAAAACCATAAAAGCGTTGGCTTTGCTGACGAACTTGCCACTTGTTGTAAATTATTTATGTTCTTTGCCTAACCTTGGTTAAGTTTTAAATCGTATCAACTTTTAATATTAAACCGCGATTACAAGTTGAGTGCTTTTAGAAAACATTTAAATTAAATTAAGGCGTGCTCAACCTTAACCAAATAGAGCTCGCACTGCAACAATTATTGTCAAGCTTCACTCTTTAAATTTGATTATCAACCAATTATTTCTAAGCAAAGCTTGAAAACTTAATATTCGTTACTCTTCATTAGCTATGAGCGCCACAACAGTTTTCCTATTTTCAAAAGAGTTTTAAGAATTTAAGTAGAATTGAGAATGTCTGACAAAACTCAAAAAATTAGTGAAAAAGAAAAACAAAAGTACTTAGAAATATTCAAAATGTTCGACAAGAATGGCAACAATTCATTCGGTCCTCGAGAACTCGGACAAGTTATGCGATTCTATGGTATGAAACCAAGTGAGCTCGAACTGCAAGATATGATTAGTCAAATAGACACGAATGGTAACGGAACTGTTGAGTTCAAAGAATTTTTGGCTGTTTTCCTCACAAAAATGAAAGATAATGAAGCAGAAGAAGAACTTCGCGAAGCGTTCAAAGTCTTCGACAGAGATGAAAATGGGTTTCTTTCAGCTGAAGAGTTACGCCACGCCATGACACTTCTAGGAGAAAAACTCACTAATGAAGAAGTAGATGAAATGATCAGCGAAGTGGATATGGATAGAGACGGACAAATCAATTACGAAGAGTTCATTATGATCATGACTTCAACTGCAAAATAAACATTTTTTATTCAATTTAATCTTATTTCTAAATATGCCTTCGAAGTAGTCCGTGTCTTATCTATGATTTAGTTGTTTTCTTAAGCTCATACCGAAAAGTTTACAAATAAAAACTTCTTATTGGTAGAAAAATTAAGTTTTTATTTTTAAACACAAACATTTATTTACACTTTTGTATGACAAGAAAAGTAAAGATTTGTTCAAACAAAGTTCAGTCAAATTTAACAAATAGGGATTAAAGACAAACAAATATTTTTCGCCTTATTGTTATGAAAATTTTAAGAATTAAGAAATGGGACACAAATACACATAATTACAAACATTTAAACAAGTATTGCATAAAACAAAGACAAACATGACTTAAAACATTAAACAAGGAGACAAATAAGAAGCATAAAAGATAGACTTGACATAAAGCTAACAAACAACTTATTTATGGAAACTAGAAAGAAAGGGACAAACAATAGCTAAAAACATAAAATATTGATAAGAGCTATTCAAACATATTGCCATTAATAGTTGCACGCATTATTAGTTGCAAAATATACTACAGATTAAAGTTAATCATAGCATTAGACACATTGCAGTAAAAGCAGTCATAAATGAGTTAATTATCAGAGTCACTACAGAGAAAACGTGTCACAAACAAACATTCTCCTAAAAGTAGTTGTGAAGACCTAATAAAATGTGGAATTAGTTTATCGAAAAGACTCAGGAGTATTATAGCAGAAGATTGACATTCAATTAATACAAACAATAAAAGAGAAGAAGAGATTTGAAGTTAAAAATATACTGTAAATGAAATCGGTGTCAAACTTTATAAAATAATATTTGTATTCAAAGTAATATTAATACTAAAATTAACTAAAATATAGTCACAGATGATGAGCATTGCGTTCGAGATTATATGAGATAGTAGTGTACACGTATATAGAAACCAGTTGTAAAGATGATCAAAGTGATGATTTCTGAAGAACTTGTATGCAGATTGACAGTTCGATTGAAAAGCAACAATTCATTGAATTTTCGGTTAAGAGTCAGTATTAAATTGATTTGTAGGTAGTATTAGGGCATAATGGCGGATGATAATTTGTACAATTGGTCGATAGTTAGTCACAACCGGGCATCATTTGCATTTGATGTCCGCCCATCCCCTTGAGACCTCCTAAGCCTCCAAGGCCTCCCAAGCCTCCAAGACTTCCCATCATTCCTCCCATCATGCTTTTGAGACTCTCGAGACCTCCTCCCAAACCCATTTTCATTGAACTCATATCTAGACCCATTTTCATGGATCCCAAGTCCATACCCTTTTCAATTTGGAATAAGAAGTTAATAAGTAATTATGGATAACGCTTAGATAATAGAAAAACTGAAGATAGTTTAGTGAAAAATCTAACCTTGCCACCCATCATCGACCAATCGTCCGTTGATGGCATCATATTCATCATATTCATCTTATCCATATTAATTCTTGAGTAAGTTTTAAAGCAAATAATTATTATGTTAAAAGTTGAATGTATATAATTGTTATGTTCTTATTTGGTATATGTAGTAGAGCAGACACTTCTTAATTTGATAGTTCAGGCAGATCAGTCATATAGAAAACTACCTTTTAATAATGTTATATAAATTGTTGCTAATCTAATGGTGAAGTATGGCTGAAATATGGCTTTAAAAAATGGCTAAAAATGTGGACAGGAGGAGACTAATAACCGCCCCCACCGCCTCCATAACCTCCACCACCGCCTTTGCCTTTGCCTTTACCACCTCCTCCTCCACCATAACCTCCTCCGCTGCTACCGCCATATCCGCCTCCACCTCCGCTGCTACCGCCATATCCGCCTCCACCTCCGCTGCTACCGCCATATCCACCACCACCTCCACTGCTACCACCGTATCCGCCGCCGCCTCCACTGCTACCGCCATATCCGCCACCACCACCACTACTTCCACCGTAACCTCCACCACCGCTTCCGCCATAACCTCCACTACCTCCTCCATAACTTCCACCATCACCACCACCGCCATAGCCGCCGCCGCCGCTGCCGCCGCCGCCATAGCCTCCTCCACCACCTCCTCCGTAACCTCCGCCGCCACCACCACCATAACCACCACCACCCATACCATAACTATCCATCATAGGCATGCAGCAGTCCATCATTGGCATTTCCATACTTTTCATTTTCATACTTAAGTACAAAAGTATAAATAAGCGCTACTATCAAACCTGTCATTCAGCTTATCAAATATGAATTTGTTAAGCTATTCATCATATGAAACATTGTTGAAATAAACTTTGATTGTATGAACGATATCTCAACCCAATCTGACATGTATCACGAAGTGCTTAAAAATAACTTAATTCTTCTAATACAACAAAGTATTCTTCTTCTATCAAGTGATTCAACATTCAATTTGACTGTAATCTCATCAAATGAATTGCATTATGAAATTATTGCTTTTCATAGATTCAAGTTTAAGTTTGGCTGCAAACATGTACATAAACATAACATTTGCCTCAGGCATTAGCGTTACGATATTGTCAATTGAATGAACGTACAGCTAATTAGTATTAAAAAGATAAAACTTACGGAAGTGGAATCGGAATGGGGATTATCAATTTCTTCTTCGGCTGATATGATAGAAGAAACAAAAAATTAGTATAGGATAATACTTATGCAAATCGTATGAATTGAGACCTTCAACATGGCCAGAATGGGCAGAATATCTTTTAATTTCTTGAGTAACTTTTTCTTCTTCATAGCATTAGTGGGCCTAATGTGATGAGATATTAAAATCAAATTGAGAATCACAATCGTTAAGAGTAATGCGGCGGTCGTGCGCCGTCCACAATTCAGAGCCATATCTTCTCTTGGAAATGGTTTGAAAAAACTAAAGACACAATTATTGCTGAAAAATAATTGAAGTACTATCGCATTTTACGAAAAGTGGTTAAATAACAACACTTTAGTGACAGAACATGATATGAAGCTTTGACTGTTGGGTCGGTCTCTTTTATAGTTCGCAAGTGAATCCACTTTCATCCTCGAAAACAGTGATTGTCCAACAATAACATAAATCCCACCCCTTATTTATGAAGCATTTCATCCAAACAGAGGTATGGAAGGCATGATTGCTATTAAATCGTAGGATCACTGCAAACAATATTGGGAACAATAATATCCGTATTTAGCATCAACTCTCTTATATGATATAGAATACAGTGACCGAACATTTCACCTCAATTTTCACTTTTGTTAACACTTAAACACCTCATACCGCATACAATTGCATTCATCTCAATTCTCTTCAGTAATCTATAGCCTCATCCCATCTTCCAAGAGGTCATCGCCATCAATAGCAACAACACACTAACACAATGACCCTCAATAGTAGAGAAGAGGCGAATTAATGCAGCGAAACAATTTCTGGTTGTGTGCATTTATTACAAAATGATGTCATTCGTTGACAATACTTTAACTCTACTAATAGAAAGCACTGCATTCCGTCAACTGGTTTTAGTGTACATTTCTATATAAAAAATTTCGCTCAAAGACAAGACAGTTTGATAACTGCTTCACAGGTAAATAAATTAATAAATCGAGAAATTAAATAAGTATTTGTTAGGAGAAATACTTTTTTAAGCGGACGGTATCGCGATTATTGACCTCAATTCAGGAACTCTTATGTCAAGAGCTTCAGAATTACACACTTCAATAAATTATTCAAATTTTATACTGTTCAAAATCTATATTCTCTTTCCTTCTCTCCTCTTCCTATCATATCTCTCTCTCTCTCTCTCTCTCTCTCTCTCTCTCTCTCTCTCTCTTCTTAATAAGGCGAACTATCAGACTTTGGAAACCAATTAAGCTCATAGCGTTAGGCCTAGTCAGTGATCAGAACTTAATTGACTTTATTGAAAACCGTAAAAATGATTTCTGTTCTGAACTACGTTTGGATTGTGATTGATTTTGAATTAGACATAAAAAAATAGAATACATGCTTTAAAGGTTTGAAAGTTTCTGTCATTCAAATTTGAAGCAATGATTAGTTCGATAGCTTTGTTTCTCTCATAATCATATAATTTGCTGCTGAAACAATTGAACTACAATCTAATATTTGAATGTAGTTAACTCCACCCAAATGCTGTAATCTAAAAATAATCGAAAAGACATGAGAGCAAAAAATAGAAAGTATACTTGCAAACAATTGCTGTGGTTAACAATAAAAACCTATAAACAGCGAAGTAGAGATAGAGATGAGTAATATATAATAAGCATTTACTTTTATGACCAAAGAACAACAAAATAGTAAATAAATACTTATAAAACTATTCTCCATTCAAAGTTCAATGACATTCCTATAGTCAATCAAAGATTGTATGGAAGAAAGTTTTTAGTCAATTTGACGCTCTAATCTTCTAATCATATGTTTGGAAAAAGTTGGATAAAAGTTAGAAAAAATATGATTTTGTGGAATAGGTATTGAAAAGAAAAAATGCCTTGTCTATTTAGACGTTAAATGGCAGTTAAGTTGAGTAATGCAATGCTATGACCCACTCTTATATTTCGTACAATCAAAAATAAACAAAATATATCACTCATATATCACGCGTTGGTTTAAAAATCAAAAATTTCCTACTTTTCCAAATAGTAGTTTCATATATTGCTTATAGTTGTAAATAACTTATCATTACTATTATTACTAAATCCGACACATCTCATCATACAATACTCTTTTCAATTATTATATCTATATTTGGAAACAATACTTAATATATTTGATTCTTATCCTAAAAAAAATTCGAGCCTTTAATTACTATACTTAGAAATAAGTTGATTCACACAATTTCTTAATAAATTCTTGTTTACTTATATCATATAATTATGATTGCTATGAATCAAAAATTATAATCAATTACTTTTATAATCCTTTGAATCCCTCGCAGATTCATTGCTATGAATCGATGCTTTTCCTCTAGTAACAAATTTTTACTCAGCATGAGTTTAATTTTGTTCGCAACACGTTTTTAATTCACATGCAGCTGAGAAAAACACTCGTATTGTTATTATCATTATAATAACTATAATATGACTTATCAATAGGAAAAGTTCCTCGACTTAAAAGGCCTTTCATTTAACAAAAGAAGATATAGGAAATTGTTATCTTCTAATTCACTTTTCGTTTCAAATTGAATAATAAAAATCTAATACTATTTGATTGTGTATTACTCGAAGAATTTAGGTTTAATTAACTCTAGTTAGTGATCGTGTTTGAGTAGAGCGGAAGTCTAGAAACACTTTTCAAGTATGTGATAAGTGTTCATTGCTAACACATTTTCCGCAAAATTATTGTTTTAATTATTCCATTTCCTAATAAATAGGAAAGGGCTAAAGAAATTTCTCAAACTATTAGCTTCGCTCGCAATTTTTGAGCAAATAATAAACAAACTTAAGTATAGTAATCACTCAGCTCCATTCATTGCCTTATTCTATGATCGTTTTATTCAACTCGTTTCTCATTCTTAACTTCAACTTTTATTACTCAGGCATTTCAAGTTGATTAACATTCAGGAATTAATTTAAATAAATTGAATAAAATTTTTATAAAAATAACTCCAATTTAATAGGAAAGATTTGGCGAATAGTAAAATCTGTAGTAGAAATTAACTGAAGAGTTGTATGAGTCCTATAACTCCACAAATGCTTCAATAACTGCTATGAAATGAACAATAAAGTTCCATAACTAGTGTTTATTTAAGATTAGTTAGAAATCCATAAACTATCAGAATAAAAGGTGAATAATATATTTCAATAGATTCGGAGTTCACATAAATCAAAGTTCTCGAAAGCAAATAAGTTTAAGGTTAAAGTTAGCACAGTCTCATTTGTTTGCATCGCATCAACAATTCCTAATTTAAATTCCTGGATATTTTGATCTTCTATAAAAAAAAGCATTTAGTCAAACATTAGATTTGATTGAGAAGCTTCTGAAAGCACATATTGATGCGATGCACTTTTAAAGTTGAATAATATTTACCTTTTAAACGAAACCTATTTTAGCAATTAATAGCTTATGTGTAAAATTTTTCAATAGATAGAATTCTATTCTTATCGATGTATTGAGTTATTTAGGAAGTATTCAATGATAATACCATACTACGCTATAAAGTTGAGGCTAATTTCATATTTTACTTCTCAAATGATATGACAAACAAATATGTTTTACGAGTTTTTCACTGGATATCATTGACTCGACTTATTTAAAAGACAATAACAATGATTTAGTTGTTATTAATTGCCTTTTAGGTATGATATAATGTAAGTTCGATATTGTCTTATTATCTTTTTAACTGTAATGACTTCTTAAAATAAACCGCTAAAACGAAACTTGACTTTGTTATAGAAGAGTTAAAGACATTATGTGAGTTCAGTTCATTATTCCGATTTATGAATGAAGATAATTAATGATTATATAACTTACAACTCAGTAGGCGTTTACTATAATTACACATATTATCAAATAATAACGCTAATTAATATTAACTGATTTGCATTAAAATGATATTTATCTAAAGTTTGCCATCATCAACGTTGAATTGAATCGTTTTCTCTTGGTGTGAATCATTTACTGAAAACACGATTTTTGTTTTTTTACCTATTATTAAAGATAATGAAATATGCATCAGATTTCTCACAAAATAAAGCAATAACTCAAATAACTTCTTATGTCACTTAGTAATTTATGAAAAATTGAGTTAATACCAGTTTAGTTACCTTTTATTAAATTAAAATCAGTTAATACTATAATCCTTTACTGTCCTATTTATTAAAATTCGTGCAATGCTTGTTATTTGAGAGTCAAACAATTTTCTAAAATTTGATTACTTCAATATCTTATCAGTTTTATAAATGTATTTACTTCAGAAATATTTGAAAGCTTTCTAACAATAACTTACTTACTGGGAACGGCTAAAAAATTCACCGATCATAGGCTTAACTAAAACTATGAACACGTCAACACAAACGCTAATATAATAAACGATGAACTTTGGGTTCAATTTAATGCACAAAGACATTCATACAAATATTGTTTTATTTATCAGTTCATTGCTTTGTGATCAGTATTAGAAAATGTAAATTAAAATGAAGCAATTCTAGTCACATGACAAAATTCAGATTTGATAATATTGTCAATTCAAAGTTATAAGTTGTCTCTTAAACAAGTTAAATGGTTCATAGATATAAGCATAGTTTTTGAAGTAAACTTTGCGATCAACTGATAGACTTGTAAAATAACAGATGAAGTTACATTTTGAAGACCTATCTTAACAGTGTTCGCCTCAAGTTTAGCATAGGTTTCCATAGATCGAACGTGTCATTATTTGAAAGATAGCAACAGTTATTTTATCAAATCCTCTAGTAATAATAGAAATAAAGTCTTAATTTATTGAATGAATTACTAATATTCTAGTAACTAGTCTAGTCATTGGGTTTTCCTATGGCTTTAAAATATCTGAAGATGTTTGAGTGACTCGACAAAATTTTGTCGTCTTATCTCATGCTTTGAAGGTTAATATAAAGAAATGTGATGAATATCTATGAATAAAAAAGTGGTTAAATTTGAAAATTAGAAACTATTTTATTGGTGGTGCGAGCCCTATTCGCTAAGATAGGTCTTCAAAATCAGGCTTCAAATACAACGCTTTGAGAATTTGGTTGTCGATGCCAATGATGTATCACAGCATTAACTTTAGTACTATTTAAAAATTGAACATAAACCTAATGACAGTCATTCAATTTTTCATGTCTTCTTTTACGATAGCATTAAGCATTAGATAGAAGTTTTCTGAGTTATTTAAATCGTTTGCTTAATTTAATTCACAAATCAGTAAATCACAAAAATAGGATAAAATCTATTTGAGTATTTTTTTTATTGATCAATAAAAGCATAAAAACAATTTATCTAAAAAAATATTAGGTTTGAAATTTGCAAAAGTGTGAACAAGTCATATAGCAATTAAGTTTTAAAAGTTATTCAAATTTGTAAACTAAATGCTTGGCATATATGTTAAAAAATTTATTGGATAACAAACATCAACAATTTTACGAGTGAAATTTGCCGAAAATGGCCCAAATTATTTTATTTTTAACAAAAATCAATCTGGTTAAGGACAAGGGTGAAGGTATAGTTTTCAATCTCGATTATCAAATTTATTTAATGAAACATCTATACCTCTACGGGTAACTGATTTCAATTGGATTTGCGAACCTTTCGCGTTATAAAGCCAGCAAATTATTGATGACTAGTAACAAAAAATCTGTCATCACTTAAACACGCAGTTCATAAATTGCATTAAAATCTGTTTTGGTTGTGGTTCCCTGCTGCTTTAGAGAATGCAGAAATTGATTTCAGCCTAAAAGGTTTATCTCATGTTTTGATCCCTTAAAACTTGTTAGTTCTTCTAAATTATATGATCAAAACATGAGTGTTTAAATTGCCTCAAGTTTCAAAAACATTAGTCACTTCTTGAGGCTTCAATAGACAATCAAATTACCATAAAATTAATTGCTTTTTATACAGTGTGATCGATTAATAAGCCACCTCTTTTAACATTCAAGATTTTGAACAACTGCTGCAATGACTCTACTAAAAGTAAAAATGACTTAGCATAATCAAAAGCCGTCATTTTATGAAAAATGTTCGTAAAATATGCGAACAAAATTTCATAGAAAGAAATCTAAATTGGATGGTAGAGTTTACAGGTCTTTCATGTGATCAATGAGTTAAAAAAAGTGTTTTGAACAAAGTTCTCAAAAACCAAAGTTGCCATTCAATGCTAATAAAGATTCTAAAAATTATACTTTTAGCTAATAATGAATGAAAAACTTCAATTCAATAACCGCATAAGGATTGAAGTCCTATTTTTATGAAGTATTGAAGTGCAAATATCTATTATTTGATGCTTTTCTGAAACTAGTTTTTTAGTTCTAAAGAGATATTGAGAGGTTTTGAGTTACAGCTTCAAAACGTGCCTTCAAGTTGATAGCTAGTAGAATTTTAATCAACTATTTTCATAACCGATACCTGTTGCATAGCAAATAATTCGTTTGATTGTATTGTTTCTCTCCCGATTTAGAAGATTAAAACAATTCAAAAATAGAAACAATCGCTCTGAAGATTAAACAAGTGGATACTTGAACTTCTTATTAATTTACATAAATTAGTTTATGATAAGTAGATAAGTACTGAGTCCTCTCTATTTCTCTTAAGAATATCGTTTCAGATTAACGCATCAAAAGTATTTAAAAGTTATTTCTTCTCATTCTGAGCTCATTTTTTAATTGAAACACATTTTTAAAAAGGAAAACATTTAATGCAGTATTACAACAAAACTATTAGTAATCACAAATTTAATAATAAATACATCAAATCAAAGCTTAAGCGAATTAATGGGTCGTTAACTTAAACTAATAACAAATTCTAGAAAAGACTTGAATAGTTTGAAAGCGAGTTTTATTGTTTTGTTTAGTGCTTTTGCAATGGATTAGGAATTAATGTGAATGTCCTACAAAACAAGAAGAATAACTTACTCGCAATTACAACAACAGTTAAAGTTTATGTTTAATCAATACAATTGTTGAATGTTTTCAAATTTTCATGACATCAAATAAAACATGTAAAACATATAAGTATGATATTTATTCTGAGTAATACTAATTTCAAACTGCACAAACTCTGCAAATGTATTTTACAATATGCTAATAACGATCGTGTATTACCAGAGGGACAATGAGTTTATGAATTATTTCTTAAGTTTATTCATTTATAACTACTATTTTAGACATGAGACAACTGAGAGCTGTCGAGTTACTTAGTTCACGATTCCTCTGTTTAAGCATTATTTTCAGCATATTTAACATATGAAATCGAGCTCTTAATTACTTCACTAAATTCAATAAATACCTTTTGAATAAGGAAAACGCGACTAAACGCCTTTTTTGTGACCCATTATGAATGATCAGTATCTAAATTTGTCACGATCAGAGCATATCTCCACATTTGATTTTCTTTTTCTTTAATTTAATATGTATTATTATTTTTGAAAGGGAAAAACAAACTTTATGCTAATTAAAAGGAGTCTCGAGCATTAATATAACTCGTTTTAAAGTTTTTTGAGTCATTGAAAGATTGAAATTTATGCAAACTCAAATAATGCAAACTATACATACTTATCAGCTTGTATTTTGTATGATTCGAGTCAATGTTTCTTTTCTTAGCAAAATTTGAGTATAAATCATCGGCTTTGATATGTGTTCACCTGCGTTAGCAAAGTTACCATAACTTTGCTGGCCATGTCAAATACGATATTGCTGTTCACAATACATGTAAGTTATGTCTGAGATAGCAGAGAAGTCAGAAATTTTTGAGTAGGTGGATTTAAAGTACCTGGTTCATTTTTTCTATTTTAAGCAAAATGATTTTTGGATAACTGAATACCTGGGTCATCAACAATAGGGTGTTAAGGAGTTATCGAACTCAGATATTCTCAAATCATCAAGTTTTTATTTATGAATTAGAAAATTCACAAAATTATATAACAGACTGTAATCTTCAAGTCAAATATTAAATATGTTGTAGTTGATAAGGATTGAAAAAGTTCATGGATATTATTGCAACTAATGTTAACTTTATAAAAGAAGTTGGTTTTTCGTACGAAACCCTATTAGCGTTTAATTGTGTTAGCTCTGGATTTTAGTTGGATCGACCTGTGACCTGTGCCCACTCGGTTCACTCACTGGCTTTGCCACTGGTTTAAGAATCATGGATATGGCAATCAATTGATTAAACTATTGTTTAGTCAATTTTCAACTTATAACTAACACTACTCTTGTATTCTGTCACTTATTTTCAACCTTTTTTATTAATCTTAAATGTCAAATCATCTTAAGAATTGACTCATTTAAAGCACAAAATTAATTAGAGATATGATTTGTTTGGAAGTTAAACATTTATGCATCCAATTAGTGTATTTTGCTTCTAATTGAAGAGTGCTTTATAGTTATATTTACCACGTTCGATTGACTTATTAAAATATTTGTTATTTCTCGGATTAGTCGTTAAGCAAAAATGAGGTTTTTCGTGACTAGAATGCACAATCAGATTTTAAAGTCGTTTTTTAAAAATAGTTTTTCAACATTCACATTAGAGAGTGATTAGTTGAAAAAGATTAATCTTTGAGAAGTTTGCGAAAACTTAAATGTGTTGTTAATTACGCTGATATACTATGCTAATATGCTATTATTCAAACTTACAACTCGTTTCTTAATTGGTTTCTTAACCGTTAAATCAAACAATAAGAATTTTAGGTAAAATGCGTTCTGAGTTAGTCTTATTCATGAAAGAATGCTATTTACTTTTTAATCAAGCTCACACAATACTTAAATGATTCATTCCTTTGTAAGTAAGTAGTAATTGAGCAAAAAATTGCACTAAGCTTTGTAACAGAACTTCCTTTAAGGAATATTATGTCCTTATCATAATATAGAACAGGAATTACTTCATATACTGTAGTCCTTTTATCTTCTAAATGAAGATAAGACAGTTAAAGCTTTTTATATTTTAGTTAGGTATCAAGTAAATTACTCATCGACTCAAAATTCGATACTTTGAAACAAACTTTTAATAATGAAATTGGATGCAATAGAATTAGTATTTAAAAATAGCAATTCAATACTTTATAACGTATGTTAAAAATGTCCGTTATTTTCTAAACAAAGTTTATTTCCTTTAATCGCGTTGTCCGAAACTCTTAGTAGAGTCTCAAAAATTGTTTATTTGATCACAATAATTATTTAATAGATAAGTTTTACACACAAAACGGTCTCTTTCATTGTAAACACCATGTTTGATAGCAAACACGTTTTAAAGCAGAATATAACGATTGCGGAACAATGTTTGTTCGACTTATTTGAAACCTTATTGAACTTAGTGACTGATCGATGCGTCACATTAAAGAAAAATTTCACTCAATGTATTCATTTAGAAGATAAGACAACATACAGTACTATTCTCTCGAATAATACAGTAACCGTTTAGAAAATATACATAATTATCAGTATTCTTTACAAATTTGATCCAATATTAATGTTTAAATAAGCAGTTTCAACTTAACTATCAATCAGTTGAACAGACAAATAATTTCGAATTGATCAAAATTAATAATTCAATTCATAGATATTAAACATAATAAAGTATTTGTAAAACAAATTATTAAATTATAATTTGTTAAGCGAAAGTTTCATTCCTCAAGTTTTTATCATAAAGTTGATTTCAAAGTGAAGTGCAATCGGCCCAAAATTGATTACTTAAATTACTTAATATACTAAGTAAACTGATTAGATATTGCTGACTTTGAATAATTGTTCAAAAGTAATTAGTTTTCGGTCATTTTTAGTAAGCTGTCTTTATAAAGATGTTATCTACTATGCGTCATGCACTACATAACTGCTAAATTTGCTAAATTAGCAGAAAAAGTGTAGGCGACACCCAGTAGAAAGCTTGACAACTATAGAACAACCGACCAATAGCGTAAAACAACAGTAAGATATAGTCTATTTGAACGCGCAAAATATAAAATAATCAGTTTAAAGTGATCAGTAACTTTGTAAACAAACTAATTGGATAAAACTTTAGCAGAACATCAATTATACAATATCTTTTTTAAGAAATAATCCTCAGAAACATCTCAATTTAAACAAATGTTTTTTAAAAATAAATTTTAAATACCGAGCGTTTGTAAACACTGAGAAATGCGGTCAACTTAGGAATGATCCGATTACAAGAATAGTTAAACAATTTTTAAATTGATTACTTTGAAACCAATTTAAACTAGTTTCACAAATTTATAAGAAACAAATCAAATTCTATTCCATATAAAACTATCTCAAAAAACTCAATTTAACTATAATTTATTAATATTGCATTCTACATAAATCGATTTTTTGTTCATCATAAGTCTTATTGTTATTAAGTTTACGCTCAATTTTTTTACATTAAATCATTGCGTCATATATAATTGATTTACAGATTGGATTCTCATTCAATATATTTAGATGTGAGTAATTGACATAAAACCTTTTCAATGAAATCTGAGAGAGGTGCCTAAACTAAAACTTAGTATAGCTGAAGCTTTTTCTAAAATTTAATTTGCGTTGTCATACATTTTATTTGAATGCGTACTATACATATACATAACAAGTATATATTTAGCCTATTACGAATACTAGTGCTTTAGAGAAAACACTACTTAAGATGTATTGGAGTTATGCTACTATTTTTTGTTTAAAAACACCACTCGGAACGGATTCCTTCCCTCCTTAAGGCACTAATGACCTTCAGGAACGTTCATCAATGGACATTAGACCACCCGAAAGGGTTAAGTCATATGCCCCGCTTCGCGCTCAGAAAGGAATCCAATACCTCGTCATCGTGGCTTAGGCTGACTTCACATTTGATGTGAAGCTGACGAATCATACTATAGAAATGATTCTTTGAAGTATGATCTTAAATTTATGATTCGCTTTCAATTACATATACTTCGATACAACTTTTTTTATATTACAGCCATCAACATTTAAATATTTAAAGTTAATTTATAACTTTTAAGTTTTGGCAAAAATTTCCACTTAAAAGCTTTTGACTTATTTACTGATTAGCTTTTTAAGTAACAAATTTGATTAAATTGTTTAATTAGTGAACAAATTGATTTTAGCTTAATTTTTGAATCTTAGTAAAAAGTTATGAACGACAGTTTTTGCAATAGTTATCAATAAACACACAGTAAAGCGATTAATGGATAATTAATTTGTATTTTTTGAATAAATGAAATATATTTCGATACAGCCTTGGGATTAATTAACTTTATAGAAATCTATGCGATTTGAATGATAGATATTGACCAATTTTGCCAAATTGAATAAGAAGAGGACACAAACCATTAAAGAGAGTCTACTTACTCGAATGCAATATGAGATTTACACACATATTAGTCGCCATCTGTCGACTTAGAATCAAAATTGTTAAAATCTTATCAAACTTTAGAGTTTCTTATGTTTGATTATTTTAATACCAGTCGTAAATCGTTAATTAAACCTTTTGAAGAATGATTTACAAATAGTCAAATCACATGACGTATTATAAATATGTTACTATGACTGCAATTGTTGTGGTTTTATTTATTTCTAAAAATTTGATTTGTTCCTAAGCATTTTGAAATTTGACAAAATACTTATTTACCATAATATTGTTGATGAAAGCGGGTTTCAAACCTCGACAAATTTTTCTATTCATATTATTTCCAATAAATATCTAATGACTTCAAAAATTGAAAGTTTCTAGTGTTCAATCACTAAAAAGAGTGCATTTCATATATTACTCAATTAGAAGAGACATTTGACGAATAGTTAAATGTTTAAGTGAATTGAGGCCTAAAATCTTGTATTGTTATTCATGATATAATAATCTCGACTTTATTTTGATTTAAATATACTTATGATATGATAGAGCTTAAACTTTTAGCATATCTGGTTGCATAGGCTAAAAAGTACTAAAAAGACACATTTTTTAAAAATTAAGCAAAAAATGTTAATTTTTGAGATTAGTCCATAAAGCGCTAAATTTTATGTCAACAGAAAAATATGTTATCTGTTCAATGTATAAGGAAATAATTATACAAAGCATTATCGATGCTTATCAATAACATCATTTTAAAAGATTGCACATCAAATTAGGGCTTTAATTTCTATTATTATGTAAATCAATTTATAAAACAAACTAAAACTGTACTTCTATCTGAAAAGCAATCAAGTATATTCCGTTAAATGCGTCAACAAATTCAGAACTGTTTGTTTATTCTCTAATTGTTTCTAATTAATTGTAATTAATTTCAACGACTTCATTGCAAGTATTGCTGAAACAATGATATCTCAAATGACAAGTAGTGGACAAATGAAAGTATTAGTTCATTAGGTTTACAGTCATGCCGTTGATTTAGAATTTTTTTCTTTTGATGCAACTATTATTGCAATTGAATACAATGTGGACTTTAATTCTTCAGAAGAGTTTATAACCAAAACTATTTACACGATTAAATCCGCAAAATCAAATTTAGGGAAATATTGTATACTGTTAAGCAACCAGCTATGAGTTTTTGAATCAGATTAGAATATTAGACGTAAAACAAGCAAAATCTGTCATCAATTCAAGTCAATTGAACTAAAATAATTAAGTTGAATGCCAAAAATTATCTATTATCTTAGTGAGAAACATATTGTTATTCTCACTAATATTCTTTAAGAACATAGCAAATATAAAACTATCGTCTGTGATGCAGAAGTCATTCAAAGTAACGTTACGAAGTTCTGGTTCAAACATAAAAATGATTTACCATTATCATCATTTATTATTATTGGTTATCTGTCAGTTTCAATCTCTGATGCAGAAGTTGAGCGTTCTTTCAGTTGTGGCGCGAACATATTGACAGATAAAGGGAGAAGTCTAATGACAGATAATTTAAAAGGTCTGGTGTTCTTAAACTACAACTTGAATAAATAATTAACCCTTAATTGAATTACTGATTGTAGTAATTGTAGTTGTTTTCGGAAGTTAGAATCTATCTATCTATCTATCTATACATATATAATAAAATAGGGATAGATTTAAACGCCCGAAAATTTAATTTGGTTACTTAATTATTATTTCAATTTTGATTTTAAATTGTATCAATTGTCAGTTTGAAATAAGCACAGTTAAAAATCATCATTTTTTAAGCAAAGAGAGCTAAATTTCAGCGCAAAATATGCTCAATTTTTATGTTAAAACGTACATTTGCCAATATTCTTAAGCTAAAAGTTTAAGCCATAGATATGAATTGCAATTAAATTGAAACTCGTTCATTTTTTGGTGATTATTCCTTCACATTATTGTATTCATATGATTTTCATTTTAAAACTAGCTCTGGCAGATGGTGATAAAAATTATTTTTTAACTGCCGAAGCGATCAACTACCTAATAGCCGTCCTCGGTAGCTGAAATACCCTAACTCGAGTTCATATACCAATTTGGTTCTAACGATACCGTTCTTAAGTTTATGGGACTAGTAGTTTTAAAGTACTAGATAAACATTCAAACAAAAATATGATTAATGATTTTATTATATACACTGTAGATTTGTATGATTGCTTTTACTTAATTGCAAACTTTCGGTCAGTATTTACAACTTCTCCAGGCTCAAAAAATACAACAAAATATGTCGTAAGCTATAAACTCAGCAGGAATTATTACTAAAATGAGTTGGGATTTGAGATAATTATTAAGCGTTTGCAAAATATTGAGCGTCACACCATTACTGAAAGTTTTTATTTAGAATTACTTTATATTTTTCTATGAATAGACTTTAAATAATTTTAAAGATGACTTGAATCCAAAGGATTCGGTTCTTGAAGAATGATAAATATATATATATATATATATTGAGTCGAACTAAGTGGATTTATATAATCACTTCATTCCGTTCAATCGGCTTTTTAGAGAAACTCAGTTAAAAAGTTTATTCCAAGCGTGGAAGTCGAAATGTACTCCGACAAAAAGATTTATGTTGAATAAAGCCTTTTCGCGCCTTATACTTAGGGATCACTTTAATATTTGGGTAATCAACATTTTGAAAACTTATAAACTTTAGCTTAGGTCTGACCTGTAGCAAAGTAAAGCAGTGAACTTTCGCATTAATCATTTTACCGATGGAGTCTATAAATTATTTACTTTGCATTAAACTTTTCTTAAGTGTTTATTTGATGAACTTAAGTTACTTATGTTAAGTTCGATAGAAATTACAACACTTATAGAGATTTAAAGATAAATTTCAAATTTTATGACTCATTATTAGAAAAAATGCTTATCAGATAATGTCATTATTTATTCAATCTTCCTCTTATTTGGTTCAGCTCTCATTGGCTTTTATTGTTTTTAAGCGCACCGTTTGACATCTACTTTTTTGTCCGATAGTATTCCTTGCCTGACCTTTGAA
This sequence comes from Archegozetes longisetosus, assembly GCA_018873245.2. Taxonomy (NCBI): domain Eukaryota; kingdom Metazoa; phylum Arthropoda; class Arachnida; order Sarcoptiformes; family Trhypochthoniidae; genus Archegozetes; species Archegozetes longisetosus. The sequence continues at coordinate 11,317,456 of JAEMBT020000007.1, forward strand.
ACCAAAAAGGCGAGTAAAATTTAAATGATAAGGTAAGACCGAAAGCTAATATTTGATATTTAGTTATCTAGCCATTTGTGAGAACGAACTTCTATGTGAGAAGACTTTTTCAAAACTAAATCAGAATTTGCACATTTTAGAGGTTAAATGCTAACCACACAAAAATGGTACTTTAAAAACGTTTATTTAATCTTATAAAATGATATTAATCTTGCATATGAAAAACCTCTGCCTATATCCAGTGAAAAACTTTTGGATATCTAGATTCTTGAATATGTTCCTAAAACAGTAAGTTCAAAATTCTATAACACATTGTGTAATTTGAACGATAATTCTTGTACTAGAAATCAAAAGTGATTGCACGAATTGTTCGACAAAAATAATAGAAAATGAGAAATAAGTTGAATTGCACAAAAATGCAAAAGACTGTATGAAGTGAACTGTTAAACTGTTTGATGCTTTAGTTTGCAGCTATTGAGTGAAATATTTTCTATTAAATTTAGTGTGCAATAGATAAGAGATTTCTTACTTAAAGATTAGCTCATTGAACGTCAAAAATTTCTTTGAGACAACGTTAACAAAACTTATTGTATTGATAAATATTACCAACTCTGATATAACAAAATGAATCATTCGGTTAGCTTTACATTGAGTCAGATGTTGAACAGAGTATAAGATCTAATTATAAACCCTTTATGCTTTTTCATATAACTAAACCAGTACTTTCAAATTCCAAGCTTCATATTTTGTATGGTTAACATTTAATCTCCAAAAAGTGCAACTCTGTATCAGTTTTGAAAAAATTTTCTCATATAGAAGTTCGTTCTAATGAAGGGCTAGGTGACTAAATATTAAATATTAGTTTTCGACCTTAGCATTTAATTTTTACTCGCCTTTTTGTTTTCTAAAATCAGGCAAGGAGTACATTTTGACTTTCATTCTTGATTTTTAGATTTTATAAGTCGAAAAGTATTTGTTTGCTTATTTGAAAAAACAAAAGGGCTTATAATTACATTTTATACCTTGTTCAATATTTCATTCAACTGAGGGTTAGCCGAATACTAATCTTGACTAATCTTTTTATGATATCAGGGTTTAGAATATTTACGAATATTTGATTAACTTTTCATTTATATAGTTATAACAGTCCAAAAAATAAGATATTCGTTCGAATTATTAGTAAGAAAGTTATTTATTGCGCATCTAATTCAATACAAATATCTAAAATTAATACAATCAATACGTTTAACTGTATTTTAATAATTAATTTTTATTTAGTTTTCCGAGATATTCAAATGTTTTATGGAAGACTTAATGCTCAAAAAGTATTTTTTGGAAGTGTTTCGAAAGCATTGAATCTATAAGTACAATCTCTGTTCAAAACATATTACTGATACAGTACAGAGCAGTGAAGTTTAGATTCGAATTTTTATCAATTCAAGCATAAAAGTCGAAAAGTACTTCTTGCTTGACTTTTGAAAACAAAAAGGCTTATTAGATAGTAGAAGATAAGGTAAAACCGAAAACTAATATAACATATTTAGTCATTAAGACATTAATGAGAACGAACTTTTACGTAAGAAAAGTTTTTAAAAAATTGAATCATAGTTTGTACATTTTATAGATTAAATGCCAACACAAAATACTTTCTCAAACATTTATTTAGTCCTTTAAAACGTGTTTAAATATCTTAGAGAACTGAAAAGTAAAATGAAGCCTAAAAAGATCTCTAAAAAAATTCAAATTAAAGCCGCTATATTGGAAGGTAAACAACATTTTGCTCATAAATCTGGAAAAATTATTCCCGCGAGAATTCAAACCAATAATATTGATTGTAGTTGTGAAATAAAATGTAAAACAACTCTGAGTGATGAACAAAAACGACAGTTTTTAATCGTTATAATTCATTAAAAAGTCATGAGCAGCAATACTTTTTCTCAAATCTATGGTAATTCCAGTCACAAATACTGGAAAGAAGATTCAGAAATTTGAGTATTTCATTGAGACCCAATCAGAGAAAAATGAGGTAAAAATTCTATTTATAAAGTATTGTATAGCTTAGAAGATATAAATTTTTCAACATTTTGATTTGAATAAACTCTTGAAGTTTTGAATTTTTTCATGTACAGGGTTCAACAAGATCTTTTGCAAAGGGGTACAGCAAAAAGTACTTAATCTATAATTTTGAAGTGAATTTTATTAAATATGTTATAAAGACGAGAATAAAAGCTACAAGTTTAATATTCGGTATAGCCACCGTTTTCATAAAATACATCTTTAAGCCTTTTTTGATACTATAAAAGCAGCGTTCAAGTGATTCTGTATCAATTAAGCGGGGGTTTTCATTATATGTCCCGACCATTACAGAGGGTATCAACAATTATAAAAACATGTTGAAATAAAAATCTTATTTGTATTCACGCTATATGGTCAGCTAATATTAAGTCGAGATGTGTCTTGAAGCGCAAGTTTCAAAATTTTTATTTTGAATTTTAACTGCATGAGTTATTTCCCTTTTGATTGTATTTCAGAAATAGCACGTTAATTTGCTTTTATCATCGATAGTCTTTTGCCGTACCCCCTTGCAAAAGATTTTGTTAAACCCTCTACATACAGAAATTTTAGTTTTTGAAAATTATTTGATAACTAGGATATTTTAAGTTTAATTATAATTGTAATTCTTAGCTTCACAATAACGTTAGTCGAGTTAAAGTCTGTCAAAAAGTATTTTTGGGAATTCTCGGCATCAAAATAAGCGCCTTAAGACGAAAGATATTAAAAAATCGTATGAATTCTAATGATATGAGAGGCAAACATAATTCTAGACCTAATAAAACACCTTATATAGCACGTGAAGATGTAAAAGACCTAGTAATATCACTACCGACTGAGCAAACACATTATGGGAAAAATAAAAACAAAAAATATTTATCAACTGAATTCGGGAGCGTCGCTAATATCTATAGACTTTTTTAGATTTATATCCAGAACACAAAATTGATGTTTTGTATACAGTGTTTTCTCAAATATTCAAAACTTATGAGATATCTATTAAGAAGCCAAGAGTTGATATATGCGAAGTTTGTGACAAATTGAGAATTCAAATCATTAATTACCAGAAAAACAAAGAAATTGAATCAATGAATGAGATAAAAAAAGAACTACTGTTGCATGAAAATGAGGCTCAAAAGTTTTATTATTATAAAAACGAGATCAAAAATAAGCTTTTAAACGATATAACGCAAGCTGCAATTTGCTACGACTTTCAAAAAAATCTTCAATTGCCTAAGACTAACGTTTCAGTCGAGTATTATTTACGAAAATTTTCTTGTTATAATTTTGGAATACATGACTTGAAATCAAATAAAGCGGTTATGTATTTGTATCCTGAGAATTTTGCAAAAAAGGGTTCCAATGAAGTTATTTCGTTCATTAATTACTATATTAATAATACTTTGAGTAGTGATGTGAAGATTTTGCATATTTTTTCGGATAATTGTTTTTCTCAAAATAAAAACAAGTTCTTATGGGCATTTTATAAGCATATCACAATATGTGGCAAGCTCAATAAAATTATTATCTATTATCCAAATCCTGGTCACTCACGTATGGAAATAGATGGAGATTTTGGACGGATTGAAGGCAATAAAAACATTATGAGAAAGTTTATTCTCCCTCAGAACATGAACGAATTATTAAAAACACGGGCATTGAAAACCCCTTCGAAGTGATTTCAGTAAATTATTCAAATTCTTATGACTCTCATTCTAATAATAAAGTTGTAAAAGTTTATAAATATAAGGAAAAGTTGAGTAAAATTGTGAAAACTCAGATAAATCATTGTAAGAATGTAAGAAAAATAGAGTTCACTCGAAAAATATTAAAATTTCTTTTTCGTTGAGTGAAAATTGTGAACAAGAATTGGAAATTTTCAAACCAAACACCGACTTTACAAACTTTGATAATATTTTTAATGATATTGATCTCGCGTATGAAAAACCTCTGCCTATATCTCGCGAAAAGCTTTTGGACATTTATAAGATTCTTGAATACGTTCCTAAAACAGTCAATTCAAAATTTTATGATACACTATACAGTTTGGACGATAATTCTTGTACAAAAAGTCAGAAATTATTACACGATCTGTTCGATAAAAACAATAAAAAAAATTAAGAATTGAGTCAAAATGTAATAAAAAACTAAAAATAGGTAAATTTTAATTGTTAAACTGTGTCAGATGTATAAGTTTTTGATTTTTGAGAACAAATTTTTTTTTGATTATATTTAATGTGCAGTAAATATGAAGTTTCCTACTTATTAACTCAATAAATATTTCTTAAACTCAAAACTCATTGATATAAACTTGTAATGTGTCAACTCTGACAAATATGGAATAATTAAGTTGAAGTCAGTATTCGGTTAATTTTGTATTGAGTCAAACGCTGAATAAAGTTTAAAATGTAATTACAAGCCCTTTTGCTTTTTCAAACAAGTAGAGAAGTACTTTTCGACTTTAATGCTTGAATTGTACTTAAACATAGCATCGCTACAAAATTTGTTGTGCTAAAATATGCATAATAGACTGAGAAATAACATGAAGTGACATTAATAATAAAAGATGGGTATGCGCGGGTGATTTGTAATAAATTAATATATAAAATAAGAAAATAAGACTCACCAATTGTTGTAGAAGATAAAGAAAGTGAAATTTTCGACTTTAGTCTTCTTCAACACCTAAGAAAAAGGGACATTAATATTTTATGGAATCTCCGTTGACTTCAATTACCATCCAAACCCCATGCGGTGTCAACTCGACAATAACCTTCAAGTAATCACAGGATAAATTATCCCATATTTTTTTATTTCTTGCTTTAACTCGACGAGCGTCTGACTGACTGTTCACAAGACCGAAAACACGACACTCATCGAGTTAAAGCGAGAAATTAAGAAATATGGGATAATTTATTCCATGATTGCTTGAAGTCACTTATCGCGTCGATGCTGCGTCGGATTTGGATGGTATTTTAAGCCAACGGGGATACCACAAAATATTAATATCACTTCATGTTTATTTCTAAAGATAAATAATTATGCTTTTTCGTCACTTAAAGCATAGAAAGCATGATTTCAGGCATGAAGCATAAAATAGTATGATTTCGCACTTTAAGCATGAAAACATAATACATACACCAAGCATGTTAGGGCATTATCTCAGGCTCTTAGCATAAAAAACATTAAAATATATACGTAGTTGTAAATAATTAAAAATTGATTCAAGTGTTGACTATAACTGATAAAAACTAGAATTAAAAACAGTATTCAATGTTGTATTGTACGTAGAGACTTCAGAACTATAATATTTGAATCTATTGTAATGTTTTCACTTCACTCAAAATGCAAAGCCACGTAGAAAGTTCGTATTAATTAGATTCAATTGACTGTTTAGTTAATTATTTATCAATTTATATTTCAATATTAATTGAATAATAACCACTTAGAGTTGACAATTTATCTGACTATCATTTGAATTCAGTCAAAATTCAAAACAAATTGTTGAAGTCGATGAGTTGAGTAAAAAATTAATAATGAAATCAGTCTTAATAGCAAAGTCAATTAGTTTATGAAAATTAAAGAGTGGTATGAACATCAATTGTTTTTAGCTATCTTTTAATTCTTGTATCCGGGGCTGAAGTTGAGTGATCATTCAGTTCGCTAAATAACATACGGCTGAAAAGAGACGATGTCTCACGCCCGAAAACTTGAAAAATTTATTGTTTTTGAATTTCAATGCTAATAAATTTGACAAAAAACTGATTTTTAACAACTAATTAATTATTACTTTTGTAAGTTAGTGCATTGATGCTTAACATTAGCATAAGCATAAAGCATGTGAGCATGATAGTATAAAAGCTGAACATAATTTTGAAGCATAAAAGCATGACTTTCCGAGAATAGGAAAGCATAAATTTCCAAAATTTTAAAGCATAATTATTTAACTATATTTGTTTCTTAGTCTATTAGACATATTCTAACACAAAAGATATTTTGTAGTGATGCTATGTTTAAGTGTAATTAATACAAATTCGAGTCTAAACTTCACTGTATTGTACTGTGGAAGTGAGTTTTCATTGAAAGTAAAATCACAAATTTATGCTATCCCTAACTTTTCATCTGTACGCATCAGGAATCCAAGTAAAACTATTTGGCTTCAACTATACATTTGAATTTGCAAGCCTCATTTCTACTCATTCCGCTTTTCATGGATCAAATATTGACTTAAACTTTTTTGTATTCAACTCATGATTTAAAAAGTAGAAAAAAGAATTGGTCATTAGGAAAATTAGAAAATTGATAAAGTTCAAACAGACCCAACGGTAATAGACTTTGGAGAAAAAGTGTAGCTTTCCTCTGGATGTTGTGTAAATTTCGCTTAAGTTTGAATTAAGGTTTGATTTTTTTCAGATTATACGGGTGGTTCACTCGCTTTTTTAAGGGAATACAGTAAAAACAGTAAGAGATACAAAATTGAAATAAATTCTATTAAATTCTACATAAAAATGAAATTAGAATGGCTCTGTTCAATAATCGTTGTAGTTACCATTTGCTAGTCGATCAGCTATCGAACTGTTTGGATATGAGAGTACAGTCTTGGGATTTTATTTTGAGACACTGTATGGAACCTTTCATATAACTTATGTGAACAGCGAAAAATATGATGAATAATGGAAATTAATTCTGATTTATTAATAATGCAATATTTTTATGGTATCAGACAAAATATCGTCACCCCAGTGCTTTAATGCGCTGACTCGGAAAAGTCTGTTAATGAGAAATTTGAGTTTAATCGAAGTTTAGAATCGAAATTCTAAGAAACTATAACAGCTATACAATTGATGATATAATATTTGAAATAGATGTGTTTAGTTCTTCTATTGTTGAGGAATACAGGGTGGACATTTTAAAACTGAACCCAATCGAACATCAAGACTTTTTTTACTCATACTTTCTAAAGAAGTTTTATCAGAAAAGTCCAATATTAGAAAAGACCTGAATATGAACTTTTATTAAACGTAAATCTAAAATAGGAATAATTAGAAATAAAAATGGTGTTCACAACAGTCGAACGTACTGTGTGGTCGCTATCACCACTTTAGCTGAAGAGGCGCTACCTGAAGAAGTGGTTTAAAAAGTTTGACCAAACCAGTTTGAAGCTCCGCAGAAATACAAGTAAAAACAATATAAACATGATTTCATTATCATAATCTTTGGACATGGATCAGTTGATGGAGATAATGAAATCATGTTTACACTGATTGTCCTTAACATTTGAAACGATTTGGAAATAAATAATGAAAATGAAAATAGAATAAATAACGGCTGAAAGTTTGGTCAGTGTTTCTGGAAGCATGATTCAAAGGATTAGGCTCTGTTTGGAGAATAACTTTGGAAACTTTCAGCATTTACTGTAAATTCAAATATGCATTTTTCAAACACTTTTTAAATTTTGTTTACGAACTGATAAAAAGTACCTTTTTTATTAATGCCTTTTATTTTAGTATAAAGTGGTTAGACTGTTTTTTGATAGTAATCATAACGAAAGCGTTATCTCTGGTGACAAATTCAGTTTTAAAATGTCCATCCTGTATATGAATTCTGTAACTTTAAACTACCTATAATCGGAACCAGGTTTTTGAGTTAGCGCTTCCTGGCTCTGAAAAATTCTTAAATTCTTGTTGCTATAGTGCGCTAACTCAATAAAATTCAAAAATACTTATAGATGAGAAATCGTAAGAATATGAAGTAACTTTATTTAAAAGATTAAAGAAAGTTATTCCATAATTTAAAATTAAAACTTGAAAGCACAACAGAACCGAATCACGAACACAATGATGACCAAAACTCATTTAATTGTGTTACCGCTTATGACTTAAGCTCATAAAACCACTGACCACCAGTGTGGCCAGAATTAAAAACTTAATTCTTTGAGGTTTAGTAAAAAACTTCAAAATTGAAAACATATTAAATGAAAAGATGTATAATTCAGGAATGTAATCCCTGGAGTTTATAATCTCAAGGAAAGACATCTGAAGACTGGAGTCAAGGTACTTTTCCTTGGTCATTTCTGGAAGATCTGGTCACTTTACTGACCACTACAAGTACTGCCACTGCGACAACTACTCAGGCAGATAAAAAGCGATTTCACTATGCATTTACAAAACAGTCCAATATTTTAGGAAGTTTCAAAAAATTTGAGATAAAATATAAGTTCTATTTTCATTTTAATAGTTGTTGATAACTTAAATAATTTCGAATGTCTTAGTACATAGAGTTTGATTTTAATTATCAATAAATAATTATCTCTTTCCTGTCAGTCGATTGAAATCAAAATTAGATTTTTACTTTTGTGTAATAAAGCTTTGAATACTGAAAACTAAGGGAAAATGAATCCTGGACTAATATCCCAATTATCGAGAATCAATTAATCACTGGTTTGTTGAGCTCTAAATCAATCGAAATTCAGTCAAGCTAATAGTAATTAAAGTTTAATAGAAACTTTCTTTGCTCAATTTAAGATAGTTTGTAAATTCACTTGCAAAATTATTAATAAAACTTTAAAACTTTGTGCTTAGCATCCATTCAAAATTCATTCCGTACAAACCTATTTAGAGAATGTTTGTATATCAGCAGTTGAGCGATTAGAGAGATTAATAAGATCTTAAGATTGAATAATGAGCGTTAAGTCTTGATTCGGTATGAAATGGATTGAAAATATTACTTTCTCTCTGATTTTATACATGAGATAATTGATTTGATGCTTAAAAAATTTAAGAGTTAGCGCAACATAGCACTGAAAATTTTGGCTATAAAAAGATAGCGCTGGAAATCTACTTGAAAATTTAGAGATTCGACTCAAGCAATTTATAGAGGTTCGATATCTTACTTCAAAAGTGGCGTTAACTCATTTGTGAAAATTTTCGAGTTAGCGCATTATAGTATTGAGTTGACGATATCGTATACAAAGATTATTATATGTAATAATCTCGTGTGATACTTTCACGTGCGATATTTTGTTTGATACCACAAAATATTGCATTATTAATAAATCAGAATTAATTTCCATTATTCAGCATATTTTTTACCGTTCATGTAGGCTACATGAAAGATTGCATACGGTTTATCCAAATAAAATCCCAAGATTGTACAAGTTGTTCAAACAGATCTGTGCGGTTTTCAAGATATAACAATCAGCATTAGTTTCACTCAAAAATGAATTTCCTTAAAAAAGCACGTGAATAACAATAGCAATAATAATAACTTTGATTAAATAGAAGTTTTCTGCAAAAGCTTCGAATCTGATATGAATTACTCTAGAAATTAAAAAAGATGCAAAGTTCGTACTGATAACCTGATTCAATCATGATTTGATAGAGAAACAAATTTGGAGTAAAACTAAGTTAATACCATCAATAGTTATTGCCGTACCCGCTTGAAAAGCAAGCGAATCTCCCTTTATTAAACTGAGCAACACTGCCATATGTCTAATCTTTATTTTCTACCCGTAAACAACTGTTTATCGGAATAATAATTATTACTCTATTTTTTGTATCTGCAAATCGACCAGAGTAAAACTTTCAATTTGGTAACATTGAAAAATAAAATCAACTAAAAATGAATAAAACATCACGTTTAGGTCTAATTTACAAATTTTGACATTCTAACCAAATCGGGTCTAATAATAAAGCAATTTCCGAAACCTAATAAATGTGATTAACCGATAAAATAAAAGTGAACTTTAAAACAGTTAAACTTAAAATGCGTGCTTCTCTAAAGAGAATTCAGAGAAATTTTAATTATATTTTTAAAATATGGTATCAAGTACACTAATATGATTTTTAGAAAAGGACCATCCGAATCAATCTGTAGTAGAGATTAGAAAATCATAGTTAATTTATTTTTTCGTATAGATTCCTATATGAATGTGACTAAAGATGCTGCTTCTTGCAAATCAATGGACAAGCTTTTAGACTGTATTTTTCGTATAAAGTATTCAGTATGTAAATACTTTTAATACAAAAATTATCATAATCGTATAGGAATTTATATGAAAAAATAGAATATAACTTTCTAATTTCTACTACAAATTGATTTGAATGGTTTTTTTTCTCTAAAAGCTACATTACTATATCTGATACCATATTTTAAAACATAATGAAAGTCTTTCTGAATTTTCTTTAGAGGAGCATGCATTGTCAGTAGAATTTTTATTTACAAATAGTTTTCATTTAGAGCAGTTTATTTGTAGAATTCCAAAATATCGATAAATTTATTTTAAAAATGAAAAATCAGCAAAATTCGTAGTCTAAAATAATTTTATACTATTTTATGTTTCCTTGTGAGATATCACTTAAATTATTAATATTTTCTGATTCTGAAGTTTATGAAGTTCGGACTATTTTCATATTATAAAAAGGGTATGTGAATCAGAAAGTACTTTCCTAAATGTTAACTAAAATTAAAGCCCTTTTCAACTGTAAGATTAGGATACTGGAGGTCGTTTCGAGTCTCTTTAATCCTGTAGAACAATTCTGGTACGAATCTTAGACTTAATCCTTACTTAATTATAAGATCGATCAATCGAACTTGTCTTTAAATTAAGTCTCGATCTTCAATTTACGAGTGCTTTGAGAATCGATCATTACTTAAAATCGCACTAAACTTGATCTTAAGTTAAAGATCGCTTCGAGAATAGCCCCCCTGAATCAAAGTTTTGATCCCAAATATTTGCAATAAGTCAGTAAGTTATTGAATTGATTGTTCAGTCTTGGGGTTTGATTTTGAGACACTGTATGCAATCTCTCATATAACTTATATGAAAAGCAAAATATGTGCTGAATAATCCAAATTTAATTCTGATTTATAGAAATTTTTGTGGTATCAAACAAAATTTTCGCACTTTAAAATATTGAACGAGAACATTACATACGATAATTGTTGTATGCGATATTTTGTCTCCGAAATAGTTATCGATGAATTTTTTAAATATTATAATCAATTTTCATTAATTGTTAAGTTATTGTAAAAAATAGCGGCCTCAGTAATTTTTTATCTTGCTCAGTTGTTTTTCGTTTTCTTATCTTTTTCTTCGGTTCAATTGAGTTATGAATTAGAAAATAGTCACCTATTCTTCTAACTGTTTCATGACCATAACTAAGTTCTCTAACTATTGCACGCAAACTTTTCTTCTGTTCTAATCTCTATAAGATTCGAGCTCTTTGATTGAGTGTCAAAGATGTATTTACATTCATTAAAAACTCGTGTTTTGATACATACTTTCTGTTATTGTAAATGAAAGTTTATCATAAGTTCAAGGTTTGATATGAATTAGTCAGTAAAGTGCATATTATTTGATTAAGGATTTTATGAAAGGTAGAGTACGGTGTCTCAAAATTAAATCCTAAGATTACTGTTTATTCTTATTTTAATTTAGAAAACAATGAGAGTGTATATAAGATTTTACTCTTTATTTGCACGATTGCTTAAAACACAAAAGCAATTTTCACTATAAAATTCGGCCAATTTTTTCCATCCACAAAATCGAATGCATTTTCCTTCATATTTACAATTTGAAAATGCATTTTCGCATAATTCTGCTGTGTTGTTGTTTTACTTTTAGAAATATTATCTACTTTTGAATCGTTAAATTTTACATTTTCTGGTAAAATAACAAAATGCATGTCTTTTATATCATTAAATTTCAACCGTTTTACAGGGCGAAATTCTTGATATTAATTCTCTAAACTTTCGAAATTGAAATTTTCTACACATAAGTATGGTTTCAATAAATTAATAGCTAAATAAAAATTTCTGACAAGAGATCGCCAAACACCATTTTACCGAATTTGATTTTTCAATAATTTGTGAAAACAATACCTAACTTAAGATCAAGTTATAGCCTTAGCGGTAGAAATGAAATCACTTGACAATTACTCATGTTTCTGTTCTTATTATATGGAACTTGTGTTCATTTGGTGTTCAGGCAAATCTTCAATTCTTTCATTCATATTCTGTTAATAGATGCAGAAAACATGGATTAGACATTTGACACTGCTTCTTTTAAACTCTACTATATTTTATAACTATTATTATAATTAAAATTTATTATTACAATTTTATAATTTATGCATTTTTAGGCCCAAGACAAGGAGTTTTAAAGTTATTGCTATCGAAAGTGTTCAATTGGTATAGTATTGTTGTAGCGATAATAATAAAGTAAGATTTGACGACTTTACTGAGATCGCATCCTCTTCACCGACAGTCTATTCATCAACAGCTTATTCATTGACATTTTTCTATAGAATTCACAAATCTTCCAGATTCCGACAGATTTTTTACCTAGTTTATTTTTCAGATTTCAATAATTCTTTTAATAATTCAAAAGTTTAAGATATAACGAATTGATTGCAGTTTAATGCAGCTCGTTACAGTTAATTACAGCATGATTCATTCTGTAAATTTTTCGAATTAATTAAAACATCAATTAAATAGTGGAGTAATTGTTGATTTTGCAAACTTTGAAAATTTGAACAATTGTATGAATTTCAATATAAACGATAGTTTCTATATATGTATTGAAATGTCAACTAGAAATTGTTTGAATCATGGAACGTACTGTCTAGTGAATAAAGTTAATTTTCTATAACATTTATAAGAAAATTAACAATCTATAACAAATTATCAAAATGTATGCAACTATTGAATGTGTAATGATTGATGATAAATCTTGTCAAAAATTGTTGAAATCTTAAAATAATTGATGAATTTTCTGAAAAGTTTAAGTATCTGTATATAAGCTGTCGGTGAGCGGAGCCAGACCCACTTTACTACTATATTACTGCTTGTATTGTGAATCATGTTCAATATTTGTTCTGCGAGGATACTTTATTATTAAACTTATTAATATAGCAGCAGTTTGAATAACTAATTCTATGAGGCTTCAAAATGATCAAAATTTAATACAATTTAAGTTCAAATAAATTTAAATACAGAACGAGATCGCAACAGTACAAGCAGTGATACAACACTAAAGTCCATTTTTGTCATAATCTGTTAAAACTGAGTCTCATTTTATCTTCAAGTAAGTCATCAATTGATGTGATGAAAAGCCAACCTAATAAGCAAAGAACAAACCACAAAAGAGTATAGATTTTGGAACTCTGCTTTTGTTCTTGCTTTAGTTGTTGTCCATGTTTTAAACGAATATTAGCCAAACTCGCATTCGCATCGTCAGACGCCACATACAATCTGGTGTACGGCCTGAATAATAGCAGATTGATATTGATGTTAAAGAGCGAGTTCAAATGAAATAATTGTTGTGAAGATTTGCGATCCTTTCAAGTGTTTTATTCAGTAACAAACAGGAAGAATTTGATCGCTTGTGTGTACATTCGCTTTGTTGATAATCCAAGATTTACAATACTATTGAACTACGAAAATGCTGCAGATTTAGGAGGGATAAGTCACTTCTTCATAGACTTAGGTTCTCTGATGGATTGCAATGTATTTAGTCATGATAACCTGGTTATAATATGAGTGGTGGAAAGCCACCAGAAAAGAATCTCCACGCTGATATCGACTGTGCTTGGGATTCATTGCAATCTCGATACGGTGTCACTCTTGATTAGAGTTAGATTTTCATTTTTAGCGAAGACTTTGTCGATCGACCCATTCCTTAATATGAACAAGGTTTCTAAAATAAAGTCAACAGTACTTGTAAGTCATGACACTAATGATACAGTAATTGATTTTTCTCACGGCTAACAATTTTATAGACGCTGTCCAGAGACTGTTGATCCGCTATGGGTTGAGAGCACAGGTCGTAACAATATTTGCCACGTTCGAATCAATTGACGAGAGAAAAATTACTTAAACAGTTTAATTAAACATTGCTTAATTAAACAATATTCAAATATCAGATTTTGATTACGAAGATCTTCTGTTTTGAAAAAAAAAATTTATATAACTTTTTTATTTATCAAAGCTTAAGTTCAAATAATAAAAGGTTATGTTTTCGTAATAATCTTAAATAAAATGCACAAATAATTAAGACAAATTTCTTTTATTAACAGGCATGTTAAAAATCTGTATATATTTCAAACAATTTTTAAACATTAATAATACTGTAAAATGAGTATAAAAACTTTGATTATACAAATTTCAATTGGTTTGAAGAACAAATAGGGTAAAAAATCTAAAATTTAGATATTATTCTCGATCTATATGAAGATAAAAGTAGAAAAAACTGAATAATAGGTCATAAAAATAAATCGAAAAATTTGATTGAAGGAAAAGCATTTATACAAATAGAGCAAAAGACAAGCGTTTGTACAACAGGCAGAGCGAAAGCTTTAAAATAAATCATTTATAGGTTTTTAAAAAATAGGAACAACAAGAAGAAAGGCCTTTAAAATTGAAATAAAAAATGATTAAGTTATATGTTATGCTTTTTACCCTTTTAAGTAACACAAACAAGTTATTCTTCATAGTCTAGTATAAGAAGGCGTTTGTTAGTTAGTTAAATAGGTTTAAATCATGACATATTGCAAGTGGTTTATAAAGTTGAGCAAAATTAGATTGAAGAGCATTGCACTGAAGAGTAAAAATAGAAAAGCAAACATTGCGTAACAGGATAACAAAAACACATTAGACGTGATTCTCAGAAGAAAACTTTGACAACAAAAAAATTGGCACAAAGACTGTGAGATTGACATTAAGAGACTATAATGGAAGGCAACAAAGACTTTTCGGAGAAAGAGAATTGCAAATAATAACACAGTAAAGACATCACTTTCGACACAAATAAAAATAGCATAAAAACAGGTATTTAGTAAGAAAAAAGCTTTTCATCATTTTAGTAAGAGTTCATTTGTGTACTTATTTATATGAATGTGTGCGTAACTCAACCAAATTGTTACTAAAAGTCAATATGAACTAAAACTTTTGTTTCAAGAGGCGTAAGAAGAGTGTTGTGAGAGTATGAAAATAACAGATGAAGTCGATAACTGATGAATTGGTGGGAAATTCTGATGGCATTTCAAGTGTGCGCTTAATATCCTCCGCCACCTCCGCCTCCACCTGAACAAAATCATTTATTAGCCTTTATTAATTTTTCTAACGAATTCGCCAAAGTAGCCGCGAGTCAACAATGACAATAACTTATCTGTTTTTTTGACATGCATTAATCTCAAACAGGATCACAAATTCAGTTTATTTATCATTACCTGAATTATATGATCCATAATAATAACTACCCTCATCATCATCATTACCTCCGTAACCACCTTCGTCTCCACCACCGTATCCACCACCGCCGCCGCCACCGCCGCCGTATCCGCCACCCATTCCTCCGCCGTATCCGCCGCCACCTCCGCCGCCAAATCCGCCACCCATTCCGCCGCCATATCCGCCGCCACCGCCGCCGTATCCACCTCCGCCGTAACTCTGAAATACAATGAAAAGATTTTGCACCATTTCCAGAAACTGAAAATATTCTTTATATTTGTACATTATTTGAATATCTCATAGAATGAGAGCACAGAATTGTTTGGTAGAAAAATAAAGTGCAGTAAATATTAAGCTTTAGATTAGATAATAATTTTGTATGACATTCACTTTCTTCAAATAGACTAATAATAATTACGATCAATTAAAGTATTGAAGCTTATTATTTTCTTACCATTTCAGGTTCAGGACATGGAATGATCACTGGTTCCTCTTTTTTAACGATTGGCCTTTAATTATTGACAAATTGGAGAAATTAGTTCCATTTGAATGAGTAGTCTTGAAATAGAGAAACGGAGAAAAAGCCCTAATACTCACAGAGGCAGAGGCAAAGGTAGAGGTAAGGGAATAATTTTGGTTTTCTTTCCTTTAAGCAACGAAAGCAGAGAAAGTATTGGTCCCAACTTTTTCAATAACTTTTTTATCTTCTTCTTTTTGCCAGCATAGGTAGGCTTAATGTGATCACTAATCAATAGCATTTCGAGCACTACTATCGATAAGATGACTATAGCAGCAGAAGTCCGTCTATTGTAACTTAACACCATTTTTGCAGAGATGGAAAGTTTCTTATTCTACAGAATAGAGAATTAACATCCAAGTTAAACAGAAACACAATAAGCAACACAAAACAGAAAACACAGAGTTTGGACAAACTATAGAGTGAAGAAGTAGTTATACCACAACCACTTCTCAAACAATAATGGTCTGAAGAAGATTCAGACATGCATTTATATAAGAGATGCCACTTCAAACATTTGCATTATCTACTTTTTATTTCTATTTTTTAATCTTCACAGTTCCTTATTCTTAGAGTCGAAGCCCTCCTCTCAATTCATAGAGATAATCACCTATAGCTCATCCCCAGACACACAGATTTCATCCCACATTTTGCCCATAAAGTAACAAATAAATCGAAATGAAAATGCATTCATGAGGTCAAACAAAAGGCCGGCACAATACCTTTTTTTAGACATCGAATGCATCCCAATCTTTTTTCTTTTAAAGCGTGTGTTCTCTCTGTTTTACCCCCTTTAAGCCCTCCGGCATATATTATTGGATTTTGTTGTCTCTATGACCCACTCTCGCTCTTCACAATTTATCATCATATTGTAATCATTTTTATCTGAGGATCCCTTTTGGTCCACATTTTTAGGAGAAAAAAGTTATCGAAACAATTAGTAGACAATCAAATGTGTTTTAAAAGGTTGAAGCGCTTCTTTCTCTAAATCTCTAAAAGTGTAGCCCAACAAATTGCATGCAAACTAAGGATACGCCACATTTCTCATAATTTTCTTTTCTTTTTCTAATGGATCCATCAATATTTTAGCCAAAGCCGACGAACTAAATCATGAATAGCACACTAACACAAAAACATTAACATTGCAATCACTTTTTAACTGAAGAGTTCTTAAGTTAACTTCATTTTTGGAAGTGCATTAAAATTTTGAGTTATCTCAGTTGGAAACATTCCACGAATAAATCAGCCACTTTTTTTCTTTTGTTTTATTTCTAGAGTACTTCTCTTTCTTAATCATATTTTTTATGTTTGTGATTCTTAAATATAATACAATCCCAAAAGTGAGTGGCTATGTATTGAGAGAACTTATGCTCTAAAGTTATTATTGATAGACTCGCTTCAAAAAAAGGTTGCTATAAATGTTTGAGTTTTGCACTGTTTTAGTTTCAGTTAAGAAATAGAAGTCATGACGAAGAATGAGCTAAATATATAAACAATTAAATTAAGATTGACAGCAGAGCTAATGAAAGCTGATTAACTCCTCTTTTGGCACTACTTTTTTATTGTGAGAGCCGCTCATTCCTATTGTCTGCATATAATTATTAGTCAAAATTAACAATAAACAAAACCAATTTCTATCGACAATCATTTGTAAATCAGGACCGAAAAAATCTGGTTTATAGCAAATAGATATCATTTGTGTATAAAATGATTGCCAAACATTAAACAAGAAAAGGCATAAAAAGTCTATTGTATATATGATTATTTTAATTATAGGAAAAGGTAATAAGTGATCAAATTTATTATTCAAAATAAGTCCTCAATGAGTAAATAAACTCCTATTTTGAATAGTGTTTGGGTTTCTAAATTTGGAAAAAATAATGACCAATGTTCTCAACTACTCTCTGCCTTAGACACAATACAATTTAATTACCGATCGCTTGTTATTATTTGATATAGAAAAGTGTTCAAAAATAAAAACTTTCTGGTCAATAAAAAGCAAAAGAACTAACAATAAGCTGTTAATAACATATACTATTTTGTTCGTTTACTAAAATTTTTGTCAGTCATACAAAGAAAGAGAAAAGAAGATCACATTTTTTAAACATTTCATTGAGCGTTCATTGATCTCTAGGTAACAAAAGGCAATACTCATAAACTATTTAATATATATATATATTGAATGTATGTAAAGATGTTTAGGTTTTTTGTGCAATTTCTCATTAATATTTATGTAATGAAAATAAATGTTTTTCAAACCTAATAACTCTATACTGTTCACAACTAGCACTAAAAGATTTATCTGTTTGCAACTTTGACCCAATCTTTTCTTTTATGCTCCAATGCATGGAAGGAAAATAGTTTTTTCTATTAGTTTAAGGAATTATGTGACGCACTCCTAGAAGGTGTGTATTTACCAAAACAATAATAAAGTAATGTTTCAACTTTTTTATTCAAAAATCAGTAAGAAATTTGCGAAAAAATCAGTTTTTAAATTAAATGCCTTAAAAAGGTTTGTATTTTCTAACACTTGACTAAAAATAGAGAAGCCCTTTCTTCTATAGGAAAAAAATACAACTTTGAGTTTCTTTATGTGATGTTCAAAATTTTTATTTTTTTATTTTATTAATAAAACATCTATTATTATGTTTTATTCATAAAAATTATTTTCTCGAACCGAAGTCATTGCCATCATTGGTATTTAGTGACTTTGATAAATTGAAGCTGAAATTAGTAACACCTTCTCGTCTCTCACTTCACTCAAAAGAGATTCCTCTTCGCACATGTCTTTAATGTTTATTCCATATACACATTGATGTACATAAAAATAATGCCCTACTCTTCCAAATGGGCGATAATTACACGAGACGAATGATTTATATAAATACATATTTTGTATTGTACTGAATAGACGTGTATAGGAATTGGAATTTTTGTGTACCTGTAGGTAAATCTATTTAGATTCACAGAAGCATTATCTTTATCTATCATAAACTTCTCGTTATTATATACTTCAAGTTATAAACGCATTTCAAGTATGCTTATGTCCAATTCAATAATAGACCCACAAAGTTGTACGAATTTTTATTAATAACTTGCTATAAATATATTAAGTGCAATCGAATCAATTACAGAATATTGATTCTATTTTCTTAACTTATTAACACTTTTATGATTCGAATAAAAATTGCAAATTCAAAAGTAATTTGTTTTCAATTGCAAACAAAAATTTTATTTGTAAGCGAATGTGAAGCGAATGTATAAATATAAGGGTATTAAACATCACAACTAAACTTACAGAGCTATTCAAGACAATAACCACCATTATAATAGATGATAATTATTAAAATTAAGAATGATTTTACGACTTTTGATATTCTCAAAATAGGTTAGGATCATATTTCCGTTAGTTTTAAAACAAGTTTTGATTTTGCTAATAGCTTTATAGTTTATCAAAGTTAATGTTCTCAATGCTTAAATGAATTTTTGCAACTCAATTTACACAAAATTTGCACAATAACCAATTCTGAAAATCTGTAATTTATTTAAAATACCCTTTCGTCTGGGCTCAATTATAAAGCATTAGTGGAATTGAATTATACTAGAATTAATCAAATTATAAATTAAAATCGTTTCGCATTATTTTTCACGATAAATATTGACAAAGTTATAAAGTTACTAATTTTTATTCAATACAATGAATTAAAGTGTTTTTTGGGTATTTATCTATTCTCTAAACTGAATCAGTTTCCTCTTTGAATGGTTTGTAATGAAATCAAATTCAATTTATTTATATGAACACAGAATATTGAGCGTTTAAGTCGCTTTAAAATAACTTAAAAGCCATTTAAATTCATGTTTGGTCTTGTTTTATAAATAAAACAAATTACTTTTCCATTAATAACTTTCAGCTTAAATGTGTTTGACTTGGCGAACATTAAGTCTTTTCTGAATCGAATTTAATTTATTCTAAATGTTTTGTGAATGGATTGAAACCCACGCAAAAATTTGATTCAACTAAGCCCTTCTTCAAAAGTAAATAGTTTTCATTTTTCATTGAACAATTTACACTTACTATAGCGTACAAATGAATTTAGTTGTAACATATAATACAAGATACTTATCTATACATCAAATGTTTGCGTTCTTCACTCAAGTTTAATCATTAATATCTGTCATAGATTGACATTAAAGTATTATTCATTTATTTCAAATCTCACAAAAATATATTCGTTTTACAAATTAATCTTTCGAAATTATGGATAATTAAATAAAATATACTAAATTTGTCCGAATTCAAATATTAATTTAAACAGTTCATGTTTGACTTGACACTCATGCATTTAGAATGCAATTTTTTTAATGTTCACTAATTATGTTAGAATTTCGATCATAAATCTTAGTTAAGTCTTCAACTACTTTCAGCACTTAAAACAATTTCAATGAAGGTAATTTGTTTTGCTTGCTTGACAATAGAGAGCAAGCTTAATTTAATATGTTGGTCACATTTCCAATCGAATAAAATAATTCGAACAAATTCATTCGAGTAAAAGACAAAAGTCCAAATAAATGTTATCTAAACATCTGACAAAATACTAATAATTTTCGCAAGAGAGTTAGAAATATGAGCCAGTTTCTCAAATAGGATTCTACTAAATTATATTAGACAAATGATATGCCGTAGGGGCATAAAGTGAATCTGTTTTTGCAAATTTTTCAAGTTTTTGGGATTGGTCTAAAACAAAACATACAGCTCTCAACAGATCAGACAACAATCAGTATGTAATTCTAATTTGAGGATTCAAATTTGAAACGAAAAGTGCAATAAGCAAAAACAATGGCTTCTGAAAGTTTTATTTATTTGGTACTTTATTGAAAGAGTAAACAATTATTTCGAGAGATGCTATCAGTTATATTTTGAGTATTAACTAGCGAAGATTAAAGTCATCTTCATTTGTACATAGTGCTGAATTATTTCGGTTAGCTAAAATAATAAATTAGAGGGTTGTACTCGGTTTATTCGGTTTGACCGAAAAATGTTGTTGAAATTACACATTTTGGCGGTCAAATTCAGTTACAAAAAATCTTAATATAAAATGTATAGTTGTGTCCGAATATGTTCTTCCAGTGAAAAAAAGTTAAAATTTTAGGGATTAAATTTCAACTTTAAAAAGTGAATCAACTTAAGCCAAATAATACTCTCCCCTATCAATGATTAACTTCTATTTCATTTCAAGAGATGTTTACAGATAGCTGTTTATGAAATGGTTAAATGCTTTTTTATTAGTCATTGAGTACATATTAGTCATAATAGACTTATTTTCATTCAAAGTTGTAAAGTTTTGGCTTTGATTAAACTTTTAGAAAAACTTATATTTCTCTGATATGACGCACTCAGTGTTTTTAATGAAATAAGAATTTTGAACCGTCTGTCAGTAATTGACTGCAACAATTTATTCTGACACAACTGTACAATTAAGGTCTGAAATTTCCTAAGGGATAAGAAGCTAACTTTTTATGGCTAAATTTTTAGGTAAAACACTATCAGTTTCAAGCTTCATAAATGATAGATAAATCTAGTGGCGAAGGCAGAAACTTTTGAGTTGAGGGGCAACGAATTTAAAGCTTTATAAAAAGCATAAATTTGAATGCTTAATCAATACAATTCTGAAACAGTAATACTCTAACTCAGTAATTGAAACTTCAGTATGTTCAATTTTATTAAAATTAATTTTTTGTTTTTATTTAATAGCTAGTTTAAGATTTTTCAAATTTGAGTTGAGGGGGTCTAGGCTTCCTTGGCTCCTACTAGCTTCGTCATTGGATAAAACACACAAAGTTTGTAAAGAAGATTTATTTAAAAAATTTTAAATTCTCATCAGTTCAATACTAAGGAAGTTAACTCTTTATTGATACTAATGCGATTTTTGTTAATAATTATAGATTATGCCTAAAGTTTGCTTAGATTTTGATTTTCAAATATTAAGAGTCAGTTAACAACTTTTATTTCACTAAATTGAGGCTTAAAGTGATTTTTACTAATGAAGTAAAACCCTTAAGAAATTTGAGAGTCCTTAATTGTACAAAATAAGAGAATTTTATTGATAATTAAATTCGGTTTGTGACCGAAATAACTCAGCAGTATTTATGCGTTCTACTTAATAAATAATTTAGATTTAACATTGATCAAGACTTTGATATCTCAGATATCTATGAGTTATGTATTGAAGATGAACTATACAGTATAAGCATTGATGATTCCTAACTGTTCATATCTAGATGACTCCATTCAGATGTTTAGTGAATTAAGCAGTTGAAAGCAAATAGTTTTTTCTTAATCCCTGATACATACAGATCAAAAAGTAGGGACAACGTAGAAGATGAATGATTTTTCGGTCGATTTTTATATCAAAATATTAAATATTATGATACATGTTACGAATAGATCTTGGATTTTTCGGCAATTCCCGATTTAGACTCTTATTTAAAAGATTCGAGAGATTAGCAGTAAAACATGTTTCATAAACTAATATTGGAATTTCTAAACTATTCTTCCAAATCTTATTTTATTTGTATCGAAAGCCTTCTAATTCTTTCCGCACATTTCTAGAAAGCTTACGACCGCAGTCCACGAGAATATGTGACGAGTTATAATTACGAGTCTTATATTATGCGTGAGAGAGAGAGAGAGAGAGAGAGAGAGAGAGAGAGAGAGAGAGAGAGAGAGAGAGCGGCGAAAATGATTAAAGTATGAATTTTAAAAATTTATTGTGAGAAAACCGCTAGAGTTTCCAGATACCAATTATAAATTTTTTTATTTTCCATTTCACGGGTGCACTATTTAAAATAATTTTCTGGATTATATTTTTTCAATAATTTCTGTAATATTCGTTCTTAGTCTGAATTATATTTTCACATCGAAATATCAGTAGGTTGAAAATTTTATAAAAACCCTTCGATCATATCTCATTTATGGCTGCTGTCTCGAGGGATGTGAGGCTTAAAATAATTTTCGAAATATCAGTAAATTGGAAATCTTTAGAAAAATCTCTAATGGTTTTCTCATAATAGATTTTTTAAATATCACACTTTAATAATTTTTTTGCTTCCTTTAGGGATCAAAGTCGTGATGGGAACCAAGTATTATTTTTGGATTTTCTACCAGTAGAAAAAGCTTGAAAAATACACGTTTTTAGGCTGGGTCCTACGACAAACTGGAAATGTCATTTAATCGTAAACATGATTTTTATTGTATTTTTTATTTAAATTGTGTCAAAATTGTGGTGAAAAGTGATTTTCAGACTGAGTTCGCTCGTTGATTACAGTCGCAATTCTAATTTTAGATCCTATGTGCTTGTTCTCTAATACAGTATTTGCATACAATGTCTAAGGTTTAAAAATTTTTATCATGTTAGATTTTGATTGGATTTTATATTCGGGAGACCATGAGGAGAAAAAATGTTCACAAAAAAGTTGTTTTTGAAAAAAGATTTCCAATCGATTTTCAATTTCATGCCTCCAAAAAATTAGAGATCTGGTTACAAATCACTAAATGAATGAGTAAACGCTTGAAAATTTGCTGCATCAGTTTAGAATTGGTAGAGAAGAACTTTATTGCGGTCAAATTGTACATGAACTGTAAATGAGATTTTCCTTAATCAAAATTTGGGATGTATCTAATAATAAATTAAAATTTAGATATTAACGTTTTTCCTGAGCGTATTGATGCCAAGTAATGAATAAACCTTTTGTTACTAATAAATAGTTCACAAAATGTTTTCTATTAGTAATTCCGCTTTAGCTTAATTATAAAGCCTATGCAAATATGTTCAAATTTCTTAAAGAGCCTGAATATAAGTGTCTACAGACCAATCTTTGTGTCAATAATACAGCATGTCTCACAATTCTTCGTTTGTCCAAGTTTTGACCATTAAGGCCAGGCGGAAGGATTGATCGGTAACAATGTATTAGGTGTCCAGGTTTTGGGGTCTCACACAAAGAGATATTGCAGGAATAGCATTTCAAAACAAAATCAAGACCTGTAATCAAATCGAAAAACTTTTATAGTCTACAATAAGAAACATACTACGCACCTTGAAATATTCCTTTTTAACTTAGGTCTCAGCAATCATTCTATGATTTCATTTATATTTACTATGTTTAATTCAATTGAAGTTTTATTTTTTCTACACAGTGCTGCCGTAGCCAGCTGTATCGTTTTGGGAGGGGGGCTAGAAATCTAAAATTTTTCAGTCAAGGTCAGATTATATTGGATAAAAATTTTTAAAAATACAACTTTTGTATTACAATGATTTTTAGCAAATTCAATAAGAAAATTATCTATATTTAAAGATGCAATTTTTCTTTCGATTGAAATGAGTGATAAGCTGTTCAATCTGTCATTTGATATACAATTTCTTAAATAAGTTTGATTCTTATCAATTATAAACAACAGAAAAGAATCAAAATCATTTCTATAAACGATTATATGTCAGTACTTGAAATAGAAAAAAATGACAAATCAAATAATATATCAATAAATTTTTTCAAGGTAATGATAATTAGTTGTGATTAAAAATTAAAACGTCAAAATATTGTCTAAATCTATTGAAGCTTTTTTGTTATTAACTACTTCATATCAATAAGTATTAATAAATTTACAAGTTATTTATCGGTTAGCTCAAGAGAAAAAATTTATTAGAAATAAATTATTATTTAAGACGAACTTCGAAGCATTTAACGACTTTGATTGCAAGTGTTTTAATATTTAATTTGAAAGTTTATTTTATTGCATAAAATAATTTAATTGATCAGAGTATAAAAATTGAATAACTTGTATCATTCAAATGTACTATTACCTTCAAAAGTCTTTATAAAAATTCAAATTTCGCGAAAAATTATAGTCAAAATTTTGGGGGAATGTTATAAAACCATATTACTAAATACTATTTTATGAATACATACAACCATTACTATAAACTTTTTAAAGTTAAAAATTAAAATTTTATTTCAATGATACCTCTTTCCCTTAATTTTTGGCGTATAGTTTAACAAAGAATTTCAGAGGTGATAGTACAGTTCATCAAAACTAATACGAAGCAGTGTTTTACTTTTATATATTAAAAAATCGTATATTCATCAAAATCTCCGAGTAGTAAAATACTCGGGCAAAATATTGACAAAAGTGTTGATTTTTTAAACTTTACATAAAATGAAATATAAAATGACTAATGCAATAGCACTGACCAACTATAAGGCATGTCATCTTTCACATAAAAAATTACCTTAAATATATTAAAAGTATAATTCTAAATTGTAGAACTTTTTTCACTGCCGAGTTTTAGTTTTGATCAATTGTACAATCAAAGGAACAAAAACGAAGCAGTTTTTTACTTTTCTACAGTTAAAAGTCATGGACTGATTATAAAGTACTAAAATATCAATAACTAGGGGGAAAATTGACAAAATTTTCAATATTCAAAGTCTACGTATAATTGAAATAAATAATGACTAAAAATGTCATAGTATTGGCTGAGCATAAAGTATTAAATTACTTATCAGTATTTTTGACAGGAAAAAGTTGTGTGTGACTTTAGTATATCAACTTTTTTGCTATAAGATTTGAACCCTAAAAAGTAAACTTTATTTCACCACTTCGTTTTAGTTTCCCTTGATTGTACATAGTTTTGATATATGACTTTTGAAAAGCATCACAGTTAATTCTGAACATAAATGAACCTCAGAGGCTCTCGAGTCCGAGCCCAAACCTGAATCTCGGTTTTAGGTTCTAAATTTTGGAGAGGTTTAAGTTTGAGTTTTGAAACTTCAGAACCTGAGGTTCGAGGTTCTAATCTTGAGATTCAATTTACACTTATGCTGAGAATAAATACTTTTGAAAATTCAACTAACTATTACTACATTGATTTGAATCTTTTTAAATAAAAACCACAAAACTACTGATTAATGAAACCTACCTCTACTGAGCATAAATGAATCTCAGAGGCTCTCGAGCCCGAACCGAACCTCACGTTTAGACTATTAACTTATCGAAGTTCAATACAATTAGTGGAATATTGTCTTATGTAATAACTGAATGACTCTCTGTTAATGCATTGTAGATTACAGGAAAGGTCTACAAAAAGTGTGCAATACTGTGGTTTGAGGATAAGGTTTACAATGTTCGAAATATACAAAGTGGGCATATATTCAAAAGTATAGAGGTTCGGGTTCAGGTTTAAGGTTCGTGCATGAACCTCTGAAATCCGAAAATGCTCAGCATTAATCATAGTATTGCTCCTCTTGATTGTGACAGAAGCATTTTGGTTCTTAAATATTGTTTCCAAGTTTTTGAAACAACTCATATGAATTAAATGGGGTAATTGATTTCGTAATAAAGTTCAAAGTGTAAGTTGAAAAAGAATATGCAATCTTAAATGGTAAAATGCAAATCATGATAAAAGTTTGATCGAATCAAAGGTTCTCCTTTTTATACGAAAAGTCCAGGGAAGGTTCGATCAAAGGTGGTAACCAAATAACAATTTATATTCAATAAAATATAATTTAAATTATAATTGAAAATCAGTTTAAACCATCGAAGGCATTAATTATTGGATGTTCTCTCGTAGTACTTTCACTAAGTTATATGTCATTAAAAGAATTGAAGTTTGGTTGACTGACAAAGTTTCGAAAATCTAACGAGGGAAGTTCGGGACTATGTAATAACCGATTTCAAAAATATTTTTATGGCATAAATAACATGTATTATGATGTTCGAAAAGGCATATAAAAAAGGCTGACCGCTAAACACTTACGAGTTATGACCACCCAAAAAGTGGTTTTCTACGGCTTATTACTACTGATTCCTATGTATTTTGCCTATCAAAATGTACTCTAATTCAGTCAAATTACTCAACGGATGGCAATAATATTGTTAACAATGAAAAACTTCAAATCAAATTGAATAAAAAAAAGATAATCTGAAATTTCATATCTAAAAGTAAGTTTCTATATATCAGTATAACTAAATTTTCGTATTTATCTTATCTTTTATTTTTTTAGAAATCCATTGAGTTTAAAAGACATGATAGATACGAAAATTAGAGCTATCGATATATAGAAACTTACTTTTAGATATGAAATTTCAGATTATCGTTTTATTTGTTCAAAATGTATTGAAGTTTTTCATTGTTAACAATATTATTGCCATCCGTTGAGTAATTTGACTGAATTAGAGTACATTTTGATAGGCAAAATACATAGGAACCAATAGTAATAAGCCATAGGAAATCACTTTATGGGTGGTCATAAGGTGTCCTCCCGATTGACCAACAAATAAAAGACCAAAAACTAAAAGCCCAACAAAATAAGCCCAATAAATAAATGCCCAACAAATTTATGCTAAGGTTATTGTTGAATAGCAGTTCATTTAAGCAATGCTTAAGTAATGTTTTTTCTATAGTTAAAATTAGACAAAAAATTTGATTATTGGAAAATAAGAGTAAATATCAGTGCATTACTAATAAGAAGTTTTCAGAAAACTCAAAATTTGAAGGCTCTTTTTTGAAATCTATAAAACATCTTATAAATGTGACTCGTTCAATAATCTGAAAACAGATGTTTATTTAATTATTTGATAAATTAAGAGATTTGATTTGTTGGACATTTATTTGTTGGTCATTTAATTGTTGGGCTTTTCTTGTTGTGCCTTTGGTTTTTGGTCTTTCATTTGTTGGTCAATCGGAAGTAAACTGGTCATAACTCGTAAGTATCTAGCGGTGAGCCTTTTTTATATGCCTTTTCGAACATCATATGACATGTTATTTATGCCGTAAAAATATTTTTGAAATCGGTTATTACATAGTCCCGAACTTCCCTCGTAAGTTCTGAAGAAAGTGATAAAATATGGCTGAGAATACAGACAGTATTTGAGCTGAAATAGCAAATTAGCTGAACAGACCAGCAGTGGCAAAGCCAGAAACTTCGAGTGGAGTATACATACCATACGAGACTTGCAAGTCGAACAATACTTCTTTGCTTATCTAAAAAACAAATGGCTTATAATTACAGTTTTACTTAATTCAGCATTTAACTCAATAAAAGTCAACCGAGTTCTAATGACAATTCTTCAATCATTTTATAATATCAGAGTCGACAGTATTTATCAATATTAGTCTTGGGTTTTACCTAATTTTATTTTTATAATCTTTTTGTTCTCAAAACTCAAACAAGGAGTACGTCTTGACTTCTTATTCTGATATTGATTGAATATATACATTCTGATTGAAATTTATTGTGTAATTGTTTTAAACTTGAATTATGATCTGTTTTTACTTTACTCTGTAGCAGTTATTACAACCAATTAAGAAAATTTTCAATTCAAAAATATACAACATTTTCGTCAAATTAACTTCATATTCAAATTGAGGGTGCCTGTACACCCCCGGCTTCCTACTGACTTCGCCACAGCAGTCTAGATGCCTATTGTTGCCTATTGTTTATGTGAAGTCATTCATAAGTTATATTTATGATTTCTTTAAGCTTTTGTTAAACTTTTCATTTCTATTATAAGATTTAAAATAAGAGACTTTTGAACTCTTTATTTAGCATTTCATGAATAAGTTTAATGTGTATTTAAATGGCTTTCCATACAAATTATTCACTATACATTCACTGTTTTGGAAAATTGATTTGAATTAAAATATTTAATTTAGTAAAAGACCTCATTCAATGAATTTGTGAAAGTTATTCAAATAAAAAACGGAAAAGAAATTTAAGTAAAAAAATAACTTAGGATTAGTTGCGCTTAATTCACGCTCAATAGGAATAAATCTACGATTTGGGAGCACCAGAAAATTGTTGCTAATGTGGAACAAACAAATTCTATTATTAATACCAAAAGGGCTTCACTTTTATCGATGAATAATTCATAACTATATTTGGTACCAAAATAGAAATGAGAAAAAAGATTAATAAAATGAAAGCGTGAAACCTAGCCTTTGATTTGATAATTTTGATAGTGACCCATTCACGATTTCCTTATCTGACACCCAAATATAATCTGTTTTCAATATCTAAGGTTTGAGTTGAGCATTAATTAATTTCTTATAAAAAATTTACAGCTTTATAGTTTGCGAAAATCTAGTAAATTATTGCGTAACTAATACTCTGTAACATATCTGAGACTTATAATTAAGATCTTTGGGTGATTAGATAAAATTTTGGTTCAGATTTTTTTAAAACTTAACAAAAGTAACAAAAGTATTAATTTACAAAATCAAGTTCTAGATTAAACTCAATCTAATGTTAAGAATTTGCTAAAATTGTCATTAAAGTTCATTTAAGAGCTGTGGAACAAGTCAGTCAACTTCGAGCTCACTTTGACCACATTTGTTTTTAAAACATTAGATGGAATTTCATTCACTTCTACTTCAAATTCATTACTATTCAACTTAAATATAGAATAAAATTCCTGTTTGGAAGTAGACTATTGAGGAATAAATAAATATGTTTATCAAAAATACACTTTTAGTTAGGGTTTCAAAAATAGTTTTTCTTGTGTTTAAGGGCACAGATATGAAAATAGCGAATTAGTCTCGGTCTCAGTCTAATAGCAGCAAATTCATTAATCTGTCAGAACATAAATTAGGATAGATTAGAGACGTATCGAATGTTGGCAGACATTGATCCACAGGTTTGTTTTTATTATTGATCAAATTTGCAAAATGTGTTTAGCTTTCAAATATTTACTTACTTTTACTGAGCTTCTATCTCCGAATCACTTGCACTCTAATGTTGATCTGATGGTCTATTAAGTAGTCTATTAAGTCCTGTTTTATCCAAATTTGAAATTTATTCAAAAATCATTAATAACAAACTTAAACACTTAAAAACAAATTATTCAAAATAACAAACAAATTCTTAAATTGAACCTTAACAAAGTCTTATAATTTGTAAAGTATTACAATTTGTTATTTAAAAGATTTGATTAGTTAACAGTTCTAATAGAGGGTAAAAATATTTTCGGAAAGAATCCTATGTTATAGTGAAGACAATACTACCCCTTCTAACCCAAAGCTAAAGCTCCGCGACTGCCCTCAACATAAAGACAATATCATAGTTAAAGAGAGGAATCACTTGGACTACAAATGGTTTATTAGAAGCGAAAGAATGTGTAAGCGATTAATGACTTTTTAAATGGACATAAATTAAAAGCATGAAGTAATAAGGGTATTTTGTGAAACAATTTTTTAATAATTTCAAAACTGAAGCATTACAAAAAATTCAAATTATCGGTTCAAGATAATGACCTCTTTTGTAAAGACAGTTCTTTGGCTAAAACTTTGTCAACTATTTTAGCTTTAAGGACATCAGATTAGTGTTTGAAAAGATCTGATGAAATGAAAAATTGTTATTCTGCTAAGCATTCAAAGTGACAGAGGTGGCATTCCATAGGGACTTATTTTTAGTCTGGACATTTTCCAGAGCTAAGTCAAGTTGAATTCAATTAACACGAATTCTAACGACTAAGTATTAATGAATTCAACTTTTATGGAACATTGGGGTATTTAACTTGGATTTCGGTTTAAGTGAGGATTTTGGGTAACATGAAAATTAGGCAAATATTTGATTTTTGATTTGGAATATTCCTCTCTTTAGTCATAGTACAAACAAATTATTGCTAAATAGTTAAAGCATTGTTTAAGAGATAAACACTAGACAGACACACATATTGATTATAAATAATATTTACACAATTTGAGCAAACAGCAATGAAAAAAAGCCAAACCAACACATATCAGAAATACCTGTGCAGCAAAATTGGTTTGTTATGCAGAGAACGGTTTGAACACAAGTGTTATAAGAGTTAAGTGAGAAAATAAGTCATAGCGAACTGTACTGAGTATAATTATCAAATTCAAATTAAAACATCTCATGAAGTGGCAGACGAAGTCTTTTCACTTTGATTTATAACTGCAATAATGACTGATTAATAAACGCAGTGAAAGGAGAAGAACTAGTAATGAAAGGATTGCCGATTCTCTGGATAGCTGAGGAATTAGAACATATAAGAGGAGTAGCAGAATATATATGAGTAGTCGTACGAACAATTGATGAAATTAGGAAAATAAATGATATAAAGTCATTGTATATAAAACTTGTAATGTATGATACAGATAAAAGTTGTGATTGTTGTGCCGATCATTCTATTCGTTCAAATCGATTGCTGGACTTGAGGCACAAACGAAGAGACCCGCTCTTCAGTATCATTCTAATTGCATCTAAATATCTACCAATCTGCACCACCACCATATCCTCCACCACCGTATCCGCCACCGCCGTATCCTCCACCGTGATCACCATAGCCGCCATCAACGTATGAAGGGGGCTCTACCACCGGATAAGGCTCTGGATATGGTTCATGAACGGGCACGTTGTGTTGAATGGGGACCGGATGATGTTTCTTGTGCACAACTACTGGTGCTTCCGGCTTCTCGATTCTTAGTTAGAAATTGAATTTTATAAATTAACACTTTTTAAAGGAGAAGCTCAATTAAGTTTGCTATATTTTCCAAGTGCTTTTATTCTCAAATTTTAAGCTTAAATATTTTGATTTAAAAATTGTTTTTTTAACTAAAGCTTATATCCTTCTAAGTGTGCAAATATTCAATAAAACTTACTTCAGAGGTAGTGGAAGCGGTAGAGGAATTGGAAGAATACCAAATTTAGGCTCTAAGAGAAAAAAGTTATGGAAAAAAGTTTCAGAAAACATTCAACAGAAAAGAATTAGAGTGAGAAAAACATATTAAAAATTGAAACTTACTTTTAGTTTTGAGTAGGAATAGAAGAGCACCGATTTTCTTGAGCTTCATCAGTAATTTTTTATCAGCTTTAACTGGCTTTAAGTTATCACTAATAAGAACCAATTGTAAGGCAATTATTGCAATAATCAGTATCGTTGAGACGCGACGACTATATCCTAACGTCATTTTGAAGGAATATTCAAATATATTTGCACTTTAAAAACAGTATTAGAGTAAGATTGAAAAACTTATACAGTCAAAAGAAACTGTTATTATATAACAAACGCATATAACTGTTGGTGGTAGCAATGTCTGGTCAGCTCTGTTTGATCTACTTGTTCTAATTCACTTTTATCGAATTCAGTCGCTTATATACGACACTCTCACTCGTGAGTAATGATATCCATCAACTGTTGAGACGATGCAATTTCTGTATTTCTGTAACACTAACACTTCCTCGCCTTAAGCTAAAAGCCACAAAATTGGCAGTTTTGGTTGTGCATTGACCCACTCACCCGATTTGGTGGCGGATCAGTCACAGCGAATAATCGGCCATCAATTTTCGTCCATTGATCTACGATAACGTTTATTATGGTCGATTACAGTATTCAAGCATCAAACAACGCTTATCTATTATTTGAGACACAATTGTAACTGTTTTGTGAGATTTAAATATTTTCTTTCCTTCAATAAAGTCTTGGATGTCTGTCAACTTAGAGGTTCCGCCACTCGTTTACGAGCGGCAAAAGTCATCGCACTCATAGCATAATATTTTGTCCCAACATATCAAAAAATGGCAAACTTGTGTTACGACCTTTGGTCGCCTCGAGGAAATTCACTTAAGTTAGAAAAAAAACCTGCATCAATTCATCATATCATATTATATAATATAAAAGCTATACCGCTATATAAACCTGTATATATGTAATGTAACTGTATCTTTATATAGTTGACTAGAGTTTATTTAAATATGCAGCTATTTTTTACTCCGAATAATTTACTCGATATAGAAGTTTTCTCTGTGAAAATTCGAGAAGTAGCCCAATTTATTGTCACTTGCTTCATCTTTGTTTGCTTTTTGAAAACCTAATGGGTTGTTAAGCCTAAGATCATTCGCAAAGATGCACAAAATCTATTTAAGAAAAAACTGAAACAACAAAAAAGTTTTTAGAAAGTTAATGAACTTTTGCATTCCATCGGTTTTTTAGCTTTAAGCAAATTAATTTGTAACAGTTCCGGATTATTACTAGTTTTTATTATTATTCTTATGGCTAGTAGGGCTTTGGGTTTATTTTTGAACACACATTTTCTCTCTCTATCTTTCCTCTCGTTCTTCGCGAGGATTTCCTTTTGGAGTATTTTTTTTTGCATAAATAATAAACAAGAAAACGGGAGACTTTGATCCCAATTTTAACTTAAATAAATGCTTTTAGGTGTATTGTGAACATTTATGTCCTGCGGTTATGTTATCGTTAGATGAACGCAGGTGCACATGTATTAACTTATTGTAATAACTAATAATCAAATTATAGGTATTACTCAATCCTGGCATAATTTTGTACTTAAAAAACTCTAAATAAATAAATACATGAGTGTATTACTCTCTCTCGTTCTCTTTATCTCTCCTCTAAGTTCTCTCACTTTGCGTTGGCTTAAAATCAAACTAAAAAAATGTGTCTTAAAATCGAAATTTTGGTCGAACCTAAAAAAGCTGTAAAAAACTGTAACATTTTCTTGATATGAGAATCGCCTATTTTGCTGCTAACTGTTGTTTGTGTAACGCTTTTTTATTATAAAACGTATACTCAAACAATTATTGTACAAGAAATCTATTTTTGGTTTGTTCGCAAAGCTCTCTATAATTTGCATTTGAGATTTTCTTTTTACGATTCTATGTGTGTCTTACATACCAATTATCTGCTGCTTCATTACACTTGTTTTAATACATTTTGGATGTTAGCATTTTTCACATGAGTGTCGTATTAGTTCTGACAACTTTCTAACTCAATCATGACTCTCAGTTCAGTTATTCTCTGCATTTGAAAATTTGGAGCATTCAATTTATGTGCTAATTAGCCAAAAGTGGGTACAGGTATTAACTATTAATTTAGCCTTTTTGTATTTATAGTTAATATTAGTCAGAACTGTACCGCACACTTAGTTTTGGTTAACTTTTAGATGATAAAAGTTCACTGATATTTTTTTTATTTTTTATATTTTTTATTACTTATTAAAAGTTAAACGCTTTTTTATCAAATCAAATTTAATTACTTTAACTAAATATATCTGTTTTGTATGAGCTATAAGTGATCCTCGAGGGAAACTCTAAATTTGTTGAAAATCTTAGATTTTACTTAAAGTTATAATTAATAAGACAAGAAAAACTACTACTGAATTAGCATTCGCAATAGTTATTATTAGTTAATATTGCCTTAATCTTTGTTAACTCAATCATAATAAACAAATAAGTGAATGAATCAATAAATAAAAGATCAAAGTCTTTTAAAAGAAAGAGTTTCAGATATATCTTACATTTTTAGAAATCAGACTAAACCGGGAGAAACGAGTTTTTTATTATTATTTGATACTTGTTTTAAGAAAGTTTTAAATTTATTTTATCTGTTTAACTGAAGGGGAAATTCATTTAGAACTGTACTATTGTCTCAGGTTTGCAACATTTCAGTCAAAACCATTTTTAGAAACTTTGCTCAAACTGATGTCAGATTAACTTTAATTACTTAAAAAATAATTTTAATTAATTCTTCTTCAATATCTTGATTGCACTGTAAATATTAGTTCTTTTATAGTAAATTTTATAATCTTGATTGTAATATTTTTGTCTCAATTAACACATTTATTGGCGTTCTATATCTGGTACAGAAGTTTGTAATCGTCAAAAAGACCAAAACTGATCCAATTTTATTTTAGTTGCGAAGTCGTGATCGAGAGTTAATAGAAGTCAATCAATTTGAGACATATGTTTGATTAAACTTAAATTTGAAGCTATTGGCGTCAATCAAATATATTTCTAATCTGGACATGAAATTATGATAAATATTAATACATCGTCTAAATGAAGTAAAAACAAATCTCGTTTTAGCACAACTTTATATAAAACTAGAAATTAAAGTAGGTTTTAAAATAACTTTCTTCCACACTTTCGTGATTTGGTTTCCATTATTAATTTGTTTCTTTCAGATGAATAAATTTTGTGTTAAGTTAATTTTAAAATCAAATATTTTTATGGCTTAAGTTTTCATTAGCTCTAATTATGAATTAACGGCTGTTTTAAGACTTTAGAAAGTAAGATCAAAATCAGACTGAATTTGTTTTAGGAGTTATTAGACAAAATTTAATGAAATCGTTTAAGTAACATAATTATCACTTAAGTTAATTGAATTATAAACATATTTATAAATGATTTCTATAAGCTATAAATAGAAAGATAATAATTGTGAGCATTATTTTCCATTAACCCAGAGAAGTCTAGTTTAGCAAATATGAGCCCTTTATGTTTAGCTCTTGTGAAATAAATAAATAGATCTGGAATTGCTTTTAGCCATTAATTAGGATTCAAATATATTTTATATCCGTTTTTACCCTTTAATTATCGATATTTATATATGAAGAGAGAGAGAGAGAGAGAGAGAAATATATAAATAATTTCGAAAGTCTAAAAACTTCTTCATTATATATTTCACGAGCACTTATGAAAGTTTATGATAAATTACTTTGTACTCTAACATAAGTAGGTTATTAGTAGCCCCTAATTATAACTCTTTTGAACTATTATATCGATCAGAGACTACTTTTCTGAAAGCAAAATATTTCCAATGATAGGTTATGTATGTCTACTATAGATTGTAATTTTGAAATACATGAATGGAAATCAAATTTTCTCCGGAGATATCTTTACGTATTATGACTTATTTAGATCTAGAAATAGTAGCCACGAGTATGTGTTCAAATTATGTGTCGTTACAATAACTATGATTTGCCACATATTTTTTGTAACAATACTTCAAATCATTGAATTTCACACATTTTTCTGAACTGCTTTTTTTGTGCGGACAAATCAAATACGTGTATAAAACAATTATTTAAATTTGGTTTTCATCACATTTAACACCTTATAAACAGTAATCACAGACGAATTGATAAATAATTTGATTCAAATTTTTAGACTAGAAGTAAATTATACTCTTATAATAACGTTCTTATTCGCGAAATTAGTACTCAAATTATGGTATAATGTAATCACATTAAATTTGAGAACAATTTATTCACTTTAAAATCGATTGTCGATAAGTTTTTTTGGTTAAAAAGTTGGCATATAGAACTTGATAATGACTTGCAAACTTATATAAACTGATTGCGTGATAGGGTTCTAATGAGATATTGAGTCAAATAATTACTATTATTGTGAACATTTGCATAACAACAACAAAACAGTATTTTCATGTGTCGTGCCATTCATCCACTCACAAGTTAGTTATACTCATGTCGTTTATTCTAAAAATAGTTCGTTTGTTTGATTTACAATGAAAAAAAATATTAATAACTATTAATTTGATTTACATATGAATCTTATCTAAAACGCGAACTCTTTGCTCTAAATTATATTCATATTGAAATTTCATTTTTCTAATAATTATTAAGCAAACTCTGGGAATCAAAACTGATTTTTTCCTAAATTCGGTCATCAGAGAATTGCTTCTAATTTTGCAACTGTTAGTTTGACCACAACTGTAGTCATTCATAAGATATCAGTTTTCATGATTACTCACATACTGAAAATCTATTAAGAGTTGTTTGACTCGTTTTAATTATTATAATTTTATGGATGAATTTTGCTCTCATTTTATTTTGATAGGTATTCAAATAGAATTGAGACTAATTTGAATGGCACAATCTTTGTTGTTTCTGATTTGCTTCCATCATAATCTTGAGCTAAAGTTGTTTGAAAACTTTTCACTACAGCTTAACCGTTTTGAGTCAATAGAACTTCATTAAAGATTTATTCATTTATTCAAATAAAAACTGTTTCTCAATTGAATGTTGCTTCACGTATTAAGATATGAATAGAAATATGAAATGCTTGTGTGAGACAAATCAATTGATTGCTTATTGATGTACAAAAATATATATTAGTCCTGACATGCTATGATGTTTTACTTGTTTCCTATGCATTATATATTGAAAGATGCCTAACTGTAAATATTTAATCATTATCAGTTTATCACTTGGTTGGAAAGCTATAATATTTGTATTATATTTATTCAAAGGTATTTTCAATCAATACCAGAGATTTAGGCATAAATTTGAGTAAATTTCAATAGATTTTCATTCAATTAGCTTTGTATTAATCAAAATTGAGTAATAAATGTCTGAAATAATCAAACTTCAATCTACTCCAAAGTTTTGGACCATCAAGTGCTCAAGTTGCTGGTTACGGCACTGTTCAAATGCTTCATCGAAACTTTGAAAAATAAGTTCAAACTTTCAACAATTAGCAGCCGATAAATAATTTTTTCAATGATATTAAGCAAAATGTGTTACAAAACATTTTTTTATTTGAGCGACATCTATACAACGTCGGCGCAGTTTACAAATGATGTCAAGTTTTTAAGAACTTCGGTCAGATTTTAGTCTCAATCAAAGTCACAATAATCAAAAGGTTATGAAATTTCTAATTTCAGATGGCTCAACTGTTAAACACGAAAAAATTTAAACAGAAAGTTCAAGCTCAACACACTTTTCAATAGAAGTGAATGACTACTCAATCAAGTGATTGATTTTGTAGATTAAAAAACTTAAGTCCGGTCTTTAGGAGATATGTATTAGATTTCAATAGTTTCAACTTATCAAAGTTTAGACACCGTTTTTTATGGTTGAAAAATCGAACAATAGTTTAACTCAACTTTAAGACGGTTTAAGATTCAACTTGATTGTATATAAAATGAGTAGAGTCTCTGCAGTTCTCAAAGAGCTTTCTATTATTAAAAATCTAAACTTATTATTAACTATGCTCTATATTTTGTCCTTAATAC
The DNA here is from genome assembly GCA_018873245.2 of Archegozetes longisetosus. Taxonomy (NCBI): domain Eukaryota; kingdom Metazoa; phylum Arthropoda; class Arachnida; order Sarcoptiformes; family Trhypochthoniidae; genus Archegozetes; species Archegozetes longisetosus. The sequence continues at coordinate 11,355,102 of JAEMBT020000007.1, forward strand.
AATTTTGCAAGTCAAGATATGTTTTGTTGATTTGATGGAATTTGTAATTTTTGAAAATTTAATCATTCACTTGTAAAGTTTTAATTAAAACAAATGTTAGCCTGACATGAGCTCTTGTATGAGTTGTAGTGCAAGAATCGGCTGAACCAGTCATGGGCTTTGATTATTTTGTGTCCTTAATGTCAATCATAAAATTAATCCCATTTATATTCAAGTTTTTGAAATAAATACTTCAGCAAATACCTCAAATGAATAGAACTTGAAGAGTCTGTAAAACTAAGGCTTTGACAACCATAGAAATAATCTGCAAACTTTTCTAGCAATCCATCAAAATACTTTTGGATAGATGTCTTATTTTTCGTCTTAGGTATTCTTTATGTATTTACTATTTTGTGCCACCGAAGTGACCCGCAAACCAAGACTCAGGCAACTGAGTGATTCCAAGCATTAGTGTCAGCTTTGTTCAACATCTTTATGAGTGTTAATGGACGCAAAGTTAACGTAACCTTTCACTTGATTGTACTCTCTATGAGTGACATGCCATAAAGTCAATCTATTTCTACATTCTTTTTCTAAACAGAAATCCATTAAAAGTAATTGATTGCAATCTTTGTCCAAATTTGTTACAAAGTTGTTTGTACTAATACCTCTGTCAATCAAATATCTATAATGCAAGAAATTAATGCTAAAAATCATTTGTAGTTATGAGGACTATTTTTATTGTGAATCTACACAGCTTCTCATTTCAGACTCATCTCTACGATTTAACCTTGCCTGCACTGAACATTTGAACACCTAGATCGTCGTCTTTTCAATGCTATTCGATCCTAGTTATATTTATTTTTTCTTTTTACAAATTGAGCTGACCAGTTTGTTGCACTCTTTTTATGCCTAACTATGATCTGGAGTGCAAACTAGAGTGCTTTTCTAGATGGTTCAGAATTTAGAGTGCATTTTAGTTTTGTAATTTGTTGGTTCAAAATGTTGTTACTATAAAGTCGTAAATTAAAAAAAATGATGTATGTATTGATTTTACATACAATAAAATATGCTGTTCTCGAGTTACCCATCAAAAATCACGCAATAGCATCAATTTTGAGAAACACACATAATCGGTTCATCTTTGATTTTATCATCGTTATCTTTGCATAGATAATTTTTTTCTCATATAGAGCTTTATGGTAATGATTTCTTGTGGCTTCAGAACAAAAAGTTTCCATATTGAAAACCGTATCTTCAGATTTTTGTGTAAAAAATAGTTTAAAATTGATCTGAGATATTGAATGCCACAATAGTCATATGTAAATCACGCAACTTATTCATCATATCAAATCATATTAAGTTCAAGATTAAGATGTAATCAGTATTGAATGCATCCGTGGTTTTTCTTGAACTGAAATAGCATTAAATTTTAGATCATGTAATAGGTTTGATCGAAGCATCTGCCACCTACCTGGCGAACTAAAGGATACTTTGATCCAAATAACCCTTTAGTCTGAGCGAGTAGGACAGATCGAATTCATATCTGTCATAGCCATCACTAAAGTGAACAATGAATGCAATTGAGCCAATATTGTCAGTATATGATGTTTATGATTCAATAGATAGGAAATAATACTAACAAATGTTTTAATATTTGAATACATTTGCATCTTATGAAACAAAGCTTTTGGGACTAAAGTGGTTTATGTGTCAAATATAATAACTAAATTCTATTAAAATAAAGATTAACAGAAGTAATACAAACACTAAATGATATGAAAAGAGCAATAATGCAGACAATTAGTAATACGATAAACTTTTGAAACCACGTTAAAATAATGTTCATTCAATAGTTTGGCATCTGTTGGCTTTTGGTATTATATCTACAATTACTAAATATTCGGTAAATTATATAAACTATAAATGAAAACAAATTACTGAATCTATTTTATTTATGATTATTTACATGGTTCAAAATTGAACGTATAGTAACAAAATATATCAAATATAGTAGTTATTAACAAATTTGAATAACTATTCAATAGATTAAATCTAATTTCAGCCTTCTACTATTCCACAGCAAATTGGCAAAAATTCAACTTAAACTCTTATGAAATCATTCCAAACACTTTTGATAGATAGGGAATCAAATATTTTGGCATTCAACAAAATTGATTTATGCAACTTTACGAACTTCCAAACCATACTCCAGTTTTGTCTTATAAACACATACTTTTGTAGTATGAGTTCGAATTGAAAAATTAAGATCAAAAAATTAGAGTCTGAATATCTAATAGATTGATCTCGAATAAAAACTATTCGATGGCAGACATAACTGAATTACTTTCAATAATCATTTATTATCGGTTATATTCTTCCAAAGACTTAATCAAATAAATTAAGCCTCAAGTATTGGTCGCATAAATCAAAGTTCAACTGCGTTGCAATTATGGGAAATAAAATCTTTCCCTTCAGTACTAAGAATGCAATTTTATAGTTGCGGCTGAAAGTACTTATGACAAATCAACTAAATTTCATTTGCGAAAGGTTCTTAAGAGAGGAAAGAGTTGAAGAACTATAGATCTAAAGAGATTTCTGATTTGACGATGAATTGTGTTTTAGTTGATGTGAGCGTTCAAACTAATACAAATGCAATGATTATATTGAAAAATAATAATCTTAGTGGTTAAGTTATATAAGCTGGTCAGTATCGACCGTTGGCACGAATTTTTCTGCCCAAATCACCAAAATATCCCTTATCGAAGAGTGCAGTCAGTCCTCGATCCGTTTCATTATTATAATCATTGCCATAATCTTCGTTTTTGCCCTGTTGTCCGCCATAGGAATTTCCTGACTTTCCTCCTTGTGATTCAGGCTCTATTGTGATCGGAGTGGCTTTATTCAAAATATCTTTATTCTTAAGTACATCTAATACTACGTCAACGAGTTTTTCATCAATATAAGCTTGCGCTTTCTTTCCAACTTTATAACCTCCGCCACCGCCACCGCCACCGCCACCGCCGCCGCCATAACCATCCTTATCGTCATCCCATGTCACACTATTACTGCTGCCATAGCCGTCACCGCCACCGCCACTTTTGGCACTCTCTTTATGTTTTTGTGCAGCAATAAGAGCCTCTTGGACCAGTTCATGGATTTTGGATAATGAAATGCCACCAATACTTCCTCCATAAGAAAGTTTCTCTCCACCGCCTCCTGAGCCACCATCATCATAACCACCACTACCGCCTCCTCCCCCATAACCTCCTCCGCCATCTCCGCCTCCATAACCATCGCCTCCTCCTTCACCTCCTGCATAACTACCGCCACCATCAGCCCCGCCATAACCTATAGCACCTTCTCCGCCACTTCCATAACTATCTCCACCTCCGGAACCATAAGATCCACTTCCTCCACTACCTCCATAGCCACCATCACCTCCTCCGGATCCATAGCCTTCACCGCCTCCTCCTCCGGAGCCATAGCCACCGCCGCCACCTCCGGATCCGTAACCTTCACCGCCTCCTCCTCCGGAGCCATAGGCACTGCCGCCACCTCCGGATCCGTAACCTTCACCGCCTCCTCCTCCGGAGCCATAGGCACCGCCGCCACCTCCGGAGCCATAACCTTCACCGCCTCCTCCTCCGGAACCATGACCACCGCCGCCACCTCCGGAGCCATAACCTTCACCGCCTCCTCCTCCGGAACCATGACCACTGCCGCCACCTCCAGAGCCATAGCCTTCACCACCTCCTCCGGAGCCGTAGCCTCCACTGCCGCCGCCTCCGCCTCCGGAGCCGTAACCTCCACCGCCACCTCCAGAACCGTAGCCTCCACCGCCGCCACCTCCGGAACCATGGCCTCCACCGCCACCTCCGGAACCATAGCCTCCACCGCCACCTCCGGAGCCGTAGCCTCCGCCGCCACCTCCGGAGCCATAGCCTCCACCGCCTCCTCCTCCTCCGGAGCCATAACCACCTGAACCTCCGCCGCCACCATATCCTCCTTTTCCTTTACCACCTGCTGAGTAAACATCAAGATTGTCAATTAATTTAATCAAATTATTACTAAAGTTATTCATTTTTGCCTAATCTGTTGATTGAGTAAGATTTTAACATAGAGTTCATTTCATGTGAAAATTTCTACCAATAGTTCAAGTCATTCAAATTTTGACTTCAGCTATTAAGAGGTGGAAACGAACACAATTTGATTATTCAGATGGGGATGTTAAAAATCAAACAGTATTTTTCAGACCTTGAAGTTATTGGTTTAATTTTTTATAGCACATCCTGATATCAGAACTTAAATATAATTACGAAGAGCTTGTCAATAAGTGTATTGAAAACAAAATGTTGTCCAATTAGAATATACAGTAATGTGTGTCAATTTGTACTATGAGAAAACTAAAAACCAATTCAAAACTCTGAATACTAATAAAACAAATCATAAATTTGATATTCAAATAAGAGTTCGATAACTTTTAAATAATAAGCTATAACCGGAATCGACTGTAAGCACACTGATTCTCGTGGGATCAGAGCCAGAAAACATAATTTAATAAATAATAACTAAAAAGTATATTTTTGTGTCAAAAGCGAACAAAAAAATTCATACAAGATCTGCATTTAAAATCTCTGGGAATATGACTTTAATCCTAAATGAGATTTTTCTTATGAATTTAGCAAATTATAGTATTAAAAGGCTGAGAACATTAAAAACATTTATCATAAACTTGAATGAAAATATAAAATGAGAAGAATCTTTAAGATAAATATTATAATCCAAATGGTTTCGTGATTACAATTAAATGCAGTTATTATAGCGTGTTATGCGAGTTTAAATTACGGAAAGATATTTTTAGCTCTAGACTTAATATCACATTTATATTTAAATAATTATCATAATTTATAATAAGCTTATTAACAATAATTAAATACAGTTGTAATATCTAAAAATAAGTGCTAACCTTTCTTTCTGCGTCCTTTTCCTCGTCCTTTCTTTTTAGGTTTAGTGGTTGCAATTGCTTTATACAAAAGCATTGACAGCGTCTGGTCGTCAACGTATTTTCTGACTTCTCGTTCAACTGATTTGTCTCCGAGTCCTGGCATCACTGAACTGTAACCCATTCCTCCGCCGCCTCCTCTATATCCTCCTCTCATACGCACTTTACAACATGGTACTTTCATCCTTCCTCCAAATTTACTTCCGAGACCTAATGAGGATCCCATACTGAGCAGACCAGACGAAGAGGTCATCATTGTTGTTAAGGAATCTCCCGAAGACGTCCCCCCAAGAGACGACAATTTAGATTTAATACTATTCATCATTCCTGAGGATGATAAACTGATTGATGGCATTGAAACGCTTGAAGACATCTGAAGTGGTGGCTCCTTAGGTTTAACTGATTTGGCATTCCTTTTAATAGGCGAAGAACGCACTAACTCGCCCCTAATCGTTTGGATAAACACAATTAATTCGTACTTAATAAAGAAAACTGCTTTTTGAGACAAGCTCCTGTTCAAGTGATTAATTCTTACTTTTTACATTTTTCTATATCAGTTTATCTCTAATCTAAATAAAGTTATTAACCAATATTTCATTTGAAGCTACTTTTTTCTAACCTACAAACCATTTTTAATAGATTGAAAAAGCACGACTCGGTGTTTTGACTTTAGAAAAATATATCGATATAAATGATGTATTTACTGACATAGGGCGTTTCTTTGTTGTTACAACATATCTTTTTAGGACAACATTTTTCACTTTGAAGTTAGTTTTGTTCTGCTTCAACTAATAGAATTTGAAATACCTAAACATTTATCTCAAACAGAAACGTCTTTTCAGTCAATATTCCAAACCAAATGCTACCTAATCGTGAGAATCGATATGAATGAATGGAAAATTACTGAAATTAATTTTTTGTCCCTAATCAAACACTTACAAGTCTATGATTAAACCTATATATAATTGACAATAGAATTGAATGAAAATGTACACAAACTAGAAAAATACAAATACCTTAAAAAATGTTTGTGCACTATTTTAGTTACACTTTTCTCAAAGCCTATTCAAACACGAAACATTATCAAATCAGAATAAGAGAGGAGAATAAAATTAGAAAACAAACTTTCAGTGAGAAAGATCTAAAGTCATTTTGTCAATGCAAACAAGTTCTTCAGAAAACTGATTTTCTCGACACTTATCCACACTTAACATTTTTCCCATATAATTGAGATTAAGTTGAGAAGTAATTCTATACTAATTAAGATTAACTCAACACTATTTTTAGCCAGAATAACAATCACAAAGTTTAAGATAATGACAATCATGTTATTTATTTAATACTTTCGGCACTGCGTTAAACTTGTTAACAATTTAAAGAGGAAATGGAGATCAGGTTAGAAATCTTGACTTAATTTAATTAAACATAAGATTATCACTAAGAGTAATTATTCATTTAACAGACTGTTAATGGTAAGCTTGAAACTTAACGATTTTCAAAAGTTGAGGACTCTAACGCCTAATATGTCCTATAGATTCTTCTAAGACAAAAATCTAAGAACTTTCAGACGTAAAAAGTCGAGAACACAAAAAACTTACTTTGAATAAGTTGGTGATTGAGTAAATGGCATTTTTGCAGGCTTTTTGGACTTGATAACATACAGTAAATCACCAATTTTTTTAAGTTTGTTATTAATTCTTTTATCTCCATTGACTGACTTCGAACAATCACTAATTAAAACAAAATTGAGCAAAACAATGGCAACTATCACTATAGATGATAGATTTCTATAAAAGTTTTGTGCCATTTCTTCGGTAAGTTGTAAACAGTTTGTCGCAAAATGTTTTCCAACTGAAAAAAGTTCAAACAATTAAACAAAACAAACGAAAACACCAAAGGGTCCCAAAAGAAAGTAACAAAATTTGAATTCACACACTTATGAACAAATACATTGAAAAAGACGAGCAATAATTTGTGATAAATCGGTGAAAAAGTAATCGTTAAGTGATTGCTGGTTGCATTTTCTTATTCATATTTAATTACCATATTGACCAACTGACAGCTTTTATATGCCGGCTCTATTGCACTCACTCTCAACTATATGCCTCCTCTGCCGAGTTCTTCGGACCTCCTCCATAGAGCTCATCCCATTTTATTAAAGTAGTTAAAGGAAGACCTGATCCCTATTTTTTAAATACTCGGCGACTCACTTTTCAAACTTATAAATATATGTAAGCGTATTTAGTTCTGACCTAATATACAAGCTCAACAAAAAGTGGTGGCATTGTATACAACATTTTTATGAAACACTTTTTTATTGTCTAATACATCACTTTTTTTTATCCCATCCGTGAAAGGCGTAAATAAAGCCCAAGTGTATAATCTTTAGATTTTTCTCGTTATTCTTTATTTGCTCGAAACAAATAGTATCTGAAGCAGTAATCAAGTATTTGCATCATCTCCATCATTCTTATGTATCTTCAAATTACCCTAACGTGACTTAAGCTCATATGCGTGTTGAGAGTCATCGCACTTATAAAATTAACAACAATCATAACAATCCTTTTTTAGTGGGTTTTCTGTTCAGATTGGGAATAGAATATCGGATAAAGAGTCAAGTTTTAAGAGACATCAATCACCGGCACAGATATTCTATACTAATAAACACTTGACCGCCACTCGAATGCCTACTAACAATTTGAGAGTTGATGAACTCGTCTCACAATGGATAGGAGGATGGCTTTACTTTTTTTCTATGATTCCTCTTTCTATCAATTTGAAACTTAGGTGGCCTTCAATTAGGAATAATCAGACATTTATACGAGTGATTCAATGGTTAAAAAGGGATAATTGAGCGAGTGTCATACAAAGTTTTGTGGTGAATCCTATTTTTAAAATGACACATTCAAATGAAGCCTTTTCTTCAAATAATTATTAATTTGGAGTTTTTCCTTTACTGCTTTTCAATCATCGAAAACTTAATGATAAATCGGAATATTGAATAATGCTTTTGTGTCTCGTTTTTTCCATTAACAAAATTGAATCTTCAGAAAGGAAATGAAATTAGATTTGTTTTTAAAAATAGCCACAATAATTGGGATGTAGTTAACGGTTAAGATAATCTTTTCTCTTACATCGATAGAAAGCTTTAGGGCAGAGGCAGTTATGGTGCAAAAGTTGAAATGAGAGTCTGTACTGTGTCGACTCAAAAAGACAATTTACTCAACTGTTCCCATCGATTAAATACAAATATAAATAAATACATAATAATTTGTGAATAATTCATAATAAAGAATAAGTTTATTTTGGTCAAATAAATAAATAAGTGCTAACAATATTAATACTCTTCTCCTATTTGTAATCATTTCTGATTATTTTTTGTGCAAAAGATATTCTTTTTTAAAAATCAGTGAAGAGCATGGAATTCAATGATTATTGCTATTAAAAGAAAAAAGTTTGCAAAACTTGATTTGACGGCACTTTACAAAAGCAATTTTAGAAAAAGAAACGCTCGTTATAGTTATATTCTGTACTCCTTTCATTGTGATAGTATTGAAGTTCATCGTAACACAAAAAGAAGATGAGTCCAAATTTAGTCGTTGATTATATGCATAATTTATATAGACTTGTATATACTATATAATTGCTCATTTATGCCAAGTGTATGTACACTATAAGCACCTATTAAACTAGCATTGAATATTTTCAAAAGTTTTTCTAAATGTTTTTGACCTAATAAGAAAAGTGAGAACAGAGAGGAAAGGCTACATAATCAAATTTAATGAATTCATCTCTACCTATAAATTATAATTGTATTTGTTCATTCACAGTTTGTTCACCTGCAAAGCTAATATGCAGTCATAAGTTAATATATTTGTAAATTTTAGCTATGAGATGCTATTGTGGGCATACTTGTACTCACTCTTTATTTTATGTGTACTTATAATCCAATTAGTTATGTCACGTTTCTCCAGACAAAATCATAATCTTTCGCATCTCCTCTCATACTCTATGGAGATGAGACGGTATTGAAGCTTAAATTTCCAAAAATATGCCTTTAATTTAACCTCTAAATGCAAGCTTTTAGGTTTAACTTGTTTTTTCTCATTACAACCCAATTTTTCTTATCTGAGCGTATCGTGATATAAGAAACAAAAAATCTATTAATGACGTGATTTACTCATTATCTTTTTAACTGTTTTGTAACTGTTATTTTTGTTTCAATCTTGTTTCGATTCACGAATGCTGGCTTATCACGAGTTGAATAAATAATTGATCTTATTTCTAGAATTTTGTAATAACCTTTTAGCTATAAATACAATGGCGAGTTATTTAACATTCAATTTTCTTATTCCATGTCATTTGCCTTTTATTGATTATTGAAGCAAAATTTGCTCATATTTAAAAAAAACTCTACTCATTAATCAAATGATTAACCTCGTCGAATAATAGTTTACATAATTTTGTGCCAAAATACCACTCATTTGCATATGGGTTGAGTGGTTTTACCATTGAATAAAACAAATCGATTCATTCATCCAATCAGTTTAGTAAACTCACATTTTTTTATTCAAAGACATTAAGCATACAATGAATCCTATAAGAAAATATTTGGTGTAATCAAATGAGTCTATTGTACAGTTTGATTAAGAAGAATGGATAAGACCTTAATTATAAGATACAATGATCTCAACATAACATGTTAGGACCGGCCAATGAATCTTGAAATAGGCAGTAAACCTGTGATAATGACATTTTAACCAACATTAATTGGCTACAATGACTTCATTTTAAATGTTTTAGTTTCAGATTCTTTTAGTCATTAAACTGCAATTAAATGTATTTATTTTTAAACATATCTTCCACGTCAATACTATAATGAAATGATTGAAACACTTTGTAAGTCACTAAAAGTCTTATTTATTAGATCTAAACCCTTTTTTGTTATTTGAATGAAGTGTTTTAGAAATTATTTTGATTAAAAGGAAATCACAATCAATAGGGAAATGATTTTACTGAATCAAAATTATGAAAAGAGACGAGCATAACATTAATATTTACTAAGACTGAATAGAGTAGAAATAAGTTGATTCAAGCGATGATAATATATTGTGTGAGTTATGCGAATGATTTAGCATTATTGAAGATTGACGTTTAGCGCTGTATGCAACCAATAGAGCCATTCTAATTCAATAATACCACAGTAATTCAAACAAAAGTTTATTCTTTTCTTTCTTATGCATAAAACAAGAATGAAAAATAAGAATAAAACTAAGTTTATCGAACATGAGTATTTTCAAACATTGCTTTTGTAGTAATTGTTTCTTACTATTAATATCACTTAAGTATTTTATTAGAAAACTTTTACGTATCAAAACTAATTGAACATGTATTGGGATTTATTATTGTTATTTTGAACATTGAAATATGCTTCAAGCATGAAGATGTTCTCATCCTTAAGAAGCTTTGTGTAGCGATGCCAAAACTGGATTATAGATTTTAGTTGGATTGTAGTTCACAAGTGCGCTAACCTCTAACGGCTTCACGATTACTAGTAGTTAGCTAGCATTGTTAGCCAGCAATATGATCATGTTCTGACCCACTCTCACTTGTATGAAAAAACTAAATTTCCATACAAATCTATTCCGTCAAGTATTCAATAGAAAGTTTTTCCAGAAGTCCATTCAATTTCTAATTTTATTTTAGCAATATTTAAGACGCACAATGAAGCATCAAATTTTATTAGCATTTCACAGGCGATATGTCAAAATAAAACTGTATACATAAAAAATAATAGCCATTATTTAGGACTCGAAGATTATGTTACTTTAATTTATTGCATGACATGAAAAACTTGACTAAAACTTGACTCAAACTCATTTACTAACGTAGAAGTTGATCACTTATTTTCTTAACAGACGCTCTTAAGCGTCTTGTACTAAAGATTTTCTTTTTACAGTAGCAATAAATGCTTCGTATTGAAAGTTTCAATTCTAATTTCAAATATTTTAATATGAATTACTTTTTCATTATTATAGCACTGATTATATTAAACAATTGATACGACATACGAGACAAATATTTGTATTGTTTATTAGTCATTTACTATATTTTGAAGATCGTGAACCCAAATAAAACTATTAGCATCAATATTATTATCAAAGCATTTTACTTTATATTTATTTTTAACTTTGGCTTCTATTTGATTTCATGTATTTGGTTGTTATCAGAATAATAAAAAATAAATTATATGAAAATATGAAAATAGCTTTCATTTTTAAATATTTATATTAAATATTTCTAAGGCTTAATGAGGTTTTTACGATAAGTTGATGCACCCAATCTATGTTTGTTATAATCTAAGTTATTGGCATCAAATTTAATTTTGATTTTTAGGAATTCCATCAGAACCTTAAACTTAAACTTTGTAGCAGACCATTAAATTCAAGTTCTATTGAAGTGTTGCTTCAAGTCATCAAAGTAATCAAAAACTTATTCAATATTTACCTTCACCAGAGTCTATTAAATAAGTTATTTTTAAAATGTAGATAATTTTGGCTAAAATTACAAAACTAAATTCAAAAGTTGAAGAAATTTTCAGGAATTTTTGATTATTAGGTAAAAGGCTAAATAAATTTGCAGACTCATCAAATATGCGAATAGATTGTAGTTAACAGAAATAAGTCACACTTGTCAGATGTGACTTTTCAATCTGAACAAAATTTATACGAAAGATGAATCGATTTGGACTAAAAATCTAAAATCTTGACGAATCTGTGAAAGAAATATAGCTCATAGAAAACACTTCCTGTTTCTAATTACCTGTCGTCAGTTATTAGCAAACAATAATTTCGATATGCTTTCAATTGCTTCCGATTCTATATCGATAGTTGAATAGACAGAAAAAATACGTGTATTGTGTTGGATTGGCAAGTTTCAACATAAATCAATGACTGCGTTGAATAGCATAACGAAAGCTGTTACCCGTCCGCTTAACAAGTTTTCAAGTAATCAAAAAAGGGGATAATGAAAATACACTATAACTGTTATTATATGCTGATCTGCATTTCCTATTATGATTTATCATCGATTGTGAATGAATATAAAAAGAGTTACAAAGTAGTTAGAAAAATGCAAATCATATCAATTGTACAAATAGGTCACTGCCATATTTTCCATTCGTCTCTTCCTGTATAACCGAATTCAAAATTTTGCTAATAGACTCGTGAGTATACCTTTAGAGGTGCTCATACATTAATACAGAGATCCTTTACTACGAGTTCAAGCACCTGATAATCTTAAAGAAGTTAAGTTAATTGACAATACGTTTTGTAATTTTGCACTACGCTTATCGTCAGTATTATGACTTCGCTATAACAATATAAAGTAGATCGATGATTCAAATTTTTCTATTTATTCTTTAAACAACACAATAGATTTGAAAAATATAATCCTTATTATTTAAGATTTTTCATTTTCGGCAAGTTATTATTGGTGAAGAAATTATTTCTCTGGCCTTTTACAGTTTGGGATAAGAACCGATATACAATAAAGAATAGCTGTTACATTTTTGGTCATTTCAATCATACAAATACACCTAAATCTGTAATTTTATATTCTTTTTCAGGATAAATAACGTTTATTTCAAACAATGAGCTCTCAATATCCTTATTATACGTTTAGGTATTTGATTGTTTGTTTTTGTGATATATCTACGATTTCTAATACAAAAGTGAATCATAAAATAATTTGCCATAATTTTGCAAATCTGATTTTTGATTGTTTCCTATATTCCCTCTAAATAAATAAAAGCCATTGTTCATTTCACATCTATCAAGTCATTTTACTTAAAAAATAAGATGCTTTTTATTTTAGGTTCAGTATTGAAAGAAACCGATTTAACGGTATATGTTCTAAACTGATAACTAGATTTGACGTTATCTCCACAATCACTTTTAGATATGTTATATTAAAGATTCTCATCTAATGATTATCTTTGAAAAACTTTTCACTCTAGGAGTTAATGGCCTGGAAATCAAATTGTCTATTTTCTCACTCATTCAACTCAGACAGAAGCTAATGTACGAGTATTCAGTATAAGAAAAAAAGTAAAATCCGGAGGCTTTACAGCGAAAATTTATTTGCTACAAGAAAGTGAAACGAGATTTCTAGAAAGAGAGAACAACTTTTTTTTTTAAATAATACATGTTTCGTTAACTTATAAATTACTTTTGTATAGAATATCATTCCCTAAAATAGTTACTGACCACCAAATTTGGGTCAAATCAGGCATAGATTTTTGTGTCGACTGTCGAGAGGGAAACTTTTTGGGATACATTAAATGCTAAACTTAGCTCTAAAAAGTAAAAACGTCTCAAAGTATTACGACTCTTAAACTCCTATTCAAAGGTTATATACAGTAGAAGAAAGAGTCAATTTAATGCTGCGCTTCATTTAACAGTTGCTTTCGATTCAATCACTAGTTTATTAATTTTGAAATATGATATATTTTAAAAGCAGAAGTTTTATCTCATTATTTATTTTAATAATAATAGTGTCTGAAAGTGTTATTAATTTTCATTCAGTTAATGGCAAGAAAAAGAAGAAGGAAATCATTAAACTTTTAGCTGGTCTCGGAGTTGCAGCCATTTCTAAATTAAAGGATAAAAAGACATATGTTCCTGTGCCAATACCAGTGTCTAAATTACTTTATGTTGCTTTGGCTCTCAAAATGAAAAAGGAGGCAGAGAGTGAATATTATATAGTGGATGGAGTTCCAAAAACGCATCTGCATCTCGGTAAGAATTTTCATTGTTAACTTTGACCAACAATTTTGATTTTACTTACACTGATTTTCGATTTTTCTCAAGATAAAGTTCATGTCAAAGGAAAGAAAAAACTTAAAAAATTCAAAATTCATTGGTAATTATCGAGTCTTTAAGATTGATCTTCAGGTCATCGGAAAATCGTTGTATATATAATGATAGCGATAACTATAACTGATCGATATCAAGAAGTACAATAACTATTGCTTTATCTTATCTTCAATTTCCGGAAAGATGTAAAATTGTAAATAAAGTTTAATATTTCACTTTTAAAAACTGCTTTTTTCATTTCTAATGCTCTTTAATCTTCTACAAAATAAAGAACTTTTAACACAAAAGAATCGTAAAAAACTTTTTAGGCACACACTTTGATTTCTAAACTAAGAAAATAGGAATTGCATTGTCATGTCATTTAAGGGATGCGGTAATAGAGATGTTCTGAATTGCTAAATCATTTCGGTCATTATCAGATCACTCAAGAAAAAGAAGTAGAAGTAATGTTCAGTTTTGTTAAAAAGTTCGCTGACCTACTATTCTAAATCTTGACCCACACTTTTTTATATATTTATGCCTAGGGGTCAAAATACTGCAAGTAAGAGAAAAGGAAGAGACGAGACGAGGAGAGAGAGAGAGAGAGAGAGAGAGAGAGAGAGAGAGAGAGAGAGAGAGAGACTACTTTAGAATTAAATTTCCGTTTAGTTACATTAGATGGTGGGACGAAGGCATTCATTTATAGCATTATTGGAATATTAGTATATTTTAATGATTCCGCTTAAGAGTCTTCTGATCTGCAATAAAGATTAAGGTTATATCATCACAGATTGGTCTTTCTATTGAAACCTTAGATTTTGAATTGAACCTCAATTTTCATTTTCTCCAGCTGAGAAAGATCTCAGTCAACAAAAGATGATTAAAATTCTTTAAGCAAAAGTATTTTTAAAAACTATTGACGCGTAACAAAACATTTACAGCTGAAAAGAAATTGAATTTTCACGAAAAAGGATATAAAGATTGAAATTTTGAAGAGATAATTTGACGATTGAATTTTTGGCTACAGGACAGTTAAAAAAAGATTACATTTACCATAGTTTCAATCTCGAAGACTTGAAAGTAGCAATTATTTTGATGACATTTACTAGTTTTTAATTATGAACTAATGCTCAACAAAACAAGACTTAAAAATTACTTAGAAAATTAAGTTCGAGCCCCTCTCAACCGATTTATCACATATTTAGCTTATAAGAATTTGATTTATAGACTTCTGTTAAAATCGTCGATTTTATTTTTAGTCACATTCATTTAGTTTAACTATAAATTAGACAACTTGAGCGCATTTCCAGAAATGAAATTCAAACGATTTGCGAGTTGAAGCAGTTAATCCCATCAATCTTTTAATGCTTTAGATTAAAATTCTAATTTATTAAACTTTTTTTTGTTAGAAAACTTCAATTAATTCTGAAATGAAATATAAATTATACTGATTGTGTATGAGCTTACAAGATTCAAGTTGATACAGAATATAAACTCAATTTTTGTGTATTAGATGTTTAAGTCGTCCCAATTAGAAACAATGGAAGTTATAATCAATCTATAGAGAGATGTCATGAGTTATAAGCAATTTCAGTTCAACATCATTTTGAATGACAGCAACTCATAAGCTATAGAAATGATCCCGAAATACACGCATTAAAAGAGTAAAGGCTTACAGAAGTTCTCCTTTTCGTTAATAACTTGCTCCGAATCAGATTTAAATCAAAAAATTTTGAATCTGATGATAAGCGTAAACAAAACCAAATTTTCTTATCTATAAATATCTAAAGCAATTAACAAGATAATACTGATCAGATCAAATCAACACTAGTTTGATTGATTATAGGATGATTCAATTTTATTTTTCAAATCCTTTCTTATTCTATTGCAGTCATATAAAGATCATAACTGACTGAAGCATTCATTCATATTCATGTCCACAACTAAGTTAATCTATGTATTAAATAGTTAAAAACTCGTTTTATAGTCAAAATTACACTTAATTGGATATATTCATTTTTTGTTTCTCGCAATTAGTTAAATTTTCGCAACAATTTGAATGAGAAAGAGTTTGTGAAAAGATTTCTATTGTCTAATATTTGGCTAAAATTATTTGACTAAACTCCAATTATCTTGTTTTTTTTAACTATTCGGAGTTCGTCCGCAAATCTATCAAACTGTTAAATTGATGGCATCAACTAAAAAAATTGAAAACCTATTTATTTGCTTAAATTGCTAGAAAACTATAAAATAATCAAATAATAAAATTCAGTTTTGTGACTGACTTTTCTAGTTTTGAACTAAAAATTTGAATGCATTTTAGAAGAACATGAGCCCACTCAGAACAGATTTAAAATAGACTCGAAAACTTGATTATAGTTGAAATGATCGACTTAAAAGTTAGTTTTGTAACTTGTCTGCCAAACACTGACGCCATCATGTAGTTAAGATTATAATTATTGAACAACTTTTATAATTTTATGAAACTTTAATACAGGGTCTAACCGAACCTAATAGAACATCAAAACTTTTCTAACTCATACTTTTTTAGGAAAAGTTTTATTATAACAGTTCAATATTATAAAAGACCTAATTTAAACTTTTACTAAACATAAATCTAAGACTAAATAACAATAAAAATTGTGTTTACAACAGTCGAGGGCACTTTATTGTTAAAAAATTTTTGAGTTAGAATCTCATAAAAAGATTCGGACAGCTCGAAGAATTAAAAAATTTCAATTAAGAGCTCTATTTGGGTTATGAAAAAAGTCTATTAAATTTAGTAGTGTCCAGAACAGATGAACAAGTCGCAATTCTTCTGTTTTAGTTTCTCAAAAATTAGTTGAACTGACAGAAAGCATTTTGAGAAGTCCCGTAAAAGGACTTAAGAGTCCAAGATTTCAAGTTTCAGTATCTCTGTGTAGGAATGACACAAAGACTTAAATTTTAGTCTATATTGAGTGAGTATTGTTCAGGAGTTATTAGTCAGATTTTGGGGAAAGGGTTGAGTACTGTAAATGGTTTCAAGAGTTCACTAAAATTGGAGGAATTTTGGACACAACTTTTTTACGGACAAGGTCTGGTTTCATCTCTCAGGATGTTGACTCACAAAACTCCAGAATTTGGGCAACAGTAAACCTCCAGCAATACAACGAAATCATTATACTGTTTGAAGGTATAAACTATTTTTTATTTGTAGGCTAGGTTATATTGGGTTAGGTAAGACCAGATTGGGTTAAAATTTGAATATCATATTTCACTATTAACTTTTAAAGTGTTTATCATGTTGTCACTAAAATTGACTTTATGTTCAAGATTAGCGTTTAGTGTGTCATTTCTCGTATAAGAGTTACTGGACTGGTCCTTTCCGCCCAAACAATTAATTCCGAAAATTACCTCAAAATTTTGGAAGAATTCGTGTCCCAAATGAATGAGAATGAAGTGGAATCTGGTTATTTTGAACAGGACGACATACCCGCTAATGCCGCTCGTAATAAGGCTCTTTTTCTTAAAACCTATTTTGCTAATCGAATTATATCAAAACATGAATATCTCGAAACTATAATTGATTGGCCCCCGTTCTCCAGACCTAGTGCCCATCACTTCTATTTGTAGGGTCATTTCAAATATTCATATTAATAATAGTTACCCAAAACATTGGATGAGTTTAAAATGGATATCGAAAATGAGGTAAAAAATAAGAACTGAAAGTTTAATTAATACTTATGAATATATGACCAAAACAGTTAGGCTTCGTTTGCAGAATAACGGCGAATTTTTTAGCATTTATTATAAATTCAAATATTGTGTACTTTTTAAGCACTTCTGTGATATTCTTTGTGAGCTTAATGAGCGCTAAAAAGTACATGTTGAGTTTGTGCCTCTTTTGTTTAAGTATTCAAGTCGTTAATTTATTTTTAATAAGAATGATAGCCGAAGAGTTTTATCTCTAATGGCTAATTTCGATTATAGATTGTAGACCCTCTAGAGAAATAAAACTTGACAACCAAATAATTAATACCTAATTAGTTTGTTTACCAGAAGAGCTAAATTTAGGAAAACCGTTGGGTTTTCTTATTTTTCAATTCTTCAAAAGTCCTTCAAAGCTATTCACTTTTAGATAAAAACTCACAAAAAACGTTAAAAATATAAATAGCATAAATATACGATTAAGTGAACTAATAAAACTTGAAAATATGAAATACTGCCTAATTGTGCTATGTCTAAATCAATTCTAGATATAAATTGCAAAACATGATTTTTTAAAACTAATTTACTAAATTTTTGAATCATATCTTTCTACGAACTTTTGATTGAAATTCATGTTTCGACAACAAGTTTTGTCTCTATTACACTATTTTTTTTTATCAACGATTGAATGCATATGTTTTGCTTAATTACATAGATATTTTCTAAATAAATCATCAATTTGAATGGAAAATTTTTCGATAAAACAACGAGAGACATGATATAAGGCACGTATAAATGCAAGCAGTTCTCAGAAATAAAACAAATTTAAAACTGTAAAAATACAAAAAATATTCTTAAGATTTTGAATAAATTTATAAAAACTTCTTGAATGCATTCATTCAAAAGATTACTTCAAATTTTTGCCTTCACAATTGAAGAAGGAAAATTTTTCAGTACACGTCTATGCTCATCAAAAGCTTTGAAGAGTAGCTGTACTTTAAGTGGATGAATGATTAACTTCTAAAAGACCGATTGTGAAATTGCTATTTCTTGAGCAATATTTCTACTAAATAATCTTAATATATTTGCAACTATTGAAAATAAAATGTTTAATTAGTTTTGAATGACTTTTTAAGCACCGAAAGCTTTACATTTATGCAAAGCAATAAAGCATAACAATTAATTTTTGTATTCTCTGTATATTTGATAAATGCTTCCTCTAAATAGTCAATTAGAGATAAAAATGGTTTTTTCATAATAGTGTGAGCATTAAATATATTTTCAAAAAATACTTAATGAAAGTAATTAAGTTGAATATTGAATCTAAACAACTAGTCATTAAATTTTTTCTTCATATTTGATTTCTAGATTTGACTTATATTTAGATTAATCATGAGAGAAAATAAGAAAATGTTATCGTGTTTCAATCTAATCAAATTTTTTTCTTATAATTTATTCACAAATTGTATTTGACATCAAAAGATTAGCTTTTCATTTCATTTATGCCTACGGAGCAAAATATTTGACATTAATTTTGATCTTAAAACTGTTGGTGTAATTAAATGTTGAAAAGTTTCCAGCATTTTTTGAAAGTTTTCATAATTATGCGATATTTTCACAATCATATTAGGAGTAATAATGAAAACAAGCAATTCAATCGGTGTAAAAGTTCTACAAGATATCAATGTTAAAGTTTGGACTTATTATGCACTTGTAGGCTATAAATTGATTAGTTTCTCATAAATTCAAACATTTCTCATACTTTTCATCTGAACAATAATATGTTTTAAAAACAAATAATTTATCAGCTATTAAATTCTGAACATAACCTTCTGAATAGTTATAACAATTAATCAAAAATCTTGAGGATTAGTCAAGAAACATGTCACGAATTCAAATAATAAATAACTTATATAAGTTAGCCATTCCTTTAAAAATATCTTTTTTACATAAACACAAAAAGACTTATGAATAATTTATGTCTGATTACTGATTTGAAATTATAGTTTAAAGGTTATGAGATATCTTAAAGTATTATTCTATCATCTCCTATGTTATGTTCAGTTTAGTTGTGCGCCTGTTTGGTTTGCTAAATAACCACTCGGAACAGATTCCTTCCCTCCCGAAAGCGCTGAAGACCTTCGGGAACGTTCATCAATAGGCGAAAGATAACCAAAAACGTTTAATCTATAGCCTCGCATCGCGCTCAGAAGGGAACTCACTTACTCGTCATCGTAGTATTAGCTGACTTCACATTTAGATGTGGAGCTAACGAATCGTACTATAGAAATGATTCTTCAAAGTATAATCCCAATCAGGCTTAGGTGTCTCTATGACGCACTTCTCAATTCAACTTATTTCTTATTACAGTCATTAGGTCTATAATAACGATTACTTAATCTAAATTCAAAAGTTTATGCAAAATTTTTTATTTCTCATCATTTAAGCTAATTTATTGCCTAAACTTTCACATAATTAATTTTTATCGAAATTGTATGAATACATAGATCTAGAGCTTATTTTATTTTTCTTTCTATGAATTTAGCATTAAAAAGCAGTCAAAACAAGTTTTAAACCTAATCAATGCTGTTTTGATGACTTTACAGGTACTATCATTGAAGTTGACTTGCATTTGGAGTCAATCTCGTTATACTGAGAACTCAAAATTGGTTAAATTAAAGCTTGTATTCTTAGTATTAAATTAATTTTCTCTTCACAATAATTACAAAAAATGATAAAAGCAAATGCAATAGTTTAAAAGAGAAGCGATAAGTAGTCGTAAAACTTATTAATAAGTTTTTTCACGAAACTATAACTATAATTGTCAGTTAAATGCTATCTGTAATGTTTCAATTGAAGATGGCACTGACTATAAGCTAGGAGTAGATCATGGTAGTTGAGAGTGGAGCGAGAAATGAGCTTCTTCATTCTCCAAAAGATTTGGCCTCGAGACTCGACAATTCTCAAATTCCAAATAATATAAAGGAAAATATTTTGATATTCATTATTTTACGGATAAAACGTATTTTGCAGTTAAATTGAATAAAAAAAATTAAGCAGAGGAGTAAGCGCAAAATAATGATTTCTAAGTTGATCTCTAATTTATATAACGAATCGATTTTGAATAATAATTGACCATTTCATGAATCGATTTTTGATAAAATACGATCTTAAGCAATTTCAAACTTTTAAATCAATAGTCTATCAAATGATGTTTGCAGTCAAGTTACTCAGTCTCTTTCATCGATCAATATCAATCTCTTACATTGAAGGTTAATTACAAAAATTAATTTAATAAAAATATTTTTCGAAGCTCGAGACCCGGTACCATCCTTTAATCATGAGAGACAAATCAACAATTTAATTTTGCTGTAGGGAATAAAAAAGTATTATATTTACTCATTAATCAAAAATGAAATCTGTGCTAAAAATTATTTCAATTTTATGGAAAGTTTTCATCTCCAAGAATGTCAATAATATTAATGAAATATTAATTAATGCCAAAGAGTTAATATCAGATTCAAGGCTCAAATGTTTTTGGCCTAGACTTGAAAATTTTCATCTACTATACCTCACAGGCTCATCGCCTCACCTTCATTCATCACCTATACAGGCTTTTCGATCAATAGTTGGAATAGAACTATATTAAGGTAAGTAAACTCTAATAAGAATTGAAATTTAATGTTTGATCTCAAATATCATAAAGCGTTTATACAAACAAGCGCTGTTTAAATAGCTTTCCACAGGTCGTACAAAAACTATTACAATGCTATTTGCCATGAATTTGTTACAAGGATTACTTTTATTGCTTCAAAGTTTATTTCAAATCTGCTTTAATACAATCTTAAGTTTTTTCATGCAAAGCACAATAACTTTTCATAGAAATTTTCGTATAGTTCAAAATGAATGAATTAGTTTTAATTTTTTATTACTCTATTTATAGCCTAACCACCTTTTGAAGCTACCGAAGAGTAGAGAAAAATCGTGAAAGAGTTTACATTTTTTTAGAGGAAAGTCAATATTTGATGTGACAAATCAGTACATTTCAAACTTAAATTTTGGGGCGTCTTCTACCTATATTTATTTTTGAGTTCATCCAAATGTAAATACTTGACGATTGTCAAAAAATATTTAAATGGAAGTTTCATGAACTTGAAATTGAATAAAACATCAAATTGTAAAGTATTACAAGCTTTACAAAGTATTTAACTTTGATGTGTTGTCTTTTTATCATATTTTTTGCCATAAGCTTGACTTTCAAAATTGAAGATGATAAAATTTTATTGCTATATTAAAATAGATTGATTTAAATTCGGAAAACTATGAAGATCGCGCCCAGTTTTGTATCATTTCTTATATCATCAGACCTAAAGTTTAGCTTTCTGATAAGAGAATCAGAACTTTGCTGCCATCAATTTGACGTTTGGTTACCTCAGCCTTTTGACATTTAATGATTATTTAATTGTCTCTTAGAAAATGCCTATTTGTCACGTTTTTGAATACATTCTAGCGATCAAATCATTTTGATAACAAAAAGAACTTCTAAAGTATTATAATTTAATACTCATTTTATTCAAACTTCATTCATGATAATAGCCCTAAGTGCACAAATTTCGTACAAGGATTTCAAAACTGATGCAAACATTGTGAAAGTTATTAATGAAAGTTGATAGATGTCGATATAACTTATTAAATATAATTTTTTGAATTCTTGAGAAGAATAATTAATTAGTTTATTGATATTCTCCTTGAGTTTTATTGGATAAATAGAAGTGATGCGAAGTTCACTTCAAACTTTGAAGACTATTTAAATTTTAAATTTATTTTTTAGAAGTTTTCCATCACGTAAGCCTTTCCTTATTTTCGCATACTAAAATATATGACTCTAAACATGTTACAGTTAAGAATTTGCTTAGGGGTTGATTTAACCTTATATGTTATAAAACTTTTAATTAGTTTATAATATTTGGGAGCCATTAAAATGATAATTATTATAATTTCGGATGTCTAATAAAGTGATTAACTAATTAAAATTGTAAAGCGAGAATCATAATTCAATATCAATACACATGTAAGAGACAAATCAATCGTAACCCTCGCCAAATCCCTCCTATAAAAATGACAGCTAGATTTTTAAAATGTTTTTTCCTTATTTTTCTTCTTTTATACCGAAAAGATTTTTGCCGTAGAATATTTGATTAAAGAAGATAAATTAATATTGTCAACTATTTGAAAGAGTTGCAATGCAAAATCTCGACACTCTGATTTATCTCTCTCTCTCTCTCTCTCTCTCTCTCTCTCTCTCTCTCTCTCTCTCTCTCTCAATACACTGGTTGTTAAAATGGTTTTCCCTCACACTAATAAGATTCATTATTAAAATGTTCAATATAATAATTAACTTACAAGTATTCGTCTCAATAACAACTAACGTGATGTGAACCAGGATATAAATTCTTTTAGATATCGCCCTATCAAATAGAATTCGAATTTATGGGCATATACCGTTTTGTATATAGTCTATTAATATAAACTATTCTGATTTTCTTTGATACTGAGCTAAATTATCAAAAGTTGTGCCATTAAAGGATGACTCGAAATCGTCACACTCTATAACGATAATTCAGATAAATCGAAATCTTATACAGTAAACATTTGATGACTGAAGGTATGCCTCGCAGTTCCATATATAACGCAATTAAAACATGAGAAACGATTGATCACTAAAGAAAAAGTAGATAAGGGTCGTCATTTTCAAAAATGTTGACACAAAAGGTCCAAAAGCATTACCGAATCATGAATTTTAAGGAAAAGTTTATTCTCTCTGAAGCCATCCGTAACTTCTCTGTGAACAGAACTATCAAATATTGGTTTGACAAAAGATATATTTGCAGATACAAGAAGTCATCAAAATATACCAGAACTCAAGAGATAATGGTTAAGAGACAGTGTGCTTGGCTTACCGCTATTATAGAAAATTTGATTATGCACCCAAATACTGTAACCCAACAAGCCCTCCTCAGTGTCGTCTGATTGAACATTTTCTCGGTTATTTGTGTCGAATAATTTACAGAAATGGTCGGTGTGCAAAAGATACTGATCATTTCATAAGAACAAAATCTGCCTCAAAAAATTCACTTAAATGTTGTCAAAAGAAGTATTAGTCACTGAAAATATTTCTCAGATACTCTGAATTGAAGACACTAACAGTTGCTCATTAACTCATTCCTATTTCTTATAAAATGTAGCTTTTTTGTACAAAAAGTTTATGCTTTTCAAGAAATTGTATCATAACTAAAAATGAATTAAAACCTTATCTAAATTTTGGCTCACATAACGTCAAACATTTGGTTTCATTTATTTAATACCGGATCAATACTTAAAGACTGATCAAAGTAACTGAAGACTAAAATAAGTTACCAAACTCTTCATCAATAAATCATTTTACTATCTTTTATACAGTTAGTTATAGACTGTAAAAACTTAGCTTTGTTCATAGAAATCATTCGAAAACTGCAATAATTAAAGTTTATATTGAAAAATTACTTTGGTTTCCTACCATTTCCAAATAGAAGAAATTCATTTTGTCTATCAGGTTATTCAAAGTAAGTGAAAGAGGTTTCTGAATTTGTGAATTTCGAGATCATATTTTCAAGATTTTATTTTTCCGAACTTCGCAGTTTTCTCATTTGAAATTCAAAAAGTGTCTTTCGTTCATTACAACCTTAACTACTGATAACATTAATACTCAACCAAGGTCCAATGTTCGAAGTGTTATCATTTCTAGATTTTCTTTAATTTGGGGAGAGGGCTAAAACTCGTCATATTCGAACGACTTTTCTCCAAGTTCGAAATTTTCATTTAACTTTTTAGTTTCTGTCGTTTTCTTCTTGGAGAAGTTAATTAAATCCTAAAGCTGTTAACCAAAGACCTGATCGAACCGACTATCTAGGTACCATTTCTGCCATTCAGTAAAGAGCTGATATAACCCAGTTTAGAGGACTGAGTAATAACTTGTTTGTAACGAGACTGCTTATGTTGAGACTTATTGTTATATACAATTTCTCAAAAAGTATTGTACTGATGCATAATAAAGCACAAGATCTCATACTTTTCAATATCTGTCGATACATCAATTTATTATCTACACTTTAAAATTATGTCTTCAGTTTACATGAATGTGTTCAAAACTGAATAATAATTCGCTTAATATTTGTCCCCAGTTTTACTATTGTTAACGTTTAAGATTAACTTCGTCGTAGATAAGTGCATAAATGTATTATAGCAACCACTTTGTTCACTCAGTTTTATTGAGTACTTCTTATAACAAAGTTCGTTATACCGAGATATTATTGTATTTTAATTAATCTAATTAAAAGCACTAAAAGCAAAATCTGCTAGTCACTTATTTAGGCCAAAATCAGAGCGATGGGGTATTCTCTATCGAGATTTGTGGGAGCTAGCACCTACTAGAATACGCCAGCCAAGTGTCAAATTAAAAATCCTTTAAATACACAAATTCTTATCATTTCAATAGGATAACTGTTAATTTTTTGTAAATCACTTCAAATAGAATTGATTCCTGGAATCAATAATTTTACATGTTTCTGAGCGCCTTTACCAACATGTAAGATCAAAAGAAATAGTTTTGCATGAGCTTTTGCCGAAATTGAGTGAATTACAGGAATGTTATCCATTAATTTGAGTGAACAATACTGTAATTTAAAACACTATATAATCTAATGAATAAAATTAACGAAAACTTGAGATTTGCATGAAAATTAAGTTTTTTTTAGTTTGAATTAAATGCAAAGCAAATCAGAGAAAATAATGCGAATATCAGAAAAAGATTCAGCACTACTTCAGTTCAGTTTAGACCTAATCTATAGCTTAGTAAGTGATTTAAATTAAGAATGTTGTGCTTTTATTACTATTTTGAAGTCATAAAAGACATCTAACTGTAATAAAATCAGTAAAATCAATGCCAACGAATGAGTGTTCTGATTTCAAAACACCTCATCACAAACATATAAATAATTTAGAGTTAGTTTATTAGTATTCACTACTTTTGACTGATCTATATTCAATAATACAGTACTAAACACATACTTTCCAGTTATTCGATAATTAAGAAGTACATTAAGAGATTTTAGAACGAATCACACAAAAATGCATTAGAATTAATTGTAAATCAATTTTTAATAGTTATGAATTTTTTTTAATCAAAAATCTTGTCTTTTGAGGTGAAAGTTAGAATTTGTTTGAGATATTGCCTATTAGTGTAAACAAGAAAATTTCATAATGAACCTTGTCTTAATCAGTATAAAAAATCAAAAATTTGCTTAACTTTTCATAATGTTCAATTAAAAGATAATGTTTCAGTAACAGAGATCACATATTAAATAATCCAGTAATCTTACTACTAACCTTTCAAAAAATTTACGTATAAGTTTTGTGATAAATTTAATTCGACTTGCCTTCGCTTTAACTGCATTTTACTAGTTATTATTCACTTTTTGAAGGAAAAAAATGAACATCTCAAACATCTAGTAGTCATTAAATGACTTAAACGATCTTATAATAAAGTTAAAAATAAACTCGAAAGAAGACTCAACTTATTGAAGGTTACTGAAGTAGTCTATAATTTGATCAGGAAATTCCATAGAAATGTCTACAAACTTATTTAAGGTCCATCATAACTATCTATGAAAAGTAACTCACTATAATTAGTTAAGCATTAATTGTAAGAACAGTCTGTTTTTGATTTCGATCTCAAACGCAAATCATCGGTTAATGCTGTATTGGGAAACATTTTCGAGCGTATCATTTTACTGGTAGACTATAAGCTTAAAGAGAAAGTTATAGGCATGTCTATGTATTCCGATTCTTATCAGTCCGTGTATTTCCATCAAGATTTCCACTAGGTTTCAACGTAAATCAAGTATCTTTAGGTGAAAGATGAAGGACATAACTAGTGAACTAAATAATTCGTTAAGTAGTTTAAGTTTGAATTCTAGAGTCGACATCATTTATTAAATGAACTATTGACACATCTTTAGGTTAGTTAAGACAATTTTTTTAATTAAATTTATTGAGTTGCTTCCTATTAAACTTGAAATTTCTAAAGTTCATTTTTTCGACGTAAAACTAATTTAATTAGACTCTAAACTTCTGATTTAAGAGTTAAAAACAAATTGCTTCGTTGCTTTAAGACGAGTAATGATCGCATATTCAGTCGAACCATTGCGGAGGAGTTCACCTTTATAGTTGATTTTATTTTCCAAATTCTACTATTATATTGATTTATCTTCCAGAGAATTAAAAGTTATTTTAGAAATAATCAACTGATATGCAATACTAGTATAACCAACACGAATCTACGGTTTACTAATATTTAACCCTTTATAGTGACAAAATTTTCAAACTTTACAGTATTTTGCTCTCTTATTTCAGGTCTTAGCATTGCTTTTTCCCTCGATTAATGAGTGTTAATGTTTACTTGTCCGAAATTTTATCAAATTGTTCAAATTTCGATCAAATTACAATAGATTGAATTCGAAAAATTGATGAAATTAATTAAGTACTAGAAAATGTGCACATTAATATTCCTTGCAGAGAAAAGAAGAAAATATCAAATGAAATTGCAAGCTTCATAATAGAAAATATAACAAATTTTGAATTCAAAGTTTATACAGAAATAGTGATGCAAAGACGGGAAAAAGCAATGTTAAGACTCGAAATAGGAGAGCAAAATGCTGCAATGTCAAAACATCTCAAAATACGTCATTTAAGTAATTATAGTGACAGTCTTAATGTTGACAGTTTGAAGGTATCTTTGAAAATTCCCATTCTAGTGGCATTTAGACAGAAGGTTTAAATTTTGAAGACTTGAAGTTGACATCTGATACTAAACTTCAGATTTTTTTCCTTTGAATATCAAACATAATTTCGCAAATCTAGCCTCTCTCTCTCTCTCTCTCTCTCTCTCTCTCCCTCAGCCTGAAGCCTTAAAGATATTTTATTGTGTTCATTTAGAGGAGTGTCATTTTTATTAATCGCTACTAAATATTCTGTCAATCATTTCACTCTCTGTAATCTAACGTTTATATATATTGAATTAGAGAACAGCGTGCACAAAATGAGTTGTTCTGTTAAAATTCTATTTTTTCTGTTCATGTTTATGAAAATGTAGTCCAATTTATTCACGTTTGTTTGAAAGTTGAGTCCTGCTTTATAGTGAATTTTGCAATAGATTGAATGACTCAAATATTTGTGGATATATTCCAAAATTTACGGCACACGCATTCAAGGTTCAAGTGTTGAAAATTTATATTAGAGAGGCTACACGTACACCTGATTGCGTCAAAATTTTAGATTTATTAAGATATAATTTGGTTTTAGACGCATCGCATTCGAGATATCTGCACGAAATTGCGATTAAAAAACAGGATTTAAATTTTCAAATGATAGACACTACATTGAATAGCATTGATTTCAAAGAATAACCTTTAATTTAATTAAAGCACGCAAACACTTTCATCAAAACAATTGCAGTATCTCCTCGTAAATTTTATTGAACACTTTTCCAAAAGTTTGAAATTTAGACTTTTGAAAGAAAAGTTTTCAGAATTACAAAGTGGTTGTTTTAGGACTCATTTAATTGATTGACTCATCGCTACAAGGTGTTCCGAAATGCCTAAAACTTGATTTTTCTATCAAGTAAGGGATAAAAGCATCTGTCAAATGAAGATATCGGTCAAATTTATTCCTAAAATCCCAAATGACTGACAGACTAATTTAAAGGCCTGTAGGCTTGCATTCCTCATAATCCGAATATTATACTATTGGACGAACATTTGAGACGAGTTTAAACTTTTTTAAGTTCTGTTTATAGTAATTTTTGTCGTGTCCTTCAATTTTTATTTTTATTTCTCATGACATTAAAACTATCTTCAAGCTAAGTGACCAACATTTCAATTTTTTCTACAGTTAATCAATTAATGCAACGAATCATTAATAATATTAAAATCAAGGAATTCATTGGAATAATTTCGTTTGACGTCGTTCAGAGCCTTTTATTTATTTCAATGTTTTTAAGATGATATGTTAATTTCAAATTAAAGTATAACAATCATCAGCTGTAAAGCTTGAGATTTTTAATTTGTTCGTTATTTGTTAATTACATTATGCAATACAAAACTCATAATTAATTGAAGAACTATTTTGCATTACCTCACATGTGTTTTTTGCTTAAAGCTCTATGTATGAGTTTCGTCATTAATCACACTTCACATATTGAGAGAGCTGTTCATTTATTATATTGTGCGCTACAGGTATTCTCAAGTTTACTGATAATTGTTACCACAATGAACTTCATTCATAGACAGCAAGCTATTAATCAAGTCTTTTTTATTGAACACACTCGAAAGTAGTTTTAAAACTTGTATCACTTGACATGATATAACTGAAATTTTTCAAAACAAGTCAAATCCAACAAGTGAAGTATGATCTTCAAGATTTTCCACTGATTTTTATGACAAACAATAGTTGATTAGCATTAAAATTATTGAAGTCATAAATACAAAAACAAATATAATATCTCTTTGCTATTATAAAAGTGGATATCTTTACATTTATATCATTGAAAACATTGTTTATTGCAGAAGTCAGTTTGAAAATTGAAACAATACTCATACTTTCAAGTTTTATAAAGATCTTAATTACAACTTTTATACCTTAGTTTTCCAAACCATTAATGAAGACTAAATATTGGAATAGATGAACACAACATGAAATGTCGTTCAGAATGTACATTAATCTTTAAATTAAATACTATCTTAATTGGCTTTTCTCTATTATCTTTCATTCTGAAATTCAGTATACTTTCAACTTTCGTTATAATTAAGTTCAAGTCTAGGTTGAGCAAACACTGAGCGAAAAAAATTCTTTTATTACTTCCATATAAACTTAGTATTTGAAAAAATTCAGGAAATAACTTTTAAATTTTAATGAAGGATAACTTTATTCACCATTAAAGTACTCGAGTTATCGCCTCATCAGAATTCATCCAACGGTTTCAATTGAATCGAAATTTTAATTTTTCATGCAGTCTATCATAAGTGCCGATAATTGAACAAATAGAATGTTTTAAATATTGAGATTATTCCATACAACCCAATAGTTACAAGAACATCTCAAAACAAAGAAAATTAATTTGTTCAAAAAGAGCTTCAAACTTATTTCACTTTTTACCCTTTGAAGTATTAATATTAACCTTTAGATTATGTTAAAATTATTCCTATTGTCGATAAAAATTTATTCGACATGAATAATGCAAGACTTTAGAGTCAAATTTGATATGATTTCACTTTGTAAAAAAATTATAACGAACATTACTGAACAAATCACAATTGCATTTCAATTGATTCTAGAAACTGCCTTCAATTGTGCCGAACATTCCGGTTTAAATCTGACTTACGATTACTTCTGGGAATGAGAGTAAATTGTGGATAATTAGATAAATTGGTCACCTCTTTGCGGCCAGTCATTTCATTTGAAATATTACTTCATATTAACCCAGACTATGAATAAGATTCTAAGTTTTGAGATAAAAAATAACAGAGCAGGAGATGAAAATATTTGATAAACTTCTTGGTAAACTACTGATCTTTGAAGCTCCCAAATAGTTAAACCCCTTCGTAACGACCAAATGGTTTACATGTCATCAGACTACAACTGCAAAACCTAATAAAACTATTAAGCCATTAATTTGCTCAACTCTACAACTTTTGAAACAACTTCAGCAAAAATAATTCAAGAATCATATATTATAAATATTTAACTTTAAGCTTGCCAAATTGATTGAAAATAAGCTTGTAAAATATCTTGAATTTCGGAATATTAATTTGTTTTCAAAATACCTTTAAACATTTTAATATTAGACTTGATAAAAAATATTTATCATGAACGGTGATTCGCAAACACATGATCAGCAGCAGAAAAAGATTTTCAAAAGATAGCAGTTAATTTGTTTTAAGGAATGTGAAGAAAGTTTTTCAATAAATCAAAACACCATAGTTTAAATTGTGAAAGAAATACTTTTTAAAACTCTTTAATTAAAATCATATGTCATGCACAAACTTATAATTTTTGAAAGTTTTTCACTTTGTATTCATCCATCAAATAAAAGGAGGTGTCGTTTTAGCAATTTTGAAATTACGGAAAATCCTTTACTAAAGAGATGATGGCATCACTAAAATTCAATTCAATTGATCAAACACGAAATCAAAGCTCAAAAATTTTGTGAATTTCAAGTTTGAAAAAACCTTTTTCGGTAAAAGTTTGAAATCAAATTATCATTTTATTGATCTAATGATATAATCAAAAGTAAGGATAGTTAAAGAAGAACGCTTAAAATTGAGATAATATTTTTTAATATGGTTTGCAAAGACAGCCGAAATGATCAAATATCTCTTTAAATTTAATTATATGACAACCTTTACCTATTGTATGGCAAACATTGCTAAAAGGATTCCGAAATCAAGGCATTCAAAAATTTCAACCTTGATTGTAATGATTTTTGTCGAGTTTGAATTTGTAATAAAAAAAATAGTATCTTGTTTTCAATATGATTTTTTCTTATATCTTCTATGATTTCAAGGCTATAACTATTTTCATGCCAATTGTAGCCTCAAATTATAAAGCCTATAAATGTTCAATAATATAATCAGAGAGCGAGAAGCTTTTTTCAAAACAATCCATCACATTATGATTTTGCAATTAACAAAAGTTATTAAAATTATTGGAAATATTTGAGACATGTCTCGCTCATAGATCAGAGAGTAGTTTTCCATTTGATTACTTTTGAATTTAAATAAATTTGTTCGCAATAATAATTAGCTGAAGACCATTAGTGAATGCATGATTGTGTGAGATCACCAAAGCAAAAACCGTATTTCACCAAAGTTTAAAAACCACATTAATTATGTTTTGAATGTTTCTGTCATTAAAAAGGCCATAAAAACTGCGAAAACGAATTTTTCTATTCTTAGAAGAAAAAACGAACTACGATTAATCCCAATTACAACCAAATAACTCGTTACATAACAATTATGTTAAGGCATTTCATCCGAAAGAATAGAAAATTAGCTTCAATTTTAGCTTATTATCAAAAGACACGATAATTGAAATATAATTAATGAGTTGTTGCAATTTTTTTATGCAGAAAGTAATTGCTAATCAATTTAATAACTTATTGTTAAAATTGAAGTGAAAATTTAGATAATAATAGAAAAGATATTAAATGATAAATGAGAAAAAGTAATACTAAATAGACTCACACAGAAACTTACTTTTGCTTTGCAGCAATTTTGCTAACTGAATAATTATCAGCTGAAACGCTTCAGGCGGTTCTTCTCAAGACAAGGAAGTATGTATTTACAGGCGATTCTCTGCTAAACTTTGCAAAACTCAAAACTGAACCTAACTTTTCTCTCCAAGTCTTATTTTGACTGCAAGGCGAGTGGGCAGGTATCAGCTTATGGTAGACAACTTTTCACTTTTCAACCAAAACCACTTTTCAGTATTAGTTGAGACTGACTGTGTTCAGGATCACTATATAATATCAATTAATAGTGAAAGTTGTCTCTCTATCTTCGAGTCAATTCTCCTAATTTAAAAAGTAGTGGTTTTTTGGTTAAACGTGTCTTTTTGGTTTGCGTTCAACTTAAGTTTTTTGTGTTATATTTTGTCTTGTCTTAAGTGTTGCCACACTTTCTCGGTGTTCATTGTAAGAAAAGTACACAACGAGTTATAATATTTTAAACAACTAGCATTTTTGTGTCAACCATGTGCTCTTTAAGCATATCAAACTATAAATAATGTTTAGTTCACTCTTATTTTTGTCACTAAAATCACTGGTGAGTTGGTTTTGCTTTTGCTTAAATAGTTTATATTTTTATTGTTAGAAATCATATCTATTATGCTCTTATTGCTCACTAAGCATTTTGTGTGTCAGTAAAGATTTCTATCTCTCACCAATAACTTTGATATATTAGGAAAAGATTGAGTTACAGTTAAATCAACTTTTCATTTCGAAAGTTTGTTACTCTAATTAATCAAATATATTCGATAGCGAGAAATACAATAATAAGTGAAAGTTTTGTCAAACAAATAATTCAATCGTTTCTTTTTTATTACGGGAACTTAAGATTGAGCGAAGATAATCAGTATATTTTAATGCCTTTTCAAAAACCGGACTTAAAGTGGGTTACGCTAAGAAATTTTTGATTTCAAATGAGAGTTTGAAACCATTAACTAGTGTTGCATTTACTCATTTGAGTCAAAATTTGAGAAAACATTTTGTCAAGTCCTTTAGCTTGAGTGGAAAATTCCAAACAAATAAGTGGTCATTCTTTTACAAATTTAAGCAAATCTATGCAAATATAGACCCAACCATTAAGTTTCAACATTAATAACTTGAGGGCTTTATTCTCATCGAGTCAATATTGTCGTTAATCATGTTCTTGAACGAGCATTAAAATAGCATTAACTCTTTAATGTTGGGTGCAGTTCCAGGTATTACTACTTCTTAACCGAGTTCAAACAATAGTCATGCTCTTAACAGTATAGGCTGACAAGTGAGCAAAGGCTGATAGATAGGCAATAAGTGAAGCCTAGCCAGTAGGAAGAGTAAAGCCATAAGATAAGGAGC
The DNA here is from genome assembly GCA_018873245.2 of Archegozetes longisetosus. Taxonomy (NCBI): domain Eukaryota; kingdom Metazoa; phylum Arthropoda; class Arachnida; order Sarcoptiformes; family Trhypochthoniidae; genus Archegozetes; species Archegozetes longisetosus. The sequence continues at coordinate 11,388,340 of JAEMBT020000007.1, forward strand.
TTTACAACACTAATAGCATTAACAAAATTTTTATACTTCAGTTTAATAGTTCCTCTCAAGTATTGTTATTCTTTTATTTATTGTTCAGAACAATGTTGTGTTTCACCGAATTTCTCAGTTTACACGTGACGCAAAAGTTTTTCAGATGAACAAATGTATAGATTCTATTGAGTAAAAATTGATTCAATAAGCTTGATACTAATTAGTTGAGAAACATATACATTATAGTGAAAGTGGCACACATTGAGTGCCCTAAAACTAGTAAAATAAATGTGCCTCATCTGGAGTATAAGTCAAAATGATTGCTTCGGCTATAAGTCTAGTTATTATAATTATGACTAAAATAAAATATTTATAAAACATTTGAATTTTTCATACACGCGTTGTAATACGGTTAAAATATTCACTGCATAAATATGTAATGTGATCAACTAGTAGAAAGTGAAGGCATCATATCGTTAGTCAGACTAATCAATTGAGTCAATGTGCAATTCACTTTCCCTTCATTAGTGATACAAACGTCTTATTTCTGACTAAATTCAGCGATCATTTTGTCAATTTTTTCCTACACCAAAATGATTGAACTAATACTTGAATTCTATGTTAGTGAAAAAAATTTCAAGACTCTGACTAACAATTTGCTGAAAAATATTATTCGCAGTTTTTTAAATGTTTGCATTGCGTAACATTAAAGTAGTTCAATATAAAAAAAATAAATTTCACATCACTCTCGAACTAGTGAGAGTCAATTGAATGCGTTGAGCAGTATATTTGACTCGTAACAAATTTTTCGTAAGCATCCGTTATGTTTCCTAGATTCCTATATTTTACAATTGTTTTATGTTGATTGCCACAGTTCGTCAAATGTTCGCTTCAATAGTGCTCAAAGAAAATGTCATTAAAGGTATTTTATTCAATTTTTATGTAATCATTTATGCCAATCATTTACTATATGAATTAAACTTGAAATAATAGCTGAACAAATATTGAGAATTTATTTGACAATTCTCTAAAAAACTAAAAACTTGTTTCAAAATTATCCATTAAGCTACTCATTCCTATTACATCTATCGGAAAGTTTTCACATAAGTAATTATTTGTGTTTAAAGAAGAAAATACTAGTATTTTTTCGCAAATATTTCCATTCGATAATTTTGAAGCCTATTGGACAAAATATATAAAACTTGATTGAAAGTCAAAGTTAAGTTTTATAAAATGATTAACAATGCTTAATTTTGAAAATGAAGTTTTGAATATCTTTACGATAATTAATTCTTTTTTATGTGTTTATAACGAATTATAAATATGAAGCTTTTCAGACTTAATTTCAAGGTATCGAATTTTTAAATGCCTTTCATTTGAATGACTTCTTAAAAAATAAATTAAAAAACCGTTAGCGTAAACACTAGTATAATCTTGAACTGGTGTTGACTAGATCTAATGTGAAACCTTTCAATTCACTAATTAATGATATTTGCGTAGTCTGCGTATTAATGTATTTGAAGGTACAGTTCAATCTTAAACTTAAGTTTATTTCATGCGATATTTTATTGCTTATCCGGGATACTAAGAAATAGTTTATTATTTTACTGCTTCTCTACAATTGCCTTCAGTTTGATTTCATTTAAATGCTTGAATTGCATAATAAACTCTCAAAAATATTTTCCATTTCGATAACTACAAGATGACTTATAGTCTACTCAGCTTCTATGCAGTGGCTGCATAAACCCATATCTAAGTCAATGTTCAATTTTATTTATTCTGAAACAAAAGCTATAAATTACATATTATGCTATGAGTTACTATAATTGACATTGGAGTGGAAAATCCAAATTATTTATTTGAAACTTTCTAAATACTGACTAAACATACCGATGACTACCTTGATCTTTAACACTGAGCGCACTATAATCTTCAACGCTATTGTGCTAAGAATCAGCAATTTGTAAGCTATCTTTAAAAACGTCAATCAATAGAGGAATTAAAATATGATTTTGTTTTGCACTCAAAAGCTATTCATTATTGTATAATTGACATTGTTATAAGTCATTTTTAGTGATCATTTTATTGAGTTATTAGTAGCCATCAATTTTTATTAGCCTTTTCTCCAGAATCTTATTATGTTTTCATTGAAAACGGTTTTATTTATACATTTGATTGGACAGTGTTTTCATAACTGAAAGCAATTTCGACACTAAATAAAATGATTTCGCTAATAACTATTTTATTCAAGTTTAAGTTAGAAATGATCACAAGGTCTGCAATGTATTTAAAACTAGAAATGCACTGCTTTGAATTTTAATTACGAAACTATGTTCATTAAAAGCAGAGACACATTTATGGTCGCGTCTGGTAAGATCAATATTAGTCTTTAGGTAACAGATTAATAGATTTTGAATCTCTTCATTTATTTGAATTAAACGTTTTCAGCTCATAAACATTCGTTTTGTTGATTTTAATGGATGAACTCCTTAGGAGTTGCTTAATATTCAACCTTAAAATATTTCAAAATCAATCTAAATCATTTTTACCACTTTCCCTATTCATTAAAATAAGCTTAATCTTAAGTCTTTTCTGGTTCATGATCTTAAGTAATTTTCTCAGAGATACATTTTATAATGTGCTGCTCAAATTGGATTGCCTTTCAATATTGTTTATTATTAAATAATTGTCTTTTCAATCTGAAGGTTAGATAAGGAATCAATAGATAACCTACAGATAATTACTATCTTATAAAAAGTTTTTCGTATTTCTTTCCTCGTGGCACTTACTTATATCTTATGTAAAAAGATTGAGTAATTATAGATATATTATATAAGATTTTCAATTCTTCGGGTCTATTTACTTGAGCTCATTTATGGTTGTGAACGTCAATTAAAATTGATTGCAGACCATCTGGTTGATTGGCTCGACTCAATTCTCTGCATATATTTTCTGTACAGATTTTCACGTGAAATGAGATGAAGTTCAAAATTATTTGAATAACTATTTGCGATTTCCTTTTTGTATTTCAACTGAAAAATTTGATGTTATGTATGTCAAAAAAATCGATTTCATGTCTATATTTGTTATTAGTTTCTGATTGAAACCAATAAGGAATTCCTGCAAGCTAAATATTTGTTGAACGAAGTGACATCCGATTGTCAATTGAAAATGGAGTGAAGGTATTGAATCTTGGGGTATCTGCCTCATTCTGGTTTTTAGTTTGAAAATTCAACGTAATTCTCGCATATCTGTAATGAAAGATTCGTTAATTTACTCAACTGGTTAATAAAACGTTTACATAAAAGTTAACTTGAATTCAAGTTTCAGATACAAGCTTTAAATTAGTTATTATAACAGTATTAAAATTAAACTTGACTTCCAGTTTAATTGTAGCAACAAAGAAACCATATTTATTAAACGTGAGTTAAAAAAAGAGCAGAGAACAATAACAAATGTTGAGTAGGATAGTATTAGTTTTGGTTTCTATATAATATCTGATGTGATAATCGTAATTTGCTTGTTATTTACCTTCCTACCTTTCCTTTGTTCAATTAACTCTCGTTTTCATGGGACCCAATAAATGCAACAAATTAACAAATAGACGACAAAGTATTATCATTTTATGAATAAAATCACACTTTCTCTCGAAATATTTGAAAGTTAACCAAAAATATTTGTCTGTCTTTCCATCACAGGTCTTGACTCGAGAGTGATTCACCTTTGAAGCCACTCGTGCTTCAACTATCGACCTTACAATTAGTTTATTTTTGAATTTGGTGATCAGAGCACTTATTTGAAAAGATGTTTCAATCAATTAAAATTCGCCAATTTTTTATACTGCTGTGGAAATGCATGATAATTCGGAAGCGACACTATGTTTGGACATTCTTCGAGATAATGTTACCTATTTTCATAGCATCAGCTGCTTTAATAGCCAATTCTGGTGGAAAAGGTGGTACAACTGTTGAAGACCCGATTCGGTACAAACCTGTTCCGATTGGCAAACAGTTGCGATCTTATTACACATTATTGTACACACCTGTAAATGAATTCACAATGAACTTAATGAGTAGACTCAGTGAAAGTATAGACTGTAAGGGTGTAGAAAGTTCGGAAGAATTGGACCAAATTATCAAAAATGAAATTCCATTTACGATAAGTGATTCAGTGGAAAAATTACTGCTTGGTCTGCAAGAAAACGAAACAATCGCTGGAGTTATATTCGACTTGAAAGATATTGAAACTAAAAGTTTTCCAGTTGGAAACGACACTGTGATGCCCCTTAAGCTCAAATACACTCTAAGGGTTCGTGACTTTGAGCTACAGGAGGAAGCCTTCCCTAAGAAACAGGATTTTGGACCTTTTCCTAATGCTGACCACTATGTAAAGAAAAATTTCATCGCCGTTCAGGTACTGATAAATTACGCGTATTTGCAAATGTTAGGCGAACAGCTCTATCCAGAAGGACCACCGCAGATACCAGAAATTAGAGAAATGAGAGCTCGAAGATTTCCATACCCTAAATACATTAAACATCCACGATTTCAAGTCAGTATAATCAGCAGATTTTTCCCCGGAACAGGAAAACTAAATACACTTCAGCTGACAATAGAATACTGTACTGTTTTGGGCTTTGTTGTCATGATAGTATTACTTATAAAAGGTATTGTCGACGAAAAGGTGAACAGAGCGCGTGAAATGTTACGCTTGATGGGAATGAATGACTGGATCTATTACGGGAGCCAATTCTTCAATACATTTGTGATAATGGCAGTGCAATGTCTTATACTAACTGTGATGTTTTGCTTGACTCCAAACGCTCAATTAAAGGGTGCAAATCCAAGCCTAGTATTGACGATAATGCTGACTTATTCAGCGTCTGCCATATTATACGGTATGATGTTATCAGTATTCTTCAGAAAGCCAACCAATGCTATGATCATTGGCTTTATTGTTTGGCTTTCCGTCCAAGAAATTGCGGGCATGCTCTTCGAAAAGAGAGCGGGTCTCACAGAAACCAGTGGACTGATTAAAATGCCAGAATGGTTCCATTTGATACTTTGCATGATTCCGAACTATGCCTTAAAAGTTGTTAATGAAATACTAGTTGAGTGTGAGGTCTATGCGGCTTACGGCACATTTGTCTCTCAATATCAGATCTATTCGGCCGATTGGCACAACTTGCTCAACATTTTGCCTTTATATAAATATCTCAGCATATTAACAGTCACTTTGATGATGTTTATATCGTGTTTCTTTTACGGTGCAATAATTTGGTACTTCGATGTGTTCAGAGTTTATAACACTAAAAGTAACGTCAGATGCAAAACATTAGATGGTTATGACAACGAGGCGTTCGATGACGTTAAAAAGTCCAATACTTACTTCGAATCTGATCCCCAGAGCCTCAGTGTTGGCATTGTTGCTGAAGAATTGAGAAAGGAATTTTCTGAGAAGGTAGCCGTCAAAAATGTGACACTTAAGATATATCACGGACAAATCACAGTACTTCTCGGTCACAATGGGGCCGGAAAGACAACATTCGCTTCTATGTTGACAGGCCTGTACGCACCCACGAGTGGCAAATTAATAGTTGACGGCATTGATGCGATTAAAAATCCAGAGGAGGCGAGAAAAAGAATGGGCTTATGTCCACAGCATGATGTCCTTTATGATGAGCTGACATGTGAAGAACATTTGAGGCTATTTGCAACTGTTAAGGGCTGTCCGCCAAACAGAATTGAATCAGAGATTACACAAATACTCGATCAACTGGGCCTCTCCTTCAAGCGAAGAGTTCTATCAAAAGACCTATCGGGAGGAATGAAGCGAAGACTTTCATTAGGAATGGCAATGATAAATAACACCAAAATTCTGATATTGGACGAGCCGACATCAGGTCTGGATCCAGAGGCCCGAAGAGGTGTTTGGGACTTCTTGCTATCCATAAGAAAAGACAGATTAATCATGTTGTCAACGCATTGGATGGAAGAGGCAGACGTGTTGGGAGACCGTATTGCTATCATGTCCCAGGGAAAGGTGATTTGCTGCGGCACTTCTGTGTTTCTTAAGCGTGCTTATGCTGGTGGTTATCACCTGCGTATCGCCAAATCTGATGAGTGGAAGTCAGAAAATTTCATGCCATTTATACGAAAATTTTTGCCAAACGTGACCCTCGAAAACGAGACCGCAAATGAAATTCGATTCGGTATTGATAGTGACGACACGCGCTTTTTGCCCGATTTCTTTGATGAATTAGATAAGAGTAAGGCTAGCCTTGGCATCTTTTCGTGTGGAGTAAATGTTTCTTCTATGGACGACGTCTTTCTCAAAGTTATTAATAATGAAAGCTCTAAAAAACCGGTTGCAAATCGAAAGAACTCAGTCGCTCAGTTCGAAAATGGAAACTTGAATAATAATGAGTACAATAAGCATAGCATTAAAGTGAGCTCAAAAAGAGAATTAGCTCTACTTAAACTCAAGGCATTGATCGCTAAAAGAATACATGACATGAAACGAAGTCTAAAAACTGTGGTTCCAATAATGGGTATTGCAATTGGTTGTGTATTCGCAGTATTAATTCTCATAGAGACTACAGTCAATTCAACAAACAAAACCCCTAAATGGAAGCTAAATATAGATACCCAAAGCGCTGGATATGATAAGGAATTATTCGGATTCTATTACCAGATTGAAGAACAACCCGAATCATATGGAAAATACTATTTAGAAGAGGCCGCCGAAGAACACGTGAAAGCGTCTAACTTTGTCGAAGATCCAACCGAAAAGTTACTGAACGACTCGATCAAAGATTTGAATATTTATCGAGAGAATTGGCTGGTGGGAGCGTCTCTTGAGAAATACCGGAACAGAAACATCTATGTAGCATGGTACAACGGAGAAGCGCACCATAGCTTACCTATTAGTGTCAATATCTTATATAATGCACTACTTAGAAAACTCGTTATTGAATCCAATACGACTCTGATTAATGCTAATGATGTTGGTATAAAACTGACGCAGGAAACTTTCCAGCATTTTAACCCACATTCAGCATTCTTACCATTTTTTGGTCGAGTTTATAATAGTGAGACTTTTTCTTTGTTTCAAACTTTTTATAGTTTTAATTATGTTGAAATCAATTACTTATTTACAAATTTACCCTCAGGTATTTTTATCCCATTTTCGGTTTCATTTATCGCTGCTTTTTATGTATTATTTCCTACACACGAGAGAGTTTCAAAGGTATAACTTTTAATTCCATTAATTTATTTTTATTTCAATACCGATTAGTTGTAAGATTAGTAAAAATGCTTTTTTGCTTGCAAATCTAGGCTAAGCTGTTGCAACTGATGACGGGTCTAAGCATAAGACTCTACTGGCTCTCAAATTTTATATTTGATTACTCGATTTACTTACTTTACTTTGGAACTATGTTTTTTGTATTCTTAATATGGGACAGAATATTCAAATACGGACTTTACTTCTCAACACCTTCATCAACGGGTAAGAAACTTTCCTCTTTCGCTGTCAATTAACAGCTTGTGTTTGAATATCCAGATATGCTGATAGATGTTTATAATCATATGTCGATAATTAGTTTATGGGAGACTATTAATCAGAACCTGAATCATAAGTAATCTAGAATTTAAGCAAAAAATCTGACCCCATTTGTGAGAGTGATATTGCATAGAACCAAAACATTGCTTATAAATAGTTTTTGATTAGACTTGAAGTGCTGCACGGCATTAGTTTAGAAATTCAAAGTAAAGTTACTTCTCAATCAATTATTTTGTTTAAGATAATATAGTAGGTCACAAAATCAATCTGACATTTGTGAGAACAATCGATAACTTTTAAATGACATTAACAATTCAATTTGTTGCCTTCATCTAATCCAAACAATGTTCAGTCAATTTATTTTCATGGTTCTAACCAAAATTCTTAAGTTTAATCTTAATTGAATTGAGTCAACATATTTAACAATATGCAGCATTTACTCAGTCGAGTGTAAATTGCAATATTTTCTATCCGTTTGAAGCTTTCACTTAATTTTCAGTAATTAACTACTCCTGAACTGCTTCTTACCTGTTGGAGAATAAATTAAACTATAGGAAGGAATAACAATTAGTCTTAAGTAATTTAATAATATCATTAAAATCCACTAACGAGCATAATTACCGAAAAAAACGTATTTTTTATGAGTACTTTTGCATAATACATTAAATGAACTACTAATAATAGTAAGATCTATTGCTTTAGATAGAATTGAGAAAATATAAAGGTCATTCTTTACAAAAATAAAACTTATTCAAAATCCTATCACTTGAAATCTTGATGGCCTTGTCTGCTATGTTGCAAATATTATTCTAATATTTTTCACACTATAAGCCATTAAGAGCCTAACAAAACTTTTCCTTGTGATAGTTTTTAGCACTTAAGAAACTTAATAGAATTTAATTATTAAATTATTGAGGATTAAAGTTTTAATGAACACTATATCTGTATTTTATCTATCACATTACGTAAAATTATATACTTCTAACAATTCAATTTTCAGACTCATCCATTTTCTTGTCACGTTTTTATAAGATATGAGTATTGTTAGATTAGAATTCAGGTCTTAAAGTGTCTAATTCATCATTTGGATTAGATCTGATATCTTTTTCACTTCAAACTATACTTACTGTATCTGTGATTTACAGTGACTATTAAGTAATAGAAGGTTTGATTTAGAAAAGTATGTTTAACACTAATGCTAACTACTCGTTAGCATTGCCCTAACATATATCCAACTTAAATACAGCAATTTGTTATTGAGTTTTAGCTGTAAAAATAAAACGCTTTTCAAGTGTTTGGAAAAACTGTTTTTTCATCCCCGAAGCTTTACTCAACTTTTTTAAACTTGAATTTCCATTTAAAAAACATTGAATAAACTTTCGAAAATAAGATGACAAATTGTTTCTTTCTCACAAACAAGTTTTGGAACTTTTTAAATATAATTTGTTAAGTACTTCAACTGATCGATACATCACTAGACTTTCTGAGTAGTCGATTATGAAAACAATTGCTTTATAGATAACTTGCGTAGCACTTCAATATTGACTTAAACAACGGGATATAAAATGAATGTGTTTTTACTTTACTTTCAGTTGCATTCATTTCTTTATTTATATCATTCGGTTGGGCCGCCATTCCATTTGCATATTTGGTTTCATCCTTATTCAAAAAGCCTTCGACAGCATTCGGTATACTATGTCTTATATCAGTCATCACTGGTATAGGTATGGGAGTCATTGCCACCTTTTTCGAGACAATTCTTGAAGAAAAAAGTTCTCCAGAAGTGAAAGGATTGTTCTACACACTGATGTGGTTCGCAAGACTATCACCAGTAGTTTCACTGATACTAGGCACACAAAAGCTCTTCACTTTAGACTCAACCCGTTTGGTTTGCGGTCAATTTCAGGCATCGCTTCGTGCGATCCTTTGTGGTATTTATGCAGCCAGTCAGAGATCAAATCCCGAACTGGAAGAATTGAAAATACTTAAACCGGAGCGTTGCTGTGACGGTATTTCATGTTTAGCAACTTTAAACTTACTTGAGTTGTTAGTCAAACTTTTGTCTTTTTGACCCAAACAGAGGTTTGTGGCAATGAATGCATTTTTCAACACCCGTTCTTTTGGTTCAATTGGTTAGGAGTGAACGATGAGATTGCAATGTTAATATTCGATGGGATACTTTATTGGCTGATTCTGTTCGCAATCGATCAAAATTCACTCAGAAATGCATTTAAAAGTCGATCAAAAGGTCTGATGAAAGGCGTGCGATCTCTGTTCGAAGGTCACAACAAAAAATCGTTCAAATTGACAACAATAAAGCCGCCCAACCTTGCGGATCACGATGTAATCGATGAACGATTGAGAGCAGAGAAAATAATAGCGGCTCATCACGTCAACGAAGAAGCGATAGTTGTCCACAACTTAATGAAGAGATATTCAAATGGAAAATTTCTGGCTGTAGACCAACTAAGCTTTGCTGTCGGCAAAGAACAGTTCTTTGGTTTGCTCGGCATTAATGGCGCTGGAAAAACGACTACATTCCGTATGTTAACTGGAGATCTACCTGTCACTTATGGAAACGCTTATATTAATCACAACGACTTATTGAATGATCGTGTCAACTATCAGTCACAGATCGGTTATTGTCCACAATTTGATGCACTCCTCGATAGACTCAATAGCTTTGAGACATTGGCCTTATATGGAAGACTGAGAGGAATATCAGACAAGCACATAGCCCTAGAAGTGAATAAACTTATCAAAAAAGTTGATCTTCAGAATCACGCTCAACGCAAATGCAAGAACTATAGTGGTGGTAACAAAAGAAAGTTATCACTGGCTGTGGCCCTAATCGGTTCGCCACCAGTTGTCTTACTCGATGAGCCAACTTCAGGCGTAGATCCAGTGGCCCGAAGAAAGATGTGGGTTGCCATCAGTGATATTCAATTTAATAGTGGATCTTCAATAATATTGAGCTCACATTCGATGGACGAATGCGAAGCCCTTTGCGATAGAATAGCTATTATGGCAAACGGACAGTTCAAGTGTATTGGTTCGACACAATACTTACGTACAAAGTTCGGTCAGGGCTACTCACTCATCATCAAACTTAAGCCTGACTTAGTTGCTCAAAATGAAGACTACTTGGATGATGTTCAAGTATATGTTGAGGAGAGACTGACTAACGCTGTGCTCAAAGACATTCATCAGACCCTAATCTTCTATCACATACCGCCTGATAAAGAAGTGAGCTGGTCTAATCTATTTAAGATCATGGAAAAGGCTAAAGAGGAACTCAATCTCGAAGATTATCAAGTCGGAGACACAACTCTCGAACAGATCTTTTTATCATTCGCTAAGAAGTCGACTCAAGAAAGACCAAAGAGGTTGTCTCTCGCAGATATTGCAGAAATTGCTTGATTTCAATATACTCATTGTATTTTAAAGTTTCAATAACAATAACTTATTGTTTTGGAATCTAAGTTTTCACTCTTTTTAATATTGTTTTTAAATTCGTATCATTTTATCTAATTCTCAAATATCATTATTTTTAGCCAATTTTCAACAATAAAATAGATACAAAATGATTGTGTTTTGCTTAATTGAACCTTTGTTTGACCAAACCTTCAAATATTGAAGTGAATTTGCTTTGAGAGTAAAAAATAGATCATTAAATATTGTATTAATCTCTGTAAAGTTATTAAGGGTTTGTTTGAACATATTGACACATTGACATAAGCACACATTCACTACTTTCGTCATATGATTAGCATAAGTAATGCTGAATAAACAAAAAGTAGACTCAAGTTATTAAAAGTTTTCAAATTGACCTAATATATGCTGCGCTTATGAAAAAGTGAAGTCACAAAATGCTTTTTTCAAGATCCCTTATCATAAGACAAACAAATTAAACATAACTCATATTAAAGGTAATGACTTATGGCTTAAATTTATCCTTTAGTTGATAAGACCTTTTGTTTGCAAGCTTACGACATATCTGTACTTTACTAACTAATCAATTTTAGATCTATTTACTTCATTAATAAGTGTTTATTCCGTTCCTAGACATACCATTAGGAACTGATATTTCTGTTGGAATAGAAAAAGGTTGAAACTTTGTTTTGTAAATAACATTTGACACACTTTTCTATTTAATTTCTAGAGTATTGGTTCTGAGAACATCGAATCGAACATTTGACATAAGACTGAATATCTAGTGAAAACCAGATAGGGTTAGAAAGTTAGTAATAATGCACTTATTGTGTAGTTTTATCTTAGAACTTAGTATCATACTCAATATTTATTTTTAAAAACTTATCATTTTGAGTGGCATTTATCGACTTTTACAGTGTTAATAGTGAAATGTTCACTTAGTTGCTATATTGACACCGTTAGCCATTTAAAGAAGTAAACATAAGAATTCTTTCTTACCATGAGAAGTGAAACGTAGTTTTAAACTTGTGTTTGTATCTCAAATTAGATGTTCCAAAAATACTCTAAATTTTTGCCAAAATCATGTTAAATAGAGTGCAACGAGAACTGGCGAGTACTCATCCACTTTCACTATATCAGAAGCGAAACAGTGTCGTTGTCTTGAACAACGATAGTCGTATGCCTCAGATTGTCATCGATAAGAATGTCAACAGATATAACAGAAATAACAGTCTGGACACTGTCCAGTCATTTTCCAGCTCTGGCTTGGGGTCCAAACGCAAGATATTGCAAATGTTGCAGGAGGTCAACGCAAAGCGTACGATAAGAGAGCGCAGAGAATCAGATGAACATTTGGGAAGCTATTTAGGACTTCACACTATCTTTAATCATCAAACAAAGAATTACAGACAGAAATATACAGTCTATAATTTTTTGACTAGACCTAAGGGCTTTTGGGCTATTAGTTATCACATTTTGGTATTTATAATGGTTTTCGCGTGTCTTATTGTTACTGTATTTTCAACCATTGATCAGTTTGAAATCGGAGCCATGCATTTCCTCTATTTGCTAGAAAAAGTGATCATTATTTGGTTTAGCAGCGAATTCATGCTTAGATTGTGGTCCTCTTCATGTAAACATCAATATCAGGGGTGGAAAGGAAAAATCAAATATCTCTCAGTTCCTTCTCGAATATTAGATATCATAGTCATCACTCTATCGATTGTTGTCCTAACGATAAACCCGAGCAGTGGACACGAAGTGTTTGCTGCCTCTGCCTTCAGAGGTTTCCATCGATTCTTCCAAGTTCTTCAGATATTGACTTTGAACAAACAGTTACAGCCCTGGAAAGTACTTTCATCAGTCATTTACGATCAAAGAGAACAACTTTTTATTATATTTTATATTGAATTCATTGTATTGTGTTTTCTTGCCTATTTGTCTTATATCGTAGAAAAAGACGATAATGAACAGTTTGATAGCATTGCCGAAGCCATGTGGTGGGCGGTAATTAAGCTTTATCAGTTAACATTAATTTTTAATTTTTCGTTATCTTGACATGTCTTGACTTTTACAGCTAGTCACACTCTCAACCGTTGGATACGGAGATAGAGTGCCGGTAAGTCCAAAAACCTTCAAACATTTTTCGTTAAAGATTAATTTAAAGTTTATTTGCTTTAAATGATAGATAACGTGGCTGGGAAAACTGATATCCAGCTTATTCACAGTACTAGGGGTTGCAATATTCGCATTGCCAGCAGGAATTATCGGTACGGGTTTAGCGCTTAAAGTGGAAGAGGAAGAACGCAACCAACAGAGAAAGAAGAAGAAGGTGGCAGCCGCTGTCTTGATTCAGTGCGCGTGGAGGTGCCATAAAGCAAATGCCAATTACTTGGCTGTTTCTACCTTTTTCAGACACAAACCGATGGATTTATTTAAAAAGCATGACTATGAGAATGTAGCGCACAAATTTGTCAGACTGACTCAGTTCTTTATTGCAAAAGCTAGATTCAAGGAACTTCTCAGACCTCTAGATATCAAGAATGTATTGCAGAGCTATAAAGACGGACAATTGGATGTTATGAACAAAATAAAGCTTATTCAAAACGCAGTCGACGACATTGTTAGCAAAGTTGGTATAAATGAACAAAGAATCTATGGCACAAGTTCAAGTTTAGAGAATAAGGTTGAAAAAATTGAGATGACTTTATTCAACATTAAGGATAAGGTAGACAGGCAGATGACAATAATTGATCAGTTTTCGAGTCGGTTTATGCTTAATCAGAATTTAGTTGATATGATTACAGAATCCGCTCAAAATGAAAGAACATCCTTTCGTAATAAGAGAAGACGGTTATCACTTTGATTTTGTCAACTCACAAGCTTGTGTAACTATTTTTTAAAGATATAACTTATCTCAAATTTTATGCATATTACATTTAGTCAAAGTGTCCGTTTATATGTATGTAGTCTTATCCAAATGATTACAAAGTGTTGACATTGGATTCCTCAAACAAATCTTGTTTATCATTGAGATAGGTACTGTCTAAGAGTATACTGTTTTTTACCAATCACTAATTACTCATTTTTGTAATTTTACTTCATTTTAAAGCCATGACAATACACATAATTATACAATTGAATTGTTTAAATCATTTAGATTTTGAGAAAGACTGAGTTTGTACATGTACTTCAAACAATATGATTTAGCGAAAAAAATGTATTCTTATATTGTGTAAAGTTTATTGTTATATCAAAACTTTAGTTCAATCGAGTTTATTTTATTTATAATTCAATAAAATCTGATTAAAATCTACTATTAACTGTATGATTATTTGGTCCAACCTTTCATTTAGTATAATTGCCTCAAATATCTAATATGATCTTCTAATTTGTAAATATTTTATGTTGAAAGTAATTTGCAAAAATTTAACTTTACAGAATTGATTTCAGAAGTGTTTTTGCGGTGATTGGCAGTGTTCCTGCACCGTTTGGAATGAATTCTTGAAAATATAACTATCTGAATGTTGAACTATTGAAAAATTGGTCAATAAAAGCTATTTGTCGGTTAATCTTATTTTCAATATCACTTATCATTGAATCAACTTTTTCTATTCTCGAAACCAGATTTGACTGACAACTATTGATTCGGTTTTCATTAGTGTCAACTTTTGTGTCTATTGAGTCGATCGCATTCTGGATATGCTTTACCCTATTCCTAAAGTCGATATGATTTATTCTATAGCCATCAAAAGCACTTCTCGTATCGAAAGTTCTCGATAAGCGTTTGAATTTTGATTTTGCGATAAAAAACTTTGTGATTCGTACGAACTGAGTTGCAATCCTCTCAAAAGTACTCAGAATAAACAAATTCGTCGGCCTATTTCGAGATATAATGGAAACATAGAAATCATTCTGATTTGCTTTATAGCATCTCCACATGCATTGAATTAATACAATTGCGGCTAGTTTTTTCTTCTTTCTCTGTCGATTACGCTCTTCTTCCTCAATTCTAATGGCTAGACCTGCACCTATAATACCAGCTGGTAACGCAAATAAAGCCACACCTACTATTGTGAATAAACTAGATACCAATTTTCCCAGCCATGTAACCTGAATTACAAATGAAAATATAACAACAATTATTATTATTTATTGAATTTGAATATCTTCAGATTTTACATGAACTCGATCTCCATATCCCACAGTTGACAGTGTTATGACCTGTAAAGATATGAATTAGCAAAATCTATTCTAATTTAGATGCATCTAATAGTGTTGCCTGACCGCCCACCACATCGCTTCTGCAATGTTGTCTAACTGACGATTATCGTTTCTCTCTAAGACATACGAAATATAAGCCAGAATACAAACTAATACAAATTCAATATAGATTAGAATTAAAAGCTGATGGATTTGATCGCGTATCACAGTCAAAAGTAGTTTCCAGGGCTGTATCTGTCTGTTCAAAGTCAATATTTGAAAGACTTGGAAAAAGCGATGGAATCCGCGAAAAGCAGAGACGGCAAAGACTTCACTTCCACTTCTTGTGTTTATGGTCAGAACAACAATTGAAGATATAATAACAGCTATATCGAGTAAATGTGAGGGCACTATAATATATTTGAATTTTCCTTTCAAACCCTGATATCTCTGTTTACAAGAAGATGACCACAGTCGCAATATAAATTCACTAATGAACCAAATTATGATTATTTTTTCTAAAATTACAAGAACTTTTGATGCTTCGGATGCTAATTTGTCAATAGTTGAGAAAATAGTGACTATTAGACAGCCAAAAACCAGAATAAACACCAATATATGATAAATGATTGCCCAAAATGTTTTAGGCTTATTGAGAAAGTTGTAGACCTTATACTTTCGTTTGTAAAGACTTGTTTCTTGGTTCAGAAATTCAAATACCGAACTTTGAGTTGATTCTATCCGCTGTCTTATTCCTCGCTTTGCGTTTACTTCTCGAAGAATTTTTAAAATTGTCTGCTTTGAGCTCAAATCTGATTGAATAGTAATTTGGTTGCTATCGTAAAACTGATTGGTTCCTATTTTGATCAATTCAGAAGGTTGTCGATTAACGCGCTCAACACTATTCCGTCTTCTGCTCAATGAAACTGTTGTCAACATTTCTCGACAGTTTGAACAACCATAAAAACAAATGTTTAAATGATTCAGATTCTATAAAAGTAGATTTATAACAAACGAAATAAATTTTCCACAACAGAAATTACAATAATTGCTCGCATACAACGATTATGTAACTTACGTACAGCTTGTAATTGAAAATCAGATAAATAGCACTTGAAATCATAATAAATTTGTGCACTAATTCTACGTTAAGTTTCCTCGATCTTATAATAATGACTGTTTTGTGAACTCATTCTATGAAAACCTAATTTGATAAACACGATTTAAGAGAAAAGAAAAGTAGAGCTGATAAAACTGCAAATTATAGAAATAAGAAATATGTCATTTTTATATAATGGATTAAATTATCGGTTTGACCAGATAAACCTTAATCAATTTTTCTTATCATAAGCAAAGAAAGACTCATCAAATCTCGACACGAAAACAATATAATCCTTAGCACTGAGAATATAGCACATAAGTGAATACAAACTCCAATCAATTATTCTAATCATAACCGCTCTGATCTTAAAAATCACAAAAGTTGTATCAATAAAAAGAAGAGTCTTAAAAGCAATCATTTTTGCATTTATTGATAATTGAATGAAAAATAAATACAGTTTAAAAGTTCAAAAAATTGGACTATTCACTACTGAACTATATGCAATATGCAAATTAAATGCTAAGCCAACAACTCTTTTCCTAGGAATGAATTCGGATATCTCCTTATGATAAATTTCCTGATTTCTTCAAAAATTAATATATACACCATAAATGGTAAGGCTGCAACCCAAACCTGACCAATAACTGGCGCTGTTCTCAAGACAGTATTCAATCCTGGAGTGTAGCAGACAAAGATTGCTAACAGTGTTTCGAACACAATACTGCCATTGAGAACCCAATTGCTGGCAAAAAAAAAACACAATTATTGTACAAAAACAAAACATTCATAATTGAATGCTCTTTATTACCTCATTCCTTGTGAAAAGTTTGACACTCTTCTAGTCTTACAAACGATTACATCAATCCATTGGGCAATAACAACAGCAACGAAGTAAGAGCTTTGAGCTATAATCTCTAAACTTTTTCTCTGTTCGAGCGTCTAATAAATAAAACAAATATTATTTTACTTTTAGATACTTATAACTTACAAAAATTCAAAGTATTTAATACCGTTGGTTCCGTTGGATGATCGCTTGACCAATCATCGTTTGGTCCATATCTATAGACTGTTCCATTTGAATCCCAGCGATCTCTCAATTGCCACAACATTTTAGGCTTGAATCCTTCGTAGTTTAATGCAATAAAGTACGCATAAAACCCTGCAGCTGTTTCGATAGCGCCAATCATAAAATAAGCTCTCATTAGCAATTGTGCGGTCACCAATTTATCAGTTTTTGGATTTCTTGGCGGTAAATCCATAATATTTGATTCAGCCTTTTCGTAGGCCAACGCGACCGCTGGAACCATATCTGTCCCCAAACAAATCAATAATACAGTGATTGTCCCGATAGCCAAAGGGAAGCCAAAGATCACATAAATTATGAATGGATATAATGTGGTCACACTTCCAGCTATGATGTACGATACAGTCTTTTTCATATTGTCGAATATTCTTCGTCCTTCTTCCACGCCAATCACTATGGTAGCAAAGTTATCGTCCAATAATATCATATCTGCGGCTTGTTTTGATACCTCAGATCCTAAAAATTGAAGTTTCAAAGTATTGGTACTTTGGGAAAGTAAAAAAATTACACGGAATTAGAGCGAATACCTGTGATTCCCATTGCAATGCCGATATCAGCTTTTTTGAGAGCAGGCGAGTCATTCACTCCATCACCCGTTACGGCCACGATTTGTCCTAAAAACTGACAGTTTTCCACAATACGCAACTTTTGTTGTGGCGACGTCCGAGCAAATACTATTTCTGCATATCCATCAAGTATTTCTCGCAATTCTTCATCCGTCAGTTCTGCCAGTTCATCGCCAGGAATTACAATTGATCTCATGTTTCTGACAACTGCGTCGATTGTAGGCACTGTTATGCTCGTAGAGTTTCGGTGGGAATTCGAGATGATTCCAACAGATTTAGCAATAGCTTGAGCTGTTATCGGATGGTCACCAGTCACCATGATTATCTTAATTCCAGCGCTTCTACATTTGGCAACAGCTCCGGGAACTGTAGGTCTAAAACAATCAAAGATAAAAACTCAATTTTCTAACTACTACTTTCTAAGTTGATAGAAAGATTGGATTCAGTTTCATTCTATCCCACATTAATGTAGAGCGCGCTAACATAAACTAGTTGTCTTAATACATAACTCAAACAGTGATTTGAGTAAGCATTCGTGTCAGCGCCTTCTCCAATATGTGCAAAAATGAATACTTAAATCGAAAACTTCTATCGATCGATCAGGAGGAAAGTTTGAATCTTTTGTTTGATTAAAAACAGAATTTATTAACCATTGTAATACTAATTATGTATCTATAACAGAAAACTTTGAATTAATCAATACCTCGGAGGATCAATCATTGCGATGAGACCCAAAAATCTAAAGTTTCCTAATTCAAAATCATTTCCGTCCTCTAAATTGAATTTATAATTTGGTGGAAATTGTGTGAAATCGCAGTCACACATTGCGAGAACTCTTTCTCCCATTGATCCTAATTCCCGATAGACTTCCTCGAATCGTTCAATGAAGTCGTGGTCAACTTTTATCGACTGCCCATCAGCTTTAATAGCAGTCGAGCATAATTTGATGATCCTTTCGGGAGCGCCTTTCATCACAAGAAAAAAGTTAGACGTCGAGCCATTGATTGGATTGGCGTTAATGTCAGAATTTTTATGAATGGAAAACTGATATTTATAGGTAGAACTGAACGGTTTTTCTGCAACCTTTGGATACTTTGCTCTGTAGTCAGTAACTGGACCAGCAACTGATTCCATAAACCTAAGAATAGCTGTTTCTGAAGCATCACCCGAACAGCTTCTTTTCATGATGTCCGGATTATCGTCATTGAATTCGGATCTTGAGCACAAAGTAGCGCAACGTTTATAAGCCTCCCAACAGCTGTGGATTGGTTTCATCTGCCCTTCTACCTCATTTTTATTATGACTTACTCTGAATGTTTGATCGCCTAACCAGCAGTGTTCTACCGTCATTCTGTTCTGCGTTAGAGTTCCTGTTTTATCAGTACATATGGTCGAAGTTGAACCTAATGTTTCAACTGCTTCTAAATGTTTGACTAAACAATTCTTGGACGCCATTCGTTTAGCAGTTAAAGTCAATGCGACCGTGAGTGCGGGCAGAAGACCTTTCAGCAAAGAGCCAAATTAATTAAAGTTAGACTTAAACTGAATTTTTTATTTCGAAAAATAACCAACTCTTATTGTGAAAAGAAAGTTAGTCAATGTTTCTAGTTCACGACCACCAACACAGGGCTTTATGAAACTAGCTATACATGTGCATTTTTAGACCGTTAAAACCGAATACGGAACAATTTTTATTCGGGTAGAAGTGGCTCTCGAGTCATTAGCATTTGAATATAATAGAAATATGATGGCATTTTTTATCACAGTTAAACCTCTCTAACTCTAAACTGTAGTTAACCGCTTCTTAAAAAAGGCATATATATATCCATAGGAAAATGAGGCTTATTTCCAAACTATATCTTAAAAAGGGGTTAACTACAGCTTTAAATAAAAGAGGTTTAACTGTACACTTTAAGGGTAGGAGTTGGCGAGCGCTTCACCAATTCATTACCTAATCTAAGTTTAACTCGTATGTCAGTGTAATTCACTTTAATCACTACTGTTGTTAAAGTTTAATAATGCTTAGGCTTATAAAGTATTAGTAGTGAAAACAAACTAGAAATGCTATGCGATTCTATTATCTTTAAATGATCACAATTGGCTTCTTTTCGAATAGAAGTTGTTCTATATTTGAACTTTACGGCCTAAAGTACATATGAAGAGCTTATTTCCAAAAGGGCTTAATTACATGAAATCGATGATTGAGAAAAATGTGAAAATGTTTTGTTCTCAATTGGTTTTATTCGTAAACTCTATTTTAAAATGTGACTTTTTGTGAAGCTTAAACCATTTTTTATTGGAAATGACACGGGAAATCCATCCTAAGCCTTGTCATTAATGTGAAAAGATCTAAATATCATTTCTGCAATTTTGCTTCTTAAGCTCTTTTGGAAATAAGTTCTTCATGTGAATGCGGAGTTTCATCAAAACTTCTGTTGATGATTGTAAACTAGAAATATACAAAAGCTAGGAATACCTTCGGGGACATTTCCTACAGTTATGCCGATCATGAAAATGAAAGCATTGAAAAAAGTAGAACCAAATCCTAATAGACAAAAATATAGTTTAAATCTCCGCTTAGGACTCAAACAAATGTATAATGAATTTATAAATACCTAAAGCGATTCCAAAGAATGTTAATCCACTGCCAACTGATATAATAGTAATAATTTTCACGAATCTATCAATTTCTTTAGCGATCGGAGTTTTTTCGTTTTTAATATTTGAGACCAGTTTCGCGATGTCTCCCATTACTGTATTATCCCCTGTCGCTATTGCAATACCATAACCGTTTCCATCGACACAATTGGTTGAGAAAAATGCCAAATTTCTGGCCTCAAGAGGAGATTCATGTCCGATATCCGAAGTTCGCGAAAGTGGATCTGATTCGCCGGTTAGCGATGAATTATCCACTTTCATGCTCTCGCTTTTAGTGATCCTAATATCTGCAGGAACTCTATCACCACCTTTACAATAAACCAGATCTCCGATAACTATTTGGTCGGCAGGAATCAACCTTTTCTTGCCTTCGCGAATCACATAAGTTTGCTGTCAAATAATTGAATTGAATCTTAGCTCATGACTAATAGATATACATTGAGGTATTAATGCTTGAAAGAATCAAATTACATAACTGTGAAACAAATTGATAATTTCTATCATACAAATAAATAGAAGTATAGATTAGCAAAGCTTACTTTCATCTAATAATTATGCAAATACAGCATCACAGCCAGAACAGAACAGGTACTGATAAGACAAACAAATATCCTATATAAGTTAGCAATCTAATCACATTATACTTGAAGAGAGATACTATTGTTGGAGAAAAAGGTAGCAGAAAGTATCTGTGAAAATGTCCTTACCGGTGGTGTCATGTTCTTGAATGATTTGAAAACTTTATTACTACTGGCCTGTTGGTAGTATGAGAATGTACCAGTCAGTATGACTGTTAGCGCTAATACTATGCCCAAATAATACTGAAATTAATTCAAAATCAGTTAACCAATAGTCTTTATAAGCAAAAATCTTCTCAAAAAAAAACAATTGAAGCAGTTCAAACAATTTGTCAAACTTATACTTGTATTATAAGATATTGTGGATTACATTTATCTAAAAACTTTTAAATAAAAGGTATATTTTTACTATTCGGACTGTTTTGATTTTTTATATGAAAAATGTCCAAAGAGATAGGAAAGCCGTAGTGACGAACAGTTAAAAACAACTCCGAGTTTTCTTTATTAAAATATGGAATAGATTAGATTTGTATCTTAAGAACTACATAAAAAATACAAAAATTAAGAAAATAAGATAATTTGGAAGGCCCTTAAAAATTGAATTTTGAAGTGGATCATGCAAATATTTTAAAGTCGGTAAAATTAAAGAAAAATACTACGAAAGCAGATCATATTAACAATAGTAAAATACTCGGAGATGGTTTACAAAATAAATATCTCAAAAAATATAAAGAATCAAAACCGCCTGTGTAGTAAAAATACATCCTGCATAAGCGAAAATTGTTTGTTGGTCAGAATCAATTTAATTTATCGAACTTAAAGTCTTGGACTTACATCTTGAGGTTCTTTTTCAATAGCATATGAAATGAAACTGGCAATGGAAGCGAACCATAACAATAGCGCGAACCCTCCGGTCATTCTAAGGAATAAAGAAATTATTAATACAAACTAAGAATCGATTGACGGGTGCTCTTTCAAAATGATGTACTCTTTCAGATACAATATCCACCAGGCTGTCTGTTTCGGTGGAGTGAACGCATTCGGTCCGTCACGTTTTAGTCTAAATTCAGCCTCTTTTTCAGTCAAACCCGTTTCAGAGTTTGTTTTCAGTTTATCACAAACTTCATGAATTTCCATTATATGTTCGGTAATTTTAATATCTTTAGCTAAGTTTATGTTAGGTTTTCCATCCTCTTTTTTCTAAAATCAAAAGTAAAACTTATATTTTGATACGATAAAGTTTATCAGTTTATTATGGAATACATAATAAGTTAATCTAAAACGTGATCTTCTACTGAAAAGTTGGAGTAAACGAGCGTCAGACTAATTATAAAATATTTGAAAAGCATAATGCCTACCTTTTTATTTCTTTTCTTCCAAAGTCTTGGGTCGAATTTTGGCAATTTTACATAAGTTTCTTTCTTTGCAGCCTCAACGTCGGCGTTTGACAAACCATTTGTACCAATTTGTTGCGGATAACGATTATTGAAAGCAGGGTCTCTATTATGCGAATTAGGGTTCGTCATTGTTTCAAACAATTCGAAAGTCTTCTATGATATGAAGTTAGTTAAACTGAACTTTGTATAAATTTGCTGTGTAACCAACTTGTAATAATTCGTGCGATGTGATGTGCTTCAACATTAGTTTATGATTGCGATGGATTCGAAGAATTTTCTTCTTAAGTAAATCAAAGATAGAACATCTCACTCGTTATCACTTCTATAACATGTGGGAAATAATTCATATACATTTTCGTATCAAGTCGATTAAGAACAAGTGCCGAAAAATGTGATCTGTACTGAAGTGTTTTGAATATCATTTTTTCAATATCAAGATCTCAATTGCATTGACATTTAATAGTTTTTGATAAACTATTGATTAATCATTGGATTTAAGCCAATACACGTTGACATCATAAATAGACATTGTTTAAGATCAAGATTAGTTAATTTTAATTGATTTTTAACGATGTTGTTCTTATGTGAGCCTTACTCATAATTGGGATAAATCGGCATTCAAATTCTTTATATATCTACTACTAGTAGTACTTCGATAAAAATGTCTATTTCAGCTAAAGTAAGGATTGCAATAGAATAAATATTGACTAAATATTGCAATCGATTTCAGGAATGCATACAGAAATCTTGATGTTCATTTACTCGTTCAAAGTCCTAATGTTAACCCTACACTGTACGATTTAAAAAATTATTTTAGTCATTCACGTAGAGACCGCGTTCATTTACATCAGAAGTGGTGATCAAATACTTAATTTATTGAAAATTTTTGAATAGTTTTGTTGCTATCGCTTACGGTCGTCATTATTTACTGATAATTTTGCTAAATTCCTATTGCGGAACAAAATCATAATGTTGTACACCTGTTATATAATGCAATACAGGATTAAGATAAAGGCTTGTATTTCGAATGAATTGGTTTGTTGCATATTAGAAAAATGAGTAACAGTTGCCACAAAACAGCATGCAATTATTTGATTGCCTGGATGTTTAGATATTTGTTCATTGCCAAAACAAACAAGTCATGGAGAACAATGGCGTCACTAATTTCAGCCAAATGTGTATATAAAGACCAAATCAAGGTAAAACGTTTGGATTTAATTGATTGAATTTTGCCAGTTTTTATTAGAAATTAAGAGAGATCATGATTCAGAAACTTTTGTTTGCTTTTATTGTTTTCAATCTGAATGTTTGTGGCAAATGTGCTTCAATTTACCTTTTAATACATAATATTTTATCTAATTAGTAAAAATTTGTAACTTTCTCTAAAAGCCTTTACTTAATGCTATTTTCTAATATAGTTATAACTACTTTTCTAAGGGTTTAGCATTCATTTTTTTGAATAAAAATCACTTTTAACTACAATAATCTAAGTGCATCTCTACTAATGCTGCCTGATTTGATAACGATAACTTATTATCAGTATTCATGGGGTTTATAAAATTATCACCGGTTATACAAAAACTAACAAACTTGAAGTAGTAGTACTTGAAATAACTGACGAAAAGTTCATTTCAGGGTCACTCGATTCTTCCTTTTATCATTTTCATTAGATATTGATGAGTCGACTTTCAATGTCTATTTGCTTAACTTAGAAAGTTGTTCGTAGAGTCATGAATCATGATCTAACGCAATTTAATCACATAAGACTTTCGTAATCACATTCAAATAATTTTAATATACGTAAGAAAACAAATTGAATTTTTACAAACGAGATATTGAAAACAGCAAAAGCTAAAAAATGATTGCAGAAAAGCTATTTTTCGTTTGAGTTATAATTTTTGAGTTATAATGTTTGCGTCATTATAAATAGGTTATCATAATTGAGTTGTTACTTAGCTTCAGATTTGAGACGCAAAATTAAACCTCATACTTAAATGATAGCTATCAGCAATTTAATAGAGCTTATAATACTATAATGTAATTAGTGCTTAAACATATATATGAGAAAGGCTTACACAAAATGAAGTCTATCTTGAGTGGAAGATATTTACAAATAATTATAAGATTATGAAACATTTCTGATTGAATAATCACAATAACTTATGAGTTTTGTTTACAATACCCATCGAATTATTCATATCTTTAACAGATTATTTGCTAACAATTGTAAATAAGTAAACTTTCGCTTATTTTATTGGAAACCTAAAAGTTAAAATTGAAATATTTTCAAAACTACAGGTTTAATACTTATTAACAAAAATCACAAACCATTTGCTTAAAAAATAATCAGTGAAATTTGACAAAAATTAGTTTTACTTCACTAAA
The DNA here is from genome assembly GCA_018873245.2 of Archegozetes longisetosus. Lineage (NCBI taxonomy): Eukaryota > Metazoa > Arthropoda > Arachnida > Sarcoptiformes > Trhypochthoniidae > Archegozetes > Archegozetes longisetosus. The sequence continues at coordinate 11,413,290 of JAEMBT020000007.1, forward strand.
TAACATATTTTTATTCAAATCAATTTTTCTTGATTTATGGTAGTTTAAATTTAAATCCAATCTCTAATAATCTTTCTTTTTCTTTTTTTGGTATTCTTCATGACTGGGTTTTGGACTCGATTGCCATTGTGTTTGAGGCATAGGTTTTTTAGCACTACCAGAACCAGAATCTCTTTTCTTTTTCTTCTGTTCCTCTTCTTCTTTTTTCCAAGATTTATCACTTTTACCTGAACTGTCGACATTACCACTCTTAGCATCCGAAAAATCGGAAATTCCCGAACCTGTAGAAGAGGTGGAATTCGGTGGAAGAGAGGACTTGAGAGAAGAATCAGCCGATGATTTGGTCGAAAACGCAGATATTTTACTCTTTGAATCCGACTTTTTGTTTGACACTTTTGAAGAGTTCTTATCGTCAGCTGTTGGAGAAGTCGTTTCCGTCTGAGCTATTCGTAACTCTCCGCTGACATTGGGGTCAAGACTACAAAGCTTACTTAGTTGTAAATGGCATACAGCACAAACCGGAACTGAACGCGGCTCTTGTCCGGGAAGTGCCAGATCAACGTGCACTACTTGTTCAGCAGATGATGATTCAGAATCGGCAGTTATTCCCGAGTCTTGTCTGGTCTTTGACGAATCAGTGCCTGTGGCCAATCCAGTCGATGACTTTTCTTTCTCATTATCCGATGATTTCTCTGTATCTTTTTCTTTGTCATTCATTTTTGAAGTCAATCGAAGTCACTATTGATTAAAACTATTCTTCATTTAAATAGAATTCAGAGCTCAGTGAATTACACGGAAACTGAATTTTAAAAACATTTTTTCAAATTTTCAAATGAATTACATTTTATTGTTGAAATCTGTGAAAGGCAACTCTTCGATAGTTTCGTATTACGATTAGTAGCTATTGCTGAATGAACGAGCGATAATTAAATAATTGTTGAATTGATTAAGTTTTAGTTCAGATTAAACATCCCGTTTATGGAGAATGTGCAGGTTTTAACCTAACTATACAGATAAATACAATTGAAACACGTTCACAACATTCATGGCTTACATAACTTGCTATATGTTTAAGCAATTTATTGCTTTTAAAGTCTTACGAAATTTACTGTACCAAAATGTTATTGGGGTATGCCTTCACTCTACAAGTGGTCGACCAGTTCGAATTTAGTGGTCAGCTTACATTACAAGAGACACAGACTTCAACTCTTGGCAACTTTCAATACTTTCTGTTCTGATTTGCAAGTTCTTTCCTTTAACTTTAAATATCGTTAGATGTCTGAAAGTTTTCAATTCTATTTACACCAAACCATCAAAAACTTTAAATGTTGTGCAGAATAATGAAATTTGATTACAATTAAATATAATTGCAAGTAAAAATAATCAAGGACTTGATTTTTATTTAACTTTTAATTTTAATCTAATGAATCTTATAAACAATTGAGTACATTATTCTCAATAATTTGAAATCAAACCGACTCTACTTCAAACTTGTTTTACCTCTATCGTAAGTTAGACATTAGAGCTAAAGGTCAAGTTTCCACGGAATTTGTGCTTAGCTGTATTTATGAAGAAAAAACTAAAATGATTTTCTTTTAGATTTTGTAGAGATGGTAAAAGTTCTTTTGTCATTTTTAGATAAGTTATTCAATATATCAAAGAGTTTATCATTGAATAATGGATTGTTGGAAAACTGATCGATTATTGCAATTTGTCTGTCTATCTTCTTCTCGATATCATTCATAATAAATTCAACGTTTTCAATCTTAGACCACATCTTTGACTGCGAAGCATGGATTTGGTTCTCATTAATGCTAACTCTTGTACCAAGAGTATCGATACTGCTTTGCATGTAGTTAACCCTACTCATGAGATCCATTTGCCCGTACTTGTAGCTTTCAATTACATTTTTAATGTCAAGAGGTCTCAAAAGATCTTTGAATTTTTGCTTTGCAATAAAGAACCCTGTCAGTCGTATGAATTTCATAGCAATGTTTTCATAATAATGTAATTTGAATAAATCCATTGGTTTGTGTCGAAAAAAGTTTGAAAATTCAATATAATTCACATTTGCCTTATAGCACCTCCACGTGCGCTGTATTAGTATAGCTGCTGCCACCTTCTTCTTCTTTCTCTGTCTATTGCGTTCTTCTTCTTCTATCTTGAGTGCCAAACCGGCACCAATTATTCCAGCCGGCAATGCAAATATGGCCACTCCTAATACCGTGAATATACTAGATATTAACTTTCCCAACCAAGTTATCTGAAATTTGTTAAAATATTATTATTATTATAATGAACATGCAAAATATGACCGAGAGCTCAGATTAATGATAAAATGCAAAAGAATTCCAGCAATTGAAGCATGAAACAGAAAAATTGGACATCTCCGCTCAGTTGAGCAGTCAAATATTCTACTTCTCTGTTTCTCACGTCATTTGTTAATACTTATACTGTATATCTTCTAATCTATTACTTGATCCTCTAATTCATAAGTGTTTAGCCATTTTTCATATTCACCTTATCTTTTATAAGATAATTGTTTGTAAACAATCTTATTGACTTTTTAAGAAACTCATAAAATATTAAGAAACTATGACTTTTTTATATTATTGTGGATCGCGCTGACATGAATGTAGACAACGCTAAAACTAATTTATAGTCCTATAGGTTCATCTATAGGTTCGAACGTTTCGGAATGAATTTGACATCGTTAAAAGCATATTTTTCACGATGTCGCTATCAAAATTAAGCTGTTCAATTTTCTCGATAATGTTAATTTTTCTCGCAATAACGTTAAATTATTTTGCTAATGTACGGACTTAAGAGATGCACTATAACTTTAAGCTTGTGATAAGTTATCTTCATTTCAGCACAATCTACAACAATAAGGGAAATAGTCAACTTAGGAGGAAGCGAAAATTATTAAATGAAAATTTTTATATTCAGTAATGGTTGAGCTCTCACTTATCGTAAATCATACTAACAGGAACTCGGTCTCCATAGCCCACTGTTGATAACGTCACGATCTGTAATAATCAAACTTTTAGTTATTTCTTACATTTGATTATTTTTATTTATTAAAAGGATATAAAAGTTGACCAAAGTTGACTTTTTATACCATTATTGTTGTAGAAGACGCTCACTTATAATAACTTGAACCTGCATTTAAGTTTAAGCTAGTTGACATTCAGGTCACTACGAATCATAAACTTTTGTATTACCTTAAGTTACTGTAAACGTGAGCGAGATCTGCGACAATATTGGGATTAAAAACAACTAAAGCCTAAAATCCTACCGCCCACCACATGGCTTCTGCTATATTATCAAACTGTTCGTTATCATCCTTTTCCACAATATATGATATGTAGGCGAGAATACATAATACTATAAACTCTATGTAAAAAATGATGAAAAGTTGTTCTCTTTGATCGTAAATAACAGATGAAAGCACTCCCCAGGGCTGTAACTGTCTGTTCAAAGTTACTATTTGAAGAACTGAAAAGAAGCGATGGAATCCACGAAACGCCGAAACGGCAAATACTTCGTGTCCACTTCTTGTGTGTATCGGCAAAATGATAATAATCGAAGACGTAATGATTACTATATCGAGTATGTGTGCTGGAACAGATAGATATTTGATTTTCCCTTTCCATCCTTGATATTGTTGTTTGCAAGAAGACGACCACAGACGTAGTAGGAATTCACTGCTAAACCAAATTATGATGACTTTCTCGAATAATAGAATGAATTTCCAGGAGCCCGATGCGAACTTATTTATGTTTGAGAATACGGTAACAATAAGACATGCGAATACTAAAATGAATACTAATATATGATAACTAATGGCCCAGAATCCGACCGGTTTGTTCAAAAAGCTGTAAACTTTATGCTTCTGCTTGTAATGTTTTGTCTTAGGATTGATAAGCGCTGCGATCTCTAAATCACTGCCCATTCCTTGATCCGATTGTTTTCTTTCTCTAATTTCTCGTTTTTCATTGACTTCTTGTAAGATTTTCTGTATTCTTCGTTTTGCTCCCATATTAGAGCTAACAGTCGATTGATTCGTGTCCTGACTATTACCACAACATCCATTTGAATCCCTTGCAATAACTACCTGTGGACCATGACTTTCAGTAATACTATTTTGTTTTTTGTAAAGTGAAAGTGGATGAACAGTTGCTAATTCTCGCTGAACTCTTGTCAACATTTCTCATAAAACCTTGATATCTCATTGAAAATTTATTATTTAATAAACTGAAACTTAACTACGTTTCGAGTGGTGAACAAAATGAAATTATTGAATAACTAAAAGTGTTGAGTACATTAACCGAAATAGCTTTGATCTCTAAGATAAAAAGTCGATAAATGCCACTTAAACTGATAAGTTCTCCAGAATAAACATTAAGTACCACGTTATTCCTTAGATAAAATATATAAAAGCTCATAATTGCTTACTTAGAAGTCAATTATTACGTACATCTTCAAGCAATTAGTTTATCAAAACAAAGCTAAGATTTCTATTAATTCTGACAAATAATAGATTCCTTCCAAACTAGTTTTTTAGGCTTTGTTTGATTAGTTCATAAACATTACTTTCAATGTAAATATTTATCTTTTCAGTTTAGAAAAATATTAACTCGAGTTTAGTAGACTAAAACACTTAATCTTTTGATATGTTGAATTGACCTTCCATAATGAAAGGCAGATTCAATGACTTCAGTACCATTCAATACCATTGAATAAAACTTAATTCGAGAAAAAAGTATAGCAAACAAAAAAATTACAATTTATTGAAAGATATCGTGAAACGATGGAAAACAATAATTTGAAATATGAAAATAAATAAAAACGAGCTCTAGTTCTTATGCCACTTATAACCTAGACTTTCTTCTCGGCTTATGGTTTTTGTCCCAGTCATAAATGCCATCATTTTTAAAGCCAGATTTCAGCAATAATTTAGTGAACATTTCAGTAAACTTTTTATACTTAGGCTCTTCTTCGAACTCAAGTGCTCGAACACTATTCATATAATTAGTGAACTCTTCGGGCATATCAGCGCATAAGATCTCACTCTTGATCTGTCTTTTAATATTAGCGATCTTTTTAAATTTTTCTTTAGGCGATTCTGCATCGACTCCTTGCCAAGGAAGTTCTCCTTTAAAGAGGTAGACCATCATATAGCCAACCGCTTCCATATCATCACGCCTTTTTAACAAAATTAGGAACTTTTTTACAAAATATTGAAAATGTATTTCGTGCTAGAAAGTGATAATTACCTGCTTTGCTCTTTTCCCAAATGATTATTTAAACTCATATATCTAGCAGTTCCAGTTATACATTTTCCTTCAACGAATTGAATGTGAACGCCTTTTTCGTCTTTGTATTCTTTACAAAGACCTAAATCTATGATATGGACCACATTATATTTGTCACTTCCAGTCACTCCTAACAGAAAGTTTTCTGGTTTCGTATCGCGATAGATTAGTCTTCTTCCGTGAAAGTATTCAAATAAAGCCATGAACTGAATCGCCAACTGAACTGTTGTCTTTAGAGTAAACTTTCCGCCACACTTTTCGAGCATTTTTTCAAGATTAGGTCCCAACAAATCCATTATTAATGCATGCCACGAACCACACGGTCCAAAATAATGCACTTTTGGTATACCTCTTTGTCCGTTTCCTAACATTTTATAGAAGTTGTACTCCAATGGCAGCTGAGCTTCGGGAACAGCATTTGACTCTAGTTTTATGGCCACTTCTTCACCAGTCTTAATATTTTTGCCCAAGTGAAGTTTACCGAATGAGCCTTAAGTTTGATAAAACTTCAATTAAATGTCTACTCATTCAGAAAAATGAACTTTGTTGTGAAGTTAAAGTTTTCAATATTTACATGCTTTTCACTATATTTCAAATTAATTAGTTAAAAATTGAATAAATCTGTTCAATTACTGACCGCCAGCTATAAATTTTCCGACGATAAATTTATTACTAATTTTAAGTCCTTCTGGATTGTCATTATTTGCCATTTACTCGGGATACGAGACTATTCTTATCTTATAGCAGTTTGAACTTATAACAGTTAGCTTTTAGTTGAAAGAATCAAACGACTAATTGAATATAATTCGAGAGATTGAAAATAAATTAGCGAGAACTTTAAGTGGAGCCTCGTTTCAATAATAAAACACAACAATTGAAACAATGAAAGCTACGAATTAAATTTCAACCTAAAGTTTATTTTGTAACGCAAGTGAATCAGAATTTAGACTCTTCTCTAAAGCGCACTATCAGATAGAATCCGAATTTGAGGGCATATATTATACCTTTTTGTAGATAATTTATTCATATAAAACTATTGTAATTTTCTTTAATACTGAGTTAAATTATCAAAAGTTATGCAATCAAAGGAAGAGATGACTCGAAATCGAGTCGTCACATTCTATAACGATAATTCAGATAAATCGGAATCTTATACAGTAAACTTTTGATGGCTGAGGGTATGCCTCGCAGTTCCATATATGACGCAATTAAAACATGAGAAACGATTGATCACTAAAGAAGTAGGTAAGAGTCGTTATTTTCAAAGAATGTCCACACAAAAGGTCCAAAAGCTTTACCGAATCATGAACCATAAGAACAAATTTATCCTCTCTGAAGCCATCCGTAACATCTCTGTGGACAGAAGTGTCAAATATTGGTTGGAAAAGAGATCTATTTGCAGATACAAGAAGTCATCAAAATATACCAGAACTCAAGAGATAATGGTTAAGAGACACCGGACAGAGGTTTGGCTTTACCGGTATTGTAGAAAATTTGATTATGCGCCCAAATACCGTAACCCAACAAATCCTCCTCAGTGTCGTCTGATTGAACATTTTCTCGGTTATTTGTGTCGAATAATTTACAGAAATGGTCGGTGTGCAAAAGATATTGATCATTTCACAAGAACAAAATCTGCTTCAAAAAAAAGTTTATTTAAATGTTGTCAAAAGAAGTGTTAGTGTCACTAAAAGAATTCTCGGATGTGCTAAATTGGGGCCACTATCAGTTGTTCATTTACTCATTCCTATTTCTTATATACTGTAGTTTTTTATACAAAATTTCATATTTTTCAAGAAATTCTATCATAACTGAAAATGAATTAAAACTTTGTTCAAATTTCGACTCACATGACGTCATTATAGAATTGTTTTGTTGTTCATTTATTCGAATAAAATCAAAATATTAACTGGAATCAATTGCCGGACTGTTCTTAGATGTGTTTAGGCGTTCTATTTGAAGATTAATGCTCTCCATAAAATAATTGCCGATTCATTTTTATTACCACAAAAGTGTGGGCACAAGAAAAAGTGTCAAACGTTTGCCGCTCAATTGAAAAGCATATCCATTAAAAGTCACTTGGTTTCCGTCAATAAATCAGACCTTTAGAATTAGGAAATATTTTTTACACTTCATAGAATAGATATCGAGCTCTACACTTTTATTAGATATAAAATCAGGTCTATTTGAAATAGGAAACAAACTTTTGGTGGCTTCGATTAATTGTTCATTTACTAGTTTATTTTAAAATACTTTCATATAATAAATATTAAAATTAAGCTTATTTCAAATCAAATATTATATAAAACTTCTGGCTTATGTGCAATCATTGAAATTAAAAAGAAATGCACCACAACAAAATATTAGGGCGGCTGAAAAGTAATTGAACATTCAAATTTCTTTATTGAAAGCAGATATGAAAATAGTATTTTGGTATTGTATAATTTAGTTGCCTCCAAGGGACGTGGCAGCTTCCCGACGCTTTCGTAGTCTTCATATTCAAATAGCCACATTTTGTAAATTAATTTTACGAATAACTTCGATAATCCAGTATCTGATTTTGATGAAATGCTACTATCATCTATTTCCAGTCTCTCAACATTGTGTTTATGTTTACTTTCGTTGGCCTAAAATAAACTTTAAGGGAACTTGCATAAGTTTCTAAATTTTAATCTTATGAAAATTAAACATACGGCTCCTCTCCAGGATATCGATATTCTTTTGACTGTGAAGCATTCTAAGAATCATAACTTTTTACCAAAGATTTATTGATAGTTATAATTCTGTCTATGAAACCGAGACTACGGCCATATCTTTGAAGGTGCTCTTTTTATAAATTTACTCGGAGTTCTTTCTGTTCAGCTGTAAGACTGTATAGTACCCAACGTGATGACACTTGTACACGTTTAGTTTCTTTAAAAGCTGTTGAGTACTGTACTTACTGACCTTTAAGCGAAAAGCTAATTCTTCTGTAGTCCAACATCTTTGTTCGTTTAAGAGTTTTTCAAGTGAATGTTGAGTTTCTTCATCTGTCGCAAAGCAAGGTCTCTAAATGCGTGGTTCATCCTAGCATGATATACGCCCTTCATCTCGAAGTTAACGGAAAAGATTATATATCTGTCTTATCTTAATTGCATTTCGACGGCATTTCAGTTAGCATTTTGGAAATTTGAGGGACAGTAGAGCCCAGTAATACACAGCACCTTATAAACGCTCTCTGTGCTTCATTGGCAACGCTGGCCTGGGTAGGACCGATAGTTGAGGCCATTACTATATGACTGATAATAAGTAGTAAAATCAAAGTAATTTGCATCGTAAAATAGCAAATTAACAAGTGTGTAATAATTTTTCGTAAACATATTTATTACTTTATTCATTGATAAGATATGGATATGCAATTACTTTTCAGCCACACTAATAATTTAAAAACTAATGCTTACCTACCAAGCTATGGCCGAACGTTTTACAACATTCTTCAGATCAGATGCAATCCTAAGATCATGATTAACTTTCCAAGTACTTATGAACACTCTTATGTGCACAGAATACCGAACCTAGAAAATGGAGTGAATATATTCAAAGTGGAATGAACATGATCGTTGGGGATGAGTTTTTATGTATCTTCTGGAGAAGTAAGACCTCGCAACAAGGCGGTACGAATTTGGAAACGAACTAAATAAAAACCAGATGAGAAACATTATAAATGAGAATAAAAACAGAATTCTGTGACGCATATGCAAACAAAACAAGAAAACTATTAAGCCTTGGAAATAATCAAAAACACATGATATATGCACTTATAGATGTCATACCGCTTTTAGTTATTGGGTTTGTCACTTCATTCCTTCGCGCATCATCATAAGATAACTTGGATGAATATGAATTTTCTGGTATAGTAAAAAAGCACTCAATTCGATTCACCTGGCCTCAAGGATTATGAAGATATAGTTCTTTTCAAAAGTTAGTCTTCGCAATTCGAAATTTTCGGTCGCAAAGTTCGAAATTTCTGGTCAAAAATTTGAAGGGTGAAAGGGATTGTTTGGATCTGAGGGATCATACTTCCCTCCGCCCCCATGTGTTATACATTATTCAATTCATTTCATCAAGCTGAACATTTTGATACATTACTCGAACATTTATCTCAATTAGTTCTCGAGATATTCAAAAAAAATGTTCTCACTGAAACCTGTAACTTTTCCATGTAATAATGTATCACACTTGGGGGTAAGGATCTGGAACCCTCTTAGATACAATCGCTTTCACTCACTTTGGGTCTCTGCAATTCGAGATTCTCGATCTCAATGTTTTGGGTTAATTATAACACTTTCAAGTCCCTATATAAAACTATGCTCTACAAAAATATAAAATTTTCAAAAATGTTTTTAAAATATTATTTTTAAGCGTTTTAAAGTGTTTTGAAATATTCCGATAGCATTTTAAGCGGTTCAAGTTTCATTTTAATGATTAACTTTGACTCAGACGTCAAAAAATGTTATTAATTAGAAATTTTTCACATACAACTTTTCGAGAATTATTAATGATTCTAGATAAAAAAAATTAGATCTCCATAACTATTTCAGTTCTTGAGATTTTATTTCGAACATTGAGATCGAAAGTCTTGAATTACAAAATCTCAAAGTGTGTGAAAGTGACTGGATCTAGGGTGTTCCAGACCCTTACCTCAAAGTATGATACATTATTACATGAAAAAGTTACAGGTTTCAATGAAAGAATTTTCTTTGAATATTTCGAGAAATAATTGAGATAAATGTTCAAGTGATGTATCAAAATGTCCAACTCGATGTTCTGGATTCAATGATATATTACTTGTCGGGTCCGACCATTCCCGCCGGGAATTGGCCAGAAGTGGTCAGGTTCTGGTTGGAGGTGGTCAAGTCACGTATCGAATGGTCATCTCGATGAATTTTATTCAACAATATATAACACATGGGGTGGAAGGGCGTGGGACTCCATTAGATCCAAACAATCCCTTTCATCCTTCAAATTTTTAACCAGCAATTTCGAACTTTGAGGCCGAAAATCTCGAATTGCGGAGGCTAACTTTTGAAAATAATTATATCTTCATGACCCTTGAGATCAGGAATATCGAACAGAGTGCATTTTTTATTATCCCCGGAAAACTCATATTCAACCGATAATGCATTCATACATCCAATGCTACTAAAGGTTGGCTCAAAAGTAAAAATATACAAGTTATCGACTGGCCATCGATTTTTTCAGACTTAAATCCCATCGAAAATCTTTGGTAACAACTTGTGAGCAATGATGAGCAGTGCTCGAGCATTCGGTGCTCGGTGGCGAGCACGAGCACTGAGCACTTCAATTTTGCCGAGCATGAGCGCGTGCTCGAGCACCTTACCCTCGAGCACCGAGCACTTAGTCCTAACATCAAAACTAATAAAAACGATGTCAACTGAATGTAAAAATAAATAATTTTATTGAATAAAACTATGAGAACTGCTATTCTAACAAATTGTAATAGTAATACATGTATTATAAAGTATGAGAAAGTTTTTAAAGATTTTAATCAGATTTTTCTGTCATTTGCTTATAAACCTCTACTCCCGGAGATTTACAATCAGTATTAAAGGGCTCAATATTTACTGTGGCGTCTGGCGACCTTTTGAGCCTGAAACTAAAGTTAGAATTTAATATAAATATCAAATCTAAACAAATCTTGATTTAATTTTAAAGTTAATGTTCAATAATTATTTTCGTCCTTTTATAAATAGTTCGCTTATTTTATTGCAAAATGACATCATTTTTTATCGTTAAGCATATACTTGAACGGTATTTGATCTTACTTTTGACGTTTTGAATGTATTTTGCATTACATATGTTTAGGATTAATACTTTCAATAGACATAAAATTTGGACATAGTGCTCAGTTGGTGCTCGGTGCTCGAGCACCTTCAAAATACGAGCACCGAGTACGAGCGCGAGCACTGAGCACCAAATTTTGTCTGAGCACTGAGCACCAAATTTTGTCTGAGCACGAGCACCGAGCACGCTCATCATTGCTTGTGAGGGCTGTTTATGCTAATGGCAAACAATACAACTCAGTTTCTCAACTTAAACAAGGAATAATGATTACCGAGAAGAAATGAATGCGGTATCACTTCAAGAACTCGTCAATTCTATGCCAAATAGAATATCGAAGATCATAAGAATGAAGGGACTAATGATTATTATTTATTAAGTATCTATTGCTTATTTAACTTTTTACTAGCTGCATTTATCATTCTGAAGCGCTATGTTCAGCTTCAATACTTTATATGACGCACGTGAGTGACCGAAGCTTGACCAAAATTTCATAAATATCTTAATCGTTTAGTGTACATAATAATAAAATTTGATCCCATTACTTCAAGTAACTCCTAAGTTACTCAAAAAACATTTACTGGATTTAACAATCTGAAACAGACTGTAGTAGCATTAAGTGCCAAACATTTGAATTCTACGATGGATTGATGTATTATTGCGTTTTATGATGGTATTTACATATACCAAATCAAACCTACCATTGAAATAAGTTAATTTAGATTTAAGTAGTCATAGGTTCTACGTTGCACGTTCTACAATAATATTAACGAAATTGACCACCAATCCATGGTTAAGATTTCTTTCAATGTGTTAGACCTATAATTAGGGTGACCATCCGTCCCGTTCTTAACGGGACGGTCCCGTCCTTTTAAAGATAAAAGACAGAAATCCCGTCAGGCCAAAAACTCTCGACGGAACAATTAGTTGTCCCGTTTTTCAACCTTCATTTTGAAAAATGTGTTTAGAAAAATATTTTTTAAGAATTCAAACATTGCATTTATTTTATAAATGACAAGGGATAAATAGCCCATTTTAATGTTATGAATACCTGTGGCTTAAAACCAAAAGTTACTGAACTAATCTTCTCTGATTTTATTTATATCTGATATAAACGAGTATTTGTTACTTTTGAATAACTTGAAAAATGCCATTTCTAACAAAAAATATACCTTTGAAATCAATCATGACTAATAATTTTCAATGTTTTAGTACTAGAACTTATTGCTTGACACCTATATATCTGTAATGACTAATAGAAGCGGCATTTCTCTTTTGAAAAATGTAAAGGTCCCCCTTTAATATTTTTGTCCCTTTATGAGACAAGCCAGAGGTGGTCACCCTACCTATAATATAAATCCTAGACATATTTACTCATAGTTTTCTTAGTTTCTTTTCATGGATAAACCTTTCTTTCTGAGTAAAACGGAGTTTCTTTTAACAAGCTTGCTTTCGTGCGATAAAATTTACTCTTTCTCACAGTTTTTATGCCTCTTTTCTAAGTGTATCAAATCTTTAAATATGAATAAAGTTTGAAATACAAAATAAAGGCAAAATGTCTAAACTGACAATTGACTAAAACCTGAGAAATACAAAAAAATCAAACATGTGAATGGTCATGTTCTATTTTTAAATAAGGTATTTCCATATTTTTTCTAAAATATTCATTTGAAAAATTGGTTTATGAGCGCAAATGTTCTACACGTTTGATAGCCAGAATTTGCGTCACAATTCACAGATAAAAGTTAATGGTACTAAACTTTCCTCTCGAGAGTAATCCAATTCCAGTTTTAATCAGATAAATAAGCATTAATGCAACCTTAATTGAGTATTCAGTTTAATTGAGAAAATAATTTGTGGCTCCAACTATTCTGCTTTGTTATTTGTACTTTAATCCCAAACTACTAATTATTCGATTCAAACCGTATGCATTCTCACAGCATATCAATCTTTTATTACACAAATTCATCCATAAATCAAACAAATTTATAACCGCATAATAATGCATTTACGAGATTATATTACTTAAATAGATCGCAGTAAACCGTAACCATAACACTGATTTCTTAATAAACTATATAATCCAGAGTTATTGCTCATTGATCTTTTCTTAAGAAATTTGTTCACCTATTACACCTGTAATGAAGTATTAACAATAAGATTGAGTATTATTGAGAAGATGGAGAGAAGAGTTGTTGAATTTAGTTCCAACTATGATGACAGGGATTTTAATATTCCACATGTTATGATTGCCCGAGATGTTCGGGGGATGGAAAATCAAGACACTGTTATGTCGAAAGCCAGTATTGGATCTGTTGGTCGACTCATGCAATTATTAAAAGTAGTCGACGCTCGAAGACTACAAAGAGACAGAAAACAATCGATGGCTGTGAGCTATTTGGGTACTGCGCTTCCATCACAATATGCATTAAGAAATCAAATGTATTTTTACAAAAAGAGGTTCCAAGTCTATAACGCTTTGCATAGACCGCGAGGATTTTGGGCAATCAGCTATCATATTACAGTTTTTCTCATGGTCTTCATGTGTCTGGTTGTTACAGTGTTTTCGACAATCCAAGAATACAAAGAAGTAGCCTGGAAGGTCATGGTTGAGGTTGAAAAAATAATGCTTGCCTGGTTTGGTGGCGAGTTCTTCATTCGTTTATGGGCCTCCTCTTGCAAATTACAATATCAAGGATGGAGAGGAAAATTAAGGTTTCAATTCAAACTCGTTTTATATACTTTTTCACTTTGAATCTCTTGTCAACTTGGCAGATATCTTCGAAGTCCTTTTCGAGTTATTGACATCATCGTGATTGTGGTCTCTATTGTTGTTTTACTGGTTGATCCTAGAAACGGATATGAAGTGTTTGCTGCCTCTGCCTTCAGAGGATTTCATCGCTTCTTTCAAGTGCTTCAGATGATCAGATTAGAGCGACAGTTTAGGCCGTGGAGGGTTTTGGCGTCTGTGCTCTACGCACAAAGAGAACAACTAATTATTACTACTTATATTGGATTTCTAGCCTTATGTTTTGTAGCATTTTTGTCATATTTAGCTGAAAAGGGTGTGAATGATAATTTTGATAGTATCGCAGATGCCATGTGGTGGGCTGTAAGTCATTATTGCAGTTTTCAGCCATTATTCATATATTGATATTGATATCGGCTTTTTCTGTCAACAGGTCGTCACTCTTTGTACTGTTGGTTATGGAGACAGAGTTCCAGTAAATATATTTTATTTAAACTCTCGGTATTTCAACAATCAAGCTTTATCTCTAGTTTTAACTGACGGTATTATCAGTTCATAATTGCTTTTGCATTTCGTAATTATTTTGACCTTTCATATGAATAGTTAAATTGTTTTATTGCTCATATGTTGTTTCTAATAACTTTTAAGCTAAGATACATCAGTTCAAAACATTTGATCAATATTTGCTAAATTGTATTTCAGGTGACCTGGTTGGGAAAGTTGATCGCTAGCATTTTCACGATTTTAGGTGTCTCTATTTTTGCATTACCTGCTGGAATCATCGGCACTGGACTTGCTATTAATGTACAAGAAGAACAGCGTATACTTCAGAGAAAGAAAAAGAAATTACCAGCAGTCGTTCTCATACAATGCTGTTGGAGGTATTTTAATACACCTTTATTCGTTTGTTAATTATTATGGATTTTATTATTCATGAATATTATGATAGTTTTTGAAACTTACACATTATAGATTGTATGCGGCAAATCCATCCTCACTATCAGTTGCGACGTGGAGTATTCATAAACCATTTGATTTGATTTCACAAGTTGAACGAAATGCTATTAGATTCATAAGAATGACCAAATTTTTGATAGCCAAGCAATCATTCAAATCTAGATTAGCCCCGGCAGACATTAAAGATGTACTCGAACAGTATCAAGCTGGACATTCGAGCGTTCTTTATAGAATTAAGGAAATGCAAAACGATTTAGACTCATTGACGGGTAAAGTAGGCACTAATGCCAAAAGAATGCAGGAATCCAAAAATAGTCTAATGTCAAGGATTGGTACGATTGAAAACATGAATAAAGGTATTGAGGAAAAACTGGACAGTCAAACTGCATATTTGAAAAAAATTCACTTTGAATGCTTGTCTATTCTATCATCTAACAGTACAATAAGAGATAACAATAGTTCAACTAGTTTTAACTATAGACTGAGAAGTAAGTCTTTCAGTTGATTCTTTAAACAGTAAATTAAGTTTGAAATCTGAATATTGAAAAATGGCAGTTCGATTCGACCAACACATAAATTAGTCACAAATCATATTCATATTTGAACTAGCTAAAGTTTACTAAGTAAGCTCTACCGCACTCTTACACAAGCCTTAATTCTTATTTATGAGCGTGGTCTACAACTATAATGCATCTGTTAAGTCCCTTTACTAAGGAATATATTTTCTCTATTGGAAGCGCTCGCCCCTTTTATAATGAAACTTTTCAATCTTGAAGCATTACAATAGAAAAATTGATTTCTCAGTGAGTGCATGACTTACTGGAAGCAATATTAAGTGCAATGATATACCGTATGCGTGGTTGAATCGAACTGAAATTAGGAAAAACTACATTTAAAATGATAATTTGTGTAAAAAATTTCTCATTTACTCAGACACTAAAAAAATATTTTGCCAACAAAATGTCTAATTACATTCGAATACATTTTACACACGTTTAACTATGTTCATTAAATAATGTATAATTTGTAAATTAATTAACTTTGCATAAACTGTTAAGCTATCTTTTTGTTTGAAACGTTTTTAAGTTTTTCAGCCCTTTTAGGCCTTAATACGTAAGATACCATGAATAAGTGAACAAATAGCCAGCAATACACCAAATACATCGCAACTCCAACTCGTGCAGCGCTATCATCAGCTTCACAATTAATCTTATTTTTATGCATTCGAAGTGCATAGAAGTTAATATAGAAGCCAAATATCATTTGTAATATTTGTAAACTAGTTATAGCGATCGATACTTTTGTTGGAATATTGAGTTTGATTGCTTTCAAACAATAATAAGAATACATAATTGAATGAATGAAAAGGTTGATAGAAACCATCCAATGAATAGATGCCGTTTCGGTCCAGTAGGTATAAAATGAATAACAAAGAGTTAACAAATGATGGAACCAGTGAAGAAATATCAACTTTTGTTTCCTTAGAACAATGAATAAGGTGTCGCCCAATTCTACTAATTTGGACCAAACGAACATTGATTGCCAGAAATCAATAGAGTTGTCATTTTGGTGAAAGTTTTCACAAACAGATGCGTGAAATCCTTTAGTTATTAAGACATTTATAGAAAATGGCAAACAATATATTGTACCGAAAATTGAAAACAAGGCCAACATTAAGTTCCAAAGAAATAAAGCTTTTCTCAGTTCATACGGAGTGCTGCGAGTTTTCATAAATGCTTGTATACCAAATATGATAAGAACATAAGCCAAACTCACATATATGCTGATGAACCAATGATTTCTTAACCATTCTTTAGTTCTGCTGCCAAAGTTTTCTCGAATTTCTAGTAAATATTCAACACTTTGATTCAAACTTGCCATCTTTTCTCGTCAGTTTCTATTTTACTTCAGTGAGCACCTAAAATAAAGACTGAGACTGAGACTGAAACTTATATACTACCAGTAATGCTCTATTATCTAGTTTGTAATAATAGTAACACTTATTATCTAGTTTATAATACTAGTAATGCTTTATTATTGAGTTTACAGTATCTAAAATTAAACGTGAAGTTTAACTCATAGAATATCAGATTTATAGTTAACCGGTAAGCCTGATCTGAATTTTGCTTTGTGCTTAAAAGTAAGCTTAAAAGTGCATCTCTATGTTTTCATCAATATGTTACAATTGCGCAAAAGTTTGATCAGGCGCTTAAAAATTCGAGAACAATTATTGAATAGCGTGCAGTTCTGTGCATTATAAGTAGACGAATGAATATCTCGATTAATATAATATTGCAATTGCTCTGTTCTGGTATATGAGAATAGTAATGAAAAATGCAACTGTTCAAACTCATTAAGTAAAATAAATAATACCATAAAAATTTGAAGTGTTTTTTACCTTCAATTAGCATTGCCACGTGTCCTCTCTTCGGAAGAACAGTCCTTGGTTTAAGGGTCTTGTCTTCCGTCTTCTCTCTAATCGGACGAATAGGAGTAGGTCCACGTTTTACTGACGAAGTATAAAAGTTTTATTTTTTCTCAATTTTTTAATCTCGAAAACTGCGTTTCTGATTGTATTCAAAGCTTATTTAACTTTTTATGGAGAAAATCTAAAAATTTTAGGGTGTAATCTAAACTGCAATGTTAGGCATTATTTTTACAATCACTATAACAACAATTATTAAGTTTAAAGCAAAAATTTGCACTAAAATCAATTATAATATGAGTTTCAGTGAGTTTTATGACTGTTAAAATAACAAATCTTTGTTAGAAGCTTAAGGTCAGATAAAAATATGAGTTCGGACATAATAATTAGAATAATTATCACTGTTGTATTTCAAGTTAATTTCAATTCAGTAAAACTAAAGAATAAAAAATTTTGAATTTTTTTAATTATGCGGATTGAAAATAGGACAAACTTTCGCGTTATTTTAATAATCTCTGAATTAATCTAACCTTATCATATGACGCCTTGTTTTGATGTTTATTTATCCCACTATAATAATCTTTTATTTAAATTATCAATTGATTACTAATTTTAAAAGTGTCAGACGGTAAATAACTTTCACTTCGTAAACGCGTCGGAAATTTTTACGAGAAAAAAATTCTCAGCTTTACATCGTACCTTTGGGCAATGCTATCAATGCCAATATTTACATCATGGAAAACACTAATAAAAATTAATAAAAGATTAGTCAAATTCATCAAAAAATATCATTCTGACTAAAATTTTATTTCTGGCTCGACTTCACTTCTACTCATTATGCCAGAGAAGCACTTGGACAGTTTGAGCGCCTTAACATTAAAGTGTTACCTAAGGATTCAAATCCTCCAAATGTACCATAATAGAGCCCAATTCACAAATTTTAGACCAAATCTGAAAAGAACATAGAAGTATGTAAAAACGGTTAGACAACAAATTCTACCGATGAATCGATGGCAAAAATCAAAATAGAGCTGAAAAAATTTCAGCTGAGGACTTCCAGAGCCATTTTACAAGACTAAAATCCGTGAAGCAGCCGATCGGAGCATCTAGTCTGTGATCAACTGATGACATTTTATTCATAAATAATAATTTAACAAATACTTAGAATTTGAAAGTTTTTTAATTGTATAAATTTTTTGTTATAATTAAATAAAATTTGTCCTATTTTCTTTCCTAATACAATGTATTCGGATTGATCCTTTCATCATTTTTGTCCTCTTTTGAGGTCTAAAAAGAATGGCAGCGTTACCTTCAATAACTTTTAATGCAATCGAAAAATAAGTAGTATATATAAAGCTCAATCAATAGCTCACCTTTAATTACAAAAAATTGAACATTTTATTCTTCATCGATCTTCACCATTTTCCACACGTTAGCGCTTCTATTTAACAATAGAGTGTTAGTATAGCTTTTTATTGAAGTAATTTCTATATTATTATCTGTATTTATTGCGTTGTTAGGCGAAATGATTGCATAACGCCTCACTATTTCATCCACTGCTTTGCGTGGCATACAAAATATTAGTAGTATTTTTTAAAAGTCATCACAACTCAACATTTTGCGAACCAAACTGATAAATAAATTCAAATACTTATGAATAAAATTGTATATTGAATTTAAACCTTTAATCCAAAAATTTTAAGATTTTTTTATTGCCAAAAAATAGGAAGAAAATTTAACTGAAAATATACTGCAATTAAATTAATATAATAAAGATAAGGAACTTAGCAACAGATTAAAGTGTTGTTTAAAGCAAACGATATGTAAGATATTCACGTAATAAGTTGAAAATTATAAACAATTAATATTGATTCATTTCTTAGCCTGTATTCAGTATTCATGCTTGTTTATAGCTGTACTCAAATCTAGGTCTCGGGTTTTGATAATTAGATTGGTCACATTGAATCAACTTTGATCTCTTGTTGCCAAACTTGTTCCAGGGCTCGGGATCAGAACGAGTTATGTCGAACTCAGGTGTGTGACCAATTCTATAAGAAAGAAAGTAGATCACCCATCCTGGAGTAAATACACCACAGATAAGCAAAGTTGGCCAAATTCCGTAATTCCTTTTCATACTTCTCAATAAACGTTTGAAACCATGACTGAAACTTTCCTTGGAGTAGCGCATAGCTGAATCAAAATTTGGTTCTTTGACAGGAGGGTTCGCCTCATCATATGAGGGCTTCTTCGATGATAACTGATCTTTACTTTCAGATTCGCTCATTCCTTCAGAAAACTTAGGAAATTAATCTATGAAACAACTTTACGTTCGAATTTAAAAGATTAAAGAATTAATAAGTTGATTTTCTATTCAAGTTTATTCCTGAAACCAATTCAAATCAAACCGTTCTAATGATAAAGTGTTGAACTCGAGCTCCATTGTTGGGTCTCGTGCTGACCAAACACTACTTAAACTTTAAGATATAGTTAATTTTAAGTTAGAGCGGATCCAACAATAGGGCTCAAGTTGATAATGCTTACAATCAACAGATAATTGGTAGAATTGCCTAAAAAAGTTATTGATTGTATAAGATATAACCGGGTCTTATTTTTATACTTTCCAATTGTATTCTTACATGAACTTTAAGAACTGCAAAGTTCGCAATGATTATATGTATTTATTAATGACTTTGAATTCAAACTGAAACACATTTGTTCAATGCTCTTTCAATTGTATCCAAATAAATGTCAGGATCTATTAATTATTAATAATAATATAAATGTCACAAATTCTTAACGAAGACGTTTTGATACAGATATTGTCGTATCTGTCAATCGAACAATTAATTAAATTAGAGATTACTTCAAAACAATTTAGTTATTGCGTGAATCAAGTTTTGAAACAACAAAACGCTATTAGAGTTGGTTTTGACGTCAAATATCATTGTTTTGATCCAAAACATTCGACCATTGATTGCGATCTGAATGAAGCGGTCACTAGTCTTCGAAATGGTTGGATTGAAAGCGGAAGAGATATTATGGCTCGTCAACACTTTTTGAGACATCTATTTAACAAATGCTTTCGTATTAAGTGTTTGGAAATCGATGACATTATTATTAATGAAACTGTTATTCAGTTTATGTCTGAACTGTTCAATCATTTAAAGTGTTTACGAATCGGTTATTTTGACATAACTTGTGATAATCGAAGTCATATTTATGAGACGTTCGCTCAACATTTCGGCCGACAATTGATTCATTTGCATCTAAACGGACTTTATTTGGAGAACATAGAAGCCATTCAATTGTTTGCATCACTCGAAGAATTATCGATTAGTTATTTTAACACTTCATTAATACCATTGAAGCGATTGTGCGATAGTTTGGGAAATAATGTCAATACGCTTTCGATTTCTTTACAAAATGAGACGACTATTAATGATATAAATGAGTTTGTTTTTCATAAAAATACTAAAAATATCGTCAATTTGTCAATAGAAAACCTGTTTTCAAGTCAACAAACAGCTGACGAATACTTGTTTTCAATGATTTGTCACAATTTAAATCATTTGCACAAACTTTCATTCAAAGGCTGTTCTATTGTTTCAATCGACTCCATAATCAATTTGAGAAGTTTGAGACAATTAGAGCTGAAGACTAAATTCCAAACTTTGATTAACTTCACATCAACTAATTTGGAATCAATGCCAGAAATGCATTCATTATCTCTAACTTTAGTCGATTTAAACCCTTTTAGTCTACAAAATATTCATAAACTATTCCCTAATTTGCATAAGTTATCTCTAGTTAATTGTCGTTTTTTGTGCGAATGCGATGAAAAAAACAGTAAATGCTTGATTTGTGTAAAAAAATGCTGTCAGTCCATTTCACAGATAAATAATCTGAAAGTTATTCGTTTTCTCTATGTTTCGATGCATTTCACTCAACAGTTTATACAACTTTTGAATAGATTCCCAAATATGTCCGATATTAAACTCGAGTTGTTTAGATCAAATGTCACATTGAGTTTCGTAAATGAATTGGCCAATTCTTTTATTAATTATTCAGAAGAACATAAAAAGCGATGGGTTGTTGTTAGACTTGAAGAAAGTATTATTGAATTAATATCTGACAACATGATAATGCCTAAAAACTTGAAAATTTTGAAATTTGTTCAGTTTTAAGCTAGTTATCAGATTATAGGATATTATCGACACTTGCACAAGCTTTCATCCAGAGTTTGAATGATGTAAAAGTTTTTTGTTTGTTCGGACTGATTGTAGGAATAAGCATTGTTTGTTCGATTGCTGTTAAATTTCAATTCTATAATTTAGAAAAATGTAAAATTTCTAAATAATTGAATAAACATCTATTTCATCAAAACTGTGTGATTTTAAGATTAATTTATCTAAATTGACTTTGATGAGGAATAGAGAAAAACAATAAGGCAACTCTTAGTACAAAAATTCAATTTATTGTGAACTAGACTCAAAAAAGTATGAAAATTATGAGGTTTCATTTATTTATATCTAATGGAAGACAAGTTATCTGAATATATATAACAAACTTGTCGATGAAATGAACGCTAACCAAAGCAAAGTATTTGCCTTCAGCAACAGTACAACCATGAAATGAAGCTATTAGAGTCTGATCAAGACTGGCGTCAGCTCAACCCCTACCAGCCCAATCTAGTCAACTCTTGAAACATTCTAATTGTCTCTTTTGGTGGAATATATTCAGGTTTCGATGAGAAAGTATTGAGTAGACCCTTACGCGAGGAATAGCCTCTATTTCCTTGTCCATAACTTTTATCTCCAAATCCTTTCCCAATTGCACTACTGCCAAATCCTTCGAGTTCACTTCCAAAGCCTCCTCCAAAATCTCCATTTTGTCCAAAATTGTTTCCAAAACCGTTATAAGCTGCGTTTTCGTTCTTCAGAGGGGAATCTTTGACTTCATCGTCTAATAAACCGATGACAACAGGACTAATAATAATGAAAGATATTCTATTAATTTAAAGAACTTTACATTTATACAATTAACACTGACACAAACTCAGCCTTTGTATCGCCAATAAATCCTTCGATTCCACCATTCATTGCCTTGCCATGTCCGTCATCTTTTCCAGCCTGACCTCCGTTGTTATGTCCAGGAAAACTTGTAATAAGTACTCCTCCACCGAAACGACCTCCTCTTTTGTTAACTGCAGTATAGCCTCCCTTTTCTTCGAGACCTCCATTGCCTTGTCCACCATGACCAATGCTACCTTTGAAACCCCCGTCATAACCTGCGCCTACTTCCGTGCCCAGTTTTAATTTTCCAGCGTCTTTAGGAACAACGCGAAGATGATGGATGTGATGGTGAGTCACTTTTTTAATAACTCTTAAAGAGATATTTCATTTTTAAATAACCAAATTTCAATATTCGAGGAGTAAGTTTGAATTAAGTAAATTTAAAACTTTGGTCGTTAAAAAATGAAAACCATGGATTTTAGAGCACGTTTAAAAAGGATAGTTTGGGAAAAGCCACACAAATCAATGTATGAAACATTTAAGCAGAACTTGAGTTAAATGAAACTAGCAGATTAAAAGTAACTAAATCTCAAGTTTAAAGGCGCTTAACATTCAATACTTACGGCACTTGAACATATTCAACATTTCTTCCGTAGCCACCATAACCTCTGAAAGCATTGGTTACTCTATTGAAACCTCTTAGTCCATGTATTGGAGGTCGTGGTATGGCACCACTGACTGGACTTAAATATACATATACTAATGCAATAGAAAAAGCTGTGATACAATTAATCGTACTGACTTTCATATTGAAAAACTTTATTCACTAAGATGGATTTTGTTCACTACTCTAATACAAACAAAGTATTTTTGGTGTATATTTGCACTCATCCGTGAACTTTATGAAAACTTGAGGCTTTTTTCTTAGTATTTCAAATAAATACTGTATTTCTTTGACTTTCACTAAAATATATGTAGCTTTTGATTCGCTGTCAGTATATTTAGTGACCAGTTATCTCCACCTTTTCATCGATAACTAGTGCATTTGATCTTTAAAATTAGAGCAAAGCTTTCTCTTAAATATAACTAATTAAGAATGTGATGCACTTTAAGAATGTATAAAAAGGTAAAAATTTATTTGAAGCAAGCCATATCTCTTTAAATTGCCTTAAGTTAAAAAACAAAGCAATTTTTGACAAGAAAAGCATCTTCTGTTGACCCAATCTTGAGAATAACGTGATTTGTATGTAAAAGAGTTGAAAGCACCCATAAATCTAGTCCTTAAATGGTGCTGGTGAGCCTCAAATTTTCTTGAGAAAATGACAAACTTTACTGTGTGTCTTCGGGCGAGAACTTACTAAACTAAACCACGAGTAAACTTATACGCTCACAGATAAGCATCTTATTGATTAAAGTTCTTATAACTTGAGAAAAAGAGTATTACATTAACGAATTAGCTCCGAAAATAACTAAACCTAAAAAGTTTATGATTAAAAAGCTGCTGTAATTTAAATGGTTTTATTTTACCTTCAGATCATCATTCTATTCATTACGTTTTATATTTCATATGTTTTTCATAATGAATAATAAGGAAGAATACATTATTTGAAACACTGAATGATAGAAAGAGAAAGGTGTTAACTTTAAAATACAAAATAAATAAATTAGTCCTTACTATAGATCACGGTTGATTAGTGTAAAATAAGCTATATTTATTTGATCTGCCCAACTTTTCATCATTCATTATTACTGTGATGTTCAGAAACTTATTCAATAATGAATAATAACAGCCTTAACGATATTTTGATACTTACATGAATAACTAAGCTATTTTCCAATCAATATTTCAAAAGATAATGTTGTAAAATATATTTGTAGATATGAATTTATATTTTTTATTCGACTCTTGAAAGGGATCGAATTTTTATGATTCAATTTTGTGGTTCAATAACGATCATAGTATTCAAATAAAGATCTGAGCTGTTGATGCCGAATAAAACTAAAAACTAGTTATAAAAAGGTATTAGAACTAAATGGTTTGTTTTGATGACTGAATAATATTTACGTGACCTGTAATATAAAACTAACTCGCAAGTTATAATTTTCGTTCTTTTGCTAAATACTCCAGCTTTTAATGGAGTTAATCAGATGACATATTTTGACCCTTAAACCATATCAATGAAATGTGATTTTTTTAAGTTCTATTAGAAGAGTTTTATCGTTTCGAAAATTTCTGTGTCGTGATCCTCAAACTAAATATAGTACATAAATTGAACTTAAGTAACATATCTTAAGTAACGTATCAGCACTTTTTATAAATTTAAACGCGAACATCATTTTTCAGTCTTATAAATCATCAAAGTTTATTCCGAAGCTTAAGGTATAGAAAGGATTTCTATTGCATAGTTCATACCAATTAAAAATTAGGTTAATTTTTGAGAACAATTCTATTCATTGATTTCATTGTTTCTAACGACTAAATGATGCACAAAAGCTCAAGCAAGATTAAGTTAGCTTTTCGCGTGTTTTGAGCTTGAAGAGTAAGCTGTAAGCTCGGCTGTTATAAAACTCATCTTGAGCTCTAGTTCTAGCTCGTGAGTTTCAAGCTAAGCTCAAGCTCCAGCTCGAAGTTTTAAGCTTCTCAGCTTCTACTGAATTATGTGTATAATTAAAATTTGTTTTCATGCAGAAAATATCAACATTCAATTAAATAAAGTTCGTGTATATCAGATAACACAAAAAATTTTAAAACGAGATGCCATAATATGAGTCATTGAATATTTTACATTCAATAGAGTTTATGTGAATGAAGTTTAATTAAAACTAAAGTGGAAAGTTGAAGTAAATCACTTTAAGTGTTTTAAGTTATTGATAATACAAATTGTAATTCATTTTTTAAAGTTTATATGTATCAATAAATACTGAAACATCCTCCAAAAGTAGTGACCAAGAATGTGAATAGATTCAGTAGTCAGCTTTGTAAGTGAATTTTTTTCAATAAAAACAAACTTGGAAAGCTTCACAAGCTAAGCTCAAGCTCAAGTTCGGAAATACGAGCTTACGTACATCGTTACTGACGACAGTCAATCAATAAGTATTGGGTTTGATCTGGACTCTTCAATACCACTTTGTTCTTATTATAGAATACAGTAACACCTTGGCATAGTAAACCTCTTTACAGCGAATCCTCGTTATGGTGATAGCAAATCCTGATCCCCGTACACATTAGCTAAATAATTTTAATTTACTTCAAAGTAATGTCTTTACAGTCGAACATTATTGTAGTGAATGAAGAATATTGGTCCTATCGATTCAAAAATTTCGGCATTAATGCTATTACATTATAAGTGAGAAAACTAGTAATGCTTAAGAATTGCATTAGTATTAAAATTAATCAAACACTTACGATCATCCGAAAAGTGTGAAAGATTATTGAATTCAACATAAATTTTATTAACTTAATTGATTTCAAGTATTTTTTTAATCAATTCTACCTCTACTGAAACTTCTGATGAACTAAAGAAAATTTTGTAACTATTTTTCTCTTAAGAACTGATATTGGTTATTTAAGTAAAAAGGCTATGAATGAGCCTTTGAGAACTCATACGATCTCCAATAATAGTTAAAGCATTGATGCGCGCATAAATTGCAGTTAACCAATGACAGTTACTATATTAAATCGTATTTTTCAATTTAAAGTTATTTCATAGTTCATATCCGTATCTTCGCTGTCTCAATATTTTAAATTTACTTTTAATATAAATTTTTTATACCATAGCTCCATTCATTAGTTTGAGTTTCGAAGAGATGTCAAACTCTGATAAGAAAACCGATGAACCGAAAGAAGCGATCGATAAGTTAAAGCAGTCGATTGAAGCAGCTGCTAATATAACATCAAATTATCCATCAATTCTGCAAATCGGTTCTTTGCATTTCAAAGACTCGTACTCATCTACTGATGTATTTATAACTGATATCTTTGTACATATTTATGCGTTAATGAAAACTTGGATCTAATTCTTATATTCAGGCAAAACCATTCATGAGAGTTGTCCATGATGTGCGCATTAAAGACTGTGTCCATCAAGTTCTTCACAATCATTGGAAGGTAAAACAGCCACGAATTGTGGTCTTAATCATTTCAAATTTCGGGCCTCTTAAAGACTGGACTAATGCGCAGCAGAGAAAGAAGTTTCAAAAAGGACTGATGAAAGTAACGAATTTTACGTTCATAATATTAATAGAAATAGAGAAATAGATTTGAATTTGTTTTGAAACTTGATTCATAGGCAGCTGATAATACAAACATGTGGATAATTGTTAATGGCATTAATAGTGGCATATCTACTCTTATCGGAGAAGCAGTTCGTAATGAAATCACGCAAATTAAACGTTCACGAAATAGAGATTGTGGTTCCAAGACTTCTAAGATGAATTTTATTGGCATCGCAGACGAAAGTACATTACGTTACGGCGAAAGCATCGCTAACTACAAACAGGTATAAATTGAGTCTCCCTTAACTTACGATTCCGAATATTAAACAAATTGTTGTCTCTTAGTATGAAATTCAAATTCCAAACTATGGCACCCACGAAGATAAATTTGAATTGAATGCAAACCTCACACATTACATTGTTATAAAAGACGATACAATGAATAGAACTGGTGTTAACACATTCCTCACAAACTTGATGACATTTCTATCTAGAAGCGAAGACATAGCAAATACTTCATGTATAGAATATTTGTTTCCCTTCATTGATGTATTTTTTAAATTGGTCCTCTCAAATTATAGTGAATAACAACAATTCAGAAGATAAGTGCTCCATAACTGGTGTTCAGACTCCAGTTGTCTCACTTGTTATTCAAGGAGGATATGAAAGTTCGCGTTTAGTTTTGCATCAAATCAAAAACTGTATCCCAGTTATAGTTTTGGGCGGAAGTGGAGGTTTGGCCGACTTATTGGCTTTTGTAGAAAATGAAATCAGTGAACGATGTTTTGAAGTTTGGGATCCGGAATATATTGAATCATATATTAAACCTGAACTAACACTGAAAATAGGGATACGTTTTCCATACTTGAGAGATAACGCACTTCTTTGTAACACATTTCGTAATCGAATACTTGATTGCGTTCGAGAGTCTCGAAAAGACGGACAAATCTATTTGACAGTGATTAACATGCATAACTCATATTCATGTAATTTGCAAAATTTAAGCGAGTATCTATTGTTGGCTTTATTCAAATCACAACTGACCCAAATGTCAAATCAACAAAGAGCTGATTTGCAATCCGCTAAATATGAGATAATTGCAAAAGATCCTGAAATTATTGATAAAGATCTATATTTATGTGTTGACTGGAACTGTCCCGAACTCGCAAAAAGAGAAGTCATTAATAAAGACCCATCATTTGGCCATAATTTGGATAAAAAGATGTTTGAGGAGGCATTGGTTCGTACGAATAGATGTGAATTTGTCGATCTATTTCTTACCCATGGCTTTAGATTAAGAACTTTCGTTAGTGCTCCGCGATTGAGAAGAATGTTTAAAAGAATCCACTCAAATGACTTTTTTCGTACAGTTTGTTGGGAAGCAATTCTTGGTCTTTCACCTGACATAAAGCAATCGCCAAAATTTATTGATCGTGAACTTAACTGGTTAATGAATTCGTGCACTGGTTTAAGAGACTTTTTTGCTGAAAGTGAACTCGACTATTATGTTATAGAAAATTATCCACGAACTCCAGAAGAAGCAGAAAGAAAAGCATTGGCTATTTTTGTGATTTGGAGTTTGTTTCACTTCCGTAAAAAACTAGTCAAAGTCTTGTGGAAGCATAGCGACCAACCTATCCATCTGGCACTTGTTATAGCTATGATTTATGAAAGGCTTTCGCGGTACGTCACAGAAGTTGAATTGAGAGAGGAGCTCCAAAATGAATCGAAACAATTTGTCACGGACGCCTATAACATATTGGATGTGTGCTATAGAGATTCTGCCGATAGAGCCGAACAAGTACTCAACGAAACGAGTCAAGACTGGAACTATAGATCACCTGTTGATACAGCAGCTTACGCTAGATTTCGTTCTTTTTTAAGTCATCCCTGTTGTCAAAAGTGGTTAACTAATACTTTTAATGGTAACATCAGAGTTAGAGAACTTCCCTTTGGTTTAATTGAGGTGCCAGTTTTGATTAAGATTCTTACGTCTGCTTTCCTCCTGTTTCCGATGTATTTCTGGATTAGATTCAAGGATAACAAAAGTTATGGAGTACATTCTGCTGAAGAGGAAGGAATTGATGATGACGAGGACAATAAAAGTGTTAGTAAAATCAAATCCATCAGTGATCTGAAACCCTCGAACAAAGAAAAACAAGGCACAAATGAAATGAAGGATCAGTTGAGAAAAATTCGATATCTTCACTCAAGATTATCAATATCAGATCACCAAATAATAATCAGAAAACAACCACCGGTTTGGAAAATGATCTATGAACTATGGAACGCACCGATCACTAAGTTTTGGGTTTCGCAACTACTTTACATCCTATATTTATCATTATTCAGTTTGGCAGTTCTGTCTCCAAAATGTGGTAATTTGTATTTAGATTATATTGTGTGCGTTTGGACTTCACTGATAACCGCTGATCTCATTCGACGCACTTATACCTATCACATCAAATTTAGTAATCTTCCGATTACTTACAAGTTATTGGAAATTGTGTTTCAATGCATATTCATTACGATTTATGCTTCCCAACGTCTCACATATCGGATATTTATTTTCATAAAACCTTACACTCTTAAAGTAATTCTATGTATAAATTTGTTATATGCTTATTATGTCTTATTTTCCGTATATCTGCCAATATCTGCTACTTTGGGACCACTTCTATATCGACTTAAACTTATGGTTTTAGTGGACTTTCTTAACTTTATGAGACTTTCAGTCATTGCGATTCTTAGTTTTGGTGTTGTTATTCAAGCACTTCTCTATCCTGATCATGAACTAAGCCCTGAAATATATAGAAAGACGTTTCATCGTGCATTCTTTTCACTTTTCACTACACCTTTGGATGAAATCGTTGGTAACTAATCCACTTAAGAAGTTCTAATTTCGCTAATTTTGGTTATTATTCTGTACTAATTTTAATTTCTATTTCAGAGTCCGCCAATTGCAAGCGATTTCGTCTTCGAGATGATGTAGTTTATGACAACTTAACTGAATGCTCATCAAGTCGTTACTCTAATGAAGAATGTGCTCGAGTTGGTTTTTGGCCATATATAGCTGAGATCGCATATTTTGTTCTTCTAAAACTAATATTGTCCTCCTTATTGTATGCAATTTTCGCCAACAGCGCTGCCCGACTATCAGATACTGACAATATATGGAAGTTTCAACGATATACTCTTGTTATGGAATTTGTAAATCGTTCGCCACTACCTCCGCCTCTTAACATATTCTGTTATGTATATTTTGCCATTCGATGGATTTTTCATTTACTTACATGTTGTGTAGCCAATAAAAGAAAATCACCAGTAATTAGATTATTTAAACAAACTTTTTTACTGATAAGAAAGGTAATTAATTATTTTTTGGTTAGGGATTCGCCAGCGATCTGTTATTCCACGACTATTCAAGTTCTAAAAGTCAAACTAAGCTTTTATCTGAAGATGACTATAGCTATTTCAAAACTATTGCTTCGGATTATTATGAAGAACAACAAAATAAGATAAATAGCGAAGCCATGATTAAGTTGGAATGGGAAAGGTTGCAGGCCAACTGTGAACAAATTGAATACGAAAAGAAAATCTTAAAACAACTTAAAGGAAAATTGTCTGAAACGGAAAGAGCTGTTCATCAATCGCTCGTTTATTTGGAATCAATCAAACACTTGACGAGTAGAAAGTACGGAATGGAACATATGATTAAGAGCAGTAAGCTTCACGTAATTTCGAGACATTCTCCGTATCCGCTGACAAATGTTCAGAGATATCCTGTTCCCGATAAATACGTTTCATGGGATGTAATGTTTATCACTTACGATCCGGTGGCTTATACTAAACCAAAGTCCGAGTTCCCGATAAGTTTACAACAATTCGCTGACGAAGACATACTTTTACTACAAGAAACTCAAATTGAGCAAATCAAACAAAATTTACCGGTTTTTGAGTGGAACAGAAGCTCAACAAATGCAGCTGGAATAACAATAAATCGAGAATCGTGGCAAGTTGATGAAAACGAAACTAGAATTGTATACAAACTCGATAATGGAATTCCTCGGAATCCCTTTGGAAGAACAGGTTTGAGGGGACGCGGATCTCTATTGAGATGGGGTCCAAATCATTACGTTACACTAGTTATTACGAGGTATCAAATATCAGTACTAAAAGTTTCATTTTTGAAAATTAGTTACTTCAGATTTGTTGAATTTATGATTCTTTAACAGAATGCATTCATCAAATGCTCTTCAAGTTTTAGTAGAAATTGATAAAAATAGTGTTTGGTCTCAATCAATATGTTTATTAACGCGTTTCATTCCTGGAGAATGCACTTATACTGGATTTGAAAGTCTTTTTACAACAGAAAATGATCAAAAGAATTGGATCACTTCTGACAAAATGATTGGATTCCTCAAAAGCTGTGATGTTATCGATGAAATACCACTAGAAACAGAAACCGGTACAACAATTTTACAGTCAGGACTCAAATATGAGAGACTAATGAGAGGTTATTTGGACTCATCTCATAATACAGACCATGCCTGGAAAGAAGTAGAACTGTGGCATTTTCATTACACTCAAAAAGATATATTAAAAGATAAAATGAGAGACAACTTAGAATGGTGTGAAGTAACTGAAAATTTGTTCGCGAAATTGGATTTGAGCCAGTCAACTATAATGCAAGATATGGTCGAAAAGCTTAAAGCGCAGCTGAGTTTATAGAGAATTTAATATAAATACTAACATAAAACTTTATTTTCTTATTTAATGTGCCTGAACTCTAAAACATTTTTACATTTTATTACTATCCCATAAAAATTTATATAATTTTACCTCATTATTCAATACATTTAGAAAACAAACAATATTTTATCTGATAGATAAATAAAATGTATATCGTCTGAAAACACCTAGAAGAATATTTAATTAATACTAAGACTGACTTAAATTTAGCCGACTTTTTGCTATTGAACTGTGCGTGTATTTTATAGGGAGTTTTATTTTTCAATTTCTTTAATTCAGTGAATTAATTAATGACTAATTTATAGGGTAAAGACCGAAACACTTGAAACTGATTAACATATTATAAGTAGAATACTTCAAATGTAACGAAATATTCGCTCGAATTGGGAGTATATTAAGAAATAACCACATTATAAGCGACCTTTATCATAGCATTTTTTGTTTCGGATGATGAGCAGCATGCTTAATAAAATGAGGATTAACTGGATGAGGATTATGGGCATTGTGAGGGCTATGGGGATTATTCAATACATGGAAACTTCCTTTTTTATAGTTTTTCCTATAATAAAATTAATAAATAAAAATTACTATAAAGATTGTTCAAAAAATTTTTATTCAAACATGCAAACATACCCAAAAAGTAGCACAAAATTTGGTGGCAAATCGCGGCTCAAGTGAAAATTTTGTTGTGGGCTATGAGATTTGAAGTTGAGCTTGAAGGTATTTTCTCCAGGAAAGCCATGTTTATGATTAGCGCTGACAGACAACAGTTCAGGCATATCTCCAACTGCATCACCTTCAATTAGCTTATGGTTTGACTCTAGTGGAATCAGGTTATCGTATTCTTTCGAGTGCTTAATAGCTGGTAAATGAAGATTTGGTGGACTGAAAATATTAAAAGTTCAAGTTTCATAATCCTTGTTATTAAAGTGCAAACACTCGGCGCTCATTTATTGTATACTCAATGAGCCATATTTCGAGTTTAGTCTTAAGCTCGATCTCGACTCAAGTTAGACTTGAAATACAAATTTTGATAGCACAAAGTCTAACTTGAGTCGAGATCGAGCTTAAGGCAGAACTCAGAATATGGCTCAATAAGCTATAGTATTCTATATTAATTTTAATTTTTTATTCATTCAACAAATCTAAATATCCAATAATAACACATTAACTCGAATATGATTCAAATTTGATGAACTGATAAATAGAGGGTCTCACAAGTTATGCACATATTCAACAAAGTATTGATCAATTAGATTTAAATAATTGTTTCTCTGTCGTAATAAAGATTGAGATTAAAATAGGTTATAGTTACCGACAAAATAAAGGCACGCATCTTTTAGCATTTATACTTGTGCGTAAAATAGTGTCATAAATCGATAGACATCAACGTCTATTGCTTATTGTGATAGTAAAACTTTAAAAAATTTAAAGATAAAAATAGCCTTAAGTTCAGAACTGATTAAACTTGAAATATAGATAAAACAACTGCATTATGAGGAAGCATTATATTAGGTCGAACCAAAAGTCTTTGCCAACTTTATTTTTCAAATATTTCAAAAACAGTAAAAGATACTAAAGGTTGGTTTTAATCATCAGATGAACATGTTATCCGCCTATAATTAAGATCGTTTACCAGGGGTCAGGCAACAAGATAATACCAAAAAATTCTTGATTTTTGTTAATCACCCCGAATTGTAGCATATGAGTTTCCTTCAAAGGTCCTTTAAAAAAGTGCTTTTTTTATTTTAGACTTTTATGCAAGCTATTGCATCCAAGGTTGATTTGCGATTTTACTTGGCGTATCTCCCGATAACATATAATGCCCTTATTTTTCACTTCTAATCTTGCCATGGTACACTTTCAGGAAGTTTTGTCAAAAAACATTTTCCAATATTAGAATCAAAATAATAATGATAACTATGTGAAACTTCAATATTACGTAGCAAATACATAAGTGAATATTATTCAATAAGAATCTTGAGAAACATCTTTATAAACAAGGAATAAAAAGGGTTGGCAGGAACTTTTGGTCCGACCTAATACAATTATATGCCTACAACAGTCGAAATTGCATCTAATAGTGGACCAAATATTAAATCAAATAAATTATTTTATACAAATTATTAAAAATTTGTGAATAAATGATTAAAATTCAAACCAAGATTACTTTTTTGAAAAATAATTTCCATTATAGAATCTATTCATTACTAACTGATAAAATTTGAACTTCACTTCTAAGTAATAATCTTTGAGGTGTGAACCATCAGTAATTCAGTTGCCAGATCTCTAAGTTTGATTTCCGATTCCAGGTATAAGGGTTGGTCTGCATGAATACATTAAAGTTCCAGGTTTGTGTTTTTACTCATGTTACCATTATGGAAATAGTTTTTCAATTGAAAGATAAGAGCTGTAACTCTATTATAGAACTTTTATCATTAAAAGGAGGAAAATTTAAAGTATATTCATTCAAAAACTACTATGGAATTCGCTGATTATGCTTCAAAATATTTTGAATTATTAAAAGCTTGTAAATCTAGCACTAAATATTCCTTAGACAAACGAGCCGTTAAAATTTAACACAATTTTTATCACTGGGAAATCATTTTCAAATCAAAGGGTTCCCTTTCATATGAAAATTCCAGAGAAGGGTTCAAGCAAAACTAACAACCGAAATCAGTAATCATCGCAAAATCTTATCGATAAGAGTTAGTTAATTTTGCTGAATAATTTTGTCATCTTAAGCTCTTCATACAATGAAGTACACACAGTTGCCTCTCATTATAATGAACAGCCTAATGGACTGAAAATCAGTTGGTTGTAACGAGAGTTCACTATATCGGACAAAGTGTGCATAGTCTGAGAACTAAATAATTTTTGAAAAAGTGTTCATTATATCCAACTTCATCAGAGAGAGAGAGAGAGAGAGAGAGAGAGAGAGAGAGAGAGAGAGAGAGAGAGAGAGAGAGAGAGAGAGAGAGTCGACTGTATATGTATTATTGGAAAATGTGCTTT
The DNA here is from genome assembly GCA_018873245.2 of Archegozetes longisetosus. Classification (NCBI taxonomy): domain Eukaryota; kingdom Metazoa; phylum Arthropoda; class Arachnida; order Sarcoptiformes; family Trhypochthoniidae; genus Archegozetes; species Archegozetes longisetosus. The sequence goes on from JAEMBT020000007.1 coordinate 11,447,574, forward strand.
TACGTTGTCAGTAACTGTACTTAAGATTTACTAAAGCTAGACAGAGATTATCTTAACTTCGATAATTAAATTATCGATGTAAGATTGGGTTAATGATTTTTAAAGCTTGTTTTTATCAAATTTTTCATGCTATTATTTTCAAATACTCACAGGTGGTAAGGAGGCTCCATATGATGAGGTTTCTTAATGTGATTTATTTCAATCTTATTTTTGCCCGAAAATACCAAAACGTTATCCTTCTGCGGGTCTTTGCCTTCTAACTTTTTCAATTTTTCCTCAATTAATAAGATTATTTCAGCGAAAGTGACAATGGGTTCGACTATATCATGAACCAAGCCAATGAGTTGTAGAAGAGGCTTTTCTCTTATTTTTTGGATTATGTTCAGGTGACCTTTCATATCGAACAAAAACTTTATAATTTCCAACTTTGATACCTTTTGACATTTAACTGGAACCAATTTATTAATTATAACACATATCACACAAATACTGATGAAGTAGCGGAAACTTTTTGAATCCATTTTCGTTTAATTTCAGTTAAACCGATTCGACAATTCAATCTTTTCACACAAATCACTAACGACTATTGAGTCAAATTGAAAGGCTGAAATTGGTTCTCATAAATTGGTCATTTTATTGATAACTTCTGGGAAGGAAGCGTTTGACGAGTCTGCACTGCTTTCAAAACATTTAATGAAATGACGAATTTGAAAAACTTTCACCTATTTTACTTGGTTATTAACAGCCCCTTTTCCAAAAAATAACAAATCAATATTAGTTCCCTGAAGGATTCAAAATTTGATTTCTGCTCCGATTAAAAGTTTCGCAACGAACAAACTCAAAGTTAATCTTGAATTCCAAACGGTTTTCAAATTAAAGAAAGTCATCGACAAGTTTTTTTTATTTCTTAAATCAGCATTAAGCAAGTTGTTGATCGTAAGAAAAACGAAACTACTTTTGGGACTGGACTCGATTTGCTCAGACGAAAGCCAAACCTCTGATAACATATAGTTTGAGGGAAAAAGAAAAATAGGTGAATAAAATACAGGTATTATGAGTACTAAAATAGATGCCTTAGCTCTACATTATTAGTGCCACTGGTTTTAAAGTGAGAAATTAAACTTGACTTTTGTTCGTTTCATCGAATAACTAACATTAGCTCTTGTTGAATAATAGATTTGCCTCAAGACTAGAACAGATTAGTGCTCATATTTCTTTGAGCAAAACTATTGTTCATATAATCCAAACACCGGTTTAGCTATAAATTCAATAAATAGTCTTTGTGCCGCAAATTGATCTTAATCTTTACCCAAAAAATACTGTAGTATAACGCCAATTATAAAAGTGAATCACACTTCGGCTTGACCTCAGTGTCAAAGTTCAATGTGATTGCAGAATATTCCTTCGATACCTGTTAAAAGCAAGTGAAATCCTTAATTTGGAGCTTAATAACTCGAAAATTTTATTTGCATATTTGGCAGTTTGAGATCGTAATCCTTTAAAAAAGTTCTAAAAATAGATCGAATTATAGCAGTTAATGAAAACATTGAATCAGTAGAAACGTGTCATTTTTTTATTAGTCATAAATCAAAAGTTCTTATGACGGGATACACAAGATAGTTAATCGATAATAGCTTCAGGTTTGAATATTGTTTCATATTATCATACCATATGAGCAAAAGCCGCCACAAATTTGTTTGAGAATTAAATTTAAAGTTTTAACTTAAATACATTTAAATGCTTGTTAAGAGTTATTGAGGCATCTAATATGCAGTGGCAGCATCGCTTTAACCTGAGGCATATTTTTACAATCAGAAGTGGGCATCACACATCTGACCACTTAAATAGAAGATAATATTTACTACTCTGATTGAAGAGTCCTTTTAATCATATTGTCCCGTAGTGAAAATATTTCCTAACCTAAACAAACATCCTCACAAAAAGTAATTATTGAATTAACTCTCTTAATCACTACCTATTAAATCAGTACTGTGGAGATAGTGTCAAGATTTGCTTTTACCACCTTGTTGGTAATATCAGATATTGTTTCTGGAGGCTGTACTTCAATTAGAGTTCATTGCCGGCATAATTAGATCCTCAAAATAACTATATTTTTCTTTCCTCTGTTACTCATCTGATCATATCAATAATTTGATCCAATTTTCACCCAAGATTTAGGCGGAATTCCTCCCCAAAGATTTATCCTCAAAAATGATATATAATTTAAACTTTATTAAAGTTAATTTTTAAATATGATTTGAAATAAAAGTTTTAAAAATAGATCGATTGCTCCTAACTATAAAAATAACGAAAGTTAACTCATGAAATCGATTATAAGGTCGTGAATCTGGAACATTCAAAAGTATGTTCAAGTTTACTATTAAACAAATTTATTTTTTGAAGCTAATGTTAAAACATAAACCGAAATATTTCTTAATATAACTTTATGAAAAATAATATAAGTACTATAATTGAAAAAGACTTTTATGAAAGTAATTTTAATAAAATTTAATGAAATTGATAATAAATGATGAAAAGCATAAAGGTTTCACATGGAGTTCAAATATTAAAATATTCTTGACTTAGCGTATCAACGTGACCTAACGCGTAACTTATAAACTTTAATAACTATATTTAATAGCTTTTTCATGTCAATAAGAGCTAAGAGTTAGCACAGTATTATTTAGGAATTCATTAAACATAATTTTAGTCTTAGATTAAATCTTGAAAAATTGTACTGATCAATCATCGAGTGAATACAAATAATGAAAAAACTTATAAATATGAACATAACTCTATTATAATGCAGTAGTGACCTGTGATTCCTCTTGAAAATCAGACCCACGTTGCTTATTAACTGATTTAAAGATTAGATAATAGTTAACTAGAGATTAGAGAATACTTAACTGTTAGTAATGTAACACACCATTTACAGAAGAAGCCCAGCTAGACCATATATATTAGTCGTTAAGTGACAAAATTTGCAACAATTAATTTATAAAATCAAGCGTAATTAATGTGAGAATTCTTCCAAAGCTTGAGCTCCTTTTTATTTGGAATGGAGAGATAAATCTATTCATTTAGTTTGAGAAATCTATAATAATTTGATCCTCAGTGTCAGCACCTGCTGTTTTGATTCTGGATCTTGCCGCAAAAATCTTTTTAAAGCACGATAATGTTTGCTACATTTCTTAATAGTTGGATATTCTTACAATTTGCTTAACTAGTAACGGCACGAAATACATTCAACTCTTATACCAAGAAACAATAAAAATAGTTGAAATTGATTCAACAAAGTTCGACTGTTTAAAAATAGTACTATATATGAAGAGCAAGGTCTCTTCATTGAGAACCAGAATTCCTACATAATAATAACGTGCTAATGCAATAATAATATACGGTTTAGTAATTTTATCTCGTTAAAGCAACTGGTAAAATACTACCTTAAACCCTATCGCATCGGTAATAATAGATGGTGAGTAAAATTAAAACCTGCGGCATTATACCTGCTGTTATGCTCTTTCAGCGCTTCAAATCTGTGTTAATGAACTCTTCTCAAGTTAATACAACTTTCATAAAACTTCCTGAAATAGATATCTTATTGTTCTTAATTTCATTAACCGAAAATAAGATCGAAATACTCATTTGTCCTTAAATTTATTGTTTTGGTTTTGTTAATGAAATGAAATTGTTTCTAATTAGTGCAAATAATTGGTTCTATTTTCAGTATAGGTTTGAATCGTTTTGCATTCATTTTCCAGTAGTCAAATCAATCAAAATCAGTTTCAAGAAATCTCAAACCTGCTCCAAACACAAAAGTAATAAATTTTTGCCCAATCTCCCGAAAAAGCATTGTTAAAATAACAATAGAAAACCAAATTTAAACAGCGGTTACATGTTTGTGTAACTGAGTACAGGAACCAGTCGTGGCACACAAGTATCATATAACTTCAAATATACACTTAAGGCTCTAGATACTACTTCTATAGTGTGTTGTTTTACGCATAGCATAAAATTCAAAACAATATTTGTGAAAGATCTGTAACAGTAGTAATAAGGACTCGCTTATCCCCACATAATTGAATCTGGGTGCAATGTAAAGCGAAAATGTGTTTTTTAGGTTCATCCTTACTGACCTGTTCTACCTCAATACTAATATGACGTTTAGACTAATTTTACGATGAGAAAACTCTAATTTCCTTTTACAAGTTTATTAAAAAATTTCACCTAATTATGTTTCGGGTGTTTGTAAGTTCATTTATTTTAGTGATTAAAGTTTGATTTAAGATTAATTCTGTTCATATGTCTTATGCAGCACGTCAAGTGTAAAAACCTTTTAATTTACTGAAATTGATTCATATCTTTGTAGAATGCCCTTAAGATGAATGCTTATTACGAAAGCTCTATATTTCGGACTAGTCTGAGCTGTTTGACTTGGTTTGTTAACCTCTAAATTACACGCAAATTTTGCAAGCAAAAAAGCTTGCATTAACATAAGGATCAAATTTGAATACTAATTTTACTTTTGACCCATAATTTGGCGCACAATTAAAATTACTTAAACAATTTTTATTTAATCTTACTTCTCAGTTAAGTTCCAGATTTAGAAGATTATGCCATTTAGAAGCATGATATTCCAACAATTTTTCTTAAAAAATATCAGTTAACTTATTCCAAAGTTTTTATCTTCAAACTTATTGTTTTCGATCAAATTATCAATTATTTATTGATTTTCACATTTAAAATATATAATAAAAATTAATGTTATCTTTAATCTATAATTACAACATTATCCAATGATTTTATTGATGACCACAACCTTTAAAAATGAAAGTTCGGTTATTTCATTCATCTGCGATAACTATTAGAATATGAATCACTTTGATGATGGTTGCCTTTATAATTAGAATTATAGTTGTCTGGACAACATGGAAGAGGATAATAGCTTTCGGCTGGATAGGAGGGCTTATATGATTGCTCTTGAGGATATTCTCTTCCTCTGAAATCAATCAGAAAATGTCTTATTATATTTCACATTCATCTTTTTCAAATTGATAGCAATTTTGTACTGGTTTTCAAGTCAGAAAAGTAAACATTTTTTGAAAAATAAGAACACTTCAAAAAGATAGAAGATATTTAAAAAAAAGCTATAGCAAATTAGTTTCAATCAAATAGAAGGACATATAATTACCCGGATTTGATGACTAATACTTTAGGTCCGATCAACAGAAGTGGTAATAATTTTTTCACTTTCTTTAAACTTTTTGCAATTTTTAACACAGAACCACATTCAACAACTTCGGAACCAATTATCAAAAATATAAGGACTAATGAAAAACATTTCAATCGATCAGACTTCAGATACATTGTTCTCATTCTTCTTTGACGAATGCGTTTTAGCAGAAAGATTTTGATGGAAATGATTGAATAAAGCACTTAAGTGGTGTCTTATATTTGATTTGCAAATGCCATATCATGCTCTAATTATATGGAATTGAAACTAAAGAATGCATATCATCTTTCTATAATTGTTACTAAAGAGTGAATGTCTCATCAGTTAGACTTAAGCAAATGATTTGCAAAACTTATATGACTTTCAGAGTTATTCCATTTTATTCAAAAATATTTTAACAGAATAAGCGTTAATAAGAAGTTAAATGAAAATGGCTATAAATAAGTTTTGACATCATTTTGTGTTTTTGTTACAAATTTTCATTTAAAAAGTCGACTATCTTTTTATTAATACAAACAATGAATTGGTCGTTATTATGCGCAACATTTGGATAATTATAAGCCACATAAACGGGTTTGTTATTATTATACTTGATGCTCAACTTTGAGGCCAACGAAGGACTCAATAGATCTACATTTGTTCCAAGTATTGAAGTCGAGTCCTTAGCGATTGCTAACGAAAGATTGTCTAATCTAGCTTTGCTACCAGATTCCCCGATCCATAGTAGAAACGATCGCTCGAATTTGATCAACAAGAATGTGACGCTTTGTTCACACATCACTTCGTATTGCTTTTCAATGATCTTGACGCTTTCTTCAGTCATTCTCCTGTTTACAAGTTAATCGATTTATAAATTAAGTCGGTTCGATTCATTTGTTAAAATTAAAGCTTTTTTTAGATACATTAGATTTTAAAAATGTGTGATTTCTATAATTTATTATAATTTGAAGCGACATTAATCTCATTCCTATTTTAGGCCAAGAATTGATTTATAATCAATAGTTTAATGAGAGATAAGAGTTTAATCATTTGTCAAAATTAGATCGATTCTGAGTTCGATCATATTTTTAAAAGTTGTGATAAAGCACAATTTATTTATTTATTTCCTGTCAAAAAAATGAAATCAATTTATAAACTTTTTGTCACATATGCCTTAAGAGTCAAACTGATATTAAGCTTTGTTTAAGTTGAAAATAAAGTAGAACGAGTGAAGATTCAGTAAAATCGTTCATAATTGAAAATAATTTAACAAAATTATAGTTAATTCTTTTACATTAAATAATACGTTATTTGTGCTATAATTGAACACAAATTTAAGGTGCTACAATGACTCAGTGTACGAAGGTTTTGCAAACAATAAAGCCATTGTTCAATTAAAAGTTTGAGACAAACAATTATTTCAACATTTATTTCCTTCAATATATAGGCCCGTATGTGCACAAGGATTTAAACCCGGCTTAAGTTTAAACTAGATTTAAATTTTAGTATGCATAGAGTTCAATTATGATGAACGTCGTAGCTAGATTTTGGCTCGGTCCAGGCTAAATGTTTCAAGTGAGATGCTCTAATTGTTGAGGCAAACGCGTATTCACATTCAAATATCTGTTAATTTGTTTCAGACCTTTCATTAATATTTAACGGTAAGCAATCGATTGATGCGTCAAATAAACACGATCTCGAAGTTTTTTGTCATATTTTTTCATTACTCTTGAGTTTTTATCAAATGTGTGGGGCTATAGTCCCCCCTAGCTCAGACTGGCTACGGCTCTCAGATTAATAATAAGCTGAGGAACTATTCTTTCCAATTATACTAAATATTAAACAATACCTTTTATGAGAACTACATTTTAAAGACATTTTAAGAAATTAAATATATTTATAAATTCAATCTTTCATTAGAACAATCTTTAAGTGTTTTGAATAATTGTAAACATTGACCGAAAGGCAAACGTGTGAAAACTGTAAACATCTCTACTAATACTTAGCAAACTGAATTCAAGGCCAGAATTGATTGCACGTTAGACACAAAAAGTGGTCCAAATTTAGTAAATACTCAAATCATTATTTGTTGATTAAAATGAATGAAAGACAAACCTTTTAATTATGACAACAGATGTAAACTCAAGTAATACTATTCCCGCAACAAAAGTAAGTTATAAACTATTATTTGAATAACTACTTTTCAATCATTTTAATAACAAATTCAGAATAGTTTTCAGTTGTTTTCAAACCAATGTCTAAATGAATGGTTCGCTCAGAAAGTATTCAAACAATTATTTATGAAATTGCTATTAAGTTCAAGTAATTTAATATTTATTGCAATTAAACGTGTCTCCAACTGTGCTCAAATATTTTTTAGTAAAAATAATTTAAATTGGATTCTCTAAATATAGATATTGCATGCTTTCATTATTCAAAAGTTATGATTAATTCGTGATAAGTTAGTCGAAACTGAAACTTTAGAAAAATATAGTTTTTTGGGAAACTAATTTTCATTTATCTATCAATTTGAAGGTCGAGTTTGCGGTTCAGATGAAATGCAACTCATGTAAGAATAAAATAGAAGAAGAATTGAAACACGTCGAAGGCCTGAAAGTGGTTGAGATCGACGTCGACAAACAGAAACTACTGATCGAGTTGAATGATAAAAGTTCAACAGTTCATGAAATTCAGTCATTAATTGAGACGAAACTCGGACTTACAACAGTTATCAAAGGGATCGGTGAAAGTATCGCAGCTGTTTCTGAAATAGAAGGCTTTGATGACATCATAGGTGTCGTCAGGTTCACACAACTATTAAATAAGTTTTGTTTAGTCGACGGTGTAATCGATGGCATAAGAAATAACAATAATTATTCGCTACAAATTCACGAATTTGGAGATCTCAGCGGGCAATCATTCGAAAGGCTCGGGGACGTCGTTTTGCCGGTCATTAACCAGTTTAAGGCAAACGACTCCACTTATCCGTCGAGAGCATCATTTAAGGTTCAAGTACCAGGTTGTGATTTGAGCTCTTATATCGGGCGCTCTTTGGCTGTCAGTCAAAACAATAGGGTAGTCGGCGCCGGTATTGTTGCGCGTGCTTCAAAAGTTGGTGACAATAGTAAGAAAATCTGTGCCTGTAGTGGAAAGACTTTATGGGAAGAGAGGGGTGTTAAACAAGAAGACAGAACCAGCAGATTATAGGCTTTGAAATCGAAATCTTCGAAGAATTTTCTGCATTTGTTAAGTTTTATCTAATCGTCGAAATTATATATATTTTTTGTTATGGAAAAAATAGTCAATAATAGTTTAATGACTCTGGTGTTCAGTCAAAAGAATTTTATTCAAAAACAGACAAATACTGACTCGAGCTTTGATCAGTTACTTAAATCTAAATGGACTCAAGCGTTAGATAAAGAAGTATTTCGTTATAAAGTGACACAAAATTCATTGTTGAGCAAAGTTATAACTCCTGGAAAATATAATTTTATCGCCCAACTAAACGTCGGTCGCGGATCTCTGAGGCGCAAACCCGACGAAATGAGTTCACTCAAGATGCCTTTCGATCCAAACAAGTTCAATTTCACTAAAATCAAGCCCGAAGAAATTCTGTTCAAAATGAAGTCAAGCGACAATGATAGTGAAGCAACTATAATCATAAATTCGAGTCCAATTGAATTTTGCAACGCTCTACTTGTGCCTCGTCTGGAAGAATGCAAACCACAAATATTCACCGCAGAATCTCTTCGTTTGGCGATCTCTGTTTTGGCATTGAGTGGTTGCCAAACACTCCGTCTCGGGTTCAATTCGTTGGGAGCAATGGCTTCGGTGAATCATTTGCACTGGCATATGTATTACTACGATTACGATCTTCTTATTGAAAGTCTTCCTGTTAGAGACCATATTCTCAATGATTGGCCGATTCAAGGATTAGTTTTCGAAATCAAGCAGATGACTGATAAAGAGATCGATCAAGTTGTGGAAAAAGTTACTAAAATAGTCGATTATTGCTTGAGTGATGTCCAAATTGCTCATAATTTATTTATTACAAGAACAAAAAGTGGGAGTATTCGTGTATTCCTTTGGACAAGAGAGCCATTATTCGGTGCAAAGAATGACCAGGAGATTAATCCCGCTTTTTGTGAATACACGGGGTTTTTTATGTGCAAAACACGTCAAATGTACGACAGCATTAACGAAGAATTTTGTGTCAATTTATTGAGTCCTGTCGATACGCGTATTGATGAAGTCAAGCATTTGCTGTAACCTTAAGTAAATGAATTATTTTTTTTATTGGTTAACAAATGCTAATAATTTTATTTATATATATATATATACTTTGTCTATTATTATGCAATTGAAATAAAACCTAGAAAACTAGTTATTTGATTACAGCTTTTTTCTCAGCTTTAGTCAGTTATGGCAATTTGGTCTTTAATGGCACAATATTTTTTATGCCGCAGCAATTCTTCTTCCGCTAACTTGCACTGGAAATCAGTGGATTGAAGCAATTCCTGTAATTGTCTGTTCTCTCTTTCCATATGAGTTCTATACAAACAAATATGAGTCAAGAAATGGGTTAAAGTTTTGACACTTGATATTGTTTGATATAATATTGAATTTGATACCTCAATCGCAACATTCTTTCTCTATGACGCGCTTTCCGCTTTTCATATTTGTTGACTAATTCTTCGAACTCGTCATTTCTTTTCTTCAACTCATCCTCGAGTCTTTTATTATCGTTTTTAAGATCATGTAATTGTTTGACTAGATTTACATCGTTTTGAGCATTACTTATTCGAGACGCTAAGAGGAAGTGCAGAGATTCGAGTGTCTCATCATTTGTTTCTTCGATCGGTGATATCGGTTCCGTGTTTGAGACACTATTTTGTCGTTTGTCTAGTTTTAGTAACTGGTGTTCCAGTTGATCGCATTGTGACTGTGATTCTGAAAGCTATAAATGTAATTTGACGTCAACTATTTGAGAAACTATTTGCAAAAAAATCTTAAAGGAAAACATTTTGTTAATGATAGCGTGTTTTAGAAATATATTTCTATTTTGAGAAAACAATTCACTCTTCAAAACATCCGTATAATTAAATAGTTGAAAGTCTGTATTTCATTTGAATGGATCGACTAACTCTTATCAAATAGATGAGAGTTTGAAAAAATTGGTTCTCATTCTTTGACTTTTTAAAAAGTTCTCAAAAAACCTTTTAAAGTACTTCTATCGCAATAAACTCCTAAAAATGATCATAAAATCCTTTAGTAAGAGATAACTTGAAACGAAAGCTGTTAAAACAGCTGTAAGTTATGTAAAGAGTTCATGATTGCTAAGAATTTGAGAAACCCAATTGAAATGTCAACTTAAAAATTCGAATAAGTTTCAAATTGAAACTATCAGATAGAAAGTGGAGTTATTTTTTCACACATTGATTGACAGTTAAATGGGAAAATCGAGAAATTGAAATACACAATTGCAGGTTAAATTATTTGTTCGAAATCTGATGTCCCAATTATGAGTAGTAACGGGCCCTCAACTTATAGGTTTAGTTATGCTTTGTAATTAAGTAAATGAACAATTTCTTAAGAACTCAATAACTGCATTGACTGATAAGCGGACGTTAGACATAGCAATATTGACTTTTACTCAGTTTATCATTTATTAAAAGTAATACAAAAATAGTGTTTCAATAGATTATTAATGCAGGTTACGCATAATAATTAACATTACCTTATTAACATTATTCCTTATCTTTTGGTCTTATTGATAAAAACCTCAAAATCAGACTCTATATCATTGACTCTATCAGTGATTACTTTTCATCAAAATTGCTGAAGCATAAAAGTTATAGAGATCTTGATTAAACTTTTAATCGAGACCTGATATTACGGGCATTGAGAGATAAAAAATATTTGCATACCTTGAAAGAAATAGTTTCGTTCTCTATTTCTAGATTCCTATTTGATTTTTGCAATGCTTTAATCTTTTCTTCTAAGTCCTTAATCGTAATTTGAAATTGTTGGCACATATCTTGTAAACCCTTCACTTGCTCCCAATTATCATTAGTCAATGAATTACGACCAGATTTAGTCGTTTTGTAACTTTTAGTTTCATTTTCTTCAATATTATCGTCGCCTTTGGCGCTGAAAATCAACGTATAATAAAAGTTGAATTAAATGATTATGTTACTAAATAAATTTAGTTTAGTTTCTCTAATTCAGTTTACTTTTGGAAAATTTGTTTGAAACCCGATTTAAGTTTGAGACTATCGCATAAATTATTAACCGTGTTTTCGCGCTTCATGTGACTCGAAATTGAATTTGCACTTTCGTTTAGCGTTTTCTTTAAACTTTTATTTTCCTCTTCTAATTGCGACAACCGATCGTTAGACAATTTCCATACATGCTCTAGATATTCCTCAACCTCCTATTAGACAAAATTCGGTCACACTTTCGTTAACAATAATATTTTGTTAGTGTTTAGTAACGCTTTTACTTTGAATGCTCAGTTAAGAATATATTTATTATGAATATTTACTTAACTTAATAATTACAGTCTATGACATAATCAATACCTTCAGATCTTGTTCGTGTTGTCGATGCAATTTGTCGATTTGATGGCGTAAAGACATGCAATTTGTTTCTGCATCGACGAGCCATCGCCAAACGTGAGGTAACTTCTGACCATCATTTAAACGCGCGTCGAGTCCCTCGTCCCGAAAACGATTAGAAAGAGCCAGGCGTTCATCTTCCCCAGCCTTAAAATAATAGGACTTTAATAGTCTATTACTCTACTAAGCCGATAATGAAGCAATTTTGCATTCATAGCTTTTCACAATAACTTAGTTTGAATTTAAATGAGTAGCTCAATATTTAAATTTAATTAAAGTTAATTGTAAATAACTAAGGCATAAACTCTAACTAATAATAATCCTAATTATAATTAATTACAATTCTGATGGGTTTAGGTTTATTGCTGTCCCATAATGTCCACAGTCCCATTTGAACTTTGGTTCAAGTCTAAACATCAGTTACGATAAGCACTCAATACAGCGATTAATTATCACTTCACTAATTACGCCTATTATTGATTCCACAAATTAATAATTAGTTATTCACTAAACAACTATCAAAGTATGAGAGCATAAGTGAAAGCAATAAATTGCTAGAGAGTTGACAAATGATTGTCAAACTGCAAACATAAAAGTTAACAGTTAATCAAAAAAATAAACTTTTTCCAAGCAAGTTTTCACTACTTCTTATTGGCTGATCTTCTCAATCATATCAAAGTTATAAAACGGGAACAGCTGTAACAGTTGATCGATCATGTCTAGAGCCTCTAATTTACTCTGAAGATAGAATCATATAAACTAAACATTGAGACTGAGAGTCATAGTTGAAGTCGTAGTATCTCATGAAATGCACTATCATATAAGTTGTGACTTCTGGTCTGGAACCGCAGGATTAACTTTCATACACTGTTAGTGACAGGCAGTCACTGAGCCGAAGTCATTGAAGAAGTGCTTTATTAGCGAAATTAAATGAAACCTTAATCTGTTTGGTATTGAATTGCATTTTTTGCTCACACACACAATCATCAAATGACTCAATATTTACTGACTTTGAGGAAATGAAAAATATTCAATCCTTTCACCTCTCAATATCATTAACACTTATGAGAGTGTTGTGAGAAATAAATTCAATTTTTTGTCTGTTAATAAAATTATACTTTCATATCGATTGCAATCCAGTTTTGACAAACTTTAATAACTGAGTATGCGATGACCTAATACTTTGATCTTAACTAAAACTTATGATTCAGTGTGTAATAAAGATAATTGAATTTATAAACTGAGATCTTTTCTTACAAAGTTCGCATTAAACTGAAATGACACCACATTAACCTAACAATTAGTTTACGAACCATTTGACGCAATTTCACTTTATATGAAGCAATCGATTCTTCTTAATGGAATATAATATGAGAGTAAATGTGAAGCAAAGCTGAAAAAACTTACCATTCGCGTAGTTTTCTGGAACATTATATTTGCTGATTATTGTTTGTAACACTTAGGCTCATAATGAGAGTGAAACTAATAAAAGGAAACGTGATGTCAACACACAAATGCGCACAAATGATGGCTTGTTTTATTCTGCATTTCATACTAAACTTATATGACGATCACATTCGACCCCAGGTGTGTCTAAATGTCTTACCTTTATTTTTTAATGATCCTGTTATAGTTTCCATAGAAATCAAAGTGCATTAGCAGTGAAGGCACGAGATAGAAGTGCATTAAAACTGCAATTTGAGCATCACCTGCTTTTGTTGCAGCAATTTGTTTGCTATAATGTGATTAAATAGTGATCAAATCTAGGGTCATGCCAACCAAAAAATCATATGTTTACCATGGGTTTAATGGTTTCTAATAGTGAGGTTGTAGTAAATTAAGACCAGTTCAGTGTTCATTATCTCAATCAATTTTGCAAAACTAATAAATTGTTAACATTTTCACATTATTTTGAGAGCAAACTGCAATTTACTGAATGCATCGACACTTAAATATATGAGTTTAATATTATTAAACAAAAGTTAATCCATTATAAACCAGAAGTTACTGGAAACCGCTATCATTTGTTATTTCTATTAAAATTATGACCCAATTTGGTCTGCCAAAAGATATTATATTTATTTTAAGGCAGCCAAAAATATCAAATGTTCTTATTGTAAATTCAAAATAACTTAATATAAAAATTGATGCTTAAAGGCTATTATTTTGAATAATAAAGCTATAATAAAGCTATAACTAATCTAAGTTAACACAATTTTAATTGAAGCAACATTTTATTCACAAAAATAGTTTGAATTGAACTGTAAGATGATATGCAACTAAAACATAGAATTTAAATTAACTTATCAATCAATTGCAAAATAAATCTCATAATTATTGAATCAACTAATAAAACTTAGATTTTCAAGAACACAGCATAGATACATCTATAATGAAGGATATAGTTAAAAATGAGACATAATTGCTATAATTTACTAGTGATTAGATAATCAACATAACCATTAGAGTCAGTGAGTTGACTCAGTGAGTGTGGATTGAATGAAAGGTTATCACAATTAATTGTTGCATTACTGGCTGTGCTACTAATTTGTTGAGTCGGAACTATTGAGTTTGAACTGCTCAAATTCGTCGGTGGCTTGTATAGAAGCCATGAACCAAGAATCGAGGCGCAAGTCACTAGTTTTGAGCAAATAACTAATATAAGCATATATTTTGACATAAGAGTATTGTCATAGAAAAGACAAGCGCCGTTATTGCCGGTCAGGCACCAATTCTGCCATAGAATACAACTATAATCAATCAATGATCCAAATATTATTGGTGCTGGGATTGTTCCAATCAAACGAATCATAAGCCATTGAATGCCTAAAGCAAACGATTTTTGGCTTTTGGCAACACATCTGAAACCCAAATGTTAACAAATTAGTGCTAAGTATACCGCTTAATGCTCTAGCATATTGTTAAATGTTTGTGTTTCGGTTGTTTTTGTAAGTTTTTTTTTTCAGAATTTGTACCTCAATGTTGCTGTTACCGCAGGCATTGCCATTAAGAATGTGCAAAATATAAGACAGAATTGTAAAGCTAAGAATGCTGGCAATAGATTGCAAGTGGACGGACAGCGACGTCTCTGTGCAGAGTTGGTGTGGTTTTGCGAAATGCATCCACAATCTGAATAAGTGATGAATTCTCCAGTTTCGTTTGATTGCCTGCAGGCGGCATAACATGGACTGTAATATTGAATGTTATCGTCTCCACAGATTGGGTCGTATTGAGAGCGAGAACAGGAACACTCCGAATTGCACGAAGACTTAAAACTATCCAATTTTGAAAACGATTCGTTGTTGTAAAGAGTGTTAAGTCCCGCAAAACTTGCGTTCGGACACGATATAGCAAAGGCAGACGTAAATATAAGGGAAATAATAGCTACTCCGAAGCACATTTTCACAATTGCTGTAAAATTCATGTCGAATTTCTTTAGAAGATAACTGCCTAAGAAGTTTCCCCCGCCGGCAGCTGAAAGCGCAACTATTCCAACGAGAAGAGACGCATAGCTCGCCGATAATCCGAACTGTTGTTCAGTTATTTTAGGTGCGAATGCAGCCAAACCTGCAACTATGAGACTGTCACTAGAGCTCGCGATACTGATCAACATAAACGGGCCATTTTTGATCAATATTTTGAGCGATACTGGCAAATCACCGAGTTTAGCGCCAAAACCTGGTCTCACAGCTTCACTTGTTTCAACATTTTTGTGCGTTTCGACTACTTTTTTGGCATTAGTTTCTTCATAGCCCGGTAATTTTTGTGGAAGTCCTGAAATCGGTAATATAACAACCAGACAGACGAATCCACCGATCATGAAGCCGAGCCACCACATGCCTACCCATACGTTGCTCGAAGGCGTCAATCCCAATTTTGCCGCATCTACACCGAAGTCAACATATTTTTGAAGCAACTGTCCTCCTGAAATCAGATATAAATAATTAAGCTCTAGACTCAATTGTTTATCATTGTTTTATGCGTTTAGTTCTCCGTTATTTACCAATGATGTAGCCTAAGGCTGGCCCTAATATAGCCATTGTATAGTAAATGCCTAAATATAATGAAGAGGTAGATCTTGAAGTGTTTTCTTCGATATAAGTGCAGCCGATAGTATAGAACGGAGAGGTGGCCGCTCCGTTCAGTATCATTGCGATTACAAATATATACAGGTAATTTGAAGAACTGGTCGACGAATTGCTTGCCTTGCTTTGACATAATGGCGATGAATACTCCGGCGATGACTTGTGACAGATATTCGAATCATCGGATTTTGTGAACTGATATTGACCTGAAATTAGATACGGTAACGAAAACGTGAACGAACCAAATGCTAATAATAGGACACCAAATGCTATAAACTTAGGTTTAGATCTCGTGTCGCCGAAGTAAGACACTGGTACCAGAAAAATAAGACCAGCGATATCATAGGCACCAACTATTAGTCCAGATTCAGTACTACTTAAATGATATCTTTTCTCAATGGTAGTGATGACAACATTGACAAAACCATTCACAATAAGCCCTTGAAGTGTTGCCGACCAACACAACCAGAATAGGGCCCAACGGGGATTCGCAAAGCGTTGGAGTATTGCTGGTCTTGTTTTGAACCAGCCATAAGTACATTCTGACGAAGCAGACTTTGATGATAATAATAAAGTTAATCTGTTAGTTATCGCACTTAAAGCTGACTTTGAAAAGTAGCTGTTAAAATCTGTTTTATGTATATTACTGTTGACTTCGCTCGCAGTCATTTCTTAGTCATAAAAAGTCAATTACTTTTAGCAGTGATTAGTACTGCTTTGATAATAACTTTGATGAACTTTCAACATCTAATGTGACTCAGCAGTATTCGCGAAATCATTTGCATTATTTTAATTATTTAAAATCTTATCGATTTGATGTACAAACTTTTCAAACTTTGAGTGTAGAAAAAATGCAATAACTTGAAGACAAAATATTTATATCTCTATGGTAATAGTATTGATCTCTACAGTAGCATTATTAATATAAAAATTGAAATTTACAGGTATATTTTCACTAAGAAGAGTAGCTGTAAACAAGTTTGACTTATGTTACAATTTGTTTCATTGTTTTATGAGCTGCTGTTCTGCCAATACTTCAACGTTTACATCGTATAAGCACTTAAACTGATTTCGAAATTCTGCTTCGAAATGTTTGCAGACCTTCAATACTTATTTCTTCAGAGAATACTTTTACACTCAAATAAAAAGGTAAAACGGCTTACATTTGAGTTGAGGTACAGGTAGAACTTTTGCAAATCATTCAAAGGATTCGAGTTTTATAAAACATTTAAATCATTATTGGATCTGTATGCGTCAAAATTGCATTTGCCATCCAATTGCCAGTATTTGTTGCATCAATTACATCACAAATGATTCAACTTTTATGAATTTTCAATTTTTGCTTTCAATTTGAATTATTACCAGACATTGTGTAGGAAATAAAAAAATATATCGCTTGAAAATCTACTATTAGTTCATTAACCTTTATTTTTATGAACTTGTTCTTATTTTGACGCAAGTATTGGTTCAAATTCTATTTTTAATCTCTCAATTTTTGATTTAAAGGTTGAAAAGAATTATTTGATCTGAATTTTAGGCTTATTTCTTAAGCTCTTTAGCTAATACTTGCAGCAATTGTGACAACAACTTACAGATACTTAAATAATGAGTTTGATCACGCAACTCTTATAATACTGACAATTTTCCTCAAATCTTTTTCGCCAAAGATTCTTTCTGACAATTTAGTCTTGAGAAACTTGAAGAAAACACATTTAGAAACACACAAAGCTTCTGTTTAAAAAATCTGATGGACGCTTAGATCAATTGATAACCTATCGGACATCTAATGAATGGCACTTTGGCTTTCACAAGCTAATTGATAAAACACCTCAACTCATCTGATTTATGAGTATTCGAAGTAAAATATTAAGGGCAAACAAATTCAATTTAAACAGTTGGTCAAAATATAGTCAAATATTATTTTGATGAAACCATTTACTTTTCTAGATTTGCTTTAATCTTAATTAAAGTTTATCTGAAACGCAAATGTAAGAATGGACAGTGAAATAAATAGAGCTTCACTGAGACTTTGGTTGAAGACAATGATTTTCACTGTGTTTACGTTGTGCCACAATAATCAACAATTTATCGAAGTGTTAAATAAAATGAAAAATATCAGTAATATTTCTAGAAACGCTCTTAAGTTTAATTGAATTGAATGATAAATTAACTTTATTAAACATTTTATGACTATATTACTAAGCAAAAGATGGGCATTTGGGTAAAAGCGTGAAAAATAGAATAACTTGTGCATAAAAAAAACTTAAATCCTAAAAGCATTGATTATTTGTTTGTGAGAATGTTATTTCGTTTGAATAGATTTGACGCATTGCAGAAGCATTCGTGACATACAACAACTTTTTGAATGTTTTGCCAATTTGTCTATCAGTGACATGCAATCGCATGCATTCTCAAAGCCATTAAAAGTTATTAGCAGATTCATGAGTGTATAATGACATTTCCCTTTTCCAATTGCAATATCGGTCTTTACTGATTCCGGTTTGTTGGGCTTATTTCCGAATTTCTTATTCATTTGATTCCAGTTTCATTTCATTTTGCATCAAACGGGAAATGATGGAAATGATATGTTTTTTATATGTTTGTAATTTATATGTATTTGCAGATCAATTTTTGTTTAATGCCAAAAGTAGGTGGAGGTTCACGAACAATGTGTCAATTGATAGTAACACATGTCAGGCATATTGCACTTGCACTCATTCAACTGCATTTAATAATTCATGTAATATCGCTCTGTTTTCAAAACTATTATAATTCTCAAAAACAATTTCTCGTGCATTGCTTTGCTTCTCTTCGTATTGTTTTTATTCTGATTTTAAACAAATATTGCAAACACTCTAGAATTGAACTTTTGTTCTCAAAGCTGTATACATATTACAAATTTCAAAAACGTTTAGAACAATATTCCTCAAAATGATTGCACGTTTCAATTCAAATGGATCTTCACTTTGAAAAAGTTGTAAAACTTTATGAATTAATTACAAAATTATATAATTGACTCATAGTTTGATTAGTTTTGAGAATAAGTTGAAATACAACGAAAAAATAAGTTCATATGATATTATCCTTTATGAGAAATGTTTTGTATTTTCGTCAGATATGATAAAAGTTTGTTCTTCTATTATAATTACTGTTATACTTGAAGTTAATTGATCATGTATTGGTGGCCAACATGGCACGCATATAACTTGTATCGCTTCCTTCCGTAGTATTCAATTCGCAAAGTTCTCCATAGAAACGAATTTGCAAACAATAAAAGATTAAAGATTTGGCAAAAATAATTATGGTTTACCAAACATAACATTAACTCTTAGTTATCATTAAAAGCATAAGGAGCATGAGGACAAAACTCATCTGAATGACAAAATACTAGAGTAGAGCTGGATCTCATTATATATTTATTATTAGACTTGCCACTCATCCTCTATTCAAATACGGAACAATCGAAATCACTGTGAAATAAACTCCTATTGAGTGTAGCGCTCATTAGTTTAGTTACTGAAAATTTCTGTTATCTCCAGTTCGCTGCAGGGAATCAAAGCAAAACCATCACAATTTTCATGTGGTTTTGGTCCAAATCTAGAAATAAATTAGAGTCTGTGAGGCAATATTCCAAACCTAATGTCGAGCGTTTGCTATTTTAGTTATGATTACTCTTTTATTCACTTTTCTCCTACTGATCATTATTAACCTCATTAGAGATTTTTGCTAAATCATTATATAATTTAACTCAACTATATTCTCATTTCATATGTTCCTAATGTTATTGAGTAACTTTGTGCGGCTCAAAGATAGAAATTGAAACGAAAGTTTCAAACTCTATAATCTATTTCTAGAGATCAATTGTTTTAGGCCTGAGTAGAGTTCGGTTTTTGTTGCAAAATTGTAACTAACAAATGGCTCGCCATCACCTCATATTACCAGAAGACCTCCCAAGCAGCGAAGTGATCTGCTTTATGCAAGAATAAAATAAAAACGGAAACTGATTATGGCAGCATCTGTGCTCATATCGTATACTTCTTTTGCTACTCCGACTAATTTTGCCGTCAGTTGAAATCAGCCGTAACGTTGAATTAAGATGACTCTGACCCGCAAAAACGTCCACATCATGTCCCGTGTGACTCGAGAGGGGGTGTGAAGGTCAGCAAAAGAGCCAATTTCACGATTGAAAATCGTAGCGCTGTCTAAGTCAATAAGTAGATTAACCAAATTAGCCGTTCAATAGGAAATCTGTTTTTGGTTCATTATTTGCACATAACTCTATAGGAAAAGTGACGATCAACTTATTATTATGCTAGTCAACAATCGTTCTCGACGATCACAATCAGAAACGTAGCTCATTGCAAACGCTCTTGATCATTTGATTAGAAAATCAAATCGTTTGATGAATATTGTTTATTGCATTGATTTAGAGATTGCTGTCAACCTTATCCAAAATTAGTCATTCAAAATTGAAACAATGCAGAAAATTATCTACAATGTATGCATACACATGGTATAGGTTAGTAAAACATATCTATATCGTTATTACCAAAGACTAGACTTTTCGGACAACAAACAACAAAAGTTCGGGCATTTATTTCAGAAATGAGCTGTCCCTTAACTCAAACTTCTCGTGACTTTAGAATTTTTTGATATCGAATATTTTCATATCTATTCTAACTTTGAATACTTGAATAGAAGAAACTTGAAACAAAAAAGATTTCAGTTACTTAAGTTTGCTGAGTTAATATAAAAAGAATTTTAAGTACTTTCGAATTTTCCCAAAATTGAATGACTTATCATTGAAGGTTATTTCTTAAAAATAAATCTATAATTTTTCACTTAAATGCATTGAAAAGGTAAAAATTAGGCTCTCTGAGACATGACGCGAACTTAATTTGTTTATTATCTGGTGATTGTGACTCATTTAATAGTTTTGAAACATTTGGTTGAAGACGAAAGAGTAGTTTTTCCTTAAAAGTCCAGCCTTTGGTTATTACTGTAGAATAGAAAAGGCAGAACGAGAGAAGAAAGGTCAAGTTTTGGGTTAAACTAATGCACATTTATGGATGTATATTGTAAGTGAAATGTGAGACAGTGGTGTTGCTAACGACATGAATTTCCCACACTTGATCCGCACATACTTAACAACTAAGTTTATGTTTTTGGTTGCATGAGTTAGTTATTCTAGTGAAGGCACGCGGACTTTTTCTTCAGGGGATTTTTAGTATGCTACACTAGTGTGCCACTCAAGAGTACTATTTGGTATATCTGAATCCATGTAATGCGTTCGCGGATTCTTCATCTCAATCAAGTGACCAAATGCCCTGAATTCATCCATTACATAGAGCTGTCACTGCGAAAACCTTAGTCGATATGTGTTGTGTGTTAGTGCATGTGACACATGCATGATTTGATTCACTTCTAAAGCTATTCCATTGCCATTACATTATTATTTTAATGGATAAATGGCCCTTCGAGGTGTTATCTTTCCATTTATTGGTTTATGTCAAAGCTGCAATGCACCAGCAGTCCTATCCTGACAATCCAATTGACTGATTATTTTACGAGTTTAAATGAATTTTGCTTTAAATTTATGAACACTAAACAACAAAAACAAATAATACAATTTTAACCATCAATTTTTTAAGTAACAAAAGTTCAATTTATAGTTGATTTGAGTTAACTCATGAATATTTATTCAAGATTACAATAATCATAACTCCTCAGAGCGAATTATATTTCATATTATTCTGTTGTAAGTTTAAGCACAAGTTTTCTATTGAGAAATGTATTTGTTCGAAAGTTTGAACTGAT
This sequence comes from Archegozetes longisetosus, assembly GCA_018873245.2. Classification (NCBI taxonomy): domain Eukaryota; kingdom Metazoa; phylum Arthropoda; class Arachnida; order Sarcoptiformes; family Trhypochthoniidae; genus Archegozetes; species Archegozetes longisetosus. The sequence continues at coordinate 11,469,305 of JAEMBT020000007.1, forward strand.
TTGCATTTACAAAACATTAAGCAATGACTTAAATAAATGAGTATAAATTATACTGACAACTAAATAGAAATAAGAGAACACCAGAAATATCATCGAACAGTTGCATATCTACTGTTCTTTTGAAGTGATTTAAGCAGAGCTTCAAACTAAAGGTGAATCCGATTTGTTACGCTCTGGTATAGTCTCTTCTATTCTTTTTCTCTGTTAGACTTCTTTACATCTTATTTAAGAGTTAACTTTAGGACTGCACTAAAAAGAATGCAGAAACTGATGTGAACAACAGAGATATTCTTCTTACAGCTAAGGCTATGCTGAACGAAACGAGCGATTCGTTTTGTGTTGTCTCTATTGTCACACAGATATCTTTGTATAGCAGGTAATGCTTATTGAGCGGTAACATAACACTGATGGTTCATGTCAATGGTAATGGCATTGCCACCATTTGATGCATTATGGGGAGAGTGAGGATCACATTCTGCAAGAAGAGGCGCACCATTTCTCTTCTATTCAATTCTTTAGGCAACAGCAATACCGGTGCCTTCACTTTCAAAGACAGAATAAAGATATATAATATATAAGTCATATATATGGCTATATTTGTGTGCGCGAGTCTGACGGCAATGCCGTCCAAATATATATAAGCATAACGTATACATATATTCGACCGACCATCTAGACCAAGGTAATTAATCATTGGGAATTAAGCGTGTCTGCAGCGTCTTTGGACATGAACACCAAATACAATATGTAGCACTGATGCTATTGGCGATGCAGTGATTCGTCTTTTTTGTTGTTAGTATAGTTTTGGATCGCGCCCTCATCAACTTCGCGGCTGTCATCTTAGGTTATATACACATTCAGAAGCGATAAAATGAAATACCATCCATTGATCACTTTGCTTGCATTCATTCACATCTTTTTTTCATGCAATTCGCCTTTTTTTTATAACAAAACATTATAGAAAATGCGTAAACGAGGGAAAGAGATATAACACATAACGTAAACTATTATAAACCATTTCTGATGCATGAGTTAAAAGGGGCTCATGTTAGCAATTATTTTATGTTTATGGTTACGCTTCTGTTCTGATCGAAAATTCAAATCTGTTTTCCGTTCGACGACCTTTTTTTAATGTAAACTTCTTAGTTTTTACCTCAGAGAGAAATAATGTATAAAATGCCAAAAGGGGAACTGATCTCTCGCAGCTAAAGAGCTCTCCAGGTGTTTGGTTTACCATTTGAATAAAGCTCGGCCACAGTCTATATTTGCAATTATTCTCATGAATACTTTTCTGAAAATTAGTTCAATCATTCATCTTATAAGTTATGTAACAAAGACAACTAATGGTCAAATATTATCGAATGTTTGTTATAATTTAGTTAAATAAATAGAAATAAAAATGATCTAATTAGTTGATAAGTTTATTTGCTAAAAGTAGACTGTATCGAATGGTTATAGAACGGACACAATGAAATACATTTGTATTTTTGTGCAGTTCCTCAAATAGAGATATAGAGATATTCACATACGTATCAGTTGCCATTGATATCACTTACTATAAAAGTAAAGCTTCTTATGCAAGAGTAAAATAATAATAAAAGAGCACAACTGACTCGCAAGAATCACGACTCTCTCTCTCTCTCTCTCTCTCTCTCTCTCTCTCTCTCTCTTGGTTGGCACAAATAAAAGCTCGTCTTCTTCAGAAACGGATTGTCAAAATAGTGAACTTTAAAATTTTAATTTTTGTTGTTGTGTCGCACCAATATTTCGATATAGAATAAGCAGAAATAGTCCTATTGTTATATTGAGCCCTTTCCGCTTCCTCGTCAATAGAGATGTCACATTAATGGTCAGTCTGTGAACTTATGTGCCTATACTTGAGTCAAATGCCAAAAGAGAGATACCCTGCTGCGCCAAAGCAGGACTTACAATGGAGAGGAAGAGATTCAAAATTGAAAAGCACCTCAATGCAAGGTATGAGCCAAAACGCATTCTTCTTCAACGTTCTTCTTCTCATGGATACTTCAGCTGTCAGGACTCCTCTGCCAATGGCTTTATTGAAAGATAACTCGCCTTTTGTTATCAAAGACGTTTGTTATGAATTTTGTGGCCCATCCAATGCAACACATGTATTAACAGTCACTTTCCTCTCAAATTTCTTATCATGTTCTGTATTTTTCCAATCAAAAGGTTAATTCCTATAATATTTCTAATTTTTTTTGCACCTGTCATTCACTATGATCACTCAATTTGGTTTCTTATTAATAGTAGGACTCAGGTTGGCTTATCCTCTGCAGCCAGTTAATGAATAGGTTTGTCGATCGTGCAACTTTTTCATATCAAATTTCGGACAGAGGAGTAAATAACTTTCGAAATATGAAATCAGATCAAAGTAACAACCACAGCAACAAATTAGTTATGTTGCATAATGACTCTATAGAAAGTCTATTTTCAAAATTTAACATATTTTCACTAAATCAATAAGATCTTTCAAAAACTGAAGCGTTTCGGCCAGAATAATAAATTAATGAACTAATGACATGAAACTTATGGAAACTCAGTCTCGGGTCAAAGAAGATTTGTGAATCTAATAGTTCATTATTGTATTTTTAAACAAAAAATAAAATGATCAATTAGGAATGAACGTCATTTAAAAAAATAAGTCAGCTTTCATTATTATTCATCCTTAGTCAAAATTTGATGAACCTTCGAGCCCAAAAAGGAGCTTCATTTAAACTATTGAGTTGAAGTTTGTTCAAAATATTCGTAACAATTGAGTATAAACGAGAGAATTCAATGTCAAATAAAAGAGTTTAATTTTTTAATTTTGGGTTAACTCAATATTTATTATTCTGATTTGAAAAGCTAAACACAGACTGAAGTTTGTCAGCTTGACGTCAATTATTCATATGATTGTATCGAGTGAGTGAAATATGTCGCAGAAATTTATTTAAATCTGGTTATTGTGCTTATATGAAAGGCAACGTAGAAGGGCTTTACTAGACTTCTCAGTAAATTGAAAAAAAATAAGATGACAGATAGCATGGGATGAGATAACTTGCGAGTCGGGATGGGATTGCGTTAGTTATTTCAATAGTAGCACTGGATATGATGCTAATAATGTAATGCATGGGAAACCACGCCATCCACTTATTCAATGTCTTCGCCATAAGTAAGACATTCAAAACTGCACCTTTTTCCTATTCTAGAGATGATGTCAATGAAAAAAGAGAACCAAAAGATATACATTCTTGTAAGCTTATGTATTGGTGAGTAAGCGCTACCTTTCGCTTATTCTTTTCTCAATGTAAAGTCCACTACTATTGGAAAATGAAATAAACAGGATTCACAATGAAAGAGGAGCGTTAATGGTCTTTGCCCAGCCGAACGAACGTGATGGCTTATTTAAGAATAAGCGTCACAATCACACAATAAGTATTGTCACCATTTCTTATTGTCATCTCTTTTCCTTGTAACAAATATGTTTCAAGTAATATCGAATTTATCCACATTTTCGGTCAAATATTTAGTTTTCAAACAAAATTGATATACTGTGTCATTCTGGCATAAGAGCTATTATTTTGCCATTTCCTGGTCTAAAGCAGTTGCAGTAATCACTACCTTCATAATTATTCAAAAATCAGAGATCAATAAAGGAAATTAAATTTCAAAAATCTAGCTTTTATTCAAAATTAAAGCTGAAATTTTTACTTTAGATGCAATAGCCTTGACTTTCCTTTCTATCTGTCAGTCCATCTCTTAGACTTTGCCGATATTTGCACTGTTTGTCTCATTGTTCAGGAAGAAAAGTATTCTTTCACTAATGCTTCAACCATTCTATTGAATGTTTGAGCAGAAATTTCAAAACTACGACCAATCTTTCATTAAATCGCAACTCTATTGTGTAGCTTAAGTTCTGTTTATCTGAAATAATTTCAAATTATTAGAAATTCAGATGAGTTAACAGTCTTACCAAAATCTTAATTCAAATAAAAAGATAAAATATATTACTATTTTATTCTAAAAAAGAGTTGAAATTGATTCACAAAAATGGTTTAATTATAAACATACTAATGATATTATCAATTAACAGCTTTCTCATAGTTATCTTAGGTCTTATAGTTTATTATTGTAGTTAAGATTTTTTATTGACAATTTAGTAACTAATGTAGACTATATTTTTTGTATCTATTCTTTTAAATTTAATAAATAAATAAATAAGGAATGAATTAAATAGCGACCGGAACGGAACTGAGTGAGCAGTACTTTATTGGTTATTAGGTGATTTTCAAAATTTGCTTTCAAATGTGATTGAAATATGTTTATGTTAGATAATGAGGCTCAAAAAGGATCACAAATTTATTTGGATTATAATCGGGAGTTGAGCCCCTCTAAAAGGGCATAAAGAATCAAATTGAGCAAAAACCGATCATTCGTTGTCAAACAGTACAAGTTCTCTATTGCCATTTATTATAAACAGTACAGAATTGGTATATCGCGAGCATTAAAGCTATGCTCGGACTAGTCAGTGCTGTTTTTGCTGTTTTTATGGCGTAAAGATGTATTTGCGAGCATTACAACAACTTGTTCAAAGTTTGGCGCAATTACAATACCGACCACCTCCTGGGGTAACCATCTGTCTGTCTGAGATGATAAAGTGATCAAAGACCCTAAGACTCGTCGTCAGAGTCATCTATATGATTGAGACCCCCACACACTCACACTTTAAAAAGCATAATTCAGTTCATAAGCTAAAAATTTAGTGAAGCGCTAACTATTTTCTACTACTTCTTCCACAGTAAGAGACAAGTTTGAAGATTTTCCATTTACTGAAGAGCCAGTTCAAAGATTCAGGTTTTTGAAGAAGTTTTGAAGATTTTCTACTTTGCTTAAACTCTATTGAAAACATATATTCGATCTGATGGCAATTTTTCATATCAATAAATTTTAATCCTATCTTATCCTGGACTCTCTTATTCTCTATTCAACAAACATTTGAATGAATAGATCTTTTGATCTGTAACTTCCTAAAATAGTACACCTTTGCTTCAATGCCTCGATGGACTGAAGTACCCCACGATTTACGTTTTTGATTCAAATTCAATTGGATGTCTCACACATTTCTGTTTTTCTCTCAATTCTATGTTCGCATCGTTTGTTTCCTTCTTATTCTGCGATTTAACCAGAAGGCGAAAAAGCGTTAAGTCCCTCAACACCAATAGAGAATAGGACTTAGAATATTGAGTGAGTGCTACTCCTCTATGAATTCAATTGTCTGCGTATAGTTTCTGCTTCAACACTTTACCCCAAAGAGATTAGCAATTTGGATAAAAGTGGCGGAATTTTCCACAATCATCAGTATTTTCTTTGTAAAATTAAATTTCTGTTCAAAATATGTCTCAAATTGATTATTAATAACAAGGCAAACTTTTACAAAATTTCAATAATTAGATTTTTATGCTGTATATCAATTATAAGGGTTACGCCACTTTTTGATCCCTGGAGCTAAAGACGTAAAGACGTCGAAAAAATAAAGCCATCCTATTGGAAAAAGAAGATATGGATACTTAGTGCTCAAATTCTGTGTCTCACCCGTCTCTCTCTCCTCTCTCTCTCTCTCTCTCTCTCTCTCTCTCTCTCTCTTTCGTATATAACTCACTCGAACACCGGTTCAAAAGTTCTATTGTATTACCTTTTGGACCATAAGAGGGGATTTTCAGTGGTTTCCAAACTAGGAGATCGGGTAGCAATGCATCGAAAAAGATGCAAAAAGAGAATTGAATGCTATGCTATTGGGATCAAAGAAGCGCTTTCTTTCTTTCTTTCTTTCTCTCTGTGTATGCAAAAAAGGTGAATCTATCTGCGAGTGGTTTTTGCTTCTATGGTATTTGTCACAGTATTTTTCATGTGCCAATAGAGACGTCCTGTTCTTTGCTATTCATTGACACTACTGGCAATGTATCTCTATCTCTCTCCTGCGCGCACAGAGCCTTTAACTTCAATTGTTACTTTTGCCTGTCCGGAGTATTGAATCATATCGACAAAAACTAAAAAATTATCAAAAGAAATGTTTCAAAAAGTTAGGATTACTTCACGATTCGCCTGATCTAACAAATAAATTCGTCATTTTATGACTAATTCGCAATTTGAAAAATATTTGATCTCAGTCAAAATCAAATAATTAGATTCTATTGATATGAATGTTAATTCTGAGTTGATTTTGAATATATTAGCAAAATTGGTAGTCGAGCGATAGGCGAATGAAGAGATGAATAGAAAATAAAGATATACTTGATGTGAAGGGATAGTCAAAATAAGCTTGATTTTGTATTAAGGCCGCACAATCTCTGAACTTCGCCATCAGGCAGTAAATCAGAAATAGTAGATGCCATCTCTACAACAATAGTGTTTTCCCAATATGTGATACAATGAATCTTCTCCCTATGAAAATGTATGTCACATAAATACAAGTGGATGCAACAAATGGCATCTCTTCTCAATTCCTTATTTTTCTAATGCTTTCGAGTAGAGTATTTATTGCCCAAAGTCTATTGTAAGCTTTAACAGAGCTATAGATTAAAAGGTTTTTTTGACCTTATCATCTATCTATAATGTGCATGCATTAGGCTGTGTTTATTCTATTCTGCTTTCTTATTGATTGATGTGATGCATAGGATATGGTTGCGTACGATGCAGAAAACATAATGTCATGTAACCAAACTAAATCAGTGCTGTTTTTATAAGTCGTAGCGGCCTTCATATGCATACTTTTTAGGCTTGTTTTTTCCACATTGGTCTCCTTGGTTTCCATTTATTCAATCTCTAAACATATAATTGTAAATGACTTTCCTTTTAATTTTTGTGTTTGAGCCCTGCTTACTGGGGTATGTATGACATACAAGTCTTTGCTTTTACTGATCTACCTTTCACTACAGTCAACTCTCGTCAAACTCATCAGACACCATCAAGCGCAGTATTTCATATAGATCCTACTCTCGCAAGCCTTTCGCAAGTTTGATTACCAATTATAATGACTGAACTAGTCTAAGTTGAAACTTTTTTAGTGCTAGGTTTCTAAGGTTTCTGTTAATTTCAGTTATGTGCAAAAGGCTAGTGAGTCAGTCAGCAGTCGGTGTCTGGATATTAGTTCTGTAAAGATAGTACCAGTACTTTGCGCTAAATTCATTAATTTAACATTTTATTAGAAAACTGTGATTCTTAAGGTATTTGTGTTTCGCTGTGGTGTTCATAAATAACAGAATAGAGCGTAGAGACTCTCTAGTATGCGAGACTAATGTGATGCCCATATTGTGCATTACCAATCATTGTGATTGTTATTAACAATAATAAAAAAATTATAGCATATCACAAATAAAGGCACCGATACGTTGATTCATCCCTCAAAAGAGAAATATCGATCGATATGTTTGAACCGCTAATACATTGATTCAATAATTGAATAACTTAATAACTATTAAATCAGATAACTTTACATAACAATAAAAAAGCCTGGAAATATTGACGAGATCTTTTATAATTTTAATTATATTAATTCACGTAAAAAGGAGAAAATGATTACATTACGAACCATTTCTCTTTTCATAATATATTAAATGGATAGAAAAGTCGAAAGAATAAGTTTCTCAAACTTCTAAACTATAGGAATTGTAGGCTTCATATTTGGTACCTTTTAATCATTAGTATGCTCTTATTCTTAAGTTAAGTTATGTAATGATAAACCAATTTGGCGGTCAATCATTTGATTGTCTATTGAATGAACTATTGAAGCCATTTTAATAAATATTTGCCAATTAAAGGCATTCACATTTTAAACAAACTATTGATAAAAATATTTCTACGAATCAAATATGAGTTTTATATTGATGCGTTACTTATGTAATGTTTCATTACTTAATGTAATTTAAGAGACAATTAAATGAAAACAAGTAAAGACCGTTTCATTTGGTATGCGATCAAATGATTGCTTTTGCCTCGAATTTGACTTTTATCGATAATAATCTTTTGCCAAACCCTTAATGGGTTTGAGTGGTTGCCATTAATCATTAATTATTTGAATGCTGTCAACGCTTAGATAACTATAATATGTTGAAGATATAGATTTGGATCACATAAATCCTGGTTCCAGATATTGCAAAGTGTGGCTCATATCATGTCCGTTGTGTCTCATTGTGTGAAGCGATACAATTGATTAGTGTAAGAAGAAGTAAAGCATTAGTTGCCATTATTTGGAGAGAAATGTGTTATAATTTGAATAATAAAGGCCTGGGATGTGGTTGTGATTCGAAAGATATGGTCAGTATATTTGAAGTAAATATGATTTGTTGGGAGTTTAAGAGTTAATTCGTTTTGAATGTTTCTCGCAAGTGGTGTAAACATTGACTTAATATTAGGGCAATTATCATACGATATCTTACTGCACGTACTCTTTATAGTGACACATGTCTGGCATTCAATAAACATTATAAAAGTGTAACAAAAAATTTCTAAAAGCTCTTATCTATGAATAGAGCAAACAATAGGCATATGTCTGAAAATAGTTACCGATAATAATAAATCTAAAACTACTGAGACTCTAAAGAGAGAAACAGATCTGTATTTGGACTGAAGTGCTGTTCGCAAGTTCAGTATATTTTTATTTATTATCTTTTAGGCTCTCCTTTACGCTTAATTTTTGTCCATTAAATGGGAATGCATTGCATTTCACTTCTAAGTAATCGATACATAAAAAAGTAGTCAATGTTTTCGTTGCGCAGATTCGCCAAAGAGTCAAAGAAATAGAAACAGAGAGAAAAAATGATCTCTAGTAGAAGATATCGGTTGGACATCATCTGTGGTGGTGTGCAATCAGATGCTTGCGTGGGTGCGCATCAAAGTCTGCGCTTCTCATTCTTCGCCACCAAAAAAGAGATCATCACTCGGTTGTGGACCGCCTATTGCTGGCAAACTGAAGAAGCAAACTATGACAAACCCATCCTTCACGTGGTATCTGATGCGCCTCCCAATCATTTGCAGTCCATAGACATCCAAATAGGGGTTTGTCCTCTGCTTTGCTCTTCTATGGTTATGGTTATGTTGGCGGAGCATAAGACACATATCACTACTTTTCAAGTGTTATTGCGCTTACGCTAACACATCGTATTGTCTGATTTTTGGGATAATTCACTGATAAATTGGCTGAAGAACTCTTTTACAAGTTTATAGACAAGAATAACTAACTATATATAAGTAACTGTTTCTGTTATAAAGTTTTTCTGCTCCCAACAACTGTTTTTCAACTGAAACTTTTGTCTAATTTAAAGTAATCGGTGTCTCATCAGGTGGTCATCATTGTAGTGGTTTAGACATGATTAATCATTGCTCAATACCATAAATTTGAATGGACAACAACAACAATAGATAATAGTTATGGTACTCATAAACATTTTCACTTTACGTCAATCCCTTTTCTCAGTATTTAGTGCCGTATAAGTGAATCGAAACCATTTACTAAAACTTGTAAACTATAAGAAGTGTCATCAAAGGCAAGCAGCTTCAGATTCAACAGTTGAAGCTATTGAAGCAAAACTGATTTAACTTTCTTCTAGACTTGTTTAGTGTATATAAATTAATCAATTTTTTATTACAAGCTGTCAAACTAAAGAAGTTGTCGGACTGACAGCTAAGACAAAGACGATAACCGTTGAAAGAATAGTACTGAATGACTCACTGTTGATAACAAGAATTAGTGACTTACTGTAAGAGCACTAAATATCAAAAAATAGTGTCAATTCGCTTCATATCTAATAATTGTGTATCAGCGGAGATACAACATGTCAAGTAAGGAATTTATTTCTATTTGTTTAGATTAATCACCCGTATATAAGTGGACTTAATATACAACTTATATTAATACTTATTTGAGTGCGCGCTCAAACATTTTTATAGCTTTTCTTATACTTCTCTTTATTTTGATTTCTTCTTATAAACCCTTTAAAGGTTTCTATAATTATTTTGACAAACATATTTGTTATTTATTTATAGAATAGATTCTCTTATTATTACTCATGATAATAAAAATCTTGATTCGCAACCAATTCATCAAATCCTTAATTAGCTAGAGCTCGAGAAAGATAGTTTTTCCTATTGATTCCATACTTAGTTTTGTGTGTTTGGTGCACTGCAGTGAGCGTAGCATTAGACTTGTTTTCTTTAGCTACTCTCTGTTTATTGCTTGACTCGTTTGCGAAAATTTAGCTTATATTGGATAACATTTTCAAGTCTAAGATGAGTGGCAATGAAAGAGATATAGAGAGCTCGAGCCCATATTGACTACAGGGCAACAGGTCGTGGTCTCTGCTAGAAATTAGCTTAATTCTGAAATGGGTTGGATGACATTGCGACGTATCGCGACGCACATGATAATCTATTTTAGTACCCCTAAAAAACATAGTTTACAAAAACTTTTGGATCTGTTACTGTTGCACATTTGTACGTTAAACACATTCTCTTCTTTTTATAATAAATTGATGTAAGGCTTCTTTTTCTAATAGTAGTTGAGGAAATGAAACATCGCTTACTCGGCTTTAGGTTTTCTCACTGTTCAGCCCTGTTTCCATCGTATCATACTTTGCTCGTAGTTTTATGTGTTCGTGACTTCGGTTCGAACTTTGATGGTTTCGCTAAAAACATCACTTCCAGTCAATCTCTGATATGTGTTTAAAAAACATGATTCAATTTTAGATGTGCCGCCTTTTACTCTATTTGAACTTTATTTTTAGTTATTTTTTTGTTATGCTTCGCATTTATCCATTTTTGCTGCTTCTTTCAGTTTGATGGATACGAATTTTTGCTGAGTTGTAAATAAATTTTACGTCCTATTAACTAATTTGATGATTTGCACAGATAGTTATGTGTCAATGAATTTATCCGAACAATTATTAGTTTAAAATTTAATAATTATATTTGGTTTGAGAAAAAAGCAATAGACATAAGTGAAACGATTTCTTTTATCGCTTTTGATTTAGCTATTAATGATTAACTGTAAAATGAGTCGTATTTTCCGTTTGAATCTTAGTCCAACTATTTCTGATAAATGTATTGCTATAAATTGAAAGTCTTATTTATCTAATGTTAATACCCGGACCTAATCAACGTTTGAAGATTAATCGGACGAACAGAGCAATTCTATTATATGGAGGAAACAGTTTAAGATAAAAGTTTTCCTTCGATGCCTGGGAGAGACTTCCTTTGTTTAATTAATAGTGAATCATATTCACAGACGCGCCTAAATATGTGCTCATACCAGTTCCGCTCAAGTCTAAGTCTTTCAGTCAGCTTATTAACAATATCTGTAGAATATCTTTTCTAATTTGCAGTAATTGGGTCCTAACCAAATTAAGAGGCAGTTCTGTCCAACATCGTTTTGTTAATTGGTTTCACTTTTGTCTATGTTTCTATTCATTACAAAAACAAAACTTTAGATAATGGCTGTGAGTTGTTAAAATATTGTTTTCCATTCTTTAGTTAGCTTTTGATTTTTGCCCATTTATATCTAGTTTATTTTCGAATTTAGATTTAAACACACATTTATCTACTTCATATTAATATGAAAATTATTAGAAAAAGAATCAAAAATCCTATATGTAGTTAAATATCTGTTAAACATTTTATTATTTAGTTTCTATGAGAGTGAGAGGGAGGAGAGAGAGAGAGAGAGAGAGAGAGAGAGAGAGAGAGAGAGAGAGACTTAATCAAAGTCTAATGGTTTTATTATACAAGGAGTAAATCGGAGAATTTGTTATCACTGCCAACTGTCAGTTGCATAAATGCTACACTTTGTTTAAGTTGCATAACATTTACTCTGTTGGTAGCATTTAGACTGGAATCCCATTTAAAGTCTGGTTCTATGAATCTGGCACTTTCTATATTACCCCAATTTCTATCCATTGCTCATTTATGGCATGACTGAAAAGTGATTTTCACGATAGCTGATCACATTTGGGACTTAAATATACTATTTTGGCAAAAACTATCAACTCATGAGTTTGACTCGTCCATCGCCTCGTCCGTCTTTATTCGTCGTTTTTGGAGTCATTATCTTTTTCTCCAGTGTTTGACTTGTGATGTTTGATGATTGTGGATAAGGGGAGGCAATAGTAGTAAATGCCTGTGATTTACTTTTTGCTCAAAAATAATGGATCAACATTTAACCCTAATTGACCCGTAACTCCCATCGAGACTCTTTAGCTGCCGGAACTATCAAGAGGAATGGTTTTCTCGTGTTGATCGTGTTGAATGGCAAACGGCCAAACTTTTAGATAATAAGATTGCTTTCGAAGACAATATCGACCATATATTCTCTCTTTCTCTCTGATTCTTGCTTTTCTCAACTACACTATAGACCCCACCGATAGATTCTGAAGTTGTGCCATATATTAAGCAACTTTATATTGACTCAGAATCACTGTATTTTTTGTGGGCGCGTGACCAAGGTTCGATATTAGAAGTTTGCAATCAGACTACTATTCCTAAAAATCAAGATTTCCTATTTTCAGGGCAAAGAATAGAGCAATAGAGACGCAATTCTGCTGTTTTTCACTTTATTTCATTGCAACTATGTTTAGTCGTTGCGAGAAATCGAGATCACTCTAAGCTTATGACCAATACTTTAAGTGGTACCTCAAAAGCTGAGCTATTTTTCGAGACTTCAGTTTTACTGCCCATGCCTTTCGCGACCGTGTCTTAAGGTTGAAAAATAAAGTAACCCTATAGTGATTGGAACGGTAAGCAAATTCAATAAATGTAGCGTTTGGTCGTATGTTTGGTTGTGTTGAGCTGTTTTCATGTTGTAATTTAATTGGCTCACAGGTTAGCTCAAAATGGCAATCATTTATATGTGTGTATGAGTGTATGCGTGACTTTTTTCTAATCAAAACGGCTCAATCTTATTCTAAGTTAACAGTTTTGCCCAAATATATACATAGTACGAATCGCATATTTCGACTCAATCTTCAGTTCCGGTCAATTCTAGCTCGAGTTTTGCATAAATATTCTTAACTTATATAAGACTTATTCAAATTAGTTCGAGCAACACATTTGAATAACAAGATTTTTTCGACGTTTTAATATTTTGATAAACTGTTCGATGAAATGTTTGCAATATTTGCAAAGATAGTTTTGCTTTCATTTTACTTTCTCTCTGTGAGTGTTTGTGAAAATGATGGCCAAATTTTGTTCTAAACTTTTTTATGCCTCAACGAGTGATAAGTTGACACTTAAATGATTGGATTCTGGCCTCGTCTTCATTTTGTCCTAAATTAAATAGTGGTATCGCGTGTGCCTTACAATCTAAAGAAATAGACATATATCGAGCCGCAGCTGTTTAAATATTTTACGTCCAAATGATTGTGCTCAGTGTATGAGATGTATGTTTTGAAGAATGATATGTAAACAACAAACCACAGATGTCTAGTCCTATTCAAAGTAATATAAGGGATGAGTTTATTTGCCATTTAGCACAAAAAACCTTTTGCGCTGTGCGAATAGTCAAATAATTGTCGAAACTTTCCCAAATCTTCCAAATACAAGCCTTCTTTCAAACCTTTCTCAATCTTCTTCTAAAGATTGACCAAAATTTGTACTTAACTAAGAAATACTCGTGATTCTCTTCAATTTCGGTCATTCTTCTGTTGACAATCCATTATTTGTTTGGACTGACTCTCACACTCTCTCGATCAACAATGAAATAGTAGCCCCCAATGCAAAAAAGACTGAACCAGCGAAGACTCAAAAAATTTGAGCATATTTTTCACTTGACTATTGGAGCGTCATTTTGGTTCATATTTTATTGCTTTCAATCATTTGATGTAAAGATGGGATATATCATAACAAACATCATATCGCGCCTACCCGTTTGCACAGGAAGTCACAGTTTACGCATTTTATTATAAAGTGATAGATCACCTTTTTTCTAAACTAAAAAATCTTATGAACCATAGATTTATTTCTTATACATTGCCACATCTCGTTTTGTCGAATCATTCGATTGTAAGCAAAAAATGCTTCACTTTTGTAATACCCAATATATACATATATTTTTTAATTGTTAGCCATAATTGACTGTCAAATAAATATTTATAAAAACTCGTGCTTCGAAAGTGTTGAAAATTAGATTAATTTGATGATTAATATCTATAAATAAAATCGGGCGAAATGAGTATTCGTTTTGGGTATATAGTTTATATCTAAATCGTAAGTTTTGGTCCTTAGATTTGCCATTTAATGCACCGCATCATCATTTTTCGTCCCCAATATTTCACTGTAAAAGTAGCAATGATTCACTTTATGGCATACGTTCGGCTTCTATTGCATCCCAACCGCAGACCTGAATAACTCTATTTTCCATTATTTTCTAGTTTTTGATAAATGAATGCTCACTTTTTAGTCCCACTTTTTTTTATATATCAATGATCACTAAAGCGTGAAAGACTTGGAGATTACGTTTGACTTTAACCTTTACTGTTGAAACTTTTTCTAACCCCAAACTTTTTTGCTTATTTATTTACTCTATAGCGTCACCGCTTTAGATTGTAATGAAGGTTTCAAGTGGTGATCAAATACATTCAAATTCAAGAACTGTTAGCAGTTTGTTGGGTAAAATTGAATTTTTTACAAATCCTATAACTTTGGTTGGATTAATTAAAAGATCGAAATCAAATAAACAATCAATTATTTTTAAGCAGTCGATCAAATAAAAGGAGATAAATGTTGAACAATTCGTATTTACTCTAAAACCAAGTCTTCGCTGTTTTATTAATCTTTTCAATTAAGATAATGGGGTATCAATTTAGTGGTACATTACAGATGACCACCTGTTGTGTAAGTGTAGCAACTGCAGGGCATCTCGTCTAAACTACAAACTCAGTTATATAAAGCGATGCCTCGAACACAACATATGATTCTTTTGGCCTCTCTATGATCAAATGCATTTATCGTGTTTAATATAAAGTGTCTGAAGCGATATTTGGTGTCATCGTTGATGAATCCAATTGGGCCAAAGTGTTAATCACTCTCTGGCGTCTCTTTTTGAAGCAAGATAAACCAATGTTTGCCACAGCGGGTCACTATCACCACAGGTTTTCCGCTTTTTCTCCGCGATTTGACCACCCTTTGATTGAGTCAGTTTGCAGTATCTTATCAAATAGCATAGATTGAGGCACTGAAGGACTAATATTGATCAGAACTGAAGCAACACCTAATGCTTAGCTGCAGTCCTAGCGCACAGACAAAGAACGCTGTACTGTACGTGTTGTTTGTTGTGTCATAGATACAGCAGTTGTGTTATTCAGACCTTATAGCTCAGACTCCTATAGATAGATATATATTGACTAAAATGAAGATAACTTTTCGGGCATATGAGCCTTTGATTAAAGTGATAGGTATAAAGTGATAATTTATGGCTTGTTCTGATTAGTTGTGAGGCACGTTCACAACTATACTCTATAGAGCGACACATGTTTTGTTCGCGTGTATTGAATAAACAGTGTCACTAATACTAATATTCATCATCTTTACTATCATCAGTTGGTTCAGCTCTCATCGCATATTATAATATTGCATGTTATTAGACTTTGTATTAGTTTACTCTTATCCCAAAAGGGCATAACATAGGGCTTGTCAGCTTTTTGTATGTCAACAAAATCGTGTTGTTTTACTTATAACGCGCAAAGTCTTATCGTTTGCAACACAAAGAGCCGAATGTGTTCATACTGTCGATAGTGGTCATGTTTGAATGGCTGATGGCTCTGATTGTAAAAACTTGGACTTGGTTTATGCCGCTCTTTATGCTATCACTGTCTGAACTGCAAAATTATAGATAATACGGAATCTATTTGTCGATTCCAAACACAAGCCTAAGGAATGCAATCTCTGACTAATGCTTTTTGGATGCTTTTATTTATTTATTTATTTATTCTTATTTAGCGAAAAATAAGTCATAAACAACTTTTCCTCAATTCGATAACATATCAAAAGGCGAATTCGTAATACTTTTTAGCCATAAATATTGAGCCCTAACGAAAACCCGTTGAAAACTGATTGCAAGTTGAATGGGAATGAGCGCTAAAACTGCAATAATCACTAATTTTGTTTGTTTGCTATATTGTGTGACCCCAACACACATATAATAATTTGTTGTTGAATATGCATTTATTATATTCCTAAACATTTTCTCCAGTATCATCTTTGTGCACATTTCCGTGTGTTGTCACTACTTGAGGAAGTTATTGTGAGATGACATCCGTTGGCGAGAACGCACCGCCTGTTTGGTCAACGGGTGGTTCTACTGATAGTAATGCCACTATTCTCTCGCTCGTAGCAAACTTTATGTGTGAATCAATGAAATGCTTACAGATCAGACATGCCTTCCATGTCAATAATTAGTGATATTAGTGATGCGCCTATTCCTAGAATTACAACACTTTCTGAAACTTAAAGATAAGCTTTTATGCTTTTCAAAAGCTTTCAAAACTTTTAAAGTGTTTTTCCAAATCAGTTCATTTTAGTTATGAAAGCGAAAAGAAAATGTAATTACTTTTAAAGCAAGATATTTCTTCAATTTACGGATTATAAAGTTGACTAAAATTAATACAAATAGTTTAGATTATAATTTAATATTTATTTAAATATGATCTTCCGCTATTGAACTTTTGTTAATTTTATTTGAATTATAATCGAAGGTGAAGAGGACGATGTGTTGAGTATGAGCGATGATTTGGGTAACGATGAGGCAGAACCTGATGATAATGACGATAATGTTAATGTTTATTCGTCTGATTCTTCGCCACACAATTCACACAAAAACTATAATAAGATTGGTCGCGAGCATCCGTTCGCCTCATCCCGACATTCAATTCTACCAAGTCTGCCGAAAGAACTCGAGTTACGTCCGATATCGACCGGTGGTCTCAATCATCCGCAGCAGACATTCATCAGTGTTTGGGCGCGAACTGATTTGAAATTAGGCACTATTTTTGGTCCATATCAAGGCAAAATAAGAAAAGATCCGATTTCCACTTCGTTTAACTGGAAGGTCAGTCAAGTTTATTATTTTACAAACCATATACCAGTCAGAGTCACACTTAATTTGTTTCAATCAATTTTTGTCAGTGTGTGCGATATCTAATTAACTATTTTGAAAATAATCTCATCGTACACTTAAGTTTGTAATTTGAACCGTTGGTCTCTCGGATTCGTAACTTTATTCACTGTAATTTAAATGCGAAAAAGTTGTTTTTGTCTCGGATTTGTTTTCATACTATGGTTTTGCTAAATCTGCGCTTTTTTGCTTAAATCCTACTCTTGTGGTCATGTGTCACAGAAAGCTTGTTTTTGACAGTTTTAGTTTCAGTTACATTTGCTCTTTGCATGTTATCGCCCAAAAAATGATCTAATCTTTTAGTATTTGTCATTTTTGCCCAATTACTATCGTTCTTTAGACCGTTTATTTTAATCAATTACTTAATCTGCAAAATTTACAATTTTTACTGATAATCTTTCACTTATGAGTCAATTCATACTGGATTATAGTGAAGCCTTCTTTCCTATAATTTACTACTTTTGTTCAATTAAGTTTAAAGATAAACATTAAAGGGCTTCGACTATGCTCTGTTTCCAAACTTAGACAAACGTTTTGGACGTTAGAGCATTAAATATTGTTTAAAAGCCCTTTTCGAGCACTTTACCCTAGTATTTATGATAAAATGTCACTTCTTCAAGGTTTTCTCCGAATTGATTTATTCAGAGTCTTGTTTATGTTTCATTGATTTTGATTAGTATTTTTTAGTTCAAATCCATTAATTCTATTCTTTTGATATTGCATTGTTGCGCATAACTTGAGAAAAAACTGTGAATATCGTGTGTTTGTCGACAGTTTTATTCGTTTAAAGTATCTGAGAAATAAAAAAACATATTTTTCAAAATTGATGCAAATATCGCGCTTAGCTTCAGAAGAGTTTGATTGACTTCTCAGCTGCAATATAAGGAAAATGAATTACAAAAAATAAATCCATTTATTTGCGACTCATTATCGTATGAAAAGTTAGTTTACATTTCGAATCATAAATATATGAAATGAAGAGTATCTGAAAAAACATCAAAACTAAACAAAGCATTTAATTGAATGAAAAGTACAAAACTAATAATTGAGCTGATCTAATATTGACCGAAAGTATTACTTTTGTGTTTTACTAACAAATCAATGTTCATATTATATGTGACTTGCCATTGACTTTTTCGAGGCATTCAGTGCTGGTGTTTGCGGAACCCGTACTTATTATATTGAGTTTAATGCCACCTTTGACTCCGCTCTACTCCCCGTCTCAGTTAAATATTCAATTTGAAAAAGATTAGAACTGGCGAATGCAACGACCACTCATTGCCAAATATAACTATATTATGCGCCAACATGTATATCAAAAAAACCCTTTTATTATTGAACTCGTGTAACAATAATTGTAATTTTCAATAACATATTTGTTTTATTTTTACTAGCTCATGTGCTCAAGTTCTTAAAATACACTTTTAAAAATGTGTAAATTCTGCAAAAAGCAATAAAAAAGATATTTGTTCGTTGTTTAGGGAAAAACGAAAAATGAGTTGTAGATTATAAATATGCCATATTGCACACCTCTTATTGTTGGCGATAAACACATTTCTAAACTTGATTGAACAATAGTATGAAATGTTGTGCTCTGTCGTCAGATTATTATTACTAGATATTGGGCTGTGACACACACACACACACACACACACACACACAGTGACGCATATGAAACCTGCATGTATTTGGATTGTCACCTCTCATACTGGAGGCATCGCTATAATCCATATGCTTCTGGAATATCGACGACACAAAAAAGCTTGTGTCCCATTTTGAAACGCTTCACTAGTGCTAACTTTTAATCCTGATGGCTCTGCAACAACAATAGCGATATATATTTCCTCCCGATTTGTTATACTCTATCAAATGTTTACTAGACTCATAGTGTCGCGTATGGGTTTTGGGTGCTGTTGAGGGGCTCTCACTCTCTCTAATGCACTACAGTTTTGAGCCCAAAAGCTGTGTCACACTATATAAAGTTTTATAATAAACGCATCCCCAAAAAGTGTGTTCACTGACGGTTTGGTGATGTCTTTATCCAAATGCAGCTGTTAATGTCCGCATCTATATCTATGTAATAAAGTAGAGCAATACTAATACTTTTGCTCACCCCGTGATTTATTGAGACACCAATTGTAGCTCTAAAATGCACTATTTATCACACTATTGTTCATATTCTTTATTATTATATTAATCTTTTTCAGCTAATATAACTTTACTAATAATGCTCACTCATTAGTAGTATTCATACACGTTAGGCTTTACTAATTAGCTAAGCAACTATCTTTAAATGATTTCATAATTTTTTGAACCAGCTTAATAATAATTTTGAAAGATGCAATTTTGGCCAAATTGTTCAGAAGTAAGTATCAAGCTAATGATGATGACCTATGAAGTTACTTCAAAGCCGAGACTCTGAAGAGCAAACGAGTCAAGAAAGTTAGATTTAAATTATTATAAAAGTTTGCCCTTTTATTCTTTATTAAGTTATAATCTAGTGATAAGAACCTATTTCTAGCCGATTGAACACAATTTTATTTCGTATTATTAATGTAACTAATCGGACACAGGCATGGAGACGATGTTGTAAGAGAGCTAAAGATTGGTTGCAATATGTTTACTGTATTGAAGAAAAGCCATTATAAAATGCCAAACACAGCTGGAATGCCACTTTTTTGGGTTCATATTTTGGCAAAAGATATGATATAAGTTAAGCTCACTTGAGTGTAATATGTAATAGGCGTACAGTAACATAACATACTTGCAGATGGATGGGAGTCGTACCATCAAAAAAATATTATGTTAGATTAACTTAATTCAATATATATACACACAAACATTTGCTCAGATTCTTGCCAAAGACTGATAAGTCTGTTTTTTCTACTAAATCACAGCTTTATTTCTCTTACGTCTCAATGAATTTTGTCGATACTTGGCCTCACTTCAAATCCTGATGACTTCTAGTTATTGTGAAACTTGAATTTTTCTTACCAAAAGTTTTGGCCAACTTTTCTATTTAGCAAAAAACTAAAGATTTATGATATCACGAGTAGAATGTACTTCTAAATTACCATTGACTCGATAGACTCGATTGACTAATATCCTAATGGAAATGATTGTGAATGTGATACTGCAGTTTGAGCTAACAATAAGTTTTATAACGATGCGTATAACTGACTTGAGAGAAGGCATACTTTCATCTTTAATATTAGAGTCGAGCTACTGCTGGAGAGAAAGAGAAGGCATAGCTCTGATGGTGAATTGATGACTTTATATATGGTAGTTGTATTGCCAGAATCCGAACGTTGGTATCACTTCTATATCCAGTCAGAATAGGTAACAGCTTGCCCTAATGTATTTTTGCTGGACAGTTGCACTGATGCACTTACACCCCAACTGATACTTCAGGCTCTAAAAACTAATACCAATATTTGGTGTTTGTGTCACAGAACCAATACCTCATAAGTTAAGCGTTTTGAAGCGCGATTCAATGATCGTTATCTCAATTGAACCCTAGAAAAAAGGATATCAAACCAATTACGTTATAGAGACGTAACTGAAATTCTTTTCCAACCAATTTAGCGCAACTGCAATATCTGCATCCATAAACTTATAATATATGACCAAACGCTCATTCAAATGAAGCCTAACCTTATTTAATGAATGAATATTCTTGAGGCAAACTTACTTTTCACATATATAACCATCTTTTGATTAAAGATAGTTCTCCTATATATTGTTTTTGCTTTATTGTCAGACCTGCGACCCTATGTTCTGCTTGTGGTATATCATAGATATAAACGATATGATACTCGCTTAAAAAAGACAATATTTCATACATAGTATGTTATATTAAAAAGTGAGACGTACTCTTGTTTATGACATCAAGAGATAAATTATGCCAACATATGTTGTAAGTCAACCAAATGAATCACAATCGATACCACTTATATCTTGAACAACGAAAATCCTATTTTCAAAACTTTTTATTGGCTTTTTATTTGCACTTTTCAAATATTTTTCTCCAGCTATAGTCGTGATGGAAGTTATGCTTCAAAATTTTGGTCACCTTTACTTCATGTCAAATGCCTTAATGTAAAACCTAACTGATTTAATGCTAAAACGCAAGTATCTGTGATTTATGTCAACAAATTGTTTTGATTTTTATCGTATGAAAACCAAGTTTGCGTTCAAATTGAAATTTATTCTTTCATATTAAATTTAGTTAAAACATTTTGTAGATCTTAGGCATTGATAAAAAGTGATTGAAGATATGATCTTCTTTCTGATCGGTTTGATTATAATAATAGTAAATGATTTATTGGATACATAAGATGTTAAAAGTTTGACTTTTTATTAAAAATTTTCAGAAAGTATTTTTTCTCTTAAAACAAGTTGACTCAAAAACAATTCATAAAGAAAAGGAGCCTTAAAATCGAATTTCAGGCTAATCAGAGCCAAACTTTGATTGATTGGAGTTTGAATTTTGGAAGGCTGTGATATTAAAACCGCTTTTCACTTTTCAGATAAAAAAATATAGAATTGGCTTCAAAAACATCGATCAAGTTTTGCAGAAGAAAGCGTTTTTTACTATTTTTAGACACGACAAAAGGACAGTAACCATGAAAGCGCGCATTCTGTAAGTTTAGCCCTTGAAAAGGCAACTTGCAGTATATCTTCGCCGACCACTATATCCCATAACATTTAATTTGCTTTCCTCTCGCTCCCACTTTTGGCAATTAATTGTAAACTGTGCGAATACTTTTTTGGTAAATTATACATAAATTTGATGCATCACTTTGCCAAGTCAAATACTTGTGGACGACTGGCTGGTTATTCGCCTCATTTGGTCTCTAAATAAAACTTTAGGATTAATGCCCCTGTCGTTGGAGGCTCTCTCCTCTCTCTCTCTCTCTCTCTCTCTCTCTCTCTCTCTCTCTCTCTCCTCACTCACTTTTAGTGGACTTTTTTGTGTATGTGTTATCATGGATGAAGTGTTTTTGCATATGTTTGCTCTGATCTCACAAATCATATTTTTGTAAAGCATTAATACTTACTGTGAAACGACTTTACGGGGGGACTCAATCCTCTATCATTCGATTCATGTTTATCTTACGGTTGCTTCAAATTTGTTGAAACATTATTGGGTTTAACAACAATATGATTAGAGGCATTTTGGTTGAAAACAGAATAAATGATCTCCAGATCTGACTTACTTTCAATGGCATAATTTGCTTGCGATCGTTGAATTTCTATTTAATAAGACTTGATATGTAATCACTATTTGAAGTAATGATTATTTGAGACAAATAAACAATAGTGAAAATGATTTATTACTTATTATTTGGTCTAACACGAGAAACACAACTAATTTCGTAACTCAATAGCAAATAATCTTTTCGTAGAGAACTAGCACTAACTCTTCATATATTGGTTTATATAATATTCTGCTATTTCTGAAAAACAGTAAGAGTTGATGGCTTTGAACGAATTTACGAAACATTACTTCTGTTGGGATCTAATTGAAAGGCCTCTACAGACTCATAGTTAGCGAGTGAGAGAAGAGAGACCAAAGAGAATGTATGTATTGTACGGTCGACTGGGCTCTGATGTGTTAAACACGTGTTGTATTAATGCAATATTGTGGTCAATGAGCCAATCTCTTTGTGTAATGCATTTCGGGCCCCAATTCTATTTAATATAGAGAAATATAAGCGAAACGTAATGCTCATAAATTATGCTCTTTTTTAATGTAGTCACTGTTGTGTTGCATCACTGTGAGGCGCACAACTAATTATAGAGGTTTCTCACTTCTTTCTCATCTATTTTAATAGTGAAAGTGACAAACTTTTAGATTCATATCTCATGTGATCACAGGCAACAGTAGAGACTGCTTTTGATCGAACCTACACAATGGCATTTTATTTATTATTAAATATGATCACAAACAAGAACAACATGAGCCTAACTTGTCTATTGCTAATATCTCGTTTGTCCCAATGGCCTAAATATGTCGATAATAATGATATTATCAGTTTTTTAATGCTTACAGCTATTCGTCCTCTAACTTATATATACATTGTTTAACCCAAAGTTGATAGTACTGGAGACACACACAAAACACGCATAACATATATATATAACTTATAGGCTTATAGTCTTGTTTGCTGTACGGTTAAAGTAATTGGTGTCGAGTAAATGACGCATCTCTTAATCGTCGTCAGCTGTGTTAAGATTGAAAAGGTTTAGTTTAATGTGGGATATAGTGATGTCAAACTGAAGAACTGAAAGTCTGAGCACTAATATTGTAATATAGAGTAGTATTAGGAATACTGTATTCTAGAGCAACGCTATTTTATAAGGTATAACTTATTGCTTATATCGTTCACATGAAACATGGCTTTAATATTTTAACAGTTTTTGATGCCTTTTCTTCAGCAAAAGCTAAAATTGAAGCTCATTTGGCACCAAAATTCATGCATGACTTGTTTCACGTTTATTGCATCAAAACTTCTCATTTTGACTCTAGTGATGATCAATCAAATGAATATTAGCCCATTATAGAGTCAGAGCCTGAAAGTCCAGCATTTTAGTGTTGCTGTCAGAAGTGCTTTTTCGAGCTCACAATCCTTTGACAAGTGAACAGCTTTCATAATGATTTATAATGCTATATAACTTGCATATAACTCAGTGTATTTCGTGCTCAGCGTTTCATTTGTATATTCGCTCCAATTTTAATATAATATACAATATATGTATCAAATGAAACAGTTTCAGAGCGAGTGCTTTTCGATTTGACCTCTTCTATACATTGTCAATACTTTTGACCCCAAAACTGTCCGCTCTTCTTATTTTTAATATCTTGCTCGCGTCCAGATGGTCTCCAAAGAGTCAATGCATTACATTTATTACATTTGGGGAGAGCTTCAAGTTAAGAATAGAAGACATTGTGTGTCCGAATGTGTCCATTGTATACATTATGAAAAGGCGCTAAACTAGTAATTAGTTCTCAGCTCACTCTAACTCACTCTCAATACATAATATTCGCTACAATAAGCATATACTAGATTTTCTATTCACTAATTATTTATGTGTTAGCACAAATTTTAGGACCAATCTATCTAAAATAACATCTCGAGACTCGATCACTTTGTTTCTCAACTCTTCATCATATTTATACTGAAGAGTTATTAATTGAAGTGAGAAATAGTCTTTCGACAATTTGAGATTGAAATCAGTTTGGGTTAATATAACTTACAACTAATTTACTTGACGATAAGCGGAAAGAGCTTTTCTGTAAGCCTCTCATGCTGTAAATGAGTGATACTTTTGTTTAATAGGTTTGAATTTTCGCACTGATTTTCATCCTTTCATAATATTTAAAGCGCTGGTGTGTTGGGGCAAATGTGTTGCAATTTTGAACTCCTAATAAAGTCATTACAGATTTTCATAGCAGTGATTAATCGTTTTAAACGGACTCTATTTTCACAGTTAATTGATATTTAAAATATTCATAATGAAAGATCGTTAATAATCGTAATAACGAAATATCAGAACCTTAATTGCTTTCTAATCCTCTTTCGCAAAGTTTGCCTGACAAAAATGCTAACTTTAAAGTATGTTCATTAGTTCGATGCGGGGACGGCTTCAACAATCTTTTTGTTTTAATTCCTTCACTAACATCTAGATTAGAACTAATAGGATTAGTCTTATTAGCGATTTCGGTCAATTTAATAGCATTTCAACAGTCCAAGTACCGAATGTAGATCTAGTTCTCAGTTTGATTGACTTAATAATAAGTCTTACTTTTCAGAATTGACTCATAAAATACTTTATTAAGACTGGTGTCTATAATTTTCAAACCTTTGATTCGCAACACACTTCAAAAGTATACTCTTCAAAAATGCAATTATAGGGCACTTCAGCTGCATTTTCACTTCGATCGTAAAGATGGCAACACTACCACTTTTAACTGTTTGTTGCACACAAACTTCAGCTAAACTTTTTCCTATTAGCAAAACAAGTTTGCATTTGGTTGAAATGTTCGTTGTCTCAGTGCGTCATATGTGCTTACAAGCTCATTACAAAAAAGTACATTTTCTCAATTGAAAGCACAAATCAAAAGAATTTTATTGTAAAAGAACATAATTTGAAAAAACAAAATATAATTTTAATCTGAACTGATTTGAATAATGCTCTACAAACTGTGAATAAACGTTTTAAAGCCTTGTTTCCAGTATTGAACAAGTTTTGCAAATATTGATTACCAGTAGGTCTTAGAAGTCGGAGTCAGTTATATGTCTCTTAGGAATTGATTGAAATAATAGTTGATTGCTATATTATATTATGAAAGAAGGATTAAATAACTTAGACTTTAAGTATTTAGACGAACGCACAGATCAGATCTGGTTTGTTCACACTGAATAGTCACTCTTAATGAGCATTAAAGATTACATTCACCTTAAGCTGAGACCATTACCACCAACGCTAATGCGAAGAATTAGTAGGCGTTTGATTAACTACTGACGAATGTTTAGCATTTTGAATAGTAACGCTGAGAACGACGGCATCTTAGTTAAGCTGTTTTATGGTATCTCGTAGGCATCGCTATCTCTAACAATTGAGAGTTGATCTCATTATAATTGCTTGTAATTACAATCATAAATAACTGCGACAAACAAAAGGATAAACAGTTTCCTGTATAAGAAAAGAAAACATAATTAAATTTATCTTAACATAACATACGATTGAGTATAAAGTGATGCTTTCAGTTCATAAGTAATTATTACTATTTAGGGTCTAAACGAATCACATTAACAATTGAATGTTAACGTGACAGAAAGTGCGCTGTCATCTCATTACTCCTAATCAATTCGGAACACTTTCTTATTTCATTATTGCATACTTCAATTACTGTTTGTTGCTTAACCAAATATAAAATAATCACTTTCTGTCAATAGCTTCAAATATGAAGGATAATTATAAGTTTTAAATAAGCATATAATTAATACTTCATCAATTCATTTCAACTTTGCTTGTATTTGATTTTTTCCCCGAAAAATAGACGAACAACATAATAGGACAGGTCTAAAACAGATCTTTTTTTTATAACTATAATAATAATTATTTCAAAATTATATAATGTTGAGAGAGAGAGAGAGAGAGAGAGAGAGACCGCTAAGTGAAAAACATTGTTAAATGAATGCAAATGGTATCCTTTAAATTAAATTGCCATACAAGAGCCACTGCTAGCTTTTTGTGTTTGCGATTGCTAAAAAGTAAGATAACATCTTGTTTGTGTTAGACTTCCTATTGAATGATTTTTGCGAAGCCATTGAATCACAAATGATTTTTGTTGCAATATTTATGAATTGTCTGTATTTATAATAATTTGGAATCACTAAACAACAAGTGATTACTGTTTTGCGATTTTTATAAATTTGCTTTTCTCAAAGGCTCTGATAAGCGCGTCAACACATATCTGGTTTTTATTTAGTTATATTTTACCTTAACTTTTGATGAGCTAATTGTTTATTTTTGATTACATTGACATTTAGGTAACGGACAGAACTGCAACGTTCACCGCTTGGTTAGAATTACTAGATTTTAATGCTATTCAATGGATTACATGCATGAGAAAAGCCGATTATGCGCCCGAACGTAATGCTATTCTATTACTGTTCCGCGGACAGGTATGATTTACATTCTTTAATAATATCATTAGCAATTAATTAATCTAAATTCACTTGATTTTGCTTATTACGGCTAAAGCCACTCAAAGCCTTTAAGGCTATTCTATAAACTTAACATTCCTTTGAAGTTGATCTCAGCTCTAAATCCAATATCATTATTGGTTTGACTTATTTGTAAAGAATTTCAAATTCGTCAAATAGTAATTCATTTGAATTATATGTGCTGTTTTTCTTTAGCAACTAATACTAACAGCAATTTATCCTCATTTATATCGATGTTTATCAATATATCGATAATAAGCGAATTCGTTTTATCTCTTCAAAAATCAATTTAAATATATTTGAAACTCTCAACACTTACAACACTTACATCTTAACCAGTTTTCAAAACTCATATCTATAGTCAATTTAATGCTTTTAATTTGCCTTAAATAGTCGTTAAGTTTGATTTACATTTGTTAAAACTGATGTGTTAACTGAAGTTGACGCTCTCAACTATTGTTCAGACTCGCAATAAGTCTGTTCATAACTGTCGACAATACAGATGAATAATGAAATCAATAGATTGAAAACATCTATAATTAGAAGTCTGTTTCATAAAATCCGTATAATTAACGCATTCCGGTATTCGCATTGTTCAAAAAAATTTTCTATAAATTTCTATTGTGACTGAACCGCATATTCTTCAGTCCACTCTTTGCATAAAAGTCATAATATATCCGGATATCCGCATGTATTTGGCAAAGCCGTGAATCCTACAATTGGCCACATTTACAGTTAGTCTTCATAATTGTTATTCCTTTGTATAAAAAGAAAATTATGTGTCCATCCATTCATAGCTTTCATAAACTGTTATTATAATGAGTGCTTAAACAGATGTTTTGATTGACTAAAAAAGTGATTTTAATATAAATGGTTATGTATATGATCTTTGATGTACTATCAGGATGTCTGACGGAAAGTATTAATTACCGCCTACTCTCGCTTTCATAGTAGACATTATTACTAAATTGAGGACAGGTTATCATTCAATTTATTAACTGTTATTCCTGCCTTATTAGTCAGTTTATTCTTGCTGTAAGTCACTTTTTTCAAATACTAATTTGTTAGTTACAAATTTATCGCTTAATTGCTAATAATTAACTGTTTATTTTATGTTTGACTTTTTCTAAAAGTATATTCAGTTTAGAAGAATGAGTAGAATGTGCCCAAACTTTTAGCGTTGGTGGTCAGCCGTCAGGCATTCACCGGGTAAACTAACAACTTCTTATTTATTATATTTGTGTCATTAACTAATAATATAATTTGCATTCCCAAATTAAAAAGAATAATCATTAGTTTGAATGCAAACCAAACAAGTCTTCTAATTGAATAGCCAGACAACGAGACTTAGTATAGAAAAAATGTAGTAGTCCTCAATCTCAGTTTCATTTTTAAACTTCAGTTACATTTGTTTACAATTCATTATTAAGAGTAGCTAAGAAGAACTTAAATCAGAAAGCACCCTTCAAATCTGACCCTTTAATAGGTATGGATTAAGTTTTCAGTCAAAAGTAACTCAAAACCAACTTTTTAATTGCCAAAGCAGACAGTGGTTACTTTTCTGTGACAAAGTCATGTTCACTAGCCCTAACCCTTAACTCTTAATCGAACAGTACCACTGATTCTAGTCCGCACAATCAGCGAATCTGTGGTTACAGTTAGACAGATAGTTATTATTATTATGTATATATTGGTATATATAGGTGTGATCCTTGTTCTACTATTATTAATGTGTTGAATCTTTGAGGAAGTATCTAAAGCATAAAAAATTTGAATGGAGAATAATAAATGACAAGAAACAAATTTTTCACACTCTCAAACTGTGGGCCGAATTGGAATAATTAGCACTGAATCAGATTAGTTTTCATTTTTGTCACTGCAGGCACTTTAATGCTAAATATTTTTTTTGTTTCAAGTACTTCACTCAGTTTTGATTAGAGCATTTTTTGTAATTAATTTTTAAATTTTGTGCTATGATCGACCAAAATTTATCAATATTTTAGTGAAATTGAGTTTTTATCAGTTTTTAAAATCGTTTTTTCAACATTTGTTTGTTGCTGCCATGAAAAGAGGACTCTTTCCTCTGCGGTAATTGAACTAAAATGAAGACATTTATTGATCGTTTAGTTAGTGATTATTTAGTTTTTGGCGTATAGATTGATTTAATTGCATAAAACCAAAATGAGTTATCTTAAGTTAGATCCCAAAACGTGTCTCTTGAAAATTTGATTCATTCCAATACTTGTGATAAGATTATTAATAACAGCAAACGATCTGTAACTTAATACAAGAAAAACTATATATTTCACTAAATCAGAGTAAGGGATGAAGTAATAAATGATTTTTTCATATTTAATGTTCTTCAAATAGTTCGTTGGCAACATGTCTTACTTTCTTTATACAATTTAACGCTTTCTTAATGATTGTTTGATCAAATTTTCTTAAATAAATCAAATAAGAATCATTGAATTGCTCTCATGTCGCAAAGATTTACAATGCTTGTAATGCTCTTATCTTTTCATTGGAAAAACCGATTTCAAAGCTATGAATTACTTGAAAATCCTTAACTTCACAATTGAATAGCCTTTTAAAAGAATTATCACAACCCAAACAATTAATTAACATTTCGTTCATTTAAGTTAAACTGAAGGTTGAAAATTTGAAAGCGTTGTTTCAATAGAATCTTTGAGATATTTCAATTTTATCTGAATATCGCTATCAAAATGATTGTTTAGAAAATCAATCATTATTTTAACTTTACCCTAACCTATAGCTTTAATTAAAACGTTCGCAAATTCAAGTCTTATTTCTTGTCGATGATTTAGTCCACAAATTTGTATGAAAACTAACGCAATCGTCTGATTGTTTAGCTTGATAACATTTATTGAATAACGAAATAGACTCAGAAAACAGTTATAATAAGTAAATTACTTCTGAGTGCTTTTAAACTAATTGGGGTTTCATTGTGTGAACTGATAGCTAACTTGAAGCTACCCAACAGTCGATTATCAGCAAAACTGAACTTTTCTGCTTTTGCTCTTATTCTAATTTTAAAAGCTGTAAATTTTGATTACATTAATCATTACTTTAATGATCATTCCTTTCCTTTTTCTTAAATAAAATAAAAGAAAACCTGATTTGTATAAACTCTTCTGATTTGTTGAACACTTGAGTGTCATTTACATCAATAAGTTCTGAATATTTGCGATTTGAGAGAAATGGGAGTAACGCATACTATGACATAGTATCGCAATTTCATATATTAATACGTGGCCCGATCTGACATCGCGAAGATGTAGAATTAGTTTGACTGGTCTGTAAATAAGTCAAACTAATTATCTTATGGACATATTTTCCTATCAATCTGTTCGATGCTTGAGGTTCAATAGTAAGCAAGTATTGCGAATATTGTTGCGAATCTCGTCCATTGGCTTCCCTGCCCTTCCCTTTAGCTTGAGGTTTATTACTTGATCGAAATTAGGCCACTTGGATATTAAACGATTCACTTTTTTTCTTCATCACATCTTACGCTATAAGTTGGATAGAGAGACAGAGCTCTTTGGCACTCTTTGGCACTCCACCCCAAAGGCTTAAGAGTTGAATCTTTTTGATTATCATTCAATATAAACAGCTCAATGCTTCGAGGCTTAATTGAGTTGAGGCATGAATAATAATAATAATATCGTTTTGAAATGCAATGCCCAGTTTGGGCTTCAAATCAACAAAACAACAATAAGCTATAGTATTATTCCATTGTGTTGTCCCACATTTTGCATCACATATTTTATTTCTCTTTCAAATACTTTTAAAGACTTGCACTTATTTTCTACGCAAATGGATTGCAAGATCAAAATGTATCTTAAGCTGCTTTAATGATGATGCATAAGGTTAACATGTGTGCAATCAATAGTGAAAGTGGTTTTGGCCCTATTCGCAGAATTGCCATTTAAGAAATGAAATCAAACTTTTCTTATATAACTATTTACTCGTAGTTTTGATCAACAAATATATTATATTTTGTACAATCACTGCATAAAGTATTACTCAATGAACTGCTATTCACAATTTGAATCATTTAAAGCCCATTTCGATGCAATTCCAGGTCATCATTAAAGGCATATATACATTATTGACAAAAGGGTGGCTCAAAAACGGTTTATAATTGTTTTAGTCTATTACAGATAGCGTAGACTATTTTTGGCTAACATTTAAATAGATTTATTTGATTGACTGAACGCTTCAATTATGAGATAATAATTACGTGAAATCTTAGTTGTTAAGCAAACGATCTAATCGCATAAAATTACATCAAATTTGATGCAGTAATTATATTTCCTAAAATAAGTTAGTGCTGTTGTTATTTTCTTCTGATTTTATTATTTTTCTCAATTATAAAATTGAAAGATTTATTGATATTTTACTAAAATTACTTAAGTTATAAATAAACTTAAGTTAGTTAATGTTAATGATTAGTGGCTCACTTTTACGAATCGAAATAATAAGTTTGTGCAGACTTCACACTAACAAATCAGTTGACACAATATCGATGAACAGGAGTCTAGTCCGATATTCAGTCGTTTACGGCTTCTATTTGACTTTCTCTAAGGCATTGTTACGCTCATAATCTAAAGAATAAGCTATTGAAAATACACATATAGTAGACCTACATTTGCCTTTTATATAAGCATACAATAATAATATTAGATTATTAGCTCAAATTATACTGTGAAATATAATTTTAATATATTAAGCACTAAAGTTAAATCCCTTTAAGAACAATTACTGTGGCTGTGATACAGTCATAGCAGTATTACTCGCATGTATTCCATAGTAATAATATAATAATAAAGGTGTATCCTTTAATTTATCTCTAAAGAATTCAGAATCTATCATCTTCCTGGTCACGACGCAACCTTTCAATAGACACTATACAAGAAATTTGAAAATCGTGAAATAGCAACTGCTGAGCGTTTCAGATGATCTCAATTTGATAACATGTTGTAGTTATTCAGCTTTTAAGTTGAATTTTGTTTCTATTAAACTTACTATTATCTCGATTTTACACATTCAACTCTCTGTTATGATTAACCGTTTAGTTCATTATTTATATGCATATCTGATGACCGACTCCCTGATCAATACTTTATTTTGTTGCTTACACCCAATCAATATTTATTGACTGCTCACATTTACAACTTTCTTAATTTGTATTGTTTTCTATTGTGAAACAAGTGGTCGAAAAAGTCCAGATAGAGTGACTACGGAGTGCATTAAACCTTTGAGTATAATGTATTGAAAAATCAAGATTATTAGATGAAGGGCTACTTTAAATGTGTGGGTATTTGATGTGCACGAAATTTTTAAAATGGGCAAACGATAATATTCATAATATTAAATAGCTTTAATGTGGAGCACGTGCACCAAAAGGCCTGATGGACGCGTGTCTTCCACAATGGGTGAGGCCTTTGCTGCCATCACTCACAGGCATCAGCAGCTACTTCGATGACCTACTTTGACCCTATCTTAAGCAACTCTTTAATAATAAAAAGTTCTTTTTTTCTTCAAGAACAATATAAGGAAAAGTGGTTAGCGTGAAATGAATGCCCACACTCTCGCTTATGAAAGATTAGCGTTACTAGTGGTGTGTTATTAACAAAATAAAGTATTGGATAACGATTCTTCTCTCAGTTGGTATCACGCCGTTTTTTAACCACTTTCCAAAACACAATCGGTTCGTTGAGTCTCTCCCCTCTCTTCAATTGTAACTGTTTGGACTGGCATTGCCTAATTTGAATTTTCATAAAAAAAACTTATTTACAAAGATTGAATCTGAAAAGTTTATCATTTGATAATGAAAAATAAGGAATAAACGACTTTTTTCATTGTTCACCTTAACTTATTAACTGTATTTTTCGATAAGAATCTGCCGAACGGCACAATTTTAGTTAATTAGTGTAGGAATAATACATATAAATTTCATATTAGATGCCTAGAGATCTGCAAAACTTTTGAATTAGTCCTTGTGTTTGATAAAAATATAAGTGAAGAACTGGTTTACATCCTGATGTTGCAGTCCTTATTATCTGTTGGCTGATAGTTAAATAGGTGAAAACTAGAAGATATATGAAAGAGACTCTTTTACTTCTCGTTCTCTGTTGTGCTTCATTTTCATTTATAACAGGGCTGTGCCCAAATATGACTTATCGAAAACAAAAATCAGCATAACATAAGTCAGTTTGAAACACTCTCATGCCATTAAACTTGTTCAGATCCAGGAGTTCTCCGGACTCCAAGCAGATTCTTCGGTGGCAATCGGAGCACAGATAGGATTAATCAGTGTTTGTGAAAAAGAGAAAGAGTAAGATAGGGATTGAAAATTATGAGGCATGAGGTTCACAATTTGCAAAGGCGTGGTCCCTGTCCGACATATTCACAAGATTTTGAGGTCATCTTTCTTTCTTTCTTGAGTTAATGCGTTTTCCATCATCCATAATAATAAATATATTATAGTATATTATATGAAAAAAATGTTTCGGTTCTGGTACTACTTTCACCCCTAACTCTTCCCGTTAATCATTTCTTACTGAGTCCTTGTGCTGACTTGCAGTCAATTTTAACACAATTAAACCTGTAATAAGAAATGCACATTAGCCGAAAAATCTTATCATAAACTAAATCAAATCGATGGAAGAGTCTAAACATAGTTTTAATTATTGCAAAAGTCATTATGTAAATAGTGGTCTCATTCCTAAATAAAAGCTTTGTTGATCTTTAAATTGTTTATTGGAGTTGGAGTTGAAAGAGGATTGCACGTTACAAACAACTATCATTATTGAAAATTTATCACTTTTTAAACCAAATTCGACTTAAGTACACAAAAAAATAATTTCCAATAACGATCAAATTGAGAGCTGTGTGAGTGTTTTATATTGTATTACTAGCAAAGGTATCGCCCATTTATCAATTCAAGGATGATATTTCCTGACGCCTGAATATTGTTCGGCAATTTTAGACAATTGTTTTCATTTCTTAACTATGTTCGCGGACCTGTTGACTCGCGAAGGTCTACTTTAAGCCTTTTAATCTGACACAAGATATAATAACCACAATAAATACCTAAATAAATATATAAATTTCAGATATTAATATTTGAGTTCCCTTATCATGTGTTTAATGTTGGTTTGCACTGCCATTCAGAATATAATAAAGTGAATGCCAGCGAGACTGAGAAGAGAAAAATTGATGCAATCATTTCTCTTGTAATGGAAATAATGATTAAGCGAAAGGAAAAATAATAACTAATACATGAAGGAATGCGATTTCGTGTTCTGGCCAGTCAAGTCAAGTCAAGTCAAGTCAAATCAAGTCAAGTCAAGTATTAGGTGGAGATTCATTCTTTCATTTCTCTAATTTTTCACTTTAACAAAAAAGTTTCATATCTTGTTGTTTAGTTCGACAACAATAAGAAAATTAATTTTACGGTGAATTCTCTGTTGCTTAGGAAATGAATCAAACTTATAATCTTGCGCTCATTCGCATCATCTCAATTGATTGAATGTATCGGTTTTTTTCATGAGTTTTGACATTTGAAAGTATAACAATTTTGCATTATATAACATATTTGTTACGCTATCATTTTCTATGATTTTATTTGATTCCGCTATTCTTTCGCCCCGTTAACCGCTTTGGGATAACACATCAATTCTGTTGTACACGAAACTCTTTATCAGTTGCATATAAATGTTCAATTGACTTGACTTCACCCAATTTAATATGAAATGAATTTATTGTCAATGTAAGTAAGGGGTGACCTATCGATTGAACCTTTTTCAAGTACGCAAAACAATGAAAAATAGTTACAGTTAAGTCATGTTATGTCAAAGCAGTCAGAACAACAATTAAAGAGTAAACAAAGTTAAGGACAATCCAAAAACTTTTATGTTAAAGGATAGTATATTATAAGAAAAACTTGTATTTTTCACACAATTATTGTATGCTTTTCAAACTTTATGGTCAATTTTGGAATTATTTTCTGAATACAATCTTATAATTATTGAGGTTATAGTCCTATTTTGGGTTTATCTCAATAATTGCATGAATCGCATCGCTTATTA
Source organism: Archegozetes longisetosus (assembly GCA_018873245.2). Classification (NCBI taxonomy): domain Eukaryota; kingdom Metazoa; phylum Arthropoda; class Arachnida; order Sarcoptiformes; family Trhypochthoniidae; genus Archegozetes; species Archegozetes longisetosus. Next base: position 11,504,311 of record JAEMBT020000007.1, read on the forward strand.
AGTCATTGCCATATTTAAATTGATACAATTCTTCAATTTAATGACTGCTTATTAGTCGGCTATAAATATAATCGTATATAATACTGAATTGATTAATGCTCGAGATTTTCTCATGAAAAAATGAGACTTCAAATATTTTCAGCGATCAGTCATTACTTAACTGCTCGATTGAAGAGCGTGTCACTCTGAGCACTTATTGAGAAACAGGTAATTCAATTTATTTATATCGATATTGTTTGCATTTCAAATCATCAATGTGTCTATTGAGTAATTCCTGTATTTTTTCTAATTGAAACTTCTAAAAAATTATATCTCATGACAGTTAAAGGTTGAAACAAATTTGAAATATTGATTAATTATTTGATTGTGACGTTAATTAATTAAAGTGGCATTTCATAAAAGTGGCATCAATATTACATCGTTAACTTATAGAGAGTAAATATAGAAATGCTTTGATTGTTTTTCGCAATACTGCTGTGCACAACAATTGTCGTTTTCTTATGCTCAATATTGATAACCTAATTGAACCAAACAAAATCACCCTTAAAAGCAGTCCAATCTTTGCGAAATAAAAGTACGGCTTAGCCTTTAATAAATTGATGAATTTCATGTAAATCTAACGTTCGTTAGTTGTATGAGTCGTAATTCATATTTTCTAATTGATAATTTAATTAAATTAGTTCTAAACTAACACAAATATATGCTTAAGACTTGAATATAAAAAATTAATTATAGTTTTACATAACTTTTGAGCTGACAGATTGAGTTTTAAACTTGAATTTTTGCGTTGTATCTGTTTCGTACGCTCTTACAAAACAATTGATTGATTGTTGATTGCAATTAACAGAATGAGTAAATATTCAATTTAGAGCTCAATTCATTGTTATTCTTTCTTGATAACAATTTTTGTGCATTTCAACATAATAATTACTGAAATTTTCAAACTCTATTAGTGATCGCACCACATGTTTTGCATAGTCCACACCCATTATTAAAATGAAACTGTGAAGTTTGTTTTTTGTACATTTTTTCTTGTTACGATTTTTGTATCGTATATAAAGAATTTTTCAACATATCCTTCTCTCCAAAAAATATAATAATAAATAAAAAAATAAAAGATAATTATAATATTTTATTGAAGATCATTTATAAATCAAATATAATTATGTTTTTTCTCAACCGATTATTTGATTCAAGACTGACTCCAAGGATGACTTGCAATGATTAATCCCTTTCATTATTATTTCAATCTATTTGTTTTTGGTCGTCTCGTTTTTTCAAGTTTTCTCATTGAAATTTTTTTCATTTTCCCTATTGATTAATTTTGCATAAATGTGATTAAGTACTGAATGTTTAGCGTGATCGCAATGTTCGTAAATCAGATGATTAAGTGAGACAAACAGTTAACTCGTTCTTTACTCAAGTTAAGGCTCTGAGCACGAAACTTCATTAGAGTTTTAAGACTCAGGTATAGCATTGTTCCACTCAAAGAGTATGAATAGTTGGGCGTAAATCGAAAAAACAATAAATCATTGGTTATGTTTAGAATTGATGTCAATCATATTTAATTGTCTTTTGAAAGATGCGTCAAATACTTAGACTTAGCAAAATTGACTTTTTAACATGTTTTAAGCCGAAAACTATCTGTATTAATAGCCTCATTAATGCCTCATTAATTAAAAAACTTGTTTTTATGAATTTTGCTAACATTCCATGAATTGACAGCCATTAAAAATGAAAAAGTATTAAAGATTGCGTTATCCGTCAAAACTAAATTGTTCATATTGACTCTGGGAATATCCCTAATTTCACATGATTTCCTGTACTTTTTGCTTTCATTTAATTAATAATTATATAATTTTATCTTAATTTAAGTGGACGTCTCATAGTAATCGAAAATTTGGTAACTCTAAAGAACTGCTTTGTTTCATCAAATATTCCGATAGTTCGATCACACTGTATATGCCCTCTCATACCAATTAATGAATTTCGCACACTTTCTATGAGAAACAAAACTTCTCAATGAGAAAACACTATCAAACCCAATAAGATCAAATCAACTTGAAAAAGTTGATTACTTTGACGGTGAACAATTTGAACACTTGTTGCCTCTGCTGTAAACTAACTGAAAAGTTAACAGAATGGTAATTTGTTTTAATTCTGACTTTATTTATCTTAGATTTTATGCTTGATTTAGCATTTGGAGCTCTTATAATGAAATTTAAACCTCGTGACAAGTATTTCGACTTTTTTCATAAACTGTCGATTGAGTTACAAACTATTTAGCTCTCACTCTCTATCCAAAGAATGATTTAATTACAATTTTTGGCGAAAACTAATTACTAAGTTTTATCATTTTAAAACCTACTTATTATATATTTCAGTTTAACACTTATATGGGGAAACATTAACGAGCTTTTTAAGGGGTTTGGGTATTTTTTTCAATATTTAACCCCTGGGTTTTCGACAACAATTTTTGCATTCACTCATTAATAATATTTCACGTGATGTTTATAAAGAAAAACAGAAGCTACGAAGCTTAACGGGGATCAGCTTTGGAAATCTGAAAATCTTTTGGAAATACCAATTTTGAGATTTAAATTTTTATTCCGCAATAAGTGATTTTGATGCACAGTCGCATCATATCCTCTGAAGTAAAGGGCTGAAAGTTTTTAATTCCTGGTTCGACTCTCGATATTAATGTCTAAATTGATTAAACCTCATCGATATTTGCCTTGAGCTCTCTGTGCACTCAAGCGGAAGATATCGCAATTTAATCATCAAAAAAATTTGAAAAATACGATATCAACTAATACGGCATTAGTCTAGAAATTCAGTGAGTCGTTTTTAACTTTAAACAAATTTTTTGATGGCTTAATGATTATAAAAACTGTTTCATTAGTGAAAGTACTCGTTCTCTGACTTTGTTTTCTATAATGAGAGTAAGAAATTATCATGTGATGCATTATAATTAACTTTTATTTCACTCGCAATTAACTATGCATTAGAATGAAAGGATCGTTTCGATTGAAAATCAGGTCGAGCTAGAAATTAATTTCATGAATCGATTGAACGGCTCGATGTTTGCATCACTTAAGCTCTCCTTTTTATTGAGAGTATTTTGAAGGATCGAGTTTTGTTCACTCTTACAAACATTTTGCTCGTATCAAATAAGTCAAATGATAAGACCCGAACAAATTATTCATGAGATTTATCTTTAGGATTTGATCAAACGATAGATAATAATCCATTAAATATACATTTGTGAGGCGCCAGTTATTTTTTAATATTGATTTAATTCATTCATGTTGTCGAATCCCTGACTCCAATCGTTTTCATTTGTCAAAAGGATAGTTTCTTTATTATTGATCCTCACTAAAAGTGTAATAATAACTAGTTGTCAAACAATATTATTATTTAATGTAGATTTGTCTCTAATTATCATCACAGCTGAGCTTTAGTTTGGCCTAAACTTGGACTGAAGATTATGAATTTTCTTCAGTATATTTCATTCTGACGAAGTATTTGAAGAATTTGATCTTCAGTACTTTAAATTGCAATAAATTTTTTCTTATAAATAGTTTCCATTCTTTAAAGAACTAATGGCTGCGTTGTCTGTAATTGAGGTTAGGGCTCAAAACTTGCGAGATTCGAGTTTTACTCATCCCTAGCTGCACTATTAATCAATTTATTAAGCTTGTGTCCTTCTAAATGCATTGAAGGTAGTTATTAACGGGCCCAAACTATTTTATCTGATGCATAAGAAAGTTATCCTTTGATTCATATGATTAGATATTTTTCATAAAAGAAGTTGAGATATAACGGTATCAGTTGTATAAATGAATTGTTAAATTTAAGCTAACCCTCATTATATTCTCATTGAATAGGTTTCGATCCATTCAATTGATGATGACATGTTGTCATTGATGAACTTATCATTTTGAAGTGGTTCCAATATTTTCTTTCTTTACTTACTATTTATATTTGAAATGTTCATTTTATTCGAAGAAATAGTCGTATTTCTTTATCAATAATCACAGCATCTGGTAGGGAGATATAAAAACTAATTTTAGGTACAATTTTGATGATAAAAAAGAAATAATACGTGAGTTAACCAAATTTAAAAGTGATGTTTTGAGAAGCAATTGCGAGGCAAAAATATTTTCAAAGATTCGATGCACTGATTGTATGTGCGCTTCTTTTTCTTCAGACTAACTCAGTTTTAAGTTTGTTAACCTTTTCTCTCCTTTTCTTATTTATATATTCTCATAACTTAATGCAATTGAATGCAAACTCGTATATTATTATCATATCTCATATATCGCATCTGATTCGCGCCCAAACTTTTGGCAATTTGTCTTATTTTCTTACTAAATGTTTATGCATTTATTCACATTATATAAAATGAATCTTAAATTTAGTGCAATATATTATGAGGTCAAATAACTGAACTCATCCCTTCAATGATTTTATTGATGATTCTCATGTGTTTGTTGTTTGATTCTCAGGCGTCTTATCTATTTTGCTATATTCTCAACTAAACTTTAAGACGTGCGAAAATAATATTTCTAAAATAATAGTAATAAATAATAATGATATAGAATAAGACCAATAGAAGTTTTTTATCTTAAATCTAAATTAAGAAGTATTTCTAGTTAACGCGATCACAAGACCGCTTCTTTTTATCTTAAATAAAAAAAATGCAATTTCAGCCTAAGGCTTTGGATGCTTCAAATTTTGTATTTGGCCAGAGCTATAATAGTATTAAAACGTTAGTCAGTAATTGTCGTGACACAAACAGATGAAATAACTGAATGAACACACGATGATCCCAATTAAGGGTGTTGGCCGTTATGATGAGCCTTTTCTCGATAGTTTGTTTCATTGAACGGGTCTGCTCCATATGGCCTAATCTTAATTTGAAATCAAAACTTTTCAACTTAAGTAGCGCTTAAAACAAAAATTAGCTATAAATAAAACAGTTTCGCAAGTCCTATTGTGAATTAATGTCAGAAAAGTAAATTTGACATTAATTTTTAAGTTTTGTTCAAAAAGCAAAACCTTTTTAAAAATCAGCTAAATTAAGTGATAAGAGACATAACTTGTCCGCAAAAAGAGATTCCCCTTAAAATTGAAGAGATTTTCGAGTTAGTTACCCTCTCGCAGTTTGGTGTGTGTTTCAAATGATACACGTAAATATATATATAAATTGTGTGATATTATTAACTCAGGTTATTATTTTTGATATGGTTTAGCGAATAAATAGTTGTGAGAGAGTTATTTCACGCCCAACTGGCTCTTAAGTAGTAATTATTGTTTGCCATAACAGTATACCTGCACCCTCTCAACAATTTGATCTGATATATTAACGCTAATAAGATGACACACTTTTTTCTTCCAAAACTATCTCTCTATTTCTTTCCCTTCTCTTCGTATCTAACTGTTACTTAATTTAATACTTGTCTGATAAGAATCCAATCTTTACATTTCCTTAATCTTTCTTTGGAAAAATTGTTATTTCAAAAATTGTCAGCAATTTAATAACCTTTATTTCTATAAATATTTGTTTGATTAAATTCCCAAAAACTGTAGAATAAAACACGAGACCTTATGTTGTTCACTATCTGTTTAAAATGAAATCGAAGATGACATGATTTCGTTTAAATAAGAAATGTTTAATATTCACAATGAATACAAGCTCTGAACAATCAATTAAATTATTTTATTTTTCATGGGATTTTTTCAAAAAATAATTTATACTCTTTTATGCTGACCGAGAAAAGACTGCTTTTGAGCACTTGAATAGCTAACTTTTGAAAAATGTGTTACGACTTTTCCATTGGAATCGATGAGCACTGATTCGCTCATCAATTGAATCTGAAGCACGAAAACTAGAGCTCATCTTTGAATATTTTTGTTTGAAAAGCTCTGATCCTTTGCGGAGTTGTTAGGCTACACTCTGACACACCTGTCATTAAGTGATCACTATACGAGTGGTCACTCAACTCAACTTTTTTGTGTTACATCGAGAGAAACGAACCGAAATGAGAAAACCCATAAGAAAAACCGCAGCAAAGCATAAAAAGATTAGCTCAAACTCTCCTTAAACTTATTTCTTATTTTAAGACCGAAAAAGCGTTCATATCTTCTTAAGTTAGTTAAAAGATAGTTCGCTCAGGTCTGTCCTGAGGCGAGGGAGGAGTGAAAACTTTGCTCAAACGTAATAATCAGCCATCATCTCATGCGTATCACTACTATCATCAAAGTTAGGCAATCATACACTGGAAACCTACTGATCTCTCGGTTATTGTATATGCAATCTTGTGATTGCACTTGTCATCAATTTTTGCGCTCAGTTCGTCTTTAAGAAAAAATTCTGTCATAGAAAAAGTTGTTAATGACTTCCTGTGTTTGTAGCAGAATTTGTATTATTTTATAAGCAGATGCCATAAAGAGATGATACTTTTTCTTATTCATTATTTACTGCCCACAAATTTTTTGTCTAACATAAATATAAGTGATGAGCCCGCAGACATCTGTAAATTATTGCGGCTCAGGTCGTTCCCCGATTTGCCTTAATATCAGTTATAAATCTGCGAAACAAATAAATTTATTGTTTCTTTTGGCCCAAAATTACTTTTATGTTTATTAGTTTATGTTTTGCCAGATATTCATTGCCACGGATTGCAAATAAAAGCAATTAACGAAACTCTCCTCAACTGCAATTTTTAATTTCAAGTTTAGGTCATTGTCTTGAAGTGTAAATCTTTTTATTCACAATTAATTTTATGCTAAGAAGAAAAATCAGCTAAAATAAAACAGTTTGAGCCAAAAATTATACTAATCTTATAGTCAAACCCATTTAATTATTCGGCCACACCAGCTCTTCAGGAATTATCTTTTTATGCAATTCTGTTATTAATGATTGTTTTAGCCTTCTCTTCCACTTTTCTTGACATTTTTAGTGAAGCACTTTTCTTATAGCTGTTATTGTTGTTGTTATAAAACAGCTTTTTCTCAATATGTATTAGTAATACTAACTTATTCTGCAATCTGTACGACTGACCCAATTCTTAACCCCTTTCATTTTATATACCTTCAAACCATTAATTTCCTAACTTTTCATTCAATTATTTATCTTCAGTTTACAAGTTAGAAGTATTAAGATTAAAAAATGTTTTCACTGAATAACAGCACAAAAGGAAAGACATACATGAATGCAAAATTGAATTTTTTTAGCTCATTGCTGATGTGCCCAAGTCTTACGGACAACTTAAATAATCAATCAGAATAACAATTTCATGGGCTCTCCATATCATCTTTATTTAACGATTTCTGACGCCTATTCATTAATTATTGAAATTTGATTTCGTATCTTATATTTATTGTTTAATGTTATTTCGCTCCGAGAATTTTATTAAATAATTTCTCGCAACCAGTTTTTCGTAACAGCTTTAATGTGAACTAAAAGTTAAAGGACTCGATTGTCTGCTCTTCTTTAAAATCGTTCATTTTCTTGCTTAATATTTCAAACTTTTTCTTTAATGTTTTAATTTTTTAAAAGCTTTTTGTCATACAATAAGACTGAAAAATTGAGAAATAACTGTCAATTTAGACCTGAGAAACTTTTTCCAAAGTATTTGTTTAACGGTATTTCAAACATGAACTAAATTACTTTATTATCAACTATTTATCATTCATGTAATCTATAAATTATTGTTAATCATTCGGTCAAATAATCATTGAAATCGATTCGTTTTATTTGAATTTTTTCGCTAAATTATCAACTTTAAAATTGAGCGCACAATCTCTCTACAAATTATTTGAGTTTTTATCTAATTTATAATTACTGTTTCTTTTCAAATGCACCCATGAATAGCAAGTTTTCATAATTGGACCTAACATTTAGTTACATTTCTATTTGATTTCCATCATACGGCTGGAAACACAATTTACAACTTCTTAGAGGGAGGCCTGAGTTTTCACAAACAGCTAAAAGAATCAAATAAAACATGACCATTTCATTTGATTTAGTTCTCATTAGAATTCATAAAATTATGTTCATTCCTCGCATAAATTAATTGCCAAAGACCTAAATCAATATTTTAAGACCTATAAACTTAATTGTAATTGTGCTAAAAGTTGAGTTTTACTAGGATCTGATGATTTATACGGCTGTTGAGTTCGGAAGCTCGATTTAATTTAAAGCAATTAAACGTTTGATATGAAGTTGCAAATAAAATTCACCCTGTTTCATGCTGTAATAATTGTATATTTTAATGCATTTGCCCCTAACTGTTAGGTATTAGTATTAACTTAAAAGTAAATTAGATAATTAAAAGTTAGATAATAAAGTGAAAAAACAACTTTTATCTCATAATTATACACACTTTTTAATGGATATAAACATTATGACATCGCGTTAACCCAAAACTTAAATAGAAATAAAGCTTAACTCGTATTTAATAGAAAAATTTCTCTCTAGAAAGTTGATTAATCATTTTTTGAGAATCAAAAGTTAAGTCCATTAATCTTAATCCACCTTATTTTATTTCTTCTAGCTGTACGTTGAACTAACTCGTCAAGTTAACAAAGGCAGCGAACTTCAATTGCTGTCAACGGAAGTACTGCTAATCCACGAAGACCCAAATGGCAAGAGAGACAAAGCGGAAGGTGAGAGAGACTTAGTCAATAACTAAACAAATAAATTGCGTGCGATTCTATTTTTCCGAATTGATGGTGCATAGCATTGCATACACCCTATTCTTGATCTCTCTCCAAATAACGTGATTAAAGTCATCTTAACTTCTTATCTGACAATCAAATCTATTTATTGCAATATAACTGCAGAAATCAATTAACATCCTTGAAACCTGTAATCATAACTGGGAATCACCTATAAATAACTAGTGAAAAACTTATCTTAGGCTTCATTTTAAAATAACTTTCAAAATTGATCGCAAGTCGACTGTAAGTTAAAAGTTATTCAAAAGTGATTGAACGGGTGATCACATTGTAATTGTTATTCTCCATAATAATGATTAGTAGCAAATCTGAAATTGTGATCACTATTGAGCTACTCTTACTTATTGACTTGAATTGCTTATAAATAGTATTGAAAAGACTTCCTGACAGCTGCCGTTGCCTTCAAAATCACATCCCATATAGCAATCAATAGAACACACACGCGACCAAATACATGAGTCGTATGAATCGTAATATTTTGAATTTGTTATGTTATTATTTACAAAACAATGCATTACACCAACTCCTGTTCACCGTTACTGCAACTCTTAACTGTCTCCAGAGCCCTAAAAAATAATTGCCTAAATTGACCGCTAGCTTAAATGCAGGACTAGTGATGCGATGCATGTGTGAAGAACAGCTTCACTCTCACTAAAGTCCGACTATGTATTAGTCTCGAGTCTATTAACTTTTCGCATGTGGATATTTTTTATTATTAAACGCTAGAGCGTGACGTTTATGCATTTTAGCGCACGTGTACAACAATATAAGCTCATATCATAAACTAATACTTTGAAAGTTTTGATTCATAGTGTAGGTTTCAATTCATATCTTCTCCTATATGAATATTGCCCAATGCTATAGATGAAAAAAAAATACTGTACTCTATTCTGTCAGAGCACCTGATAGTCTCTAAACTGATTCTATATAAGTATTAAGCAACAAAATATTTTAAATTCTTGAATCACTCGACTTATCATAAGCACAGAAATCTTTTCAAACATAAAATCCCTTTTCCTGCAATTAATTAGTTTCTACTTATTTTTTAAAATCTTATTTTTTGTATAATATTTAGGGGGAAATATTTTTTGTGAGTAGCTTAAAGATTTATTGTAAAATCAGTTTTTCCTACTGATTTATTTGCTTCTGTTATCAGAACTTCAAGTTTTATATCTTATGTAAAATTGAATCAACTTTTTTCTTCTAAAATAATATTTTAATTAAGGGGAAAATTTGGTCTCAAAACACTGGTAATAAATTGCAAAACTTATGAAATCGATAGAAAATATTAAAGATACGAAGTTATCCAGTAAATTAAAGCCTAGCCCTAACTCACAAAAGTTCCGATAATTGTTGTATTAATGATTCATTTAATTTATGATTAAACTATTGTCTTAGATTGAATGCACAATAGATTTATATTAAAATAAAGCCTTAAATGGGACGATATATAGCCTCTGTCTCTGAACTGCCTCTCTTTCTACGCAATATGAACTGATCTGTTATACTGGTATTACCTAAACATGATGTTTAATTGTTATTTCTCAACTCAAACAATTTTCATATCTCTTTCTTTCTAATATTGTATTTTTCAATCTCTTGGATAACATGTTGCACTCTTTCAATGCCTTAAGGCATCCCATTCTTTAGCAGTGAGATTAAGCGCTGAGACCTTCACTATAAGAGATTATTGCAAACAAATACTTAGAACGGTTTTTGCTGGTAGCGTAAACACAATGATGATATACACAATTCGTGAACGAACAACTGATTTATGTTCATGACTCAAATCTGCTACAATCGCAACATGGTATTCATACACCTTTTCTTCGGGTTTCACAAGTTGGTAGTTTATATAAAAAACAGTAACTGATAGTAATATTTATGCGGCGTACACTTAGATTGATCAACAAGCTTAATAGCTCGTTATAACAGATCAAACAGATATTCTTAAGTACGTGCAGATTTCAGTTAACGAAATATTTTCTGAAAGATTATTCTTTTTATCGAAAGTAGTATTTTACCAGTCATTATAAGCTTATACGCTATGCTGTTCTCAATTAGATTTATATCTCTTTTAGTATAAAAAATAGCAGTACATAAGCACTGCCCTACTTATTAAAGGAATAGCTCCTTGTGTTTAAGCTCTGTTTGTGGTCAATTCAGTCGTTATTATGTATTGCATGATATCCCACTTTATGAAAAGCCATTTTGCTGCAAAGATGATACTTAATAATTGTGCTCAACGTCTAATAATATATTCATTTAAAGGCGCACTTTTTGGCCTTTAGGCGGACATATAGTAGTAAAAGCTCTGATGAGTAGCACAATTGCTCAACACATTCATCAGCTGAGGTATCATCAGACCCAAAAGCGTGATCAACTCCTTTATGATCATAGTTATGATAATGCCTAAATCACGGACTTGTAAATTGACTGAATTAGTCACACGTTTTTTCAGTTAAAAATAGCTGAAAGCCTTCAAGTATTAGGAAGAGCTGTGATTTTTTCAGCTATTCCAAAAAAAGGTGAACAAATTTTTTCTACATTTTTCTGCATCAGCTTTGAAGGAAACAAATAATTGTTAGAGAATCCAGAAATGAATTCGCTCTGAAGGCTGAATTTGAAATAAGGGCTTCTATTCGATAGAATTTTAATTAGTGTTTCGCAATCAAGCTATTTATTTTAATGGATGCTCACTTTTTATGTTAATCACAGAAAATGATTATTAAATTTTGATGCCTTAGCTGTTGCGCACATCATCAGCAGTGAAGTATTGCAGAAATAAACCGCGTCTCATAATTATAATCATTATGATAGTCGTTATGAGTTGTAATAGAAATGCATTTGCATCACTATAATAGTCTGGCCCTCTTTTCAGTCGATCCCATTGGCAACGTATAGCTTTATTGATGTATCACAGCTCACAACTACTCAATTGTCAATTGAAGTGACTGTTAAGTCCTTCCTGCCGCTCTTTTCCTGCCAGGTGAAGAAGCAGACTATGATGCGAACTATTGCATGTGTCCATTACTGCTATTCTACTACTAAAATAGGTTCTGATAATGTTCGGTGCTCTACTGTTTCATTAACCGCTACTTCTAGTGCTTCAGATGATCATTGTCTAGATAAACAAAATTAGATTTCGATCACTGATAATCAATAAGTAATGATGTTTTCTGACTAAATATCATGCAATCAGCAGATTATTGTTATTGTGTTGTATCTTTTGTTAAATTTTATTGTAATTGTTTAGGCAATAAATATTAAATTATGTCGTGTTTATCAACTTTTCAGATATCTTTTCTAAGAGATTTTATTATCACTTTAGTAAAAAAAATTATATAAATATGAATTATAAAAGTCAAATCATCAAGTATTCAAAGTTTAATATTAGAAATGGATGTTAGAATCATCGGAATATTCCGATAAATGGTTGCACAACTCGAACAAAAGACTTATTTTGTATTGTACGAGAGATTTGCAAAAAAAAATCTCGTTTCACACAATTCAGGTTTTGCGTGAATTTGATTAGCTGAGAGATTAATATTAACAAGAAGTTGTTCCTATTTTTCAATTAACATAAGTAAGCGCACTTTTACGTAATAAAACTATTTGCGATCCACAGATATAAGAATGACAAAATCAAATGTTTAATTGTTTAAAATGCAACTTTGCAGTCAATTTCAAATATTTCAAATACAGATTTACTATTATATGATTGAAAATTTATAAATGCTTGTAAACTAGATGCATATAAAGCATAAGCCAATTAATTATAATAAAAATACAATAGAGAGACACTTTAGGCCACACCCGGTTATGGGCATCGACTAGTCTTTAGTGGTCTCTCACATGCAGTATTGCTTTTTCAAATAATATAATACTTAAAAATACTGCATTAATAAGTGGTTGGGAGAGTAACCACCTGTTGGTCCGGACTGTCATAGTTGTACTCCTGACAAAATAAGGTACACACCGGTAATCAACAACACATTCATCTAAACTTAAGCTTAGGATCGGCTTTTTAGGATAGAGCATTTGTTTCAAGTACTGGCCGCTATTTTTTTTAGCATTTATTCTGAATTAGTCTCAAATTATTCAATCATATATCGAATAAAAGTTCAAACTCTTACGTATATTTTTTTTCATTCTAAACTCTGTTTAGGCTCACTATTGAATGATCTGTTTGTGAACACAGCGACTTCGCTGCCAAATTGTAGTCCACTTTTCGAGACTCTTTCGCCAAACAAATTATTCGATTTCTCGAGTCCATTGAGCGGCAAATCTGAGATCGTATCGCAATCGAATCAGTCGACATCATCGAAGACACCACAAAATAATCAAAATTGTCTGTTAGAAGAGCCGCACGACGTGCACCCGTCATCTTCATCGGACGCTACTATCAAGTGTTCTCTCTGTGAACATCATTTTGCCGATCAACTGAGGTAAGAGACAAAACATGAGTCATTTTGTTGCTTTGAACGGTTAGCTTTATGATTAGTTCTGCTGTTAGTACAAGTCAGTCATGTTTGCGTTGCAATTAATTGATAATTGAGGCCATATTTGTATAATCGTCAGTAAGCGATACAGCGAACAAATACTAGTATATTATTATAGTCTTGTTGTGTAGTCCGATATTTGGCATCGACTTAATTTCTAACTTGATTACGCCGAAGAGATCTCTGCCTGAAGAATGAAACTATATTTTGAAAATAACTTTCTTCTGTTATTAATGATGCGCAAAATGTTGCTCTACTTACTACTCAGGCTTCACTCATTGTGCTTAAAACTTAATTTCAGTTTACTTTTATGCTTATGAGCTGAGGCTTATGCTTAAGTTTTAATAATATCCTAAAAATCAATCCAAAGCTTGTCTTTTGAAATAAGCGATTTACTGTTATTGTAAAGCTTAGCATAAACTAAAAGATAATTGATGTGAAGTGCGTCATAGCTTGTCATGCATTACATTTGATTTTTAATCTTTTTGTATAATTTTCAGTCTTTTGTATTTATGCCTAAATTGATTGAAATCAAAACAAAATCAGACCGAAATCGATATAAAAAACTGACGAACGATTATTAAAAATCTATCAATTATGTGATTTTGCGCGTATCAAACATTTTTAACAAATAAGTATTGATTAAAGTGTGAAATTTAGGCGATGGGCGTCTTATCACTTGCTTTTTCTACAAACGCATTATATAATTGTGATGCCCTCGCATTGAGTTGCCTCAGGGCTATTCGATGTTTTCGTATAAGAAAAGCTAGTTTTTCCAGCCATTACAGCAATTGTAAGATTTGAGCCAAGTTTTAGCAAAATAATAATAGCAATAATGACATCTGAGCCACAATTTCTATTGCAATTTGTATGTAACGCATACCCATTAGTGGTAATGCAGTAATGCATACCTGACTCTGAATTTTGTTTAAAAAATGCAGTTATAAGAAAGGTTTGTCTATTATTGTTGATGGTTTTCTCCTTGAGCTTTTCCTTCCGGATACAAACAAGCGGAAGATTCCATCCTTTTCTCATTTTTGATGTCAAAATTTTGCTTTCTTTTATCTTTTCTCATCCAATTTTTCGCTTACATTGTCATCTTTTCATTCATTGTTGAAAATAAGCTGCTTTTGTAGTAAAAAAGGTTTTTTGTTATTTTGCCTCTATTTCGTGACCCCTCCCTAACGAAGACTCTCACTAAATATATTCTTGTGCCAAAGCAGAACTTCCGACATTGACTAACGGCTTTTTAAGCGCATTTTCTCACGAACGAAATGTCATCGCAGTTGTACTACAAGTTCTTTATTACTAATTTATACAATATTTTGCAAATACAAAAAAATTGTTGCATCCTCTCCAAACATTTCAGTTATCCAGCATTAAGTTTTTAGTAGCCTTAGTACGGGTTCTTTATGTGCGGCTATGAGCCCGAATGAGCTATTCCTCAGTAATTAAGGTTAACATCTCTCTTCTTCTTATTTTGTTTCGTATAATTTATAGAAATTATTCAATGAATTATCGATTTTTTGATAAGTTTGTTTTTTCGAGAATAAATATTAGCATTATTTGCCCAGTTTTCTATTTTTACGTTAGTTCACGCGCTAGAAATTGATCGTAGAGTAAAAATGAATGCAACAAAAATATTTTGTTCACTCAACTAATAGAACAATGAACTTTATATTAATAAAAACTTGTGTTACATATTGATCAGTGTTCTGACCACAGAAGTTGAGACTAAAACAAGACGTCAATTGTTTGCTCAATTCGTCAATCATAACATCGTAACTGAATGCCGGAACAGAATTAGGTCTTAATTGATTTAAATGCAAATCGTGCTTAAGTACTTTTTTAGCAGTCAAGTTATGTCTGCTTCACGACCACTTGTTTTGTCTCATCCGAAAAATAAGTTGTTGTGTATTTTTGTTCGTGTAGTGCGACCACATCTAAAACTTTGCTGAAGGCCTTCATATTTAAATCAATAACTAGTAATAAGAAGTGAAACATGTTGTTATGCTTTCGGTGCTCTACAAATGTTTCAGATTAAATCGAATCATAAAATATGATGAGAAAAATGTTTTTCATGTAGATTGTTTAATTGTAAGCTCCTCAAGTCCACCTAAAAGTATGTTCAATTTTCGAGATATTGAGGAAGAAGTTTGGACAAGAAAATATTTGAGAACATATCGAGATAGTTTTGCTGCACGCAAGAACTTTATTTCGATAGATATGATCTGATGCCTCCCCTCCAGCACAGGTCCGAATCAAACTGTGGACTCAAGACTATCACTACAGTTGAATCACACATAAATTATTGTTTGATTCAAACTCTAACCTATAATTTTAGAATTGTGTTCTGAAAATAAATAACAGCTTCTTGTGTCGAACTTACATGCGATCGAATGACATTTAAATTGGTACCTCATTTAGGCAAACAAGAGTTACAATATATGTATTTTTGGCATTAAATGTCACATTTTTGCGTTCATTCGCCTTATTGTCAAAAATTACTTCTTCTTTGATTCTTATACTTAAAATGTATTCAAAAGAATGATTATAGCAATAAATTTGGAGTCATTTTGATGTAATTTGGCAGAAAATAGTCAATTTCGGTTGTTTTCTCAATATTTGAGAGCAAACACGTGCATAAAACTGATTTGACATCAAACTAATCTATTTTAGTTGGACCCAATTTATGAGATTATTGTTTTCCTAAATTAAGGATCAGGTTGAGAAAATAAACTAAATTCATAGTAATATCGCTCACTTATTCTGTGGGCAAATATTGCGATCGAAATGCCAAATAAGTTAATGCTCGCAGTGGGACACGTTCAGTGTAATTCAGATTTAATGTATTGCCGAGAATATGTTTTCGATCATCAAATTGTCTCGAGTTGACTTCAGTTTCAAAAACATATTTTTAAGGAAATCAAGTATTCTTGTTTTGTTTGACTTGTGTTTAGGCTTCACTTGTTTGGTTCAATTGATGTGTTGAGGCACTATTGATTTGCATAATTGTATATTTACTCATTGTCTGCCTCGTGTACTTAATCAATTATAGTTGACTAATTTGATTATAACACGTATATAAGGCTTAATTGTGCTACAAATTGAGGCAATCTTTTTAGATAAATGTTGTTTGAGGTTATCTTTCGTAGCAGTAACTGTATATCTAACTTAACTTAACTTTTATTCAAAGCTATTACGTTCGCAAAAAATGTTTCGTCAAATAAAAGCTTTTAAATGAAGATTGTATCAGAAGTTTTATCGAAATCAAATTATGATTGAATTGACTGTTTGCAGTAATGTGTTCCTATTATGAAAACGATTTTGATTTGTTCAATACTTGATGCCAAAAAAGGCACCTTATCTTGACTGGCGATCACTAAACATGAAAGCTTTCTATTTTCTATCAATTTAATTATTTGCGAGCAATTATATCTTGAAATTAGTTCTAAAGATAGTCACTACAATCGTAAGGTAACTTTGTTTGCAATCGAATCAGTCTTAGAATGTGGTCATATGTTAGGAAATGGAAGTGTCCTTTAGTTTCCTTGTAAGGAATTTGTCACTCATCCCTCGTAATAAGAATCGGTGTTTGGCTCACTTTCCGGTATTATATCCCCTAATGTTTCGCCTGAGCCCTCAATGACAGGATGCCATCTGAAGCAGACCTTGTCATCATTTTTTTAATCCAACAAAGTAATTGTCTTTTCTTGAATAACTGATTCTTTATTTGTAACATTATAACCGTAATTAGTAGAGAGAATCGCATATAAACATTTTATTTGAGCAAAAATTTTGTGCTAATAATTATGCCCTTTATTTGTGTGATAGGTTTCAAGGCAGCGATAAAAGTCTATACTTTATTTGTTAGAAAGGAGATAATTTGTGTGTTTTCCAAATACTTTTTTTTGCTAACGAACTCTCTGACCCGAAAATTGGAAGAAAGAAAGTAAATTATATTTTTTGGTGACATTATTTTTATGCTCTTTAAATTTTCGCGTTATTTGTCATAACACTGCTATCACTGGAGACCTGCCGTCAAGGCTTAACATACAATAAAATTACATTCAAATGAGTCAATTTTCAATCCGAGTTTACTTCAATTTCTCTTATCCTTTGCATTAATGTATTTTTCAAAAATTGCTTTAGCATTAAGTAATTTTTAAATGATCGCAAATTACACTTTGGAGCTGAAAATGAATTATTCTTATGTATTGATAAACTACTTAAAGATTGATAAGAGAACAAACTTCTAGCATTGATTAGCGATGCATTTCACGAGTCAAACAGAACAGATACTCTCATTTGTCAGAAACCTCTTTAGAGTAATGTAAAAGTATATTACAATTTAGCTGATAATTACTCGTTTAAATGGCAAAATTAACTTTTACTTCTTTGTAAAAGATTATCTGATTTGAATTAATTGCGTTAATCACCAAATTTGAGTGTAGAGATCATTATTAGACATTTTTAAACATTGATTGTGTCAACTAATCACAAAAAGCGGGAAATGGTCCACATCTCTGGTATGGTCTCTACGGTCGAGCGAATTAGAGAGCAATAGCAAAACATTGAATGACAGTCAACGTACCATTCACTGAATGGTTATCATCTGCATAAAGACATGGCATTGAAGACTACGTTATACCTACACCTGAAACTTTGAAATAGCTGTCGACCTAATTTCGTTGAGCAGCTCCTCATTTATAACTGTGCCTAAAGTTTTGTCAACTTTTTTCTCTATCTCTTTTAACTTCAAATCTTTTTTAATGAGACGACAAAACATATGATAATAATATTTATACGCGTGTAATGATTCTTGAGCTCAAACGGTGATCACCGGCGCGGAACCGCTAGAGTTTTAGACCCAAATTTTTGAGATCGGAGCGAAAGAACTGAAGTGAGGAAAGTGTTACGATTTCTATTTTACTAGACCGGAGATAATTGCACTCTCGAAGGAAATCATTAGAAGTCATTTATTGTGCAGAAAAGATTTTTTTAATAATTTTTTGTGGGCGATATGTGATACCAATTTGGAGGGCAATCAATTGACTTTATGTTAAAATTGCGTTTAATTTTTTAATCACTTTCGCCTAACTTTCACTGACAGGTGAAATCGTTTTAATGAACCATATTTTTTGCGTTCAAATATTTGTATCGCTCCAGTAATTGGCAAAAACCAAGTTTAGCCAATAGTCAATGCAATCCTCACTTCGACTTTGTTTTAGTAATTGTTTTTGTAAACTCATGTATCGTATTACCTTTAGATGTCACGGCCATTACTTCGAAACAGTACCAAATGTTTACAACTACACCATTCAGTACTTGTGAATAACTTTTGCACTCGATATGCTCTACACTTATTATTGGGTGAATCGATTCAGAGGTTAATAACTTTTTTTATTGATAGCTTTGCTGACACTTTCAACTTGTTATGTGAAAAATTAACAAATTAATCAGTCACTGGAAAAGTAACACAAAAGTTATTTTGACTTATTTAACCAACGAGTATGGGTTACACTTTTCAAATGTTTAGTTTTTAATTACAGACTACTCTCTGTTCTCCGAAAGATTCAAACTGAACTTTTCTCAAATAAACCAGAGTCATATACTTAGTTAATGGTTACATTAAAAGAGAAGATTAATCACTTCGTTAGTAAGCAATTGGTAACTGGAATCTATAGTAGAGCGTATTTTTCACTACAAAATATAGTATACTGTCTGCATCTTAATTAGTTTGCATACAAGCACTAACTGTTTCAAAAATTGAATTGGTCTTTGTGAAACACCAGTTCAATAGTTTAAAGTTAACAAAAAGCTTGTGATGTGCGGATAATTAACTTTTTTTAAATGCTGCCACTTATTTATGTGATAAATAAGAAATCTTATGAACCAATCCATAATCTAGTTGTCAGACTTGGCTTTTTCTTGTATTCATAGCTTAATCCAAGGATAGATCAAAAGGAAATGGAGAGTAGGAATCAGTTTCATTTATTGTTAAAATTGATAGCAAAGTTTATTTTGAATTGTTTATATTGAAGTGATTATTGCGTGATTATTCCCACCCAAATCGAATGAGTGATTTGCGAGTCAATTTAGCTAGCTTACTTTAGCTAGCTTGCCAGCTCATTTAGCTAGCATTATATACTCGTTTTGTCAAATACAGATCCATTTAAGATTAACAGCTTCTTTATTAGACATTTTTCATTTCTCGTAACATTTGCTTAGCATAACTAATTATTTTTTATTTGCAACTCTTCTTCTAACATCATAATTAATGCATTGGATTTGCTTTGCAATCATAGCAAGTCTATCAATGCCTCCTTTTATTAGCCATATTGTGAGAATATTTGCTACCAATTGTCATCAATCACCTCTTTATGCCCTTTTTCTATCTCCTTAATTGCTTTCTCAAATAGATAAATAAACTTGAGATGCAGTTGAGCACTAAATATGCTAATAGCCTTAAGCCATTTGCATAATAATAGAAGAGTCATACGTAATGCTTGTCTGTAATGGTATTCTCTTTAAAATGTTGTTTCAAAAATTCAATTTAACGCGCAACGTACTTAGATAAAAGTATTTAAAACAAACAAGTATTGCTAACTCATAAAACAGTGTAATTAATGATTCTATCAGCGAATAATTCTTGTTAGACATACTCTTCATGTTAACCAGAATCTTATGACTTTTAAAAGAAGGTTTAAACACAAGCATTAATTAAAATCGTTAGCATATTATCACTGAAGTTAATTGTACATGAACATATACAGACTAAGAAATATCTCTCGTAAAGTTAATTTAACATTTTACGAGTAAACGTGACGATAAAGTAAAGAAGTCATTGATATCAGAAAAAAATCATTACAATAATCTTTGATAGTTTATATTCATAGGATTGCCTCGATTTAGATGAACAGGCTGTGCGTATCGGCTCTTGTCTATTAAGTTATTGGCCGTAAGGCTTTCTTAAACACATGTGCTGCAAATTTGTTCAAATTCTGATTTTAAAATATACTTACAATTTCTTATTATTAACAAGTTTCAGATCTAATTCATTTAAATACAATCTTTATCTGATTTTTAAGCCCAAATTTTCAAGTCTTTAAATTAATCAAAATGAATATCTGGTTCACTGATGTTTGCATAACATTATAATATGATTTCTAAAACTGCTTCTATCATACATGATAGAGAAGAGGTTTAAAAAGTTGAACTCTTGAATAATTAAATAAACTTATGCGTTGCTTTTTAAATAAAAACTTATTATTCAAAAAATGAAAAAATTGTATCGCGTTAAAAATAAACTTATGTTATGCAACAGTTCAACTTATTTATGTGAACAATAACTGTAATTATTGTTTGCGTTACTTTAAATAAATAATAACTTAGAGCAAAATTAGATAATGCTATCAGACGAGCATTTCGTCATGGATTCGCACTAAATTTCAACCAAACTTATAATGCTTTCTTGAAAACGAAACCACCAGCGAAATCGATGTGTGAAAAATGCACTTGTGCTTTAAAAAAAAACAATTTTCGTTCATGTGTAAAACGAATTCAGATTTTTTCATTGACGAAATTCGCTCAAGGTTTCAGTCTAAATACATTTCGGTTAAAGTGATGCTAAAAATGAGAATCATTCTCAGTGCTATCTGTGCTATCAGTTGAGAAAAACTGCAAATATTGATGATTAAATTTAAATTCGATGCGAATAAAAAGAAAAGAAATGTTCAATTTAGCTGAATAGAGAAACGCTGAGTGGGGTTGGGTTTGAGAAATCGAGTTATTGACGCGCATCTGTACTTCTCACGAGTAATAATTACGCATTAATTATGCAACAAAAATATGATGCTTTTGAGCAGAATTATCATTTATAAATTATGACTTTGATGTTCACAAAGTGTCTATATTTAATGCATGTGTCAATTGTATCTGATTATGTTGATTAAGGTATGAGAGGAAATATCTCTACCACCCTCTGCCTGGAGTTTAGCAATCACTTAAAGACAAGAACCCAGATAAAATAGAAAACAGCAGCTACTTTTCAATTAGCATTGATGACAGAGGCGTCACCACTTCATGCATATTACATCCGCCCTACAAACGATCGTTCCCATACTCAAACTCTAAATGAAAATATCAAACAAACAATGGATTCATATTAAAAATAGTCAAATTTATGAATATTTGATTTGTTTGCCTAACTTTCCGAAACTCATAAAAAGCTGAAAAGACTGGGCTTAGGTTTAGGGAGAGGGCGACGCCCCTGATCATCAGTGCTTAAGTTTAAACGAGTTGTTAAGCCAATAATAGCTTATGATTATCATATTACACCTATTGATTAGTTAGTTTGAATTGTTAATCGTTATGATGTGGTTGATGGCAATGATGATGATTCAGTAGATTCGATAATTAATTGCATGAATATATAAACTGAGTTTTACATTAATTGTCTAATGACCTCACAGTCTTAGCCCAGACTTGGTTTGTCTTTGGGAGCAAAAAAGAGATTGAGAACAATTCTTGATAATCAATATTATTGGGGCAAAATTTTTTTATCATAAGAGAAAGGCAATCCCTCCCATTTGTAGTCACCAAAAACACTGGAAGAAAAAGGGCTTTAATCTTAGTATTAGTATTAGTATTACAATTGCAACATAGCCGTAAGTCCCAAAACTTGAAGCTGAGTTAGGGAAGCGTGGTTTCTATCATTTTCCCCCAGAGGAAGGGTGTTGTGTAGTTCCAGGTTCGGCTAAACACTCGAAGATAATCATGTTTCTCATTACTCTCTTCAGTGATGAAATTAAAAAGACCACTTTTTTGTACCACTTATTGCAGTTTTTGATTTAAGTATAACATGTATAGAAATCAGTGTCAAAATATATGGGCCACTATTACAACTTATATTACTTTTATTAAGCTTCACAAAATCTGCTTCTCGGATGCATAATAACTTTGATATTTATATATATACATGTATGATATACATACATATATATATATATATGATATACAGCTATTATTGCATACCTTGTTGTTTAGGCAAATCATTTCCTTTTAACCTGTCTCTAGCGATCGAAACTATTTCTTTTTCTCTATTTTTGCTATCTTATTTTAGTCCTCAAACCGCGCCTTTTGATGGACATTAAATTATTTTATACAGAGCATGGCTTCACACAAACACAGAATATGCACACAATTATGCTTTTATGATAATATTGGCTATAATTGAGTTTTGTGTCATACATAATGTGTACCAGACAGAGCTCTGTCACTGCTCTCATTGTATGCTTATTATGATTTTTAAGAGGTTTGTGAATTACGGGATATTTATGATGGACATTACCTTTTTTTCAGACATAAACTTTAATATTAGCCCTTTAAGTCACTCTGAAGTCTTTCGAGTGAAAAGTGGTTCTTCCGTTACTAATTACTGCACCCGAAGCCAGTCCTGCTGTTAAACTTACTTTTGCACTAAAAAATTTTTTACAGTTTTTAATAACCTGAAAAATGATTAGCGGTTCAGTACTTATTACTTACGCTTATGAGTATAAATAAAAATCAAACTTATCTGATTGACTCCTATCTATGATTGAAACGTTCACTATTATTTATAGCATGCATTTATTGTATTAGACATCAATTTATAGATTTGATTCGAATGATAATAATCTAGACATAAATTACTGGTTTCAAGTTTCTGATAGTGTTTACATATAATGTGTTGACTGTAAGTGACAATATTTCATGAATCGCTCGTAGCGTTGCTTCTGCTTCTGGCCATAACAAATAGCTCTGAGCCATTCCAGAAAAAGAGAGAGAATTAAGAAATGTACAGATAATAAAGGAATATAAAATAACAAAACAAATGACTAACTATGAAGAAATTTTTTTAATACCGCAAAACCTTGTGAAGGCAACCGATGTGCCCAACCCATGGCTGGGAGGAGTTTCAAAGAAAAAGTGGGGCAAATTATGATACCAGTTGCTTTTGTATATGCAAAGCCATCAGATTCCTCATAATCTGGAGCAAAGCTCTGATCAGTCCACTATTTTGTTTGGCTCGGATCAGACCGACAATTGTTCTAACTGTCAAAAGAAGTGATACTTTATCTGAGCCAACACTAGAAGAAGTATCGGATTTGAAATCTATTTTATATATTAGTCATTGATATTGTAATAAACACACACTCTGTCGAAATGTTTTGTGAGCGGCCTTTCGGTTCTTGAAACGTATAATAAAAAATATATGACAAGTTTATTCTTTGACTCGCTTTTGTTATTAAGTCAGTTTGATTTGTTTGCAACTTTGATGGATCAGCTTTTTCTCAATCTACCCCTTCCAACAAAGCATCGCTTCAACGGTTGATTGTTCGCATCAACTAATATTGAAAGTGCAAACTTCAACTTTTTCTAATTAACAGTTTACAGTACAAAACTGTATGTGATATTATTTGTTTGTCATTTTTTCGTTAATATAAGTTGAAAAACTGTTCAAATACTTCAGTTCAAAGTTTATATATCGAAGTGAAAGTCTTTTTCAATTTATTCGAGTCGCTAAAGAAGATAAAACTTTTCTAAAGAAGACAAAACTTTTTTTTTATATTAAATGCAAACTTTTTCACTGCCAACAATTTACGAAAATCTGAATTGAACCACTTTTTGTATCGTATGTGAATCTATTTGTATATGTTTTACAGCCTTTTCTACTTTTTATTGTTGTTGACACGGAAGTTATAGCTGTTTTACACTAAAGCGCATTTTCAATCATATTTCTTCAAATAGTTTAGTTTCGAAAAAGCTGCTGTTATTGCATCTGTCATCACATCACTACGAAACTATACATTTGCCACTTGTTTCATTACGTGATACTGCTTTACGAGAGAACTAACGGCAATTATTATTATTGAGAGAGAGCTAAACTTAGAAAAAACAAAACTCAAACGAATCCTAGATTTTTAATCAATTATTCATACTAAAATGTTCGAAGGAAAAAAAATAATTGATCGACACTTGAAGTAACGCCAAAATTGTGATTTAATATTCAGCTTGAGCAAAAGTGATAAAACTTTATAGCTTTTTTCTTTTCGTTTTGACTCTTTATTTTTGAAAAGTGTGTTCACTACTGAATAAGTGTTACCTGAATTACTGTCTGAAGAGATAATTTATATTAGTTGGCGATTTGAATTCGATAGTGAGCAACTGAAATAGCTTAAATTGATTATTAAGAGTGAGCAACTGATTCAAGTACTGAGAAGACTATTTACTGATTCAAAGAGGTCGTGAAGAGGCCGCACGTTTGGGGTGGAGTGACAGTTACGGTTAGAGAGGCATTCATGCAACACATAAAGTAATATATGATCAATGCTTAAGATCTTCTCTGAAACTCAATGACAAATTTGCGTGTGATTCACACCATAAGCACAATAAACAACTATAGAAAGTGATGATGCCTCTTACCGATTACGATATACAATCAAAATTATTTTTTACTTCTACTAACCATTCGAATCATTTCTAAACGATGACTGATTTCTTTTTATTTGTGTACATCCTTGTCATATGACATACTATCAGTTTTTGTTTCTTAAACTTTTATTATTGTTTGTAACGAAGTTTAAGTTTACGGTTTGAAAAAAACTTATTTTGTGTGCAACTCGTTTCAAGTGAAGCGTTCAGTATATCTACTCCAGGGTTAGCTTTACATAATTGAAATCGTGCTAATAAACAATTGGTAAGATATTAAGTAAGACAAGTCCTAAAGCTAATCATTTAATAATATAAACCATCAAACTTTATCAAAACATTTTTCTCGTCTAAACTACTTATAGTATGCTTTCTATTAAATCCATATAAAGGTTCTCATAGTTATTTTTTTCTGATCGTGTTTTCTGACGTATTTTTTTGTATTTTATTTTCATAGTATTTAATATTTAAATTGCAATGATTTTGCCGTACGCTATAATATGTCAAACTTGTCAAAGTTTACAGAACCTGAAATCTTAGTGTTTCATCATTCGTGAGTTCATTGATTGCCTCAATTTTTTGATGCTCCCTATCGTATAACAGTTTTTGACGCCGGAGGCTAAGCATTTTAAGTCCACATAATTCCAAATTTAAAGTTACTTTAACCCAACAAAGTTTGTAACAAGTTTTCTATTTCTTTTTCTGTTCGGAAAAAGTGCTTTAGTTTTGATTTGAATAAAGCTCACAACGAAGCTTCTCGCTCTTCAATTTATTAGGAACCATAAAAATGCTAACTTTCAGCATGACTTATATTCAGTTTATTTCGACCAATTTCAAACTCTCTTACAGCTTCAGTTCAGTTAAATCTGCAAATGCACTAATCATATGATACTAATTGAAATTTTCATTTATTGGACTACTTTTTTTAGTAGTCGAAGAAATGATCGTTCGTCAGTTTTAGGGCAATCGCCTCGGATTTAAATCACATCTTGAGATTTAGTAGGCGTGAAAATAGAAATCTAATTTGTCAGATTCTGACCTCAATCAGTCGACCATTTTTTGTATGCTTTCCGATCGCTGTCGCATTAGTGCCAACTCTTTCAAAACTTTTGTTCTTAATTAAACACTTAATTCTAAATTAAGTCTATTTAAAATGTATTTGTTTTACTTATATCTGCATTCAATTTCAATTAAATGCAAATATTTCAAGTCAATTAACTTTAATCAGATTGTAATAAGTTATTAAGAGATACTTTTGTAATGTTTGAATAGATTGAACGAACACGTTCTATTCTCTCACTGTAACGAAGATTCTGGTGGAGGAGATCGTGAATACAAGTGCAACCAGTGCCCCAAAGTATTTAACTGGAAAAGTAATCTCATTCGACATCAAGTCGCTCACGACGACTCTCGAAGATACACGTGCGAGAACTGCAAGAAAGTCTTCACAGATCCGAGTAATCTTCAGCGACACATTCGATCGCAACACATCGGCGCCCGATCTCACGCTTGTCCCGATTGTGGTAAAACATTTGCCACTTCATCAGGCCTTAAACAACACACACACATCCATTCGAGTGTTAAGCCATTCAGATGTGAGGTTTGCTTCAAAGCCTACACACAATTCTCGAATTTATGTCGACATAAGCGTATGCACGCCACGTGTCGGCTACAGATCAAGTGTAATAAGTGCGGACAAGCCTTTTCTACTGTCACTTCCCTATCAAAGCATAAAAGATTCTGCGAGGGAACTTCTCCATCATCCAATGTTTCATTATCTCCTTCGAGAAATGTTAATAACATTAGTCTAAACTTATCGTCAAACCTATCATCACCTGATAGTACTGGCAAAAAGGATTCTCAAATTGGATCTTTGGATTTAGCGAGCCCATTAGGTCAGACTAATCCTAACCCTTTTCTGGTATATTCAAGACCAGGTTTTCCATTTTACCCGCCATTTTTCGGTACTTCATTCCCGACTATATTTGCCGGCGCAGGAGCTCCTATTTCTCCGGGGAGTAGTTCAGCGCTTATTAATACTAATAATAGCATTAATAATAGTAATCAACTCTCAAGTGATACGTTTTCGTTCACTAATAAACAGCAAACACTTGAGACCGAGATCATTAAGAAATCTAGTGATTCTGAAGTCAAAAATTGTGAGAACAATTCACAAAACTCATTGACTGATTCGTCAGCAATCGATTCAAATCTCAAGAAAGAGGTAGTTTAGAAATGATTTTTCAAAGTAAAAAAGTTTTGGCAATATTTCAGTTTATTTTTTCTAAACTTTAGAAACAAGAAGCGGCTTCCAATTCAAGCGAAAGTTTGGCATCTGATTCAGAGCATTCAGACTTGGAAGAAAGCGACGAAGAAGTGGCCATAACTGGAGATTCAGATTCCGAAGACGAACAAATTGATAAGAAATCCAAAGAAGCGTCAACAAAAAAGGATATAAACAATTCAAAGACTGAATCGGATAGTTTGATAAGTGAGAATATAATGACTAGTAATCGCGAGAGTTCTCCAAAACAAGGAGCTGTTTGTCCCGAACAAATGATTTCATCAAACGGTTTCATACGTCCACTCACTATGATGGTCGACCACTTGCACTCTGACTTGCCGTTCGATCTTTCGCGTAATAATAATAAATCTCAACGAAGACTACTCGAAGATTCGCCTGAATTCAAATCGAAAGTCCGCGAAGAGTCGACTGATGAACCGTTGGATTTGACGATAAAACACAAGAAAGAGAGTATATCATCACATTTGATGGCACACAACAGTTACGAAGAATTATTTGCCAGACATAGAGCTATGCTGATGGCAGAAAGTGTGCAATCGAGGGATGAGAAGCGGTCACAATCGCCAACTGGTCATATCTTCAATCATCACAAGTTGACGGAACACTTTCCGCGTCCACTCTCACCGTCAAAACTGATGGCATATCCGCGACCTATTCACCCAATGATATTAGAGTCGATGTATCGCATGCAACTCGAGCACCAACAGAAACCACCAAATACTCCGGCCTTTCCAATGTTTGGCGATCCTCAGCGTTTATCGACAGCGTTTCCCGCATTTCCGCCTCGATATCCGCCAATGTTAAGCCCCGCACTTCTGGGCACACCCGCAGCTCAGGCCACCTTTGACTTCATGAGAGCTCACATAAACGACAAAATTAAACCTCAATCGGAACTGATGTCACCGCAAATGATTAAATCAAAAGAGAGATATACGTGTAAATTCTGCGGAAAAGTATTCCCACGTTCGGCTAATTTGACGCGACATTTGCGAACACATACTGGCGAACAGCCGTACAAATGCAAATATTGCGAAAGATCTTTCTCGATATCATCCAATCTTCAAAGACATGTCAGGAACATTCACAATAAGGAAAAGCCATTCAAGTGTCCGCTCTGTGATCGATGTTTCGGTCAACAGACAAACCTCGACAGACACTTGAAGAAACACGAATCTGACGGACCGACCATTTTGGACGACTCACCCAAGGTTGACAGCGATAAAGACAACAGCGACGCATATTTCAATGAGATTCGTACATTTATGGGTAAAGTCACCGATCGTTCAATGGCTGATAAATCGATTCGAAGTCTAATTTCTCCGAACTGTAACAATGAAAAAGTCAATTCATCAAAAACTAACGGCACTAACGATGATAATGAGACCATTGCTGATGAAGAATCAGATATTGACGAAAGTATTCCCAAAAAATCTCGAATACATTCCGACACTTCCAGTATTATTGAAGAAGACGTAAACATGAGTGAAGACAATGAGGACGCAGACTCTGTGACCGATGAAGAATCGTCTGCCATCCCCTCAGAGAACGGCAACAGTAGAACAAGTCCATCAAGAAGTCCACCGGTAGGCACGAGAACGAGAGCCAATATTAGTTCAGTTGTGGCGTGTCTTTCGAAGAAAGCACAGCAAAAGTTGAATGGACTGAACGGTTGCGGCAAAAACGACGACGAGAACAATAGTGAGAACGGAGTAGCCCTCACTGCTGGACATTGATATTGGTTCCAACGTTTTATTCGTATAATTAATTGATTTATGACAAAGTACTTCTTAATGACAGAGTGCTAGTCATGTCATATGAATTTGGCTCTATTTGGCTCTATTTGGCTCTATTCCATTCTAACTAATAAATTGATTCAAAGGAGTATATTTCAGAAGTTACTTTTGTTTATATGAATCAACTCTTGAAAACTGTTCAAACTTTCTATAAAGATCAGGAACCAGAATATGAAACATTGATAACACACTTTAGATCCTAACTATTGATCATTTGAGATATAGAGACAACATTCGAAAACCAAATTTGCTTAACGTGTTCATTATTGCTATTGATTTTGATTTTGTTTTGTAATCATAGTATTGTTTTTCTACATCTAATTACTATTATAGTTTGATTAAATTCGCACAAAATCTATTCTTAAGATACAACCATCGAAAATATGTTATCGATTTTGTTTGTCTTAGAGTTAACCCAAAGAGCGACACAACTGAAACGCAAACCCAAAAGATTAAAACTTTGTTTCGTATAAAAAGATAATTTATATTCATATTTAGTTTGTAAAACTTATACATATTATATATTATATATAGTTATAATTATTATTTTTATTATCAAATTAGTAGTGAATTCAATGTTTATCTGACTTTCTTTGAATACACTTTTGTATTATTTTCATTCATTATTATTATTCAACTGAATGTAATTTAAGCCCAAATTGTTGACTCGTTAATGATCTTTTTAGAAAAATTCATTATATCATTATATTTGTTTAAATAATTACATCTAAACTGATTTGATTGAGAGAAAACTGCAGCAAATCTACTTAATTAATGCATCAATAAATTAATAGGTCATTAGTACTTATTCAATAATTATAACTGATTTTAACGTTTCACCCAATAAAGTGACAAAAATTACTTCTTATCGTTTAAGTTATTTTTACCTTTTTCTCAATACTTTATTGTAATTAGCAATTGTTTCCTCGTTTCTCATTTTTAAACATTTTCAATTAAGTTAGTAAAGGGTATCGATTCGTCCTTCAATATCCACTGCAAAGCGTGCGCTTAATTACTAGTTTGGTACGATTACAATTAATCAAATAAGTTTCAAACCTTTAATTATGGATAAGTTCAATTATTTATTGCTTTCTATGTATGATAATTGTTCAAATTAAAGGCTTAATATGACGGTTCTTAAAAACTTAAATATTTCAAATAAACTTATAAAACGTGCAAAAATTCCTAAACTATAAATATTGAATTCAAATATTAAACTAAATATAGATAAAAATGATATACTCTAAGAAGAATTATCTTCTGTTGGCTACAACTTTATTGAGAATTGTCTTATAGGGTGATTGATGGCATTGCGGATAAGTTGTGGCGCAATCGATTTGCATCATTCCGTTAATCCAGGCGCGAGAATAAGGATTTGCCAAGTTTAGAAAAAAAGCACCCGAAATTTTTTTAGCCCATTCGTTAATCGAAGGAATTTTAGTAGCGATATATGTTGACACTTCACACACACCCCGATATCGACACTCTTGTTCGGGAATATGCAAATAAGTGGACATTTTACTTGATAGTTTGTTGATTGACGCGTAGACTGTTTCGTAATCAAAGTCAAGTGACGCCATCCGACCACTTCTAGCCAATAGACCATTCGTGAGACCAATCGCTACTAACGCTTGCGGAAAAAACGTTGACAGTAACCAAACACCAGCTACGTAAAAAATTCCTAACTTCAGAGCTGTTGACATACTCATTGAAGTTATGGCAGTCGCCAATGGATTGAACAAAAATGGAAGTGTTCGACCTTTTGTGTTATAAACCACTGAAATGCCTGACTTTTCCGCCTCATCCATCATCGATTCAATATTCGAAGGCTCATTTGCTGTTAATAATGCTGGCAATGAGATCATTAAAACAATGAAAAAAAGAACTAATTTTGTGCCGTACATTTCAATCAATTTGTAGAATTAAAATATAAACTCAATTGTTTAGTAACTAATGCGTCTTTAAAACTAACGTAAAATGTGTCTGAATATGTTCGAGTCATTCTTTATATAACTTCAGTTTTGTCTTATGAATAATACTAGCGATCAGTTGAATATTTCGCAAGTGACGAACTATTTATTATGATTTGACTTTGAACTAGAATTGCTCATAGATCAACTCACGAGAAACTTCACTGAACTTTACAGAAAATATATTTGAAGGTAGTGAGTCAATAATAAATAACTTTTACTGCTGATGAAAGACAGATAAGTGTTTTTTCTCGATCTTATGTTTGCAAGTCAGATTAATAATTATTCAATTTTGATGGCATACTTTTCAAAGCCTTTTCATATTAGACGTAAGATTTATTACTATTGAGTTGAAGTAACGTTCAATTTGAATAAATTAGTGACTCTCTAACTTAAATTACTAATCAAACGATTAACCAATTGTCAATCATTAGACAATCACAGTTTAAACTTTGCGAGTTTCAGTTTCAATATTCTATCAGAGATTAAGTTTTGTATTAATTAAAATTGGCTTTTATTCAATATACAGATAACATTACAAGTGAACAATTAAGTTACGATTGTTGTGTTGTCAAATAAAATGAAAAACAAGAGTTTAAATATCTGCTATTATATTGGTTGCAATCAGTTTAAAAATGGATATTTGCGTTTAATTTATTGATAATATGTCGCAATTGAGTTCTCATTGAATTAAGTTTAATTTTGCGAGAAAATGTCCATTCATGTGACGTTCTAATTTATCTATTTAATTAGTTAACACATCTCTTTGAGTGCAGTGAAAATGCTATAATTGTACTTGTTTGCAGGCATGGTCTGTATTATGAGATGAGTCCACATCAGCTTCTCATTAGTCTCATATTTGAGTCCTTAGCGAAAAAACTATGGCATCAACTTGGTCATACTTGACCGGTAACATGACAGCTCCTGAAGAATTGAACCATCTTGTCAGAAGTGATTGAATTGTTTTGACTAGTTTCTGTCATTGTGATGGACAGGCTTTCAATTGCAGTATAAGCACATTGGCCAGAAATGAAACGAGTTAGTAAACATACAGATTGAGACTAAACATTGTTTTTTAATTCATTTCTACTATAAATTGAGGAATATTCGACGATTGTGTTCTATAAAAGAACAATAAACTAATTATTTGAAACTTAGATGGTAACGAACTTGCCCTCTCACCACTACCATAACGTAATACTTTGGACTCCATCTCAATGTCCATTTGCGTCCTCATTAGCTTACAATTTGAGGATCCACTTCAAATCTTGCTCACTACAAGATTTCACTGTTCTCTAAATTAGTAGATTATCACTTCAATAAAGCCAACAATAGATATCGACTTAAACTTTACAAATGACACCAATGAGTGAGTCATATATATTAATGACTTTCAAATAAATTGATCGATCTTTTCGAGACTCTTGAACCCAATCAAGTATTCGATTATGAAGTTTATCGCAAAGGAGTGCGTTATCTCTCAGATATGGCAAACATATCCAGTGTTAGTTCAAGTTTAAAGTATGATTCAATATAATTGTGGACTTGAAAACATCGTTATCTAACTTCGTATTCTACAAGATTCAATAAGTGAGCCAAACCTGCAGCTCAGAACTATGACTGCAACACAACACAACTCTTTATTTGCTGTCAAACTAAGCTTAAGCTTTTATATCTTCCTTCAGTGACAATAGAAACAATCGGACAACACTTATTCGACAAATATCTTCCAATTTACGTTATTGATTATGTTTCAAATAAGAAATAAAATTAACGACGAGAATCAAAAAATATGATTGCACTATTTTTGAGTCTTCTGTTGGATACAAACTCAAAATTAATCTCTTAATGTTGCAGTTGCAGTAAATCAACTTGAGGAGTAATTCTGTCGGACTAGTGCAAAACTATTATATAGTAAATAGTTTTTAGTTGAAAGACTCAAAGTCGTCAAACGCCACAGTAGATATTGGACCTTTTAATATTGATTGTCAACCTCCAGGGGGGCAAAGGTTTATAAGGAGATGATAGAATAATGTGATCAAAATCTTTAAAACTTTCTCATACTTTGTAATACGTGTATTGGTATATTAATTTAAAAGAATAGCAGTTTTCAGAGTTTAGTTCATTGGAATAATCTATTTTTGCACTGACTAGGAAGGTTTTTTGGGTGTCACAAAGCAATTTTAATTATTTTTGGCTAAAACATACATCAATATAAGTTGTTTAAAATTATGAAAAAATTAGCTGCGAAGATTATATTTCTAATGTTTAAATTGCAATTTAATTAAAAGTACTTAATATGAGCAATAATGGTAATCTATTATAATAGTATGTCTATTATAACAACAATAGGCGTACCATTCTAGTCCTATTATAAAAGTTTACTTGAATTCAGGTATCAATTATGAAACTTATATTAAAATTCAGCACAATAATCAAATAAAAGCAATTTTAATGATTGCAATAAGAGTTCAATATATTTAGTAGATGTTGTTACGGCAATACAATTATTCTTCAGAGGCCCGCTTATTAATACTCAATTTATAAAATAAATTTAGCAGCTTAGTAGCTAATTTTTATGAAATTTTCAATT
Organism: Archegozetes longisetosus; assembly: GCA_018873245.2. Classification (NCBI taxonomy): domain Eukaryota; kingdom Metazoa; phylum Arthropoda; class Arachnida; order Sarcoptiformes; family Trhypochthoniidae; genus Archegozetes; species Archegozetes longisetosus. The sequence goes on from JAEMBT020000007.1 coordinate 11,537,691, forward strand.
ACTTATATTGACGCATATTTTAGCCAAAAATAATAAAAATTGCTTTGTGACACCCAAAAAACTTACCTAGTCAGATAAATCACAGGAACTGTTTGTGTTATTTAGCTGATTAGCAATAAATGTATGCAACACATGATTATTACATGATTAATTCAGTTTTATTTATATAGTTTAAAACGAAGTTGTTTCTCAATTGTACATTATCGGTTCAGCTTTACTGCATATAATGAGCTGTAATTCTTAGTAAATTTGATTTCTTAATTTATTGCTTAGTTCCATGTTCATTATTGATTTTTATTTCAGTTTAGTTTTGGTTATTTTATAATTAACTATAACGTCAGAGATTTTTTTGACTTGACACAGTCGGGTGTTATAGCCAATTGTAAAATAATCAAAAGTAATCTCGATAAAACCAACAGTGAACATGAAACTAAGCAATAAATTAAGAAATCAGATTTACTAAGAATTACAGCTCATTATATGCAGTAAAGCTGAACCGATAATGTACAATTGAGAAACAACTTCGTTTTAAACTATATAAATAAAACTGAATTAATCATGTAATAATCATGTGTTGCATACATTTATTGCTAATCAGCTAAATAAAATTGTTCTAATCTTTATAATGTTAAGGCAAACACGTAGTAAATCAAATTTTTCAACGAAAGATTCAAGCAAGAATCATATTTTCATATTCAAAAGAAATTGTCAACAGTGTATGTGAACCCGACTCTATTCTACTATAGTGGTCAGTACACTAACCACTTGGCCACCTAGGAAGTTAAATAATCGACGCTTTCAAACTGATAGATTGAGCAGCTTTTTTACTTTATTTATATTCTCTAAATAGACGACTTTAAAGTCAAATAAAATCAAAATCAAAAGTTACATTAATCCTAGCCATAGGGGGTCTACAGGTCAGTGTTGGACTTTTTGGCACTCAACTCATCAAAAATTTGATTTGTTTAATCATAGTAGCGTTTACCAGAAAAGTGCATGTATTGCAAATAAGCCTAAAATTTGATTCGATATAGCTTTTATCAAACCTTAACATATAGTGGGACAAAATTCATCAATCCTTAGTGCATACAAAGTGAGCCAAAAGTGTGGCTTCGACTCTGCGGGGAGCCTTAACTCTTTTCTTACCTATTTCAATGATATGGGCCTACAATTCATTTGGCGTTTGACGACTTTTGAGTCCGAAACTAAATTTATGACACCAACTCTGCGCACTGGTGTCTATGTATGATATATCTCAAAGTTTATTGATTTTCAATTAATCATAAAAGTTTAACTTTTTGTAAAAAGTTTAATAACTTTTGTTAATACATAAGCTTACGAAAGGCCTCATCCTAAACTCGACCAAACTTTGTCCATTAAGTCTCGGTTTTCTCAAATGATTGAATTCAATAGCTTATTTGATTAATAAGCAATTTGAGGGATCGAAACGTCGAATCCAATCCATAGTTAGCAACCTAGGTGTTTATCTCAATGCATTAATAAATGCGTTACTACGGCTCCTCTTTGTTTGATCAAAATTCATTTGATCAAAATTCACTTAATCAAAATACATTTGATCAAAAACCCTGTTTAACTACCCCGAGAGTGAATTGAGCCCTGTATTCAATAATGAATTACTCTGATTTGAAATACCCATTTTATGACACTTTCTAGGAGTTACTCAAATAAAACTAGTATGATATACTTGCAATTTTTATTTTTGCATCTGTAATAATCTTTATCTTTATATGAACTATACTTTTGGTAAATATAATAATCAACAACTACTGAATCAATTGATATAGTAGACTTGATAAAATAAAGCGAAGCATTCATTATAATTGAGAAAAATCACCAATTTATCAACGAAGTTATTTGACTGAAAACTAATATGAATGAAAGTTATATGAGTTTTATTATTTAAATACTAGTTAATTAAAAATAATCTGTGAAAGTCACGTAGTCTCTATTCCTTAGGGACAGCTCTGGTATTTAATCTAAGATTTCTTTAATTTCTGAAACACGTCATTTCGTGATTATTCATTAATCTCACAAATTAAATCTGAATCCAGTTGAGAGTTTAGTTTATTTTTGAGTTTGAAAACGGGATAATTTTTTTGAGAATAAACAACTTAGGGGGTTGGAAACAGAGTTTAATTTTGATCAAATGAATTTTGATCATGTGAATTTTGATCAAACGAAGTGCTCCCGTTACTACATATGAAACCGTTTATGAGAAAGTGAGTGAGGGGAGAGAGAGAGAGAGAGAGAGAGAGAGGGAGAGATTGCAATACATTAAAGTTGATATTTAAAAGCACTAAAATGTTTAGTAATAACTTATAAGTTAAATATATAACTTTATGAATAAACATTGATATAAATGTTAGAACCTTTTGATAGTACACTATACTATAGTACATTTTATATCAATCTCTATCTTTCACAAGCGCTTTCATATTAGTATTTGACAATGCAAATAAACCAGTGCTCATTTATGTACAGCTTTTAGTGCTTGCAGTGCTTGCAGAGTTTTAAGGGGGGTTATGTAATACGCGTAGAAGCTGGCCCCCTTAAAACCCTCACACCCTAAAAGCACTGCATCAACTAGAGTTTTCGTTTAAATGTTCGATATCATAAAACTTGAGTGAAGTGTCCGAAATAGCTTTTGACTTATTTGATAATCACTTAATTTCCACTTAAATTATTCATAGTTTCTATATTTCAAAATTACAGCTTGTGTTCTGAAGAGAATTGAAGTACACAGTTACTTTTATAATATTGTGCACACTCTTATAATAGCAGTGTTCAATTAAGTTATGTCGAGATCGTGCTCAGTTAATAATATAAGCTACAACTTAGATATTATTCAAACTAAATTTCAGTTAAGCTTTTAAACATTTGGTCAAATTTGTGCAAAAGTCAATAAAAATGATTTACTATCTATTACTAACATCAATAGTTCTGAATTTGAATGTAATAACGGTATCATCGTATGATTACTCAAACCTAAAACTTGTATTAGTTGTAAGTACTAAAAACTATTCACTCATAAAAACTCTATTTTTATAAATTGACCTGTAATTTCGTTCTCGGGTTTCGAAAACTTTAAGGTTCACAGACATGGAGACAGAGCACCATTGTTTTCATATCCATCTGATCCTTACTCAACTCCAGATTTGTGGCCGAACGGTTTCGAACAGTTGACTTCTGTAAGTCTTTATTTTTTTGTAAAATTATATTCGAATTGAACACAAAACTGGAAAATATTTGAAATTGAATTAATAGAAAGGAAAAGAGCGAATGTTTGAGTTGGGCAAATATATCCGTAAGCGATATAAGAAGTTTTTGGGAACATCTCCTCGAGAAGTTTATGTCAGGAGCTCTGAAGTTGATCGATGTCTTGAAAGTGTTTCATTAGCTGTCGCTGGACTTTATCCACCGAAAGGAAGGTATCAGTAACTTCTTGACCACTAAATACATTGAATTTCTGAATGAGGCCTTAATTCAAGGTATAAATTGATTATTAGGTGGCAATGGAATGATCATTTAGGCAAATTATGGCAACCGATTCCGATTCATACAGTGAACAAATCACACGATGGAGTATTCAATTTTTTATACTTTAAATAGTTTGATATAACACTGAGTCTTATGCTTTAGATGTTATTTCCGAGCTCTGTATGCCCGCTCTCTGATAAAGAGAACGATAAGATTGTCAACTCTAAGATGGTGAAAAAATTCATGCACAAACGGAAAGTCAGTCTTAGTATTGTCTTTCATTACTATATCTATGTATTTAAATAACACTTTGATTAAAATTGAAGGAATTGCTAAAATTTGTTTCCAAAAACTCTGGTCTCAAAGATATGAGTGATTACAAGACAGCCAGAAATTTGTTTAATACTCTCGAAATACAAAGATCACACAATTTTTCATTACCAAAATGGATCAACGCTACTGTTTTCGAGAGTCTTCGCGAATTTTACGAAATTTCCTTTCACTTTGAATACTCAACAGAATTAAATCAACGATTAAGAACAGGTTTGAATTAAAAAGTTGAATAATTTTGTCGAACTATGGGTAAATTTGATTGTTCGTTGATTTTAGGCTTACTTCTCAAAGATATGGCGAATCGGATGAAACAATCGATCATTGATATTAAATACAAGATTTACCTATATTCGACTGTAAACATATTTGATAATTAATATTTTGACTTATTCTAAAAATATTAAACTTTTGTTAACTCTACGATAGCACGACACACAGATCGTCGCACTTCTCAAAGCGCTTAAAATATTCAACATGAAATCTCCACCATTTGGTATAATTTCAATCTTGTTCTAATCAAATGCAAACTTATTTAGCCAATCACTACTTTAATACTAATATCAGGTGCGGCTGTATTTTTCGAGTTATATCAGGTTCAGAACAATCACATACTTGAAGTTCATTACTTGAACGTAACAGAATCTCAAAAGTCTTACTCAATGGATTTACCCGAATGTTCAAACGAAAACAAGGAATGCCATTTCAGCCAGTTTTTCGATTCAATTAAAAGATTTTTACCAAACAATTGGCAACAAGAGTGCAACGCTATCTCTCATCATCAAAGCTTGTCCACAATAAGTCAAGATTCAAAATCGTCTAAAAATTGCAACAAAGATGAACTTTGACTTACTTTAAGACAATTTTCTATTTGCTTATTACTTATTTGAAATATTGTATAATGTAATCGAAAACCTATATTCATATAAATTGCTTTTATTCATGTTAATTATTTTGCACCAAATTTGTTGACTACTTATCAAGTTAATATCAAATAAAACATATAATTAACGCTCAAATTACGGTAAGTGTAAAAAGTTGAAAAATCAATCAAAAAGCTCAAATTATTGTATCTGTTGCGATTGAGAAAAAGATAACTACTACTAAAAAATCTAAATGTCTGTTTACGATAGCAATCGATATCTATTGCAAACCAATAAATGGAAGCACGGCTTTTATGAGCCATTTATCACTTCTCTAATGACTTTTAGCCGTAAAAAGGCTTCAGTATCTGAGCTCAAATCGATTAAGTACGAAGAAAAAGTCTGATCTGTGCTAATCATCAATCAACTGAATTAATTAATATTAGGCTTTGAAATGTTTGACAACTTTGAAAGAAGATAAAAGTTTTTGAACAAGTTTGTGGATCGCGAGATAGCGCCCTATTCGCGACCACATCATATGTTTCATTAAAATCAAATACAAATTTATATTTTATTAAGTGTTGACTAATTTTTTAATTGACTTGTTTTAATTGACAAAATAGTAGATTAGACTTATTTATAAATTAGTTAAATAAATAGAATTCTAGAAATGAATTCAATTGGGAGCAACGACTCATTTAATGAATTGGTATCTAAATTGTTTTCTTGTAATTTCGTTGTATTGAGTACCGAAAATGCCAAACATTTCTGCAAAACTAAATTTGACACTAGTTTAGAGAATGTTTTCAATCAGTTCTCAATCATTAATAAACTGAATCGTAAGTCACTCTTATTGATGAATCAATAATTTTAGTTAATTGTATTTGAATTTTGCGAGTCATTTTTTATCACTGTTTTTTTTTCTTTTGGTCTCATTTTATTGACTGCTAACTGAAATAAATAATCTTGTTAACTAAAAGATCATAAGTTTTAAAATTGATTTAAAGTGAATAATAACATTGATTTCATTCTAATACAAGTAACAATTCGTGATCTGATTGGGCACAACGCGTACGCTTTGAATGGACTTCGGTTTCGCTTTAATGACTACGAGTCAGTTAGCCGTAGACCGAATGGTTCTCAAATCAAGAAATTATTGTTTGACGTAATCTCATCAATGAGTTCATCGCAATATTTGGAGTCAGTTGACTCGTACGAAACACCGTGGTTTGACATCTGGAAACATCTCTTTATCGATACTTTCGAATGGAGTGAACATGACTTTATCGGCACTTATTTCGGGTGTTTTTTTGTTATAACTGCTCAAGAATTGCATAATTTCAAAGATATTTTAGGATCACTTCTGACTCAGGTTTAAAAACTGTCTTAACATCTATTTGTTTATTAACTAATCTTTCAATTATTGTGATTTCAGATCAAACAGTTATCATCGATTCGATGGATTCAACCAGACTTTGTTCGTTATTATATAGTATTAAGCGAAGAGTCATTTGATCCGACCTTTACGCCAGACGTGACCACTTCCAAACTCTATAACGAACTGAACTCAATGTATCCCAACTCTTATTGGCTCCAAATTGGCAACATATCTAATAGTGATAATGAAGAAGTGTTTTGTGATAAAACTGCATCATACGATAGCGTTGATCAGGCTAACCATTTTACTGGCGAAAGCGGGGACCCGTTGAGCGCCTGCATCAATTCCAAACTTATCATCTCTGATGAGAGACTTAGCAGCAGTTCGGATCAAAGTACAAACACGCCAACGAATCAAAGTGTCAATGAGATCAATAATAAATACATTCGTTCATCAAATAAAAGTATTATCGAAAGCGTGTCTGCGATTATAGAAACAATGCTTAGAGAATTTATTTCGAAATCATTGGTACCATGGGCTGAAAAGCAAATAAAACTTTTAGGAGAATCGATATCACAGAGAAAAGGATTTCGAAGAAGCATATTTAGTGCTACAAAATCTTTAATCAATAACATGTCGTCATCTACAGTCGGATTGAAAGCTGCAAATATGTCTCAATCTGTGATCTACCTGACAGAAGCACCAGAAATGCAACAAAGAAAGTTGGGCGATATTTCGATGTGCTTAACTATGTACGAATTGGCCTTCAATTCATTTTATGCTGCTAAAAAAGACTTCCAGAGCGAAGGTGCATGGCTTTACTACGCGGGTGCTTCTGAGGCCAGCGCTATCGCTTCTTATTATACTAACAAATTTCAACGCCATTATTTCGACCAAGCCATTAATTGTTACGTTGAGACGTGTAAGGCAATGAATTGCGCTACTCGAACCACCATTTTGGCAACTGAAGCAATTAGAAAGATGTGGCCAAACGAAGCCGCTAACCTATTCATACGTATGACCGGAGATGATAGTGATTTGCGCTCAGCTCTCTTTTTGGAACAGGCCTCCAAATGCTTTATCACTGCTGGTTCTCGACTCAGAAAGTCTGCTTTTCATTACGTACTGGCCGGGCATCGTTATAATAGATGCGGTTTAAAGCATTTCGCTTTAGCGTGTTATCGAAGATTTAATTGCAATCATTGGTCATGTGCTGCAGATCACGTCAATCTTACGATCGCTAGACTTTATTTAAGTATAGCTAACAGCACTGTAGCCACAAATAGGCGTTTTGCGGATTATAAAGATGGGGGATTAGAGATAATGAGGGCCAATGCAAACAAACAAATTTTTTATCAGGAATTTATCCGAGAAATCAAAAAGGATTTGGAGAATCCTTCTAATGGTGTTCCAAATTGTTTCTACTTAGATATTCCGTTCATTAAATCTGTTAGTTTTCAACCGATTGAGGGCTCAATTCAACAGAAAGGCTTTAATATATGTTATGTAAACGAAGAAATAACGCTGAAATTATGCTTGATATCTCCCTTCCCATTTATTCTGCATCAATTGAAGTTCTATAGTAATAATTCGAACGCAGGCTGTCATTCAATTTCATCAACTCTCGATTCGTATGAAGAAACTATTGTTTATCTGACAGTTATTCCCCAAATTGAATGCGAGTTTGAGTTAATGGGTATTGAGTATAAGGTAGACGATAGCGTTCTAATAAAGTGCCCGATTAGTGATAAAATAAGAAAGAGCTTAAAGTTTCGATCAATAAAAACTCTACCATTAATTGAGATCGATATCGGGTTTGCGTCACAAAACAATAGTATATTGGGCCCAACGCAAGTGTTTTCCAATGAAATCATTGAATTATTCATAAGATTGACGAGCAGCCAAAACGGATGGAAGCCTTCAAATATGATTATGACAACCAATGCCTATATTTTGCAAGATTTTACTGACGATAAGCCCGAGCGTGACATTCGAGTTGACTTTGATTGTTATAATAGTTTGAAAATACAAATTCCACAGCAATTGGGACAACATAGCGTTTATTTCAAGTTACGCTATACTGAAAGTGATAGTCAGAAAAGTCGTGTTTTAACTAAAACCATTCACTTCGACGTAACCGAATGCCTACATTTGGAGTCTATAGTCGAGAACGTCGTCAGTCTAAGAAATTTACTCAATAATGAATCGGTTGTCGTTAATGCTTATGGGAATCAAGCAATTGAAATCCCGGCCACACTTATGGCTCACGTTCTCGTTGACGGTCTTTCCATTCCTTGGAGTGTTTCTAACAGAAACGGACTCATTAGGCTTTACTGATTTTAGTCTATATTAGAACTAATTATTTATACTGTATAAATCCGTTTATAATTTAATCATTTAAATAAAGTCTAATTCTTGTTATGAATAGTTCTATTATTTAATTTTTTATCACTTATCGAGCAAAGTTAGACGCATAGCTTCAATAGGAATGAAACTGTTTTGCTTAAAGAATACATATATTTTACTTTCACTTGTTTGACTATTTTATAGAACAATACTATAGTTTTATTTCTGCTCACTTCAAATATCTTTCATTTTCATAACATTATTTCAAAAAAATTTCTCTTTTGAAAGAATTCATTTAACATTCAAAGTTTTTCTTTATGCTTATCTTTGAAAAATGAATTGACTGTGCCGGAATCGATTTTCGTTTCGATATTTTTGAAGCTTATTCTTTTGCAGTTATACTGCCTTCATATAAATATGCTTATCTTTGAGAAGAATAAAAAAATACAAGAATCTCGTTCAACTCAAAGCTCTATCTCAGTATAAACAATATTCAAAGTTTAAGTTTGATAGGTCTACCCATAGACTGCTTAATTGAAAATTTCTTTCGTTCGATGACATGGATAGTGGAAAAAATAACTTCATTAAGAGTTAATTAAGTTTGAATGGCTGCTGAACTTTTGTAATGTAAGTCACTCAAAAGTAACTCTTCATTAAGAAGAATCTTTACGAACCAAAGTTAGAATTATATTTGTGCGAGCTATGATCAAATTTGTCTAGTGCTTTGTTTTCACAGTGTAATTTGATTGAACTTGTGTACTTTACATTGTACATTTATTCATTTTTAGGACTATTTAAGGTATAGTTGGATCGTTTGTACCCAAAAGTTACGATTTAATTGGTATTTGTTATAATATCGTCTGATTAGAGTGTTTTGGACTAAGTTAATATTTTATTTATAGCATTCATAAACTTTCAATTACATTTGTTGTGGCCCTTTTAGACTTCCGGAAGTGATTACAAGTCCTTTTGTTAGACTTATCAGCGCGATAGAAGATTCACTGTTAATTATATTGTCAGTTAATCTCTGTCTTTCCTCGTATTGTTGAACTTAAGAAGAAAGTTAACTGCAATATGACCTAAAAGTATGAAATATCTTCTCTGTATCTAAAATGATTAAAGAATTATAAGCTTTGTGAACAAAGAGAAAAGATAAAAATTTTATAAAATACTGTAGGAAAAGAATTTCAGAGATTATTGTTTCTGTAATAGAAGAATCTTCTGAAGGTTGAAATTAACGTTAGAAAGAAGAGAAAACTATTTACATTATTTATTTGTAACCTCTTTCCACTAGTACTAAACCCGAGTCAATATAACTTTAGCTCAAAGTCTTCTATCGAACACTTTAACTGCTTTTTCTCGTTCAAAGATTTGTCTTTTCAGAAGAAACAAATATGACGAGAGAATAAAAAAGAAACAGAACACTCAATTATTCCAGGAGAGTGCTGTGAGGGTTAAATCTTGTCAGTCGAAGAGTGCTTTTGGCCAATTTTAATCTTGCGCTTCAACGGATAAGGGTTTCAAAATAGAGAATACCATTGACCCAAATCATTTAGAAGAAAATGCAGTTTTGTCTCTGTTGTCTCAATGCGAAAATCGATCAACTTATTAGAAAATTTGAAAATCCACGGCAACTCGTGCTTAAACATGTTATTATGAAAGTGTTTCTATGCTCTTAATGTTTCTCAAAGATGAAGACGTGATAATCTTATGGTTACTAACTTGTGTTTTTGACTCGTTCTCTCTCTCTCTCTCTCTCTCTCCCTCTCCCTCTCTCTCTCTCTCTCTCTCTCTCCTCACTCTCCTCGCTCTTACTCTCACTCTCACTCTCGCTCTACTGAAGAATTGATTTTGAATTAACAGTAGTGTAACACTGAATAATTGATCAGCCGGTTCATCAAAATAATGAAAAACCTTATGTCATAGGAATATACTAAGAAAACGTGATGAGTAAAATACTAGCACTTTCAATCAGCTATACTTTCAATTTAATACTCTTTTAGCGATGGTTTAATGGAATGTTCTGTTACATTAAAATGAATCGATCGAACCCTCAAAAGCATAAAAAAGTTTGAAAACTTGACAATTTGGACAAATTTATATGAAAGTATGGTAAGATCTGCTTTAGTTCTGCAAACAATTTAAGATTTCGCGAATGGCTTTTCAATACAAGCTTTGATCTCTACTGACCTTTAAGATCTTCAGTCAGAGTATTTATGTGACACTTTGATCCAATTTATTTGTGAGTTTATCTCATTCTTTCAATGTCTTACAAATAGGGAAATGTTTGTCTTTAACTAAGATTTATAGCTCTCAAAAAACAACTTAAGGATGCCCTCCAAAATAACTATTCAGATTCACATTTTGAATGTGAACGTTGTTGTATGAAATGCAAACTGATTCGCTTAAGTTTTAAAAAACAGTTTTCAACTAAATTATGAGGTCAATCTTATTCATAGCAGCAACGAAATACATAATTAATAATTTGAAGAATACTATCTAAAACCAAGTTCATATTAGTTATCACCAAAACGGCTTCAAGTAAAAGTTTTAGTTAAAAAAAGACAGTTTTTTGGAAAAATTGATATATCTGTAAACGAAAAATGTTTTGCAAACAATCTTTTTTAATTATGATCCAAATACTACATAGGATTGAAACCATTAAAAACTCTATTCTATTGCTCTAGTTTCATTTTCTAGTCGCAACAAAATATGAGGAAAACGTTCACTCCCATTCAATCGACAATTTGAGCTAAAAGACTATAAGATTGAAGTAGCTTTGCTTTGCTCCAGGCTTAGAAGCTTTAATTATGCCAATTGTTATAATTCAGTCTTGATTTGTTGAGTTGATTATTGGCTTAAGTATTCACAAATGACTTCTACTCTTCTCCAAAGATAAATTTGAAGCTTTAGGGCACTCAATAGAGATTAGAGAATATACGTTAAATAATGAAATTCATCTCTTATTAGTATCACATTTTAACATGCGCTTAACAGATATTTGCCAGCTTACTCATTAATCCATGATGACTCAGCCTTAATGATTATTGTAAAAACCAGTGCCTCTTCTCATTCATAATAGAGTGCACATCCTTTAAAACATTTGTCTGGTAACAAGGACTTCAATGAAAATCAAACTGAACACAAATGTATAGACTTCACTACAAACTAGATATTTGCTAAACTTCTAATTTGTAGTATTATGAAGGTATATTCCGAATGATTACCACACCATAATTTGCAACTCGTTATAAATAGGGCTAGTCTTGCGTTCTCTATTGATTTTTAGAAACTCACTCAGAGCTAAGTTTTCTCAACTACTCATTGCTTAAGTTTTTGATCGCCTCAAACATTTTATACATTTTATAAAACTTATGATCTGAACCAAATGAAAGCTTTATTACTTGTCCAGTTTTTTCTATGAATCGCGACATAACTTGTGGCGAACAATCCGGTTCGGAACTAATTAATCGGTATTGCATAACAATCATCATAATTGCAGCCAATTCTGGGTGAACTGCACCATATATTCGCTCGCTTAATGATAAAAATTCTTCGATCATCGAAAAATGATCTCTTATAGTAGATTCTTCTAATAAAATAAAAGCTTTTGAGGCTTCATTTGTTTTAAAAATAAACATTCGAAAGCTTTACCTGAAACAATGTTTTGCTGTAATTGCTTTTGTAAACACTTAAACTTTTGATAGTCAATTTCATTATCTTCTTCCGACTGGCATTTAATGCAATTGCATTCAAAATAGTATCGATCTCTAAGCTTAGTTTTTCTCTCCGTTTTGGTCATATCGAGTGGAATGTAATGGAGAAAAATTTGCTCGTCTTTTAGGATCGGTTTAATAGCTCTGATCTGGAGATTAAGGCCATCAAAAACGATGCAGGCGTTTGGTGCACATGAATGATCAAAAATTGAGCTCGCAATATATAATCCGTAACCGCTCTTTATATTCTCATAAGTCGTATCATGAATAACTATTGAGAATAAATTTATTAACAGTTGTCCATATAGTCTGAAAAGTTGATCGATTGAATAATCGATACCACAACTTGTAAAGTATTGGCACAAGTCGTTCAATTGTTTCATACGATTTTCATCAGATTTAATCTCGTTTTCGTGACTCTCCAAGTCATTTAGACATCGAGACTGTCCATTAAATAGTTGGTATTTTTTAGTTAGTAGACTATTGTCTGATTTGATTAGAAGCCATAAACGCATTAACAGTCTCACTAAGAAATCATTGGAACATTGGTTTTTAGCATATATTTGACACTCATTTTTATGCTGTCGCCAATCACTTTTCTGACATTCGCGATCGCAATAATAAAATTGATAACACTTCGAACAGCGCTTTAGTGATTGATCTGATTTCAAGCAGTAGTCGCATTTCAAACCTTTTTGGCTACTGTCCACGATATGAACGATTGGCCTTTCATTAAAAATGACATCTCCCACTGAATATGAATTTATTGATTTAAATGCCATATTTTGAACTTCTCTTTCATTTCTTAGAGTTGAACAGAATGAGTACTTAATACAACTAATGCTAAGTTGGAGTTATTTTTAAAATGATGTTTTGCCAAATAATACTTTCTATTTATAAACTTTGAAAATATTTGTGGATAATCAAAGATCTGATCAAAGAATAGATCGTATTGCGAATCGATCATTGTTTTGCGTGGATTTTACTTTATTTTAAGCTAGATTTTTGTTTACATAGATCTAATGCTGAAGCTATTATTCGTGCAATTATCGATCCTCTCTTAAAGCTGTCAAATAACTTCTAAGTTTGATTGAAATAACGTTCATTTTTAATATTGTCAACTTTTTCGGTTATTCATGGCTATAACTAGAACCTAGTTTTCATTTCAAATTTTATTAATCCTGCATTTTTAGAAGAATTGTAGCATCCTTTCATTCTATTCAAATGAATTGGTCTATTTATCCACATTTTTATCAGAATATATTTAGTTTTGAATAAACACGCATTACTTTGTGTTTTTAGTACTAATAGAATTTCTATTCAGATAACTGAAAGCATGTTTTTCTAGTTCAATCTACTTTTTATTCATCTTTTGCGTAATTTTCAATGCTTCATGTTAATATAGAACATCTTTCGCATAATAGCTCTTTAATAGAAAATATCGGATTTTTCATTATATTTGCTCGCATTGAGTGTCATCTCATACCTAATCATTGATTTACACATCACTGTTTAGAACATCGTTTAATTTATCAAATGCAATGACCGAAACAGATTCATTTAATTACTCAAAGTTAATTTGTCAATATAAAAGCTGGTCTATTTGTTATTTGTTACAATTATGAACATGTACAATCAGTTATCAATTTATATAATTAATTATGACCGAAATACAGAAAGTCAGTCACAAACAAATATAGCCACAAGAAAATTCTAGCAACGAATTACTTAATGGTATATAGAAATAACCGATAATAAAAGCTTAAGCTCTTCCTCAAGTTATCATTACATTAAATAATATTGAATTTTAGATCTATTTTACTAATGCAATTTTGTTAGCACTAGAAGAGTGAATGAGCTAAATGTTGGGCTTATACGATAGGGATTAGAGAATTATATCGAAACTAAATTTATTTATTTTGGCGTAAGGCATAGCAAACCTAGATTTTTGTTGATGAAGGAGATTAATGACATTGATCCGTGATTCGATCGCAAATAAAGCTAATCAAGTATTACAGCTAACTCATGACTCAATGTTTTGGCAGAGCCCTATACGCACCATCACATAGATCATTTTCTAATTGAAATTTGCTCGACATTTTCAATGTACTTCTCAACTTTTCATCGTAACTATTATTGTTACAAAAAAGCATTCAAATATGCTTTTGATCAAACGGATATAAAGTACAATCAGTCAATGTCTACTCTTCGAAGCTTCAGATTGAATCTGCGTTTGTCGTTAATGTTATCACATTTTGACCTGAATCGCAATTTGATGGCTTTGCCAATTCTGTTTGATTAAAGCAACTGCAAACATTTACTCATATCATTTTAAAACAATCGAATCTTTATTAAACAAAATATCATTAATATTATGAAAGTTATATAGCAAACTAAAGCCAAATTGAACTTTTTAGTCACAGTACTTATTGATTAGACTAGTCAATCAGTTATTGCTTCCTTCAAACTTCACTTTTTGACTCAATTTTACCAAAACCATTTTTACTCTTTGTTCTATTGGGCCCAAAATTTCGAAATGCCATCGTTCACACTCGCGATACACTTACTTTATTGCCTTACGCTAACGTCAGTTAAAGTGCAATCGTTCGTATATTTCTAGTTTGAAGTTAAACTGAAGGGTCCTTATAATTTTTGATGTGATGTGCCTCAAGTTTAAAAATGTTTGCCAAAAATTATGTAATTATGTCAATGAAGACAACCCGGCAGAACTTCTGTCTGAACCCAATCATACTTCTAAAAAATATGTCGATTCGTTCAAATCAAATGTTTAACTGTCGGTCAGTTAAACCTATCGCACGAAATTGATATTTTTGAGAAGTTCGCTCAAGAGCCTTATGTGAATCGATGAGAAATTTTTCATTTTCAATTTCAGTTTCATTTCTCTCCACTCCTTAAAGTGATTTATATAATAACTGACTCGAGCCTTACATTTAATTTATATGAAATGCTTTTTATCCTTTGATAGATTACATCTTATTAGATGGGATACACTATCAATCAATTATATCATTAAATGGTTAGATATAAATCCTTTTGTGATCCGTTAATCCCAGAGTGCTTCAACTTATTTTAACATTAAGTTAAGTAGATTCTAATAAAGTTTACCGATTAAAGTTTAGAAAAGCCAATAAATGCCGCATTAATACATTTCTAAAGCATTTTTTCGAATGGATTAAAGGTTATTATGAATGGGACAACAATATTTTTAGCAAATCAACTAATTCTTATTTAGGTTAATTCCTATGAATTAGTGACTAGATTGTCGTTCTAACACTCAAAACTTTAAAATTAGCTCAATTTGAAGCTTGTTTTCAAGTTAAAAGCAAGTGCTCGTCAGTTCTTGAAATGAAGTTCCTCCTAAATAAATAATAGTTGTCTTGTTTTCATTTAAATGGAAACTATTTTCATTCTTAACGATTATTTTGCAATTTGTTGTGAAAGCAGTTAAATCAAATTTGACTCGTGTTACGCTTTTAGAATCTACTTATGCTATATTGGGGACTTTGATCAACAAAATTATTAATTTAGCTGATAATAAAAGAAAAGCATTATTTGTTCTAAAAACTACACAGTATTGATTTTTGTTTGTTAGTCATCTGACCACACGTTCGGATCAATAGTGAAATTTTATTATTAATGAGAATTGATGTGAGTCACTACTAGTCTAACACAGATAACAAGTCAATAATTGTTGCGAATAAGTTATTTTAACATACAATCGATTTACTTTTTGAATATTACTTTAAAATGTTTGAGAAGCATGTGTTTATTAGCTTAATAACAAAACTGTTCCTTCCTGTAGACCTCTGATGGCACAGAAGTGCTAATCAATAACTGTGATTTGTTAGGAGCAAGCAAAAACCTGTAGTAATGTTCACTTATGGAGTGCGGCTTGAACGCCGAAGTCTGATACGCATAATGGGTTTTTACGTAGGCAGGAACGCCGAATATAGAGAAAAACCTGTTTTCACCTGATTTTCTTAACACTGATTTCCTATCTAAGTAATCCCTGAAATCATTGATTGCTATATCCCAAAGGGATATCAATAATTTTACAATAAAATAAATTGAGAGATAAGCTTAAATACACATGCCGGCCGTGTAAATTAATCTCATTTGCACGAAGTTTTGACTCAAACGTGTTTTAGTTGTTTCTTCTATTATAAATTACTCATTTTTCAACCTGTTTAAAAATTTTATTTCAATAAGTAAAATACAACTGTTTAAACTGAGCATATTTATAAATTATAGTGTATTAAATTAAATTGTTAAAATAAATGTACCACTTTCTCGTACAATAATGAGAAAAGCTCGAGCTACGCACAGCCACGGCTTTTCTGATCAATGATAATCTTTTGAATGAGATTCAGGTTATTTCAAAGGATTGAAGAAAAATGGGATCTGAAAACAGGTTTTTCTCTATATTCGGCGTTCCTGCCTACGTAAAAACCCATTATGCGTATCAGACTTCGGCGTTCAAGCCGGCAATCTTCACTTATAGCGGTCCAAATCCACAATAGTTATACTAAGCTTCTTATATAGATTAAGTGCATAATTCAGTTTTCGGGCCACTGTTTTATGTGTGAGTCTCATATAAAGTCATACCACTACTGAATATATCGAATTTTTACTTAAGTGCAGCACTATTCTTTTCATGAGACTTCCTCAGTATTTGGTGCTCACAATGCCCACTAAGATTGCTTTTTACAGGTGGAAAATACAGCCAAATGTGGAAACTTTTCCGCTGAGGATTGCATTTCTATGCAATAGGAACTCACACTATATTAGCTTTTATTTTATAAAAGGTTGTGAAGCAATACTCATATAGCTGTAGAGTTATTGCTAAGAATAAAAGAGAGAGAGAGAGAGAGAGAATATATACACCATATTGTAGTGCATATATATACATTTGAGGGCATCAATCAAATACTGATTCATTTTCTACAGATGAAAGATATTAAAGCACTTTATCATGCATTCTGCTTAGCTTTGACAAAGGAATGACAAAAATGTGTATCGTACATGTAAATACTAGACAAGGAATGCGGTAAATATGACATTATTTAGTGAATTATTGATAAGCAGAACTCATTTTGGCGTGTTCTTTCACAATCTAAATTACACACAACACTAAATTTTATTATTCAAATTCTCTCTAATGTCTAAACAATTCTTAATCATCTGGTTTATTGCGCGAAAAAGTTGTCGTAAACTATTTTCTATTGAATGTTTCATCAAAATGTAAGATCTTCTGGCAGCAGAATATATGATAGGATTATATCATTTTTTATTTTGACTATGCAGTCGCTCATTATAAAGTCTATGAAATAAAGAATGTGCTCGTAAGTTATGTGACTTGCTTTCAAATTGATCATAATTTGTAAGTCAATTTCAACAAAAGTTATTACATCTGCAGAAAAAGCAGAAACATTTGGCACAATAACTTTTGTACGCGGAAGCGATAACGAATATTTGAAGTTTTCATTTTAAAAGTAAACTTTTGTTGATCCAATGCGACTCATTCACTATAAATTGGAAGACTTGATCGCGAATACTTTGTTATGCCTTTTCACTAGTTGTGGGGCCCAACGCTCAAACTTTCCCTCATTTTCAGATCAAAAAAGCGTTCTTTTTCAAACGAAGGCTTCAATTTTTTATTGTTAGTCTTATAAAGTGAGTTATTTTCAAAATAAAAATCTATTCACATTAATGAATAAGTTTTGTTACATTTCTTAGAGCTCTTTGACTACTAATAAAACTATTCGATAAATCAAATAAATTTTCATGAGATCTGCTTTTATGCTATTTTGGAATAAAATCGAAGCTTTTTCGAGAACTTCTTGAAAAAATTCAATTCAATTGAAGAGAACGGTTGAGTCAGAAATTGAGTTGAATGTTGTGTGAATTTCGATGTCTTATTTCGTGACTATAATTCACATGAAACAATTGAAAACAAAAAAATCAAAGAGAAAACTCTTCTACCAGTAATACGATCAGAAAATTTATTGTCTTTCGATAGTTTGAATTTGTTATCTGTTCTCAAACCTAATCTATCTAACAAACCATTGCATCGATTCGTACAAACCCGGAACATATTCAGAATAAATCAATGCTTTCCTGAAAAGACTAACAATTGTTTTCTGGAATATTATAATGTTCTGATAGAGTTGTTTAAGTAAACTTGGTGTTATTTTAGACAATTTGCTCGCTAAATTTCTGTAATATCAATATGTTTATACTTTACTTAATTAAACAAATTTTCAAAAATACTTATTTGTTCAGTTAGAAAATTAAAAATATGTTTTGTGCCAGTTTAAGCTGACAAACTAAGATGAGCTGTCAAATGAAATTCACAAAGGACTAGAGAAATGCAGTACTTCATATTCTTTACATATTTTGCAAAATGTGAACAAAGACTGGTTACCCACATCAGTAATGATTTATTCAAAAACTTGATTGCATAGAATAAATATTAATTAAAGTGAATACTGATAATAAAAATGAATGCAGTATTGCTGCAGTTGCATAGCTTTTCTTGTTTGCTTAATTTTTCTTTTGGTTTCTAGGGGATTTTCCGCAGTTTGTCCGCCAAAATGCCACATATACTTGAACTTTCAGGTTGAAAAATAAGCTCACTATTCTTTACTTGCTTTTACTACAAGCATTCATACATTGAAAACAACTGCGATTTTATGCTCCTAAAACACATTAATTTGACAATACTTTAACTGATTTGATTTATGGAAAAGCATTAGAATGAATGCGATTTTGAATGGATTCCCAAAATAGTAGCAAATTTAAGTTTTCATCTTTTTACTCCACTAAATCCTGTTCAAAAGCTCTCTCTCTCTCTCTCTCTCTCTCTCTCTCTCTCTCTCTCTCTTGTTTTTCAAAACCAACAATAATTTCACTTAAGATTATTATTCAAACTTCTTAATTAGATTCCATTAACATAGCCAGAGCTCATTATGCAGTCTCATAATATCATTCTCACAATTTGAAAATCTCTTATATTGTACGACATAAATCAAAGTGAACAATAATTATCTCCAAAGCCATTTGACAAAAAAATTTATTTTTCATTTGAAAAGGTATAGATTGTAAAACTTGAATGCTTGTAACTTGTAAATGTAGGTTTTTCCTAAATAGAGACACAAAAATGAAAGATCGTTCACATCACTACCAAAACATTTTTAATCATATTTACACAAGTCATCAAAAGTTATTTCTGCGCTTAAGCTATTTTTCCGTAGAGATAATTGTCTGCTCAACTAATACAAGAATAGATATGGACACTCGAAATGCTAGTAAAGAAAATATATAATTATTTATCTATTCCATTGCGCAATCATAATAAAATGCAAAACCGTTTCACTATTTCGTTGTCTCCCTTAGAAGACAGAAATGGTATCAACTTTTATCGATCGAAAGCTCCAAATATTCATTTCATACAAGGCGTTGGTTATGCTTTTGTGTTTAGTTGTTAAACTCGCTGTTTGCCATTGCCTTATGATGGCATCCATAGCAATCTTATATATGACTGCAATCCTGTGAGTTCTGTGCTATCAAACAGAAACAGCCATACATACTATACCTGTGTTACAATTTCTCATCTCATCTCTAAGACAAAAATTGAGTAAGAACAAGATGAACACTTTTGTTTGGCTCACAATATTCTTAATTATATTAATCAATGCGATTCAATCAAAGGTAAAGCTTTTTCTTATTTCTTTCTTATTGTATTGACCAGAGATTCGTAAGAATAGTTTATTCGGTCTTTGTATCTAAAGTGACGCCAATTTGCAGTAATTAAAATATCATTTCCATTAGTCAATTGAATAGATGACTCACTTGTTTGATAAATCTAGTCTACGGTTCGTTAAAGGCAATTATTGCTCAAATGGCCTGATCTTTTTGCGTATATTCTTCTTAATTGTTTCTTTTTAATGCCATTGAATGCATTGCTATAAGTTCTGAGGCATTAAATAACGCGAAAACTATTTTGAAATAATGTGATTCAATAGAAAGACTGTTAAGAATTGATGAATAAATTGAATGTAAAGTTGAATTTTGATTTATGGTTTAATAGCATCATTCCCACAAGTATTCGTGTCCAGTACTGCAAAAATGCCCAACGCATAAACATAAAGTTTGTGGTAGTGATGGCAAACTGTATAATTCCCGCTGTCATTTGAGGTAAGAGATATAGTGATACAATTTCTGTTATTGACACTTTATAACTATAAGAAATCGTAAGGCTATGAGTGGACTCTTTCTTTTGCATTGCTTAACGACACGCAAAAATAGCATGAAATGTCTCTCTAGGGATATGTAGAAGAAAAACAGTGCCATTTAGTTTAGTAAAAGTCCACTCAAAAAAGTTTCCTTCTTTTCCTTTCATTCTTCCGCTAAATCTCTTTTGAGTGCCGGTAATTTTTCAGGAAAATCGCGTGTATGTCAAACTCTAACCTAAGAGCTGCACATCCAGATCGATGCACCAAAGATGAAGATGAAGATAAAAGTCAAAATGATGGCAAAGATAGCCAAGAAGAGTGTAAACCTAAGCAATACGATCTTATGAAGGAAGAACTTTTGCTTAAGAGTAGGTCATATAATACTGAATATAATGCTAAGTAAATAGAAATAAATATGATAAGTACAGAAACGCAAGAGTTGCAGATATTAAATTCAGCCTTTTTTAAGACTTCCTCCATTCTTGTATTTACTATTATCTACAGCAAACGATTTATCCCTTCTGTTTACACATCTGGATGAAAATGGGGACGGGGAAATCAACATCAATGAATTATGGAAACATTCTTCCATATATAAGGCGAGTCAAAGTTTAATGCCAAAGGCAAATATTGCTTATGAAAATGTCAAAATTGTGCGCAACACACTATGAATAGTGTTGTTATTTTCATCACCTTTTTATTATAGCCCGAGGACTCTGTTTGTCTCCTAACTGATTTGCTGCTACACGAAGACACGAATCATGATGAAAATTTGGATTTTGCCGAGTTTCAGACTGCTTTCAACAAACTTTATAGTAAGTTACATTCATTTAAGCCTATAATTCAGAAAAAGCTAATAAGATATGAAGAATAGCTAAGCCTTTAAGTAACTTATATTTCCAAATGTATTTGAAAATCAGCTCAATATGAAGCTAAATCCTAAATAGTTGTAACTTTTACTAAGTCCGCAGTGCTATTTATTTTGCTTATTAGAGTTGAGAACCAAATTTAATTAAAGCATTAGACTATGTTATATTGAATAAGCATCAACTTTGTTCTACCAAACCAATTTCGAGTTCAAATAATTTAATTAATTCAATCATATCAGGCGTAACAATGGTCACATTAGACCAATCGTTAGCCGTTAATACAGTCCAGGCTCACATTGGAGATAATGTTGAAATAAGATGTGATATCGCTGGCGAACCACAGCCTCCTGCTATCAAATGGATGCGATATAATGTAGATTTAGCGAATGTCAACATTCCTAATATGAAAGTGAGTCTCATATGAAAAATTGGCTAATCCTATGATTATTGATGTTTTGTATTTTTCTTCATCCAATAGGTGTTTAGTGACGGCTCACTATATCTGACTAATGTTCAGCTATCTTTTTCTGGCAATTATACGTGTCAAGCAGTGAATAATCCGATTGTAAAACAAGTTCATATTTTACATACTATTGGTTTGTCTCGAAATTCATTAGATCTTAAAAACTGCCAATACTATACTATTAACTTGATTGTTATTAATTAACTTTTAGTGCCACCTTTGGTTCAAGTGTCGCCTCGTTTTCAATGGGAACCAATCGGAGGAATGGCAACAATGGAATGCAAATACGAAACATTCGAAGACTCAATAACTGTGGACTGGTTCAAAAACGACGAAATGCTATTAAGTAATCAAAGAATAACTATAATGAACAACAACACTAAGGTACAGATCGGACAATTGGAGAGAACGGATACGGGCGCCTATTCTTGCAGAGTATCAGATAAAAAAGACACTGCCATTGGACAAGATGTGTCCTCGTTACTGGTGCAGGACGAAGCGGTGGCCGTCTCTTCAGCTGATGGCGATAAAGAGCGTTTGTGGGTATTTCATGGAAATGGTGTTTCAATATACTCAGGTGGTTGTGATGGGCTTCTCCACGAATTGGATGGAAGAGATATTCTGCCTCAAAGTGGTCTTACGTTATGCGGCGGAACAGATCCAGAACAGCATGTGATCTGTGAATGGAGTGATAACGCAATTACTGCCAATTCCAAGATATATATCGGACAACCGAATCTCAATCGCATTGTCGTGTTCCATTCGCTTCAATTGAACGTTATTCAAGTTATCGCAACTGATCCACAGCCCAGAAAATTATGGTCAGTGCAAACAGGAATTGATGAGCAACAAATATGGGTTCTTTGTTTCGGTAATGCGGGCAATATGAAAGCTGACGATGACTCGAAACATGAAGACTCATTCGGAGATTTTG
Source organism: Archegozetes longisetosus (assembly GCA_018873245.2). NCBI lineage: Eukaryota > Metazoa > Arthropoda > Arachnida > Sarcoptiformes > Trhypochthoniidae > Archegozetes > Archegozetes longisetosus. Next base: position 11,560,343 of record JAEMBT020000007.1, read on the forward strand.
AGGAACGTAAACAAGGAGATAGTCTGGAGTTTGAGTGGAACTATCCATCACAACAACAGCAACACTACAATCGCAAAACTGTTCAAGTAATACGATTATCAGCTAATGTCCATCAGCCAAATGTCATACATTTACAGCCTATTGACGGACACTTCGATTTGGTTTATGATCTTTTCGTACCATCATATTCTCCGCAGCGTCTGCATCAACAACACGGCATCAGTAATCGGTAAGGGATTATTTTTTTATCAGTGAGTTTAGTATTCCATAGCTAACCAGAATTGAAAGTTTGATGCAACGCTTATCTCTGCTATTGCTCTACTCAATCAGAAGTGACTTCCCTTACTCTTAAGACTGCTTCCCTAATGCAAATATTATTACATAAGTTATAATCTCGTTATCAGAGTTCTCACTCAAGCGTAGATATCATTTATTATTATTTATTACAGTTTACTGTATTTTGTTATGACTAATAACGTTATTATAAATAAAAAGATAAAATAAAGTGCAACCTATAGGTTGGACGCAAAGCTGTTCACATTTACCATGATTATTATTAGTATATGCTAAGATCTGATCATCTCTTAATTTTAGTGCAATTATTCAATTAGATTGCTGTCAAATGAAACAGTTAGTTGACAGAGATCTTGAATTGGAGCAATTTCATTCATTTTGGGTTCATATTTAATCTTCTTATTGAATTGACCAAAAATTGGGTTCAGTTAAGAACGAAATACACATTTTTTGATACAGAATGAAAATGATAATTTGGAGCTGTAATGTTTCCGTTTCATAAATCAAATCTAAACGAAATGACATATAGTGTGCTCCTAACGACAAACATTAGACTCGTTGGACTCATATCAGTGCTGGTATTAGATCTTTGCAAATAATTAATGATTTGAAAATTTAATAAAAGTTCAAAGAAAACAGTACTTTTAAGACATAAGGTAATCAATTTGATAAGTTTGGCACAAATATGACAATATAATTTATTTTCGTTATCTTTACCGGATTTCAGAACATATTTATCATAATAAATAAAAAATATCGTCCAATGAATCACTTCTATGGTAGCATTAGAGAAACCATCATTTCACTCATATCAGAGCATAATTGATCTTAGGGTAAATGTTGCGGATAAATATGCCAAATGGCCATTCGTTCGATCATATTGTTGCAAATGGTCATATGTTGGACGCACCGAGTTTAGTAATGTTTCGATACTAAATATTATAGAACTTGCTCACTAATAGCACTTTATAAGTTGTTATAAGTGCATCAAATGTGAGCCACCATAGCTTTAACGAACCTTAAACCTTATATGTCTTCTAACAAAATGTAGTAAAACCCCATTTCACTTCCTACTTTGTATGCTACAAATCGATATCCTTTCAAATTTTTCCTACTATTTTAGTTTATTTCTCGGTTTCGAACCAATCAGTGTTAGAAAGATTTAGTATTCAATAGAAAAATAAAAGGAAATGCTTTAAATAATCGATTGACAGTGCTATACATTTGTACAGCACTACATAAAACTGATGAGACGCTGACTCAGAGCAGCTTTGATTGGATCTAGTATTAGATTTCTTTATTTCAAATGAAAATAGTTGAATAGAGTCTAAGTTAGCAAATCTGTCATTCAGCTCAGTTCTATTATCGTTGACCTGAAGCCATACTCTGATTGAAAAAGCAATCGCTCACACGATCCTCAAGTCTTTTCTGAAAATTACCACAAATGATGAAATAAATATAACTTGATTTGAGAATTAAGCGGCTTTTGTTCTATTAGGAGGTTTAGTTCATTATACTAGTTGATATTTGATATCTCTGTGATCATTGCCTTGAGTAAGTTTCAGTAAGAATGCTTATTAAATAAGCTGAGAACTGAGAATAGACTCGCAAACAGACAATTTTCTTTTTCCCCAATGCATGAAAAACTTATTCACAATTGAAATTTTCTTTCCTGTAGTGGTTGTCGTTAAATTAATGCTTAGCTCTTCTACAAAAATAGCTTTTAATAATAAAAGAATGCATTTAATTAAATAATTAATGAATATTTATGCTCTAAAATGCGTTTGAGAGAACCTTTACTACTGAAATGAGATGCTATAATGTGTTAATTTAGTATATAATCCTAACTCTACTTTCTCTAAATCTGTTTTCTCTTCTTATCTATAATGTACTAGTCTAACAACAATCAAATCTATCGTATAATTAATTAGTTTAATTTAATCATTATTAGTTACGCTCACGTAACCCATTGGGACGAGAGGGCAATAATTAAGATAGATATGAGTCAATTTAAGTATATTAAGACAATCAATTTGGCTGATTGTCAGCCTATAAGTGGTATCCATACGGATCATGGATTACTAATTATTCAATGCCAAACTCCAGTCACTCATCAACTTAATGGTCAGCTTGTTGTCGACCAAATCACTGACGCATTAATTGCATATAATGCTCACGTAAAGGCGCAAAAAAGCTATCTCTCACCAAATCAGCATTTCTTAGTCAATGTTTTGCACAATTCAAGTAACCCAACGGCCACTACAATCATTGTGCAAAGAGTCACGCGAACTGGTCTCGAATTTTTATATGATGTTAGAACCTCTTTGGATATTGTCAACTGCGAGTTTGTTTGGAAGAATGGCAATTATGACGCTATACTCGCTTCGGGAACTGCTAACAGAGAAGATTTACTCTATCTATCACTAAGTGACGGACGCGTCGAATTAATTACTGGTATCGGTAGACCTACCAGTGGGTGAGTTATCTTTTAAATTAGATGTATTAGTCCTAGTTCTACTCACATTCGTCAATTCACTTGTATTATAAGAATTATGCGGGTGGCAGTTTTTACGAACAATTATGCTAATTAAATGGTATGAAATCAATGTGAGAGTTGAGGCAATTAAGTTATGCTAATTATTATGCAAACAAATTCCTATTGATTGTATTAGACTGTTTAGGTTCACTCTTAAGTACAGAAAAGTTGTCTGCACTACATTTTTGTTCAAAGTGATTGTAGAACTACTTTCAAACATTAGATTATTATAGCCTTCTATGAATTATTCATTTATTGATGTTTTTCGAGACTATTTTACCATTCATGTCCTAATTCAGAAGAAAAGCAATCATTCAAAGGAATTCTATGATTACATATCAATTTTATTATTAATTTTGTCAAATGTGATCAAGAAATTAATTGATTTTATGAGATCAAAATCTAATATAATTAAAACATTCATTAGATCTTAACCATGAAAACAAACTGATTGAATGATTTCTTATCAAATTCAGATCTCATCGCGGTCTGGCTCTGGCGAAAAAATCTCGTTTACTTGCGGTTACAGCCACTGAAAGTGTATTCTTAGTAGATCTCAATACAAACCGAATTCAATGCGAAACAATGCAACACCACCAGAAACCTAACACTTTGATTTGGTCTTAAAAAGCTGTGGATAGTGCAGTGAGTTTTCTGATCTTTAAATTGATAATTCGATCTAATTTTTGAATTATTTATTGCAGTTTGATTTTTGGTAAGATTCGATCGCAGACTTTAAGTATTTTTACTGTATTGTAGCTCACTTTTAGTATACAAAAAGAGTTAAACTGAAGAATAAAAATTTTTAAAAATAAGCTAAAACTAATTTTGTGATATTCGTCGTCAATTACTAGTCATGAAACGATTGATTTGCCATAATTCCTTTTGTTCATATGTTGTAATGTTTACAGTATACTTTATAAATAATCCTTGATTTTTAATGTTAGAAAAATCATAATATTGTATTATTTCAATTGTATTATATCTCTATTCTATAATGTAATTAATTCTTTAAATATAAATAAAAATGAAAAATTTCTTTAAAGTAAGGACTAGAAAAAACAATTGATCACTACAGCGGATATATAATTCGTCCCCAAAAGACGGAACGAATAAAATCAGACCACGAAAGTCTAGTACTAGACAGTAAACTCTTGAGCTCATCGTTTCGCGTCGACAATACTTTACTGAATGAAATTTTCTTAGTCTTGAGTAACAGTTTGACTGGTTCACTACCAGAATGTGGCAATATCTCGAAGCTAATTTGAGCGGCAACTTTCTTAGAATTAACAATCCATAAGTACATCATATACAATGGCATTGAACTCATGTGTTCGATAAGAAAATAGAGCGCGCCCTGAACCGAAAGAGTCACTACTCTTAATACTAGAAATACTAGATAATACATTAAAACAGTTGGCAATAAAAATAAAAGAATAGTGAATGAAAGTGTCCCAATGAAGAGCTGATCGTTTCCATACGAATAGCTGTCAACTCGTGAACGCAATTGATTCCACTTTTTGCCACGAAAGAGTCGCCACAAAGCACTCAAACCGAGAATTTGCAGACCATAGAGACGGGCCGCGTATCCGTAAAAACAATAAATATGAATTGTCGCGAGCGATACTAAGTCTGACAGAACACTAATAATACACGTGAATCCAAATACTCCACAGTAAACAAGTGTCTCGACTGTTATGGCAAATAATGGTTTTATGATAATCATATATGTCTTCCAAAGATAGATATGATATAAGAAGAATTGGCCCAAAGCTGTATTGAGCGGCCGATTTAATTTAAGTCCTGCCGGCATTCCCATCAACAGATTAAGCAAAGATTGCACTTCATTAACCAGATTGTCAGTGTGTTTCAGCGCTACGTCTAACCAATGGGAAGGACTCGAGTAAAACACTAGAAACAAAGTTGTGATAATGCCTAATATGATATCAATAGCAACCGATGACAAGACATTGCCGACACCAACACTGATTCGTTTGTGTCTCAAAGCTTTGATAGCTTCCCAACAGTGACGAAATTGTTTCAAACGGAATCTCAACTGATTGCCAGTTGTAGTCATCGTAATGGTATCGATGAATGCATTAGTCATTTGTGTTTGGTTTGGAAACCAGCTCTTATTGCGAACATGAGTTCGAACTAACTTAGGTTTATTTTCTTGAAACTCTATGAAAGATGCGGTTAGTCTTCGTGGAAGCATAAGTCGTAAATTACTTTCTAAGTTCCTGCTATAATAAGATTTTGCCAGTTTTGGACTCACTTTTATAGGAAATGATTGACATTCTGCTTGTGATAAGTGAGCCCTAAACAAATTTGAAGTTCTCTTCAACGAATCAATTATAAACTCAACGAAAGCCATTCTATTATCACAATCGTTTTCTCTGCCAAACAGTTGAGAACTCATGAAATCTCTTGTGTCGTAATGTATTAGAGTAACGATTCCTTCATCGATGTTAATGCCATCGATTACACAAGACTTTAGTTTCAATTCGTTTTCCGTAGACTCTAATCGACACCAAAACTGTTGTGACAATACTTCGCCGTTGACCCCATTAATCGCACTAATATTTTCATCATTAGAGCCATTAATTGATCCCAATATCGAAATTTCTCCAGAATCGTAATTAACTTTAGAGATCAAATCGATCGAAGCCATGGCTGTTATGTTGACATTGAATGAAATATTATCTTTCCTATAATAGCCTAACATAACACCTCTCGGCCAACGAAACAGTTTCGTTGGAATGAATATATTCACGTACGAGATATCCATTTCTTTCAGATTTATTTAATTTAGATCATTTAAACTTTAGGACTTCAACCACACCACTACTTCAAAGTTATTGAGACATCACGTAATAATTTTGCAATAAACTACGTCAGGTATTACATTCTACGGATACTATGTTTTCTCGTCAAATTCAATAAAAGTTGTCGTTTTATGTTGAAAGGGGTTCAAAAATATCTGGCGTAATATCGAATAATTGAATTGTTGTAAACAAACCCTTGTCTAAATTTAAAATCTTGGTCAAACTTTAGCTAGAATACTAAAACAATTAAGATCATAGCATTTTTTTGACTAATCTTATTTTTGTTTGATAGGATGAAAGCCCGTATTTTATAATAACAATTATCATATTCAATACAGAAAATAGCCTTCAAATGACTATTCAATTAACTTAACTTCAATAACTTCAACGTTAACTTAAACTTCAATAAGCTAATGATTGAATTGTTTGTCAAACTTTTAAGTTTACAATCATATTTTGTGTAAATTGGATGCTTTTTGAGTTTGAGATAAAAAAAATAATACAGTTCGATTGATTTTCCTTATGAGAGGATCCTTAATAAGTGCAATAAGTTTGAGTCATAATTGCACTAACGAACATCCTTTCAAAACTTGAGATTCCGCTGATAAGGGCTTTTAAAATCTTGCTAATCAAGTTTGTCTTACGTGAAAAAGCAACTTTACAAATATTTAACGACTTAAGTATCGAAAATACTACTTGAACATCTTCTATGAAGATATATGTAACCAAAATCAATATCTTGTAATTTCCTGCTTTGTTAATGTAAAAATAGAAATAACAGGAAAAACGAAGCACCAATTAGAAAATTAACTGAGAATAAATACTGGTTAAATTCAAGTTTGCCTTCACACCTATTGATTAGTTCTGATTTCGAGAGCTTTGAGTTAGAATTAAGAAAATAATATTGATACAGTTTTCGACTCATTTATAAGAAAATGACATCAAAATTGAAGAGTATAACAGTTAAGGCACCCGTCAATATAGCAGTCATCAAATATTGTAAGTTATAATCACTTTGTTCTAATTGTTTCTGAAAACTCGTTAGAGTTTATGACTTATCTCTAATTCATATTATTTTATATATCCTCAAAGGGGGAAAAATCGACGAACAATTGATAATTCCTCTGAACGACTCTATAAGCGGAACACTTTCTATCGATGATATGTGTGCCACAACAACAGTGGCAGTAAGTGATCAGTTCACTGAAGATAGAATGTGGCTCAACGGAGACGAGCAAAAAATAAGTGAAAATAAACGACTTGCTAACTGTTTGAAACATAGTTAGTTTGAAAGTTTTAACTTTTCTCAAACTTTTGTGATTTAGTTCACAATTTTTTGATGTATTCTTACTTCTAGTCCGTAGTATATCTTCTGTTGATTGGTCCCAGCAACACATTCATATTTGCTCACAAAATAATTTCCCAACAGCTGCCGGTTTGGCGTCTTCGGCAGCCGGTTATGGGTGTCTTATGTATGCGTTGGGAAAACTGTTTGGTATCGAGAGTGTTGAAAAGATCTCAACGCTCGCACGTATGGGTTCTGGAAGTGCGTGTCGTTCTGTTTATGGAGGATTTGTTCAATGGATTAAAGGTACCGATTCAAGCACTTCAATCGCCAGACAAATAGTTGACGAAAATCATTGGCCAGAAATGAGAGTTTTAGTACTAGTAGTGAGTGATCACCAAAAAGACACGAGCAGTACGTCTGGTATGCAATTGACTGCCAATACGAGTTCACTCATCAAGTGTAGGGTCGATGCTGTTTTGCCCAAAAGAGTTGAAGATATGATTAATGCCATTCAAACTCGTGATTTCAATACATTCGCTGAGATAACAATGAAGGAAAGCAACCAACTCCACGCCATATGTCAGGACACATATCCACCGATTCGTTATATGAATGATATTTCATGGTCTATTGTACGCTTTTGCCATAAATATAATGATTATTATGGCGTCAATAAGATTGCCTATACTTTCGATGCCGGACCCAATGCTTGTCTTTACTTGCTCGAAGAATCTGTCGCAGAGGTTCTCAGTTTAGTCAAGCATTTGTATTTGCCTTCGAGTAAGAATGAAGACGTTGTTAAAGGATTGAAAGTCGAACTGACTGAACAATTGTGCCCTCAACTGATAGAGTCTGTCAAAGGAAATCAAAAAATTCAAACCGATTCTCTTCGCTATATTATTAGCACTAAAATTGGTTGCGGACCACAAATTGTATCAAATCAAAGCTTGTTGAATGAGTCGGGACTTCCAGCTTAATTTTGTTTAGATGAATTTTCAAATATTTAGAAATATAATATTTTTATAATTTGAGATTTGATTTTAAATTCAATAATTCAAATGTTTTATTTTCGATAGTTCAATTATTTGATTAATCGTAAAAATAATATGGGATAGTTTGATGGTGAAAAATGATAAATTATCGAATCTATGATTTGATAGTCAATTTAATGTCGAAATAAAATATGAAACAAGACTTTAATCTACATTTCTCCACATTGAGAAATAATTACAGGAATTTTAGGTTTATTATTTGGTCCGGTCGGCACGTTCTCTACTTTTCTCATTACTAACATTCCATCTATAATACGACCTGGAAATAGATTAGTAAGTAAGTTGCGCGAAATTCATTCATAGTTATGAATCTAATAAAGAATTCAATTCATATTTACCAAATACGACGTGTTTGCCATCAAGAAAATCGCATTTAGCGCAAGTTATAAAAAATTGACAGCCATTCGTGTCTTTACCACTATTCGCCTGCAGGTGAATAAATACTTATCAGAATGCCAATGATAAACAAATTGATTAGAATGAATACATAAAATACATACCATTGAGAGCAGGCCTGGCGTGTCGTGTTTTAACTTAAAATTTTCATCGGGAAACTTTCCGCCACCGAATATACTCATAATACCAGTTCCGTCGTTCTGTCGTTAAAATAGCCTTGTTATTGATTGATATATAGATGTAATATAATTAATTAAATTAGTAATACATTAACAAAGTCTCCGCCTTGTATCATAAAGTCTTTGATGACTCTATGAAATGATGAACCCTTGTAACCAATCGGAACGCCATCGCGTTTGTATTCACCCGTACAAAACTGTCTATTAATATACACATATTATTATTATCATTATTATTACTATACCAATCAATCAACATTAATTTATCAATAATTGAATAGTGTTTTACCTAAAGTTTTCAGCAGTTTTCGGGACAACATCTGAAAATAACTCCATTTTCATTCTTCCGACTTCTGTTGTGCCGATCGTTATGTCAAAAAATACAACTGGATTTGACGGGTGTCTTAATTGTTGTTGGATTTGATTCCAGCTAGACATTATCTCCAATTAATTTGTTTTTATCTGAAACGCAAGAAGTATTTATTGTTTTGAAAAGTGTTGTCAAAATACAACTCTAACACATGTGTTTCACTCGTTTCTAAACGTCCAAAATGTAAACAAGGTCTATAAGTGTATGTGTTTTCGACGTTTTGGAGCTTTTTTGAACACTTACAACTCTTATGATTGTATGTAAGTTCGATATTTAAAAAAGTCTAAAACGTCAGTTACGAACTTAGCAGAGTTTAAGTGAAAATTAGATACTGAACGCCTACTCAGTAACTAAATCAAGTGATTGAAAATTATTTAACTAATATTAGCTTAATTTTAATAAAAATCGAATATTCTATTCAAAAGGAAAGTATTTTGTGTGCAATGCCTGGTATTTATAGTGTTTATATAATTTCGAAAAGCGGTGGTTTGATATTCAATTATGACTGCGATCATAACTTCGTTTCATCAGAAGTCGAAAAAACATTTAGTTTTCCTCTTGACATCAAACTTGAATTCATTAACCAAAGAATTACTGTTACATTTGGACAGAGAGACGGCATCAGAGGTATTACTAATGAGAATCAGATAATATTTATCATGTTATTGACTGTTTTGTTTGTCAAACTTGTAACATGTTGATCGAATCAGTTGGTTATGCCTTGTTATCAATAAACGGGGAACCGGTTACCGGAAGAAAATTAGGTGAAAAAGATGTTATCGATCACATTCTGGCCAATGAAGAAAACTTTCCTATTAATATTAAGTAAATTCCAAATTTACTACAGTTTTATTTTTATTCAACTCAGTTTGATCTTAATGAGTTTTAAAACATTTTAAAAGTTTGAATAAAAATATTTGTCAAATAGATTTGGTTTAACGAGATTGACCACTAATGAGAAGATAGTGTTGGCCTCAACGTTTCACTCACTCTATGCAATCGCTGCTCTTCAGATTGGATCTAAAAAAGATAAAATCAAAAGCTCAGGGATTGAAGTTATGGAAACCGACAACTTTAGGCTTAACTGTTACCAAACTAAGACTGGAGTCAAGTTTTTAGTGATAAGTGATCTGACAACATCGGCAAACAAAGATGTTTTATTGAAAAAGATTTATGAATTATATACTGATTTTGCGCTCAAAAATCCATTTTATTCATTAGATATGCCCATTAGGTAATTATTCATCTCTGATTCAAGTTATGCAAATAATGCAAATAATCGTTTCTATTATTTTAGATGCGAATTGTTTGAAACAAATTTACAGGCGATACTTGAACAAAATGAGAAAACAGCCGTAATAAATAATATTTAGGTGTTTAAAGTGTTACCGTTTGTCATTTATACATAATTAAAATATTATACAATAAAGTTTCTTAATTGATTCACTTATTTTACAAAATAATTTATTTCGTTCTGCATCAGAAAACTATGATTTTCAAAAATTACTTGTATCAAATAATTAGTTGTGTATAAATTAATAACATTATTCCAATTTTAAGAGAATAAAAAGGTAGTATGCAAAAACCTAACCTAACCTAAATTAAAGACTAGAATTTATACCTATTTTGAATTTAATTGATTTAAATAAATTGCTTTCAAATAAATATTCTTGAAGTAAACAGATTGATAAAACTGATAGGTATATTGTTGAACCTTTTTCAATTATCTCATTTGATTCAAGTTTTCTTTCATTATTCTCAGACCTTGTTATTAATGATTATTTATTTTGTTGCTTTAACAAAAGCTAGTCTCGAGTGATTTCTTTTACAAACTTTATTTTGCTCATAATGTGCTTGAATTTTATTCAACCTTTTCACTATTTTTATGGTTATAATCATCTTTTTGTCACTTAAATGTTGCTAAATATGTCAAACAATATCTTTTCCAAATATCTTTATGTTTGTAAATGAACCAATTTCTAGATTCAAAACTTTCTAACAATTCATATTATTTATTAATATCAATTTATTTATCATTTAAGTCACTTTTCAAATTGACTTTCACGTTACTATTAAAACCATTTGATTCATCGATTATTTCCGTATCACTACTGAGAAAACTTTTACCTATACTTTCGTTAAGGTCCTAGCATACAGTGTTTTTCGATTGCTCTTAACGGAACGGCAAATAACTTTAACGGCTCGACCGTCGTCCGCAAATAACTTTAACGTTTTGTCAAAACTAAATAACAGCAAGTGCTTCTTATATATAACTGTTAAATGTTTACAAAATTTGCAAATTTAACTAAATATGAATACAAATCAAATATGAATTATAAAACTAAAACTATATCCACATTAATCTCATCCATAACTTAATGGTTTAAAATGTGTTTACAATTGAATAAATGTTTGCAATTCGATGCATTGCTCAAAAGTAATCGATTGCGTTATTTAGTTTTGACAAAACGTTAAAGTTATTTGCCGTTCCGTTAAAAGCAATCGAAAAACGCTGTAAGTTCACCTCGTTGTCAATATCTCAAAGCAAACTTAAATCAAACTCATTTGAATTTGAAAAAATTCGCTTTATTTTTACGTTTTCTTTAGTATATAATAAAACTTTTCCAAGAATATAGCTTTCAAAGCATAATACTTTAGCGCTACATCTAGTTGCCTTTTGAATATCTCAAGTTCTCTTAAAGAATGCTTTAACCAGTGATAACAATTAAACTTGATGATGTATTTAATTTTCTAAACGAAATTTATATTTTAATTGAAAACTGAATTAAGAAAAATAATGAAACATAAGTGATTTGATAGCATGACTGAACTATGAGCTGAAATAAAACGAACATTCTTTATTTAAATTAAGAACTTAAACTTAACTCTATTGACATTACATTATTAAACATTGAATTTTGTTTTAATTTGTTTAAATCAATAATAAACTGACACTTATTTAAAGAGAAAGACTAGAATATTGTGATCAAATGATAGATAATTCGCAGTAAAGTTGTTCTGAATTAGTATTTGTTTCTAAAATTAACATTCAGTGGTCTGTACATAATCTTCAGAAGTTAAGTTTTAAAGATAATTGTTCTCTCCCCCTAAATTTCTGTATAATATATATATAATACAATCAAAAATTTCTTGAGTATAGCTTGTCACATAAAACAAATGGAATGACTTATGTTTTAATTAAATAACTAATTACTTGATTGATACTATCTTATTATTTGTCACCCATTTTCACTTTTGCATTCAATATAACAGCAACAATGAGTCCAAACAGACCGATAGCACTCGCGAAGATTTCAACTATCAATATCTTAACGAATAGGACAGGATTTGCTGCATCAGCCAATGCAGCGCCAGATCCGACAACACCAACAGCTAGACCACAAAATAAATTACCGAGACCGACAGTAATACCAGCGCCAAACATGATGTAGCCAGACAGGTAGTTCTGAGCCTTAAGTGAAACCTTTGTTTCAATTGTAGCTGGATCGTATTGTTCGATGCCGTTCAACATTACTATTGCTATTATTATTCCATAAATAGCGACTGCTTCGCAAAAAATAATTGAAACTAAATTTTTGGTTCGAATTCGTGGAGCCTTCACTCCTCCACCCACTATTGAGACCCCAGTAGTGAATATGCCGATGGCTGCGCCCACCACTGACAGAGATATTGATAGACCGATTCCTAACGCACACCACATGTACGGAGAAATACCTTAATATCAAAAACATATTCATCGGTTATTTGATTCACTTAAAAATATTAAATGACATGATCTATGTTTTCAGCGTATTAATACCTTCAAGGAGCCATTGTACATCACCAGCTCTTCGTCCGCGTCCTGTCAGACAATAGTAAAGAGCTACAAATGATAAAACTGTTAAAGTTGTGGCGTAGACTATATATTGACTGTAAGCTAGTAAATTAGCCATTATTTTACGACAATTTTATTATTAATTGTTTCAATTTATTATTAATTAATTATTAACTCTAACTAAGTACTTATCAACAAATATGTTATCATTTGAATGTAGTAAATGGCGATCTTTTAAGTTAACTCCTATTTGGCATTTAATAACAGAGTCATAACATTCGGCTAACTCATGTAAACATTGATATTAATCTAAGCCTTTTTTGAGTTCAAATTACGCTCGAATCGTGCGACAAACATTAGAACATAAAAGGTCTAAACTTGAAAATTCACTTAAGTGCAAATAAAATGTTGCAAATGTTTGTGTTTGCAATACTATGATAAGAGATGTCGCGACAATGTCTGTGAGACTAAAATTGATTATTGAGTTCTAGGTTTCGGTCAAATGTTATTCTAGATTATTTATATAAACTTTTGCTTAGACAGTAATCGACTATTCGAGTGAAATGTAAGCCAAATTTAAACAAATGGTTGCGTTTTATCATTATTTAGTGAATAATAAGCTAAATAATTATGAGAATTGAGTTTAGTCAAATTTTAGTTTAAGCCAAAACGTATTTTTTTTTATTGTTTATTTTTTCGCGAGAATTATTAGTGACGAAATGACCAAAGCATTGATAAATAGCTTGATATTGTGCCAGTTATAACAAAATTGAACAATTATTTTCATTTAACAGTTGAAATGTTCGTATAACAATATAATTTGCAGTGAAGGCATTCAAATATTTCACACAATTGTCTCAAATTGGAATCAACATAAACAATGAGTTCGATATCACCTCTAAGTCTATCGTCAACATCAGAGGCGTTGACGCAATTGTCTCAATTGAGTAAAACAATTGGATTGTGTGCTCAAGAAATGGATCAACTAAGAAGTGACAACACAAGACTTCAATTGCTTTTGAGAACAAGAACTGAAGAATTAAATGCTTCACTCAATGAGAACAAAGTGTTGAGAGAGCGCTGTTTTCTACTGGAAAATCAGTTAAACAGATTCAATGTTAATCAAGAGGCTAGAAATTTGTTTGACTCGCAAAATTCGTGGGACAGTGAGTCTGAACAATATTTGGCCAATGTCTCCAATGAAGATCTGTTGGCAGGAACCGAAGACAACATGAATAAGAACAATTCAGATGATAGAACAATCGATAGCAGATCAAACTCAACTTCAACTTATCAGACGATAGATGCAAACAAAAGACTTAAAACATCAGATAACAGAACTAACTACTACGTTGAGACTGAACCAATCGCTTCGACTTCGAGTGCAGTCAATCTTAGATTGGATACTGTGAAAGTTGACAACAATGAGAGTGCAAATTACTCTAATAGAAATCGAATCATACCTGGAAAAGAAATAACAGTCAAGAGTAACGTTAGTCAAGTTTTAACCAAATTTATTGCCTCAACTCCGAAAGAATCAAACTCCGATACAAGCCAGATACTCAGTCTAGAAATAGAGAATAAAATAAAAATAACAATGTGTTTGAGTCATACGGGACGAAGACTTCTATTTCAAGTCAATTCTGGAGACTCTGTCTTGAGTCTGAGACGAAAATTACAAGAAAGAGAAGGCTATCCGTGTGTGGGTCATAGATTAGTATTTGGCGGTCAACTGCTAAACGATGGTTCGCGATTATCTGATTATAATATCAGAAATGGATCAGTTATTCAATGCATCTTACGATAGCTCAGCAAACGAGTTCATATCTTTGGTATTGGTGTATATTTAAAGTTTATTTTGCAGCCATTTTATAAAGTTATCATACAATAAAAGCAAAACTTCAATTATGTTTCTGTTCAGAAATTCAATTCATATATTAATCTTATAGCATATCTATTTTAATTTAAGTGAATTTTTGACCAGTTTTATTTTTCTTGACTTTAATAAAAAGTTTTAGAATCGTTTCAATGCTTCAATAAGTTTGATCGAATGTGATTCAATTATTTTCTTAGTACAAAATTGTATATCTATGTAAAGTCACGTAAGTTTGCAGTTTAGTTTTTGAGCAATGATTTATTACATTGAGAATGATTGCATATTATTGTACCTCTAAGATACATTGCAGTTATATCTTATCAAATAAGATCCGATAATGAATTGTGAACAAGACCGTTCGAAAAAGAATTCTGATAAACTAAATACTATCTAAAACTAATACCTAATTAACGTCCTCAATTAAAATCGTACGCTTAACACAACATTAAAAAGTCGATTGCATTAAAAATGCAGAATTAAATGCAATACTGAGCCATTTAAGAGATAGTTTGCTTTATAACTTTTCCGTTCATTTATAGTGATAAGTTAATTAGACTTTGCATCTTATGATAAGCGCATAAATACTAGAAAAGCTGTAATAGAATCACTATTTGCCCTGTTTTTTTTTATAAAAGTATTTCAGTCATTAATTGGTGCATGAATTTACTGGATTCTCCACAGTAACTGTTTTTCTAATATAAGCTGAATACCAATCAAGTAAGTTTGGCCAATGATGATGAATGTCTTGATTATAATAATCAATATACTTAACTATTCATACGCTTATGAATACTAAATTTCATGTAAAAAGTTAAGCAAAAGAATATATTACCCAAAGATCACGTAAAAGTTAATCGATACAGAAAATCGGTACAGGTTCACTCTATAATGAAGTCGGATATAGTTAACAATTCGCTATAATGAACACTTTTATAAAAATGATTAGTCAACAGACTCTCAACACTATATCCGATATGGTAGACTCCCGTTATAATGAGCGGATTTCTAGTGCATTAGAGTGTTCACTATAACGAGAAGCTACTGTATATCAAGTAATATTAATTAGTTTATCGGATGGACTTTTGATTTCTATGATTTTTATGCAAATGATTGGGATTGTTAATCGCCTGACTATTTCTATTTTGTGCGTCATTAAATGCATAAAAAGGAACTGAAAACTCAGTCCTAGATCACAGATAAGTTAGAGTGAGTTACTAGTAAAAAGTCAAGCTTATCGCAACACTAAATGAGATTTCAAATACTGCATTGTTAATGATAAGTTACTGCAAAGTTACTTGCATTTAACTTTTTGATATTTCATCAACAATAAAGAGAAAATGTAATCAATTGGGAGAGTTTTCAAAGAAAACGTTCGAAATGAGTTGAAAAAACTTGACATTTGCTATCTATCCCTAAAACTGTTTCGCATTTACACCTAAAACAAGTAAAGCTATGTAATAAATGAGTTTTCTAGAACATGTTCATTTCTGTTTTATATTATATTTGTCTACTTCTAACAAGTAGTGCAATTTTTCTGATACAGCTATCAAAATTGTTCCAAGAGATATGGGATTTAGCATCGAATAATATAAAAAATTGCAACTCAAAATTAACTACTTTTACATGTACATTGATAATTATCTTTATTTTATCTATATCACTTCTAAAATTGCCAATATTAAAAAACCAATGCAAATGGCATGTTATCTGAACTCGGGTGTTAAAAAACAGGAATCAATTTGCAACACTTAAAGATTTGAATAGAGTACATATATTGATAAATGAGTAGAACAACAAAGCAGATGATTAAATGTCTAGTTTGCTCACACATGCCAATTCTGTATTTATTGAGAAACTGTACAAAAGCCGTACACTTAACAGCATTAGTTCACTGCATTTCATCACTGAGTTGCAATCGCATAAAGACGGCCTTTCAGCCAATCTCTAGAGAGTAGATCAACTGAGTATCAATGGTAGATGTATCTGCGCTTTGAGTTAATGCAGAAATCACTTGTATTTCAAAAGTAATGTTTTTCAAATTCGTGTCATTTTGTCTGATCAGCACTAGTGGTATGACCTTACGATTATCTTAATCTAAACAAAATAAACGACTGAGACTTCATATGATATATTTAGTGTTTAATGCACGAAACGTTATTTGATTTTGATTTAAAGCAAACCGAACATGTCGAGCGTATTAGCACTTCGTTTCCATATAGTGAGCAATACTTGTTCGACGCAAAATTGCATTAATTCAACTAAAACTGAAAGCACGTTGCCGTCCAATGTCAAAAAAGAAGAAAATCAGTTTAAATACGAGATTATGACAAAGATAGGCGAAGGGACGTTTGGTCAGGTGTTTCAAGCCAAACACGTGAATACGTGCAAAGTTGTGGCTATCAAGAAAATAATGAGCCACTGCAAAAGTGACGCTTACGTGCAAAACGAAATAAAGTTACTGCAGATGATGAAACATAAGAATATAATTCAATTAATCGAAATCTTTCATTCAAAAGACTCCGCAGTGGACAATAATAGTAACGATTCGATTCAATATCTAGTGTTCGAGTTCTGTCATTTCGATCTCAGTGAACTTCTACACAATACTGAAATCAAATTTTCATATGGAGAAATCAAGAATATTCTCCATCAAGTATTAGAAGGGCTTTCATACATTCATCAAAGAGGTGTTCTTCACAGAGATCTAAAACCAGCCAATATTCTAATAAACGAATCGGGACTCGTGAGAGTTGCAGACTTCGGTCTCGCAAAATCGTTGTACTCATACTCACCAAATGGGTTTTCACCCAAAGTTGTGACACTTGCATACAGACCACCAGAATTATTACTCGGATACCGACATTATGGCACTACAGTTGATATGTGGAGTGTTGGCTGTATAATGGCTGAAATGTGGACAAAAACTCCTATTTTGCGAGGAGACAATGAATGCCATCAGTTATTACTGATCAGCAAACTTTGTGGTCCTATCAATTCAACCACAGTTTTAGGAACCGATCATTTTTATTACCTATCAGATGTATACCTGCCACAACTCTACCCGAGACGTGTTAAAGAAATGTTTATAAACAAATGTATCGATGATCCAGATGCTACTGATTTGTTCGACAGACTATTATGTGTTAATCCAAGTAGAAGAATCAGCGCTAAACGCGCTTTGGATCATAATTTTTTTATCAGTGATCCTAAACCATGCGATATCTCAGATACATTACGAAAGTATAACAAACGATTGGTTTGCTATTTGGAAGAAACCATAATTTAATTAACATAACTAGTTAGTCAATTGATTCTAGCGATTTTTAATTTTCAATCATATCATGTTTTCATCTATTTTCTATGTCGTTGTGCGTTTAGTAACAATTTAATATAAAAATGAATCAATAAATAGTTTATGAAGTTGATTTCAATTTGTTTAAATACAAGTTTCTCATTAACTATAATGACTAATGAATACATAGTATTCAATGTGAATAGAAATTTTTCGTATATTCATTTAATAAATCAAGTTATACAGTGTTGCTCAAAGTTTTAAAGCTGGCATTAATCTTTAGAAGGAAGCCATTGAAATTCAATGAATAAACGCTTGATTAAATCAACTTTTTCAATGATTGCTTCTATTTGCTAAGGCAACAAAAGCATTCGTTTAAACATTAGCATTAGATCATTCCTATCTTGAGCGGCGATCTGTCAACAGTTAATTGTTTCCATATCAAATAGTAATCCTATATTTATCTTGAATTGTCTCGAAAAGTTGCATCAAGTGCTGACCCAATTATCAGTTATATATTAATAAATAAATGAAAGTTCTGAAGTCGATCAATTTTATTCGTTATACACTTACTAAAATTTGATAAGTGTTGCACTACATTAGCTCTCAGGTAAGTTGATTCACCTTTTCAAGTAAGTCAAGCGAAAATCTTGAGACAACTTTCTCTGCAGGTAAGTTTACGGTTCGCTACTTACAAGTACCAGTATGAGTCAATTCATAAATATGTTATCTCTGTATTATGAAATGAGCTTTTCACACACACACACACACACACACACACACATATATATATATATATATATATATATTTGATGTGTTGCAGTAGAGTAAATATAATGTTTATTTTATGTGCTGGTATAGAATAAAAGCAGACTTATAGGAAATATTGCACAGCCACAAAGCTTAATGTATTACTCGCAGTAATGCAATCGGAATTTACATTTGAGCTCTGTTGTGAAATCCTTCTGAGGAAACCATAATTTAACTCGGAATCACACTCAGTTTCTTAGGTATAAAACACATATCAACCTTAAAAATTGAACGTGTTTTTGCAATTGATTAAAGATAATCATAGATACTATATTTAGAATCAATGCTTTCAGTCGTATTCTGTTGCAAATAATAGAGCTAATTGTATTGTACTGTATATGATTTAGTCAAAGTCTATATTTGATCGTACGAAAATAGATTGAGATCGTGGGATCAGAACAAATGTTGTATTAAGTGCTAAATATTACGGATAAAGCAGTGATTAAACTTAAAAAGATTGTATTTAAGCTAAGTTGAATTTAATAAACAAAGAGCATTCATTAATTCAGCTTAAGCTAGTCAATCAAGGGACTATTTCACTCAATTGCTAAGTTTGATGCAACAAAACCTAGTTTTATAACTAATCTTAGAGCTTTATTTGTACAATTAATGCAACCTTTAATTTATTGTGAAAATAAGTAGCAATCTTTTTAATTTAGGTCGTCGTTCACTTAGTTTAGTCAATTTGATTTCTTCAGTTTGAGTCAGAACGAGCAATGAAGAAGCTAGATTTAGAACCCAGTTTTAGCTAATCACTACAAAACGCGACAAAACAAAATGACACTAATACTCAAAATGGATTTCTGTTGATTGAAAGATCAGTTCAATTTAAATTTAAAACCGGACCTATAAATCAAAACTAACAGATATTTATTTTAAAACAAAGTTTGTAAACTACAGTAATTATAATAATGATAAGTTCGCACAATTATTATACTAAAAAATTTATGGCACTATCAGTAGAATGAATGATAAAAATCATAATTCATTGTTTAAATACTTGACTAATGTGTAACAAAAGAGGTGTAATCTTAATTAGAAGATGCACTCGTTTGTTCATTAATCATAAAACTATCAGACAACATACAAAATGAATTGTTGAACGAAGGTGAAAAGAAATCTAAAGGATTGTCTCTACTCTCAGCCGTTGTCTTCATAGTTGAAGAATTGACCGGGAGTGGTGTTCTTGCGTTGCTCAAAGCTCTCGCACAAACAGGTCTTAATTATCTTGAAAAAATGAATTAAACTCTGAAGTGTTTGTAATTTAGTTGAAGAAGAACTCAACACAAAATCTTTATATGGTAGCTTGGATCGGTGTTGTTCTTCTGGTAGTTATGGGCATTAATGGGGATATTCTGGAATATGTCTGGCGAGATATAGGATAATATTGGAAGAAAGATGGAAGGAATATAAGAGTCATGTTAGAAACCTTTCGCATCTATTGGATATCGTGCGGGTGGCAAATGGATGATGTGATTATAACTCAAAATAATATAATTATGGATTTTAGCCTTAGTTTGTTTCCACCACATTGTCGCGAACCAGGCTCATGATTATTTTTTCAAAAATTTAAGATAGAAGATTGCGTTTATTTAAATTATTGCGTACTACCTAACCATTAACTAAACTTTATTTTGAGCATGGTTTGCAAACCAACACGATTTATGAATTCTTAATAAATCGCGATGCACTTATTCATCTGAACATTCGACTCAGAATAATACTATAAGTTATACGCTTGAATTTCAAATAAGAATCAGTTTCAATTACTCGCAAATAATTCTCTCACATAACTAATTCAGTCATTAGTCAAAGTATTTTTTAAAATTTTTAAAATTGTATTGATGTATAGCTTTGAAACAGAATATTGATTTCCGAATAAAGCTTCCAAAATTATAGGAATATACTTTAGAACTGATTTTGAACATTTGAAAAATTAGGTATTTATGCTCTGCATGTATGGACGTAACATTCTTTGGCGGCGCAACAGTTTATGTCTTACTTTATTCTGAATTAATTCAATCGATAACATGATCATTTATAAGGAACTTGACATTTTGTGATTAGATTCCAATTGTTGCTCTCATATTACTGCCGTTGACATAGTTAGGCCCACCTGAAGAATTCTGGCCGGCAGCATTCGGAGCAATGGGAACAACAACAATCGGTTGCATTTTACTATTAATTAATATAATTCAAGATTCTTCTCAGAGCACATCCAATATCAAGTATGATCCTCCATCTTTTGAGTCATTTTTTCTTGGTTTGGAGATAATTACATTTGCTTTCGGAGGTGCCGGTGCTTTCCCTACATTTCAAAATGATATAAAGGATGGACGCAA
This sequence comes from Archegozetes longisetosus, assembly GCA_018873245.2. Taxonomy (NCBI): domain Eukaryota; kingdom Metazoa; phylum Arthropoda; class Arachnida; order Sarcoptiformes; family Trhypochthoniidae; genus Archegozetes; species Archegozetes longisetosus. Next base: position 11,581,438 of record JAEMBT020000007.1, read on the forward strand.
ATTTCCATAAGCTGTCAGCATCGGTTTTGCAGATATTGTTAAATTATATCATGTTTTAATGTGAAAACTTATCAATTAGTTATATTTCAATTTTTGCAGCCTTGATTGCACTTTATTTACCAGTTTTTGTGACTTGATATAAGATATATGGGAGCAGTGCCGCAACAGATATGCTGAATAGCGTTAGCGAACGAGTTCTTCAAACTATCATTCAGTCTTTATTCGCATTGCACTTATTTCTAGCTTTCCTCATGATTAAGTCGTCTATAATTCGGGACATATAACCCTCTGATTCGGGAGAGAAAAAGGAGTTGAAAAAGACACAATTGGGGGCTTATTCGAGATATTCAAATTACTATTTTATTACAGAAAAATTTTGGTTATAATCTAAAAATTGATTGAATTGTATTACACTTAAGTGTTCAATAGTTTGCAAACTTTCATTTCGCTCTGACTTATCTACAAACAACTTTCAAACTTTAAATAAGACATTTTATGTTATTTGTAGATAAGTTAGCGCGAAGTCGAAGTTTGAAAAGTATTAATTTTTCCATATTACATGCTATATGTTGTTATTTCAATTAGAAAATTGCGAAAAGTCTATTGTAATGTCATAATATAGAAAGTTTTTTGTGCTGTGAAAACTTAAATATTAGAAAACTCAGGAAATTTTTCTCAATTTGCGACTTATTCGGGAAATCGGGACTTTCCCCTTGATTCAGGAAATTTGGAAAAATAAGGATGTCACCATATGACTTCTTATTACTAGATATGCACTCATAAATCGACTTCCCGCTGATTAAGTTTCAGGAGATAATTTGGGATTTCCCGAAATATAGACGCTTTACTCATAATTATAATTCCAGTGGCTCTTGAATTCGAGGACTTTATCAACATATCAAAAAATAAAGAGAAAACAGTACTCAACAAATATTACTATTTATATAAATACAAAGCTTTGAAATGACTACTTTGAGTCCAACTGAAAAGATATAAACCTTTACAAAAGTTGGCATTTTTAATTAACCTTCAGTTGTAGAGCAGCAAAGTATTCGTTTATAAGTTTTAAGTTATAAGCAAAGTCTTGTCTAAATTCGGATTATTTGTATCAGGATTCACGTAGAAAAGATGCGTTACGCGAACAATAGTAATGATTGCTATTGTATTTACTGCTCAAACTGTTCCGAGGTTCGGCAAAATTTTGAGTCTTATTGGAGATATCTATTCTTAATTTTAAAAATTCTCCCAAATCAATAAATTTATATTTTACAACGCCAATTCAAGGCTCTACTGTAGCTTTGATGTCATTTGTGATGCCTCCGTAATTTTATATCGAGCTTTGCCAACAAAAAAATCCTGATTAGAAAGAAAGGTATCACTAATTGGTGTTAAGTATCAAATGTGAAGTTTGACATTCAATAAATTTAAATTATTTTTTAGATCTATTCCTCTCCACTTCAAATTATATCTAATCGGAATAGTTATCATTGGGTTAATTGGTGGGATTGCATCAACGCAGCATTAAAGGACTTGTTCGATCCGTCAGGATTTACTCTTACTTGTTATATGAAGGATACTAATGATAGCTCTTAAAAGTTTCAATAAATGTTAATACATCGAAAATTCAAAATGAAATTAATTTTATTGAAAAAAAACGAAAAGTCGAAATGCATTCTATGTATATATTTATTGAAAGTTAAAAATTCTTTCTAATAAGTTACTGAATAAAGCAAAATGTGACAGAATCGATAACAGAATTATGTTCTGATTTTTTAAATGAAGCTTAGTATCGTGGCGTTTAGATCTTTTCCTAAATACAATAAATCACTATAAAAATAAGTTAAGCTCTATGTAACCAAACATCGCACGTTCTGTAACAAAATAATATGAAATTCTACAGCACCAATCACAACAATACAGACCGTTTCACATACTAAATCCATAAAATTTATTCAATCATTTTTTTAATGAACAATAACCACGCTTTAGAAGTAATTAATAGCCGATCCTGAATAAACTTAAGCTTAATATAAAACGTATTCTACTACTAGTTGTAAAAGTTAACGAATATGAATACATTCGCAGTCTAATTATTTGATACCAGTTTTCGGGTATTCGTCGCACGCGATCTTATGTCTCATATCTAGAATTACTTTAGTAACCTCTATCAATTGAACGTTATTTGAAGATAATTACATATTCTTTGTTTCAATTCTCTCAGAAAGTGATAACTATAATTTGGAAGCTTAGCAAACAAGGTGAATAAGAGTGAATTTAAAGTTGGAAGGGTCTTCATTTTGGTGTTTCACACAATAAGTCTAAGAAAGTTAATAAAAAATAACTGCAAACAGTAAACTAAGGGCTCAAATATTGAACGAAGAAGAAAGTAGTCCAAAAAGATTGAATTCGTACTAACGTGTCACAGTTTCGTTATCGGATTCGGTAAATGCGATCTTCATATGAACCAATTTTTTGAATGCATTAACTCATAGGCCTTTTACTATGTATTAAAAGTACAGTTAAGGACTTTGAAATTTTCTAAGGGATAAGAAGCTGACTTTCTAGGGCGAACATTTTTAAGTGAAATACTCACAGTTTCAAACTTCATGAATGATAGATAAAACACACAAAGTTTGAAAAGATTTATTTAAATTCCCATGAGTTGAATACTAAGAAAGTTAACTCGTTAAAGAAAATAAGCCTTGGCTAGAGAAATCTGCACAAAATTTAAGACGCAATTTCTTAACCAAATATAGTTGATTCGATTAAATTTTGTTTTTACTTTGAAAGAATAGTTATTAGGTAACAAAACATTGCAATTATTAGTTTATAATAATTTATAATAAGAAAGATGTCCTCCTCTAAAGAGCTTGAGGCTAGGAAAAGGATTGGCGCTTTTATTGAAAGAAACCCGAATATGAAAACTTGCGATATCGTAAGACATAATGAACTGGAGGGCATCCCTCGCCGTACAGTATATTCAATTATCCAAAGATTCATAAGGGGTCAGAGTGCCGATCGGACTCCAGGTCCGAGAAAAAACCGAGAAATTAACCGAAAAACTAAAGACAAAATAATTGAGTTCGCGGTAATGCGATCACTGCAGAAGTCTATATTCGGGAATGTTTACCACTTCTGAAAGATTTTATCGATAAGTACCATTCAGACGATAAATATGTTTTCTGGCCCGATTTGGCTACTTCTCATTACGCCAAAACCACTCAAGAAGTTTACCAAAGAGTTGGAATCAAAGTTGTCCCAAAAGAGATCAGTCCTCTAAATGTCCCCCAACTCCACCCAATTGAAAGATTTTGGGCAAATTTGGGTAAATAAATTTATCAAAATGGGTGGACAACAGATGTAAATCCCTAAACTAATTCGAAGAATCAAAACTAATACGTAAAAGATCTGAAAATCTGTGCCAAAACCTTATGAGAGGTGTTAAGACTAAGGTCCGCAAAGCAGCGGACAAAGGAGTACTATCTGTCATCAATTGATATCAATTTAAACTTCATATAATGTATTTTCATTTAATAAATTTCTGTTAAATTTCGGTGAAATTTTGATTAATAATTATTAAAATTATTTTTGTGCAGATTTCTCTAGCCAAGGCTTATTTGACTACTTTATAGTTACAACTGAAAGCTCGACCAACTTCACTATAACTATTTAACTGATTATACAAACTTATCAAAACTTTTTGATCTATTGTGAAATGAGATGCCAATTTGTTTATGAATCAATTGATTTATTTTGATTTAAAGCATAATTTCTATATTAAAATGATCATAGCATGGCTAAAGTTATCTTTATTGGTAATGCGATGTTTGTTAATAATCATAGGTTGTACCTAAAATTTACTTAAATTTTCACTTTCAAATATTAACAATCAGCTAACAAACTTTTATTTCACCAAATTCAGGCTTAAAGTGATTTTTTACTAGTAATCAGTAAAACCCTCAGGAAATTTCAAAGTCCTTAACTGTACTTCTATATTGAACTTAATATATACTGTTATCTACAATTTAAGGCTTTTCCAAAAGAAATGCACTTTTCTGGCGATCTTTGCTATGCATATAATGATAGAAAATTTTTATGAATTAGGCGCGAAATCAAAGACGCCTTTCTGTCCGAGTTTGACCAAGCAGACCCCCTGTAGCTAAGGATTAGTCAATGTTTTGATAAGATGGTTTCATTCAAACTTTTGATTTTATTTAAATTTGGATTTTTAGAGACTAACTCATATTAGTTAAACTTTATAGTTCAAGAAATTGCAGTTTAAATAATGAGCACAAGACTTACGAAACAATATTTTATTAAAAAAAATTCGCAAATTATTGACGATAGAGTACAATATAAAACTTAATTGATGATTAAATTTTGACACAAGTTTTTGTTTTGTATTGTTTGTATTTGAAATGTTTGTGTTGATCGGTGTTAATACACTGCCGAAAATTGATTTACGCTTTTTCGTATAAGGCATTTTATATTAAAATTTGAAAAAATAATTTTCCAATTAGAGTAAAATAAAAACTTTTACTAAAATTTTTAGCACAAAGTTGATAAATTGAAAGGTTTTTATTAAACCTAAACTATATCTCAATTAATTACATATTTAAAACTTCATGAACTTCAATTGAAAATTTATTAAAAAAGTATAGACTTTTCACTTTCAAATCAATAAAGTTTTATACTGTAGTCAAACTCAGAAACCATTCACTTGACATATGAAAGTCAAATGAAATCAAAAGTTTGAATTAAACTTTTCTATCAAAGCTTTGATTAATCCTTAGCTACAGGGGGTATGCTGGTCAAACTCGGACAGAAAGGCGTCTTTGATTTCGCACCTAATTCATAAAAATTTTCTATCATTAAATGCATAGCAAAAATCGCCAGAAAAGTGCATTTCTTTTGGAAAAGCATTAAATTGCTATTAATCAGTCTCGATAGCACTGCAGTTTCAAAGCATAAAACTTTAGTTTTTCTATTGTGTTGCATCATTTTTTATTGTATTGGTCTAAAAATCAAATTTGCATTATTGAAACTGCAGTGCTATGGACACTGATTAATAGCAATTGCAAATAACAGTACATTGATTTAAAAAAAAGTTCACTCCAAAATCAAATTGTTTTGAAGTCTACAAAAGCAGATTTACTGCAAAAATAAAAAGATGGAAACCCCAATCAATCATAGGTTGAACTTTAGAGATGAGTAAATATAGATCTCGATAGATATTAATAGACTTTTGATCGTTAAGTTGGTTGCAAGACAAACACAGCATAAATAACTGAAATACGCTTTATAAAATGAATAAGAGTCCAATTACCATCTTGTTTGAAAAATACAAGTTTGAACTTAAGAAAATGTGCCACTAAAAGTCGACTTTTATTTGTTGAACGCAATTCAGTTTTATGTATTTCATTTTATTCGATAGAATAGTCTTCAATTGAACTTTAGACAAATTAATGTACACTTATTAGTGAAACATTTTCTTTAGTTCAAATACTATTTCATAGGTTAAACTTTTATTTCATCAGATGTTAATGAGAACAGTTTTTGTATTTATTTTACAAAACTTATGATTTTATTCTTGTATGTTATATTTGTTTCACTAATAATCCATATTATTCTTCTTTTGATGAAGGAAGACATCATATGAGTCATAACACTGTTTATGATGTTTTGAAGATAAATGAAAGACTCATTAATTATCATATTTGGGATTAAGTTAAAAAAACACTTCAAATTTATTGATCAACAACTGATACAAACGCTTAAACCTTATTGTGCTGTTTAGGGTCACAATTATTTTTGTGGATCTTGTCATCTCATCCATGGGTTCGATAGCACAAGAACGAAGAGCGCAGACTAAAGATGTAGCCACAAAGGGCGCAAGTTTGATGCAGGCAAATCAAATTTAGTTTATCTTTGTTAGAGCTCTTGTCAATTCATAGGACTTGTGTTTATCTTATTTGCCGATACAGTGATGAAACTACTGTTTGGCCTATTATCTTCTTTTTTATGTCACTATTACTTGAATTTGATTTACAACTCGCATATATGGAGAAGTCGCGACCACTATCTTTGACTTATTTCCAGAGAAAATAAATCTTAAAACATATATAGGGCTTAATCTACTTTATGTTCTTCTGTGATCTTTTGCATAAATGTCTTTTATCTCAAATTGTAATAATCATTAATTTGTTGAGATTGATTAAAAGGTAGGGATGTATTTACTTCCTATCGGTTAACAATTATTGAGTTTCGCAATCATAGTGGCTTTAGTTGAAGTAGTGGCCGCTTCAAGAATTTATGGTATCGGTTTATGATAATTGGATGTTAAGGAAATGCTTGGAATATGTTCATTCCGCCATTGCGTTGAAAAATAATGCAAATATTTTTTTTCTATCTATTTTGATCGTAAAGACAACACTTTTCTAAACATTCACATCAATTAAGTCCACATTAAAACATTTCTATTAATAGGTTATAATAACATTAATGGTATTAAACACTACACATGTTTCTTATGGTGACTATGTTTACCCGAAGTGGACTCTGTACATGCTATTAACTAATTAACAATTAAGGACTTTCAAATTTGCTGAGGGCTTTACTGATCATTAGTAAAAAATCACTTGAAGCCTCAATTTAGTGAAATAAAAGTCCGTTTGCCAACTGACTATTAATGTTTGAAAATCAAAATCTAAATACTCTTTAGGTGTAATCTATGAATATTAACAAACATCGCATTATTAATAAACATAACTTTAGTCATGTTGCAATCACTTCATACTGGACCTTATAGAAATTATGGTCTAAAACAATAAATCTTTTCGGACTTTGTGTACTTTATCTATCACTTACGAAGTTTGAAACTGATCGTGTTTTACTTAAAAATTTCAACTGTAAAAAGTTAGCCTTTTATCCCTTAGGAAACTTCAAAGCCCTTAATTGTACTTGAGCGTTCACTATTTTTATGGTAGCAGTTTTGTCAATCTCTTTATGGTAACGGATATCCAGTGAGAGAAAGTTTAATTTATTGGCCCAAACTTTATTCTTCAACTGATAATTGTAACTATTTCCTTTATTATAGACATTCAAATTCGTTTTGAGTCCAGAAAAGAGTTGAAAATCTAACAAAACAAATAAGAGATTCTTATTTCAAAACTCTGATAAATCTTGAATCTCCTTAAGAATAAAAAATGTTCAACTATTACATTAATTGTTAAATATTGTTTAATTTTCAATATAAACGTCATTCAATTAACTTATTGATTTCATTTAATAATATATTACTTTATTATTATTCCTAAGGATAAAATTGTCTCATATATGCTTTCATGAATTGACAAAAAATATTCTTAATTTTTGATCATTATCTTACATATTTGAGAAGGAATGAAAAACGAACTGATGCTACGAAATATCCAGGATAAAGTATTAGTTTTTTATCAACTTAATGCTCAGACAATTTCTAACACTTTTAAGGAATAAATAAGTTAAAAACAATAATTTATCGTTTATTTTAAAAATATACATCAATCATATAAGTTTCTTAGATTTACTTTCAATTTATCTGACACTCGCTATATTTGCTATATTTTTTGGCAGTTTTCAAATGGTTTTACTATTTTTTTGTTTTTTCACTAAACAAATGCAATTACAATCTTTAAGTTTTTTGTTTATTGTTAATATTCTATTAGATTAAAGTCCAGAAAAATGAAGATAATATGAACACTTTGAAAATAAATTGAAGTTATGTCTGACTTGCTATGATCGGTGAGTCTTATAATTATGTTTGGACTTTAGTGTAGGAAATTATGATTCAAGTATTTGTACTTTTCATATAAAATCATAGACTTTAATCTAATAAAATAAATGTGATTCAGTTAAGTTTAAATAGAAGTTTGTTTTAATTATAACTGGAGAACATCCCTATTAATAGTTTCTTTTTCAGTTTGAATGTAAAATAATTAAGTTATAAATAAGTGTTGTGCCACACTTTGTTGTGCTTTAACTCACTCGAATTAGATTTTTTTTCAAAATGACATTTGAAGCGTGCAAAAATCAAAAATCAAATTATATCATTCTTTTAAGTAAAAGAAAAATATTTTGGATATTCTCACACAAAAAGCTGAGATGTGTCAAAAGTGAGCTTCAGAAGCAAAAGTGCTTTTTAGGCTTTCAATATGAATTGTTATCAGAATAGATTTGATTTGAATGAGTCTAATATAATAATTTCTTAAATATTTGAAAATATACTAATGCTATTACGTTGATTATACTTGTATTTTGTGTATAGAGCAGAAACTTGTTTAAGTATTCATTTGTAAATGAGAAACAATTAAAAGTTTGCACATGAAGCACATGCAAATTTAGATAACGAGACAGTTAGTCTTATCAACTCTTATAAGACAAAGCTTATGATCAAAGAAGGGCACAATAGTTGAAAGAGTAGTTCATTAATGTAATTGTCAAACAATCCTTAATGTGAGACCTTCAATCTTATTATCAAATATTGACCTTTAATACATGATTCAAATTTGAATAAGATAAAAATATTCGACGATTTCTAAGAAAAATAAGCAAAATTTTTACCTTGTCAATACGATGACGCATCTAATTAATATTGACAGTACTTTTACTGCTCATTTTCAAAGGCTTTTTAGTAAATGTTTTGTTTAGACTTTAACACGTGCGTTAATTGTAATTATTAATTTTCTAAATCTTAATATTTAAAAAATAGTATTAAAGTTATTCTCTATATAGTTGATGCACCTGTAGGTAAAATATAATTGCTGTACGTAGTACCAAAAGGTTAGTTAAAGTCTTCAGATAAACACCTTATCAAACTTTCCTTGCCTTTCTCAGAAATAATCGAAATACGTATCTGAACGTAATCCACTCACAACAAATGTGTTTTAAAATAATGGATCATTCACCTTCACTGTACTCTAATTATTGTATCAAGTTTTCGTAATAAAATTCAAGGTTCAATATTAGGGTTTGTTTCACAATTTTATTAATCAACTATTTTGTCAAACTCTGCCTATCGCTTATTAAGGCGATTGTCTCGTGGAAAACTTACCCAAAAAATGATTGAGAAGTTTGTTCTTTGAAGTTGATGCTCTATCAGCACAAAAAATTTGAACACAAAACATCAAAATTATAACAAATAGCAATTTGAATTTTTAATCCTAATTAAATATATGTTATTGTGTTGATTTCATTTGTTTTTAGTTATTTGTTGAATAAAATAAGTTCTGATTATTTATAAACTTGGGTATTTTTAACGATAAATGTTTTGATAAGAATTTTCACATTAAGTGGATACGTCACTGGTATCCATTGCGAAGTATTTCAATCAAATTGCAATTTTGTGAGTCTTTTTGTTACTTCAAATTGTAAAAAGTGTACCTCTTCTGACTAGTACTTTATTAAAAATTGAGAACATACAGAGAACTTGATTTTTGTCACAATTTGTCTGCAGATAAATTTGGGAAAATCGATAGTTTTCTATTAAAATAATATGAAATTTAAAGATTCTGTTGAATGTCTCTCAAATTTAACCCAACTTTTAAGACTCTATGATAAAAATATGAGTTGTGATAGAATCCATATACTTATCTTTCCTTAATATTTTTCAAACTTTATATAAAAAAATAATTGAATTGATAATTTGTGATGAATAATATAATCTTCTATAATATGGTCAGTGCTCTTGTAATTAAATTTAAAATTGAAATCTATGATTAATTGGACATCTACTATAATTTGCTTATTTAGGCCTCATTAAGAAAAAGGCAATATGTTTATAGATGAACAAACAAATTATGCGTAATATTTATTGAATTACAATGTTTTACTTTGTGCAGTACTTGAATCAGTGTTAACATAAAGTGCGTTATTAGCACTGGCATTACCCAATAATTGCTTACTCGCCGGTATGTTGCTTGCACTCACTGTATGTTCGCCACAAGAATTCACGTCAGAACTGGTGTTTGCCACTGAGGTTGTCGTTGCTGCAGGTGAGACGTTTGAAGTAGGACTTGATGTTATCGATGCATGAGATTGAGTTCTTGCTTGTGTTGAACTATGATTATGACGCAAAGGGCCTATAAATTAAGCACGCTCAATTAGTTGATTGAGTTGGCACATAATTAGAGTATACTTAGAATCAGAGATTATCACTCTTTCCAATAGTCAAATCAAAATTATCTCAACTCATTATACCTCCATTAATCAATATGGACGGAGTGGCTGCAGGGCTCGCGTTTGCTGCTGAAGAACATGATGTTTGAGTGTAATTAGTGGCACGATTGCGATTAAAATTATGATGATGCGAACACATCACGTTCTCTTTCGTATTCTTTTCCGGCTTCAGAAGTGCTATATATACCTGTATTGGACAACAAAAAGTCATTTATATCTACTGCGAAAATACTCGGTTAATTTATAACTTTGAAAAATATGTGTTTCAAACTTGAGTATTTCAAAAATGGATTACTATATTTGAGTTAAACTTTAATAATGTTGTATCATCAATGAAAAATGGTGTAAATACTGTTTTCCCGACTATTTATTTCGAGTGTCGTTTATATTGAATTTGAGGAAGTCTTATATAAGAAAGTACTTACTTTAGGAACAAATAGACAAGCAATTTGAACGGCACCGCTAAGACTTAATAAAAAGCTTAGAGTAACTGATCTGATGGCTGTACTCGTGCTCAACACAAATAATGGTAGAAATGCCAACCAAATAACACAAGTCGTATAATTTGTAAACGTTAAATATCGAGCTTCATTGAACCCTTCCGGGCATTTACGAGTTTTAAAGGCATAAGCGGTGCAAAAGCCTATCAGAAAATATGGGTAAATATGGATAATTTAGAAAAGTTTATAATCAAAGTAAGGCATAAGTTAAATGTAAGAGAATAGAAGGAGGAAATGGTATATGTTAGTGATAGTTTGCATGAAACCTGAACTGACCGATCAGTATTGATGGGTATATAAGACCGACGAGGTATGATGTATTATCAGAGCCCAGACATATGAGCACATTGTCTTCACGTGTTGGATATACGTGTGCGACTGCCGGCTTATCATGTATTAGCCAACAAACATTAATTATAACCTCAAGAGATATCAATAATGCAGTGATAACTAGCTGTGACTGTGGAGATGTATATCTCGGTTTCTTACACGATCGACGTCTTCTAGCATTTAAAATTGATCAAATTAGCGTTTGATGACTAATCTAATGAGTATAAAAGTCCTTAGATAATATTCACCTGAATATTCTTGCGATGCGATTTGTTTTGGTGACAATGGCTGCGTAGCAAACGGTATAGCAAAAACCAAGAAAAAATCGTGTCAGACCACAAGTCCATGGACTTGGTTTGGCCACTATTACAAAAGTCATACTGAATGATAGAAATATTCCACTCAATAAGAGATAACTCAATTCACGTCCTGCAGCTTTTATGATTGGAGTTGAACTGTATATCCAAAACACCAGAATTATGAAAGCAGTGACAGTCATTCCAAGAATCGCAAAGATCATGGTTCCGATGGCCCACCAATCGCTGTAATTTAAATACGCTTCTGGAATGGCAACACATCGAGATTTGGCCGAACTTGGAAGCGTTCCTATTTTTCGAAAAAAGAATTTCGAAAATCCTTTTACTCACACAAGAGAATGAATTTCGTTGAAAATAGAAAAGTTTGAGTCATTTTAGTATATGAGTTAATATTTAAATGATGCGAGAGTATTTTATGTCAGATAATGTGCTATGAAAATTGATAATGTACTGAATATTATTTGAAATTGAGAATCATAGTCATTTTTAGCATTGTTCATCTCAGTCATTATATAGAGCTTAATCGTTCAAATAGCAAAACAACTCATATTTGAATTCTGTTAAAATGCGTGCTCTTTCTGGAGCCAATAATCAACTAATTTATTCATTAAGATCTCGTGCCAAGAACATCTTATTAAATAATAAAATGCTACTAATGTATACTTGAGAAAAAATAGCATAAAATTCTAATTAGTTTAGTCATAATCAGGTTGAGAAGAGATGTTAGACTTTCTATTGATGAGATTACTGCTATGATCAACTCTTTTAGATTAGATACTATTTATAGATTGTATGACACATAATATTGTGGTATACTTATACGACTTGCCAACCTTTCAATTGAATTCAATTTAAACATATATTGACTCAAAATTTTCATTAAAACATTCGCTGCCATTTACTTCGCATAAACCAAACGTTTTCTCTAATTCTGTACATAAAATGCTAATATTCGTAGAATCACAGTATTTATCAATACATATTCATAAATTTAGTAAAATGTTTACGCAAGTCTGGTTTGGTAAGGTTAAAGTTTTGGAAGAGCAAAAATCTATTTAAATATTTAAATTGAGTTGATTGAAATAAACCGTCACTATGAAATATGAAATCGATAATCTCATCAAACTTTAATGGTTTTCACGCACTAAAGTGCATAAGTTTTTGACGCAGAACCAAGGAATAGGCGAAATGTTGACTTGAAAATGTGAAATTTTAATCATGAAATTCTTCAAATATGTTTATAGTTCGGATATCTATCGTTTAATTTTATTATTTCGTTCTTCTTTAACCTATTGATTCTCAAGTGATGCAAAGAATTTTTGCCAACTTTCGATTCATGGTTATTACAAAATCTGAAGTAATTCGTGATATTCTTATTAACTTATTTTCACGAAAATAAATAGGTTTTATTTTGTTGAATAAAACGAAACGAACTCTCGCTTTGACTCAAGTCTCGAGGGAAGGTTCGAGTTTCTTTTTAGTTGAAGCAATTTGAAACCATGAATCTAATTTTCTAGAAGATTTATCTTAGTATCCAAGAGAACAGCTTGACTACATTTTCAAGGTTTTCATGCTTTTTTATCGTATGACACAAACTGAACTTTTTGTAGCTGATTAAGGTTTTAATGTAAACAAAACTTTGTAAGTTCAAGCATCAAATTTCTTAATTTGAAAATTAAATAGCAGATTTGATTAATAATCCGCCTTAAGAGACTGGAAACTTAGTCTTTACTCTAACGGATGTACAGTGCATAGAAAATTTGCGAACTGGCCTATAAACTGGACGGTCTTTCAACTTGACCAAATGAAAGATCATTAACCAAATATCCACTATATAGTTTTATTTATTTATTAATACTCGAACAAATACTACTAGGATTCTGACAAACAACGAATGACCACAATTAAGGAAATCTCTAAAATTAACTTTAACTGTTTATAAAATACTCCCAGATTGTAAGTTCTGTTTTGTTCGATCAGAATGTAATTCATAAAAACAAGTCTGACGCCAGATTAATGATAGCCTTAACAGAAACTTTAGATCTAAATTTAGAGGATAACTCAATAAATGAACTGTAAGGTTCAAATGCTTAGTGGCTCTAAACTCGATGAACTCAGACCTAATATTAGAAGATTGTGCTCATATTACAAATCGATTGGAATAAAATTTTCAAGGTGTTTAATGCAACTGTACTCAAGAAGTTTTCATATGTCTATTGAAAACCAAATAATTATAACTTTGGCATTTTTCAATTCTATTAAACGACATATTCTATGAATTTCTATGAATTAACTGTACTTTTATGCCAATAAAACTTTTGAATTTACCTAAAGGACAATCCTCGCAGTGGTATTCATCAGCTAAATACTGATACTGAGAACAGTTGGTGCAAAGCCAGCAACAGGTGTCCCCTTCGAGTTGCAATTTAGCCTGTCCGTGTTTGCACGGCTCGCTGCAAAATGATCGAGGAAACTGTGGCTGATCTTGTTTGAAACGCATTGCATTTATGTCTAAATCGAGTCTCGCAACGTCTCCATCATTACCGACTGCGCCAAACAAAAAAGTTATCATTTTTTATGCATTCAACTCATTTTTATGGGATATTATTGAGCTTTAGCTGATAACACAGGACTAAAGGTTATTGCGAATGATAGCAAATAAATTACTAATAAAACAAATGGCTTAATAAGAACTCACGCATATAAGTGCCAACTGATCTCCATTCGAACGAACCGTTCGGTAAGCGCTGAAAATTAATTATACTATAACGAGGCGGTGCATCGCCACTAGGAAGGAAACGAAATGTTTTGCCGCTTTCATCTAAACATATATTAGAGTTAATTCACTATGAATCATATGAACCGAACTCATTAAGAGTAAGTCTATTCATATTGAATGCATTTTAGTGCCTAAACTCTTTATGCCATCGTCTAAAGTAACTAATGGCTCGATTCTTCATTAGCATAATGTTTGATAATTTAAATTAAACTCTAACTTAAATAATTGTATAAAAGCTTTTAAAATATGACTGCAGTTAATTGTTCAAAGTTTAGCACTAATTGATTTAAAAATAGCTGTAAATGAGAGTCTAAAGCACTGATTTATGTGCAGCTTTGTGTAGCAAATTCAATTCTTATTTTAATTGATTTTAAGCTAAAAATCAGGTAAATGTAGAGTCAAAAAGTACATAATTGTGGAGCTACAGTCGAAGAATACCTTTGAATGTAACTTTTTCCACGAACTTTTTCAGTTCAGAGCCGTCAATTTCTTTCATGTTTTGACAAAGACCTGGTGTTCCGCCACATTTTTCTGCATGCATGTCATGTAATGCGTGTGCAAAAGCATAAGCGGCGTCGCGAACAAAATGAAGAGATGGTGTCTGACGAAAATCCGGAGATATTGACCTCGTTTCTGAACACCAATGCGGATACGGCTCATTGAATGGTGTAATATGGAAGTCGGCTAATTTGCATTTGAAGTGTTCTTCCCAGAACTCGGCAAACCATGGGTTCAACTTATTATTCTTAGGCGTTAAACTTGTGAAATATTCAGCAAATCCATCGATAGGACGCACCAAAGGAGAGACAGTGATGGCGCCTTCAACTACTTCTTCGTGATTGTTGACCACTGAGTCTCGACAACACCACGCGTCACTCCCGATCCATACAAATCGATTGATAGCTCTGCGACGCTTTGCAGCAGACATTATGTTACGTGCTGTTTGCTTATCAGCGAATACGACCACCACTAAAATTAATATTAAA
Organism: Archegozetes longisetosus; assembly: GCA_018873245.2. NCBI lineage: Eukaryota > Metazoa > Arthropoda > Arachnida > Sarcoptiformes > Trhypochthoniidae > Archegozetes > Archegozetes longisetosus. Next base: position 11,596,565 of record JAEMBT020000007.1, read on the forward strand.
TATGAGTACAATGTATTCAGCTACTCAATCATCTATTTGCAACAAACTATAATCTTAAATTGAGCCATATATCAATGCTGTTAAAACAAAACACAGTAATTGCTCGATATAGTCAATCTTTTTATAGTGAATTCTCGACAAAATCAAATGACTGACCCAGTCTTAACATATACCGTTATAGTCGTTATGTTTACCTGGTAATTACCTCGTTATAGCAAATGTGGATTGTTGGTTTCCAGTCATTCACTATATTGAGGTAGTTATATATATATATAGGTAGTCACTATATATAGTTATAACAATGAATTTAGTAAAAATTTTGACGTTTCAAAGAATTAAGAGCTAAGATCTTAAAAGATTTGAAAAGATAATGTCTAGTTACTAAAGTCAATGATTATTTTAGCAGTTATATAGGTTTAGGTAAGAAAGGCATACAAGAAGAATATTGGTTTAAGCTATGATACATAGGTCTCAAAAGCATTGATGACTTTCGCTGAAAACAGAGTTATCATAAAATGTCTGACTGGAGTTATCATATCAACTAACCTTGTTTAAAACGTCAAAATATTACGTAGAGATAGCATCTCTTCTTGTTATAAAACGTGATCCTAACTCTTAAGTCTATCAAATCCGGTGACAAGTTTTCTATATTGTAACTAATAAAACGAGACTATTTTAAAGCATTGAGAAAATCTCTGAAAGCAATTTTGAGTGAATTAAATGCTCAAAGTATTCGACTTGAGGGGAAGCTTTGACGTCAGTTAAGTTAAATGAGATCTTTCTTGACATATGTTACGAAACAAACAATTGTATAATGAATATTGAAAATTGTTACATCTTTCCCAAGAACAAGATTGACACAAGTAATACATTAGTGCCCGATTTTTTAATATCCCTATCGCGTCTTTACCTCTAAAACACTATTTGCAACTACGAACTACCAAAATTCTTTAATAAAACTTTTAAGTAATTTTAAATTTAAAATAGTCTATATTTGCAAAGTTTGCTGAATCCTACGCAATTGTATTAAATTCAATTAGATTCGGGTAAATTGAACTCGGTTCTAAGGAATTCAGTCCGATTCTGTGGAATTGAGCAATTTTCAAGTGTAGACTATTTTAATAATGTTTTGGAAGTAAAGATGTGGAGCCTTTTGTATCTTACTGTTTTAAATGCGAACAATACCTAAAACACTCATCTGCCATTTTTGTGTTGCCAGTATTGGACATCAAAATCTAATGGAGTAAATTGTTCTGAGTTGAAGCTTGCGAGAATAGTCTCTAATCTCAATTTAGAATGTTAACTTTGCTAACTGTCAAGTTATTAGACATTATCTCTAAACTTATTTTCCATATATTTTTTTATGATGCACAGACAAACGAGAAAGACTTGAAATTAAACTCAATAGTAACTTTGACAAGACTTATTTTTCCAAAAGGTCCAATCAAAACTGCTACAGAGTTGAATGCAAGCCTTTAATATGGAGACTCTAATACTCAGTATAAGACGCAGCAGACTTTGAACTAGGGCTTGAAGTGTAACCTCCACTTCCATGGAATGGCAATCGAGTTAGGAAAGTTTACTGGAATGGAGTATAGTTGCAGATAAAAGTTCGTATTCTAGTGGAGTTGGAGCGGAGTTGCAGCTAATTTGACTTCTACAATTTGCTCATTTTGTACTTCGTTGATGCAAAAACTCTCTATTCACTTTTTATCAGTTCATGAAATAGCGTTATTGTTTTCTCCCTTTTTCAACTTGACACACTTTTTGAGACATATTTGTCAAATAGGCATTGCAATTTACTTAAATACATATTCATTTTAAAAATACTAAAACGTTTTGAGAGTACGTTCATTAACAATTTAAGTAATGCATCCTTTTAACACTTTGTAAACAGATGAAACTTTTATTTTGTGGAATGTAAGCCAAGTTAGACTAGATTTTTCAGTCAAAAAAAGAGTAAAGTTGGAAAAGGATTTTCTAAATTTTAGTACTCTTCTTTAAACCACAATAAAACTTTAGCAAAAAAAATTTTAATTGCTTCAAGAGAATGTCATGCAATTTGATGGTTCGCCAAAACAAGCTTATTCTGAACATGATTGTTTTTTAATTAATAACCTGACAAAACCTATCTCCAAAAGTTCTTATGTGCTGTAGAATAAAATCTGTGTCCATGGCACGTATTGTAAAGTTGCTTTTTGCTTCGAATATAGGCTTAAGAAAACTTAAAATCAAGAGAAAAAGTATACATGTAACATTAGGTGTTTTCATATGAACGAACACGTCGTATCAAACGTTTAATTGAATTTAGAAACAAAATTCATAAAATGAAACCAAATTTATTTCGTGACATAAGATTGCTTGGATTAAATTAATAACCAAAACTTACCGAAACGGAAACATTTAGTCTTATTTTATATTATGTGACGCATTACGTAAAAAAGGCTATCATCTCATTATTAAATATAAAATAAATTACTATATAATGCAAGGGATGTTCATGACATCAGATCAATCAAAGCAAGATACAATATGTTATACTGTATTGTCTAATCGAAGTGAAGGGATGGATAAAAGTTGAAGATAATGCTTCTGATATGGTATTTAATGATTTTGCGAGCAAATTTGAAGTAAAACTTAGGTTAATTGCTTTGTCATGAATAGGAGCCAGGCTCACAATGAAGAAGAAGCTTTCTCATTCTAAACTTACAAATGGCTTAAATGTCAGCCTTAAAAATAAGAAGCCCTTTTCTGACTGATCTCAGCTTAGGTTTACTCATTGCAATTTTATCTTCAAAATATGTTCAATCGTATCGACTGTTAATAACATGAAGTGATAACAATAACTGAATGTGTCTTAAAAATAGTCTGAAAACGTCTCATAGCGTATGAGTCAATAAAATTATAAACAAAATGCATTATTGCCACCATTTGATGCATTACATGAATATTGTATAAATATCTTTGTGTAATATTTGGCAAACACACAAACCAATGATCCAAAACTAAATATTTACGTTAAGAAATTCAACATTTTTTCCAATAAAATTAGTCCCTTCAATGATAATTAAAACAATTTGACAAATATATGAATTGCATCTGATTGGAAAACAGTCGAATTGACTCTTAAAGCAAAGTTGGATCAGTAGTTTTTAAATTTGGCAAAGATAAAATCATATTTTCATGATTTTAGCCTTAAAAATCATTATAAGGGAAGGTTTGCGCTAAAATATTCTCAGAAGATATTTGAATAAATGAAGAAGTTTGTTAATAAATTTCATTTTTACGATTGCTTACCTCTAGCATTGATTTTATGCATCAAATTTTTGATTACGGTGTCATAATCAGTATCAGTAAAATGATCCACATTAATAGCTTGTGGGCTTGAAAAACAGATATTGTGATATTGAGCCAATTCTTGCAAGTGATCGTAACCTTTGTTGCCATAATCCGTATCAGAATAAACGACAGAAACATAAGTCCAGTGGAATGCCCTCGAGTTAAACAGAAATTAATAAATTTAAATTACTTCAAATTACTTAAGCGATAAAAATGTTTGAGTTTACTCAATATTTTGTAGGTTTCAGTAGAAATACTGTATATAATGTTATGTTGAGTTTGTATAAACTTTGAATGAACTGACAGGAATAGCTTTGCATCATTGTTACTGCATGTCGTGTTGTCAACATAAGTCTATAACAAACTTGTGTTACTTCACGTTTAACTGGTTTCAATTGATCAATACTTAAAGTGATTTTTGTTATCAAATAAAAAGCAAATATTTTAATAAAAATCAAAATGTGGTTGGTATTCAAAACGAACCAGCACTTATAGACAAACTTTAAGTACTTGATGCTAAAAACAGCAACAAAACTCTCAAAAAAGCACGCAATTGTAGGAGAACAGAAACGAAGCACTTTCTGAAATTAAATTTACTTTGTGTTTCTATATGTTTGGTCATGAGATGCAGTCCAGCATCTAGTTTCGTGTTTTGTAGCAAATGTGAAACATTGTTGGCACAACATATTTCTATTGCTAAGTATTGCCACAAATGCCAATATTGTAGACATAGATGTGTTTTATTGCTATCAAATACACATAAGTGTATAAACATCTGATACTTACTTCAGAATTTCAAGTATGGCTTGAACTTGGTTTGCATCTGACGGTACGGTACGGAAAAAGTATTCATACTTTTGTTTGTTGCTCAGTGTAGTACTTGTCGACTGATAACTAATTTGTGGTACTTTAAAGAGCCTTAACAAGTTTGCTAATTGAATAGATACAGCGCTTGATTGACCACCAATAACGCCGACTACACGATCAAAGCTTCCGTCTCGAAATTTCGGTAATGACCCGTCATCACAAGTATACTGTCTTTCACCTAAGTTTGCATTATTCCTCGCTATAAACCCCTAATTTAGAGAGTTATTTTATGACTTTACAATCTAATCAAATGAGTTTTTGTGTCTTCAAATACTTTTATGAAATCCATAGTCTGCTCCAAAGCATATGCAGTACTATCGCAAGAATCTAGCGCTAAAATACCCAATTTGATGCCTGGCAATAACTGAGATAAAAATAAGAGAGAAAGTCAACTTTAATCATAGTTTCATAATTGCTTTTCCAACTCGTTTTTTATCATTATCACAAACTTACTGTTGTATCTGCGTTTATCTTTTTAACAGTGAACAGAAGTGCTTCCAACTGCTGAAGTCCCTCATCCTAAGTAGTGAAAATTAAAAAATAGTTTACGATCAGCTGCAAACTTATTAAATAGTCTCTAAACTTTCAAAAATTCGGAAATAGCTTAATGTTGACTTTAAGCAGTCTTATGAATTCAGTTCAAATTAACAGGAGATTATCTGCTAGTCAGACATTCAGATTTAGTTTTGAAGACATAATGATTTTATTTTATCAGAAATAGAAATTCTTTATAATGTGCTAAAAATCATACAATTGTCAAAATTTTCGTTTTATTTATTTCGAACACTTCCATATATTTTCAGTTTACTTCGTGTAGATTTGTTAAATAACTGACTTTTTAGCTTATTTAAGGATACACTTTGAATTGAGTTCTTTATTTTATGTGATTGCTAGTTTGGTAGCTAAGAATTACAGTATAATCAGAATGCAAGTGTTGATGGAAATGCTAAACGTGGTGTGCAAATATGTTAGTAGTATATAAATATTAAATACATGAAACTCAATCAAGTTAAACTGACCAATTTTCAATTTTACTTTAATTACTGACTTCATTTAAGTTTGATCATTAGAAACCCTAATCAGTAAAAGTTCAGTAAAAGTATGATTAGCTCCCGAAAGCCTTTCATAATTTTATTTAACTAAGATTACACTAGAGATCAAGTTTTATGGTTTGCGATCACTGAAGCTTTGATGACAAGTTGTTGCGCAAGCATTTTATTAAAGATTCTTTCGTCATAAACGTAACTCTCGAGATAGATATTAGTCAAGCAATAAATTCAAAAATATTGATCGCAACGATTCTAAATTTGCAAGTATTCTTGTTTATTTTTATAAATTTAGAATTATTTGTACCAATCAGCTTTTTATATTAGGCTTTCAAGCTTGTTTATACTCTAAAATAAGTTCTATTTTGATTCTTATCTTAGGCTCTATTTTGATTAAACTCAATATATTTTTAACTTGAAATTGCATATTCTCTTGTATACTCAAATATCATTATACCTTACAATTGCTGCATATACTACGACTACCTTGAGATAACTATCAAACAATATTTCAAAACTCAAAGTCGAAGGAAATCTTGAAAAGCTTATTTTGAAAAGCAACTCATGTGTTAATGATTAATAGGATTAAAGATTTAGATAGCATTGCAACAATTTAATAGTTTCTGATGCTCTTTTTATTATAATATATTCAACTTAACGTTCAACTAAATCAAGTTTTATTTGAATCAAAAACAGTATCTTTCATTGACTGGTTTCGAAAATCGGAAGTTTTTCATCCTGTTATTTGACAAGCTTACAAATTAGAACTGCGTTAGAATCTACCAACTGTAGCAAATATTACTGAACAGTGCAAATTGAAAAATATTCAATGCAAATGTCAAGTAATATCGTACTATTGGATCAAGGCTCACTTGTCAAAATTAGCATTACTTTATTGTTGTAAATGACATCGATATTGGAATTGAGTTATTGATTCACAAAAGCGCATATAACTCTATTTCATAACTGTGTCCTTTCTTGAGCTTTGGGATATACGGTTACTGAATGCCGTTTCCAATAAGACAATCATTATTCTGAACGATTTGTAAACGTCTTATTGTATCTAACGGTCAGAAATATGAGAGCATCGAAACTAATACTTTGAAGAATGAGATATTAGAAACATATTTATGCGTTATGAGCTCATTCTTTTATTACACAAATTGTTTTCGATTCACTCTCTCTTAACAATATTTTTGGCTCTAGTATGAAATGGTGGGTTGTATTGTTGCAAACACGTTCAAGTTTACTACTACCTTAATCAAATTTATTAGATAAATAAGTTGTTTGGGATGTATAACCTCTAAACAGTAAGGCGTTTCACAATACAACTCCTACTCAATAGTAGAGTCATATTTTTAAGCATTATAATTGACACAATACTTTATATTTTGTTAACATTATTTTGAATCTTGAAAGAGTAGGAGTTAGTTCTATAAATAAAAGTATTATTTCTGGACAATTATAAATCCGGGAAATTATTTTCCACAATGAGTGAGTAAAAATATAAGCCTTTTGTCAAGAATTGTTACTGAAGATGTTTTTAGACTCATATTATCGTATCTTTTATTAGGACATAAGTACCTGTTCAGTAGAGTCTCAGAACCGTTTAATTATTGTGTCAATCAATAACTGAATTGTCAAAAAGTTGTAAAAATTGATGAGATTGTAATCTTCATTCGTATTGAAAGTGTTCAAATCAATCATGAATGTTATATTATTTGTTTCAGACTATAGCAAAAGAGATAAATGTGGTTTCAATATGAAAGCAATAAAACCAAGATATGAGTCTATTTTGAAAGCTTCAAAAATTTAGAGTGCGTTCAACTCACACTCGAAAGTATTAATCAAGTTTTCAATCAAGTTTAATTATTGTACCAATGGACTTGTAATTTATTTACGAAAATGAAAATACTTAAAGTTTCGATGTATGGTTCCTTGTATTGACAATTGTAAGTTATTACGAAATATTTTTGACCAAAATGGGTTCATTCGACTACTAGCATAACGTTAGATCATACAACAGATTAGTTCAAATCGTTACATATTTCGTTACTTCGAAACATTAATATCAGATCCTGCCTCAAATTTGATCGTTTGTCCAAAAACATTGATTGTATTAAACTATCGCGAAGAAAGCATAGTCTCAGACTTCAAGATATTAATACCTTGTCTCATGGAAACAGAAAAGGAATCACTCAATTTTCAATATTTTCCTGTTTCAAGCAACATTTTGACGAGATTTTGCACCTAATTTATTTTTTATTCATGAAAATTTGGTACAACTTAAAAATCCTGAGCTCATTTCCGAATCTTCACTCTTATTAATAAAGATCAAACTCGTGAGGAATTTGAAAATATTCAGACCTAATCTGTTAAATCAGTTACACTCGATGTTGTCAATAATAGTCCATTAGCTCTAAAATCCACGAGATTATTTGAGATAAGAGGCAATTTAATGGATAATAATGAGATCGACTATTTGAGAAAATCTTTTTCCATTTGCACATTGAGTGTACTATTCGTCACAAGACCCTATTGGAGAAGTCCATTCAATTTGAACAGATATCTCCTCTTGTGAAAGATTTTTTGTATTATTCGGAGAACAGATTTCTAAAAATCTTAGGACACTATGAGTGTACATTCAACGCATATCCCTGTCAATCATATAAAACAATATAAACATGTTATAATTGATTTAAGTACAGCTCTCAATCAAAATTCTTTGTTAAACACAAAAGTGTATACTTTTAAAAAAGTACACTTCTATTTGATAGTATATCTCGATTCTGGTAATTGTTGTCAGTTATTTTGCACCCCCTCCCCAAAGACACGTCTCTAAATATATGAATCAACAGTTGAATACTATACTTATAATGACTAGAAACAATATTGATTCTAAATTGGCATTTAGGATCCAATTTGTGATACCCAATAGAATCACTTATTTAGATTTCTCTGAGACTAAATATGCAATGTTTATTAACGTCGGTGAGTACCAGGATTCACATGAAATGAATCTAAATATATTATCAAACTGAAGCCTAATATTATTATCAATAAAAAAGATGCGATGGCTTAAGTTTCAGTTCCTCTAAAAGCAAATTCTGTAAATAATCAATTCCTATCTAATACTCTAACTAATTTAAATTATTTATTAGATAGTCTGTGATTTTGAGATTTTCAATAAAAATGTTTTAAACTGTGAAAAATATCACTTAATCGTGTGGTAGTGGCGTATAAAAGTAATCTACATATCCTACAGAAAAGGCTCGCAACTAAACCCAATGGTAAGTTTGGTTATAATCTTTTAACAAAGTTACGTCAAACTCGAATTTTCGTTGGACTCATTGTCCATCTATACAATCATTTGTTTTGCTACTAGGAGAATGTTTTTATTAATTAACTAAAATGAATTAATTTAAGAATTTATTGTTGAATCTATTGCTTTTAGCAGGACAGAATTAAGCAATCGATTCAAAGACTAATGAATATGTTTGAAATTAAATTATTGAATGAAGCCGCTTTGATAAGCTAGTAGAAATAACTTTGAACGGCTAAAAATGGCTTCATTATAGACTTATCAAATGACTTACTGATGAATAATAAGTGTAATGAAAATTCAAAGTTCTGATAGACCTTTTGAAAGATTATAAGTAGTGCCAAACATTGAGATAATGAAAGAGAAACATGCATAAACTTATTTCTAACTTAAACTGAAACTAACTGAACGTAACCGAAAAAGTGACTGTTTTAATGAGCATGTATTCAAATTATTTGATGCATATGGATTCACAAATAAAACAAAGTCAAACAAATATTATGCATATAATGCAAATCATCATAAGATTAGAATTATCTCATATCTAATCAAAGGATGAAAACGATAAAACACTCAAAAAAGTACTCAAACATCAAATAACGTGTACATAAATCTTACCACTCTTGCACTCGAATGTTATTTACAGATAATGAGATAAATTTTCACACTCTGTACTTTCGAATTATTAACGATTAGCGGAAACTAACTATTCAATTAAATTAATGAACGTTATTTCAGTGTTAATACATATTTCTTCAAAAGGATACCAAATGTAATAAAAGCTTTTTATAAGCGCATTGTCTTTTGGCTTTTTTGATGACTATGGATTAAAAAGTAGAAAATGACCTAGCTTATTTCAAACTTCACCAGAATACATTAAGCTTTTATTAACTGTTGAAAGACTTCTATGCATTATCTTAATAAAATGCTTTTTGAAAACTTTCAATAGGAATAGTTAGAGACTAATCAATATTTTTGAGCTTTCAAGTAGAAAATTTTGCTAAAATATTGTCTTTGTAAATTGATAATGTACTATAATGTTAGTATTGAACAAAGTTTTAATAAGACAAATTTCCTTCCGTTTGAATCTTAATTCTTGAGAACTATGAAACTTATAATTAGAAAACAGACCTGTAATCGCCCGCATTCCCATCTTTGGTGGCGTTCATGAATCGGAAAGAGGGCTCCAATAATTATATCGCCAGTATAGTTAGTAAACCGTTGTATTGGCCAATGAAAGCCAGTGCCGATTGTGGCTACTAATGGTAGTAATGGCACTAGAAGCATTGCTACTATTAAGATGCTCCACTTATATTCACACCAATTAAAACAAATTAATAACAAGAATTGATGACAGAGGCATGTATTAATACGTGTGTAATGATGATAATGATTGAAGAACGAAATTATCATGACGCAAAGCCCTGAAATAAACAATTAACGTTTGTTAAAATGAATACACTTAAACAATGGACACGAACAAACTTTCATTTTACGAACACATGAAAAACAAATTTAGTTAAAAGAGATTGAATTGCAGGCATAACACACGTTCCCAAAAAGCAAGTGATGAGTTATTTCCTATATCCTTATTCTCCAACCCTTAAACCGGCACATAATGTGAATCCATGGCAACTCTCTTGGAGCAAACTCTGCTCAATGTAATTATTGTGAAACTTACTTAAGATATACATAAAAGAATGCATAAGAATCATCAGCATCAGAATCACCAACTATTAACTTATTCCTTAAACTAATCTTTTGTTATTGCCATTTTCAATTCAATTTCTTCTTACATTTAATATGTGTAAATGGATGTCAGGCTATCTTCAGGTCATAATTGAAACTATTAAACCATTGATAATTCAGGGTTCTATCAGAGCTTAGTTTGCATTATATCGGTATTCGGTATATAGACATTTTACTGACACATTAATAACATATGCCATTCGTCATCTGTTATCTGAAGAACAACTGATACCTATGCTTGTTATATACCATTTATTTTTTTTGGTCCATCACTTTCTTCTACACTTTACCCGAAGTATCTAACACTGTCGGTAACAGAATTAATGCTTACGATTCATTTAATAGCACATAAACTCAATGTGTAGTCTGTCATTAATTACTCATTCTATCAGTTTTGGTTTTGCTATCATAGGATATTAAATGGATTAGATGCCTAATTCTTTAATCAATTCGCTACAACTGTATAACTCAAAACAACAGAAATTAATTGAATCTCTTTTATAAAAATAACCGTTTTGTTATTGAAAATAGAAAAGATTTCAGAGAAAATTCTATTAAATATTGGAAGATAATACGCAATTTTGAATCAATTTATTGCTTTGAACAAAATACCTTGCTTCAAATCTAATACAGTAGATTAGAGGACAAAGTTTTGAGCTAAAAGTGCTTATTCAATATGGAGTGTAACAAAATATACTCAATAAGATACATTATAAAGTAAACAATAAATAGATATATTAAAACACATCGAACTTTGCTCAAGAGTATATTTTTAGACTATTCAATATAAAAACTTTCTAGTGCTTAAAATCACGAGTTTTTAGAGAACTATCTTTCTTCGGAGAACAGGAATTCCGGTAAATATTCTGTACTTATTTTATATTTTGGTAATAAAAATCAATTTGTTTACATAAAACTTCGGTTTGTCCGTGAGCGTATCTGCAGTTCTTTTGCCTCTTAAAAGTTTATCTTTCAAATCATTAAGTTTACAATAATGCTGGTTCTCGGCTAGTGCTAAAATTATTGAATTTTTATTCTTCAAGAAAGAGTTCGTTAAACTTGGAGAGATGATAAGAACTACACAGAAAAAAGTGAATTTTTCTATTTTATTTGTATGATCAAGCTCTTCTAATGTAAACTTGCGATAACTGTGTAAACACAATTTGACAATATTTAAGTTTATAATTTATAAGAAATAATGTTTGATAAACTTATTAAGTGAAACTATTTTCTAAATTTATATCAAGTTCAATTTAATAATGATTCAATAGAAATTTGAAAAGGATCAGAATAGGGTAGAAATAATTTTCAAGAAAAATCAACTCTAAATATAGTTTTCTCACTCTTATGCACAAAAGGATTTCTGGATAATTGGTTTGAAAAAACTCAATTCAAGGTTTTGCACAACTGTTCAAAGCTTTTGCTTAACTTTGAATTACTGTTAAGCAAAATGTGCATAGAGTTAAAACTTTTCATAAAAAGAATACTTGGATATCATATTGAAAGTTCGTGCTTATCTGCGATTCCTACACCCAACAATTTGACTCTGTTTCACACCTAAAGTTTGAACAAGTTATATATTCAAATATAAAATAATGAACTAAATGAGTTTCTATAATTGGATTTAATTCATTAGGATCTTATCAACAATTAAAAATGGCTTAAAAATCGAAGCATTAATAGAAAAAATTACTTTAATTAAAGTATGATTAGCAGGACTAAATTGAAAGTAAATCGTTTTTTCTGAAAACTGAATCAATCCAGCTACTTTTCTATTGTTTAGAATGTTTAGGTTTTATTCTATTGAAATTCTATAGAAGTGAACTCTTGTATTGAATGCTTATGTCTCATAGCAACTATTTAATATATAACTCGCTTTGTTACGAAATATCCAAAGTACTGAGAACTGAACAATTTTATATTAGCTGATTTCGCTCAGCATGTCTTAGGCTATGACTCGACTTCACTGATTGAAAAACTTAGTGAATAGAAGGAGAGGGAGAAACTTATTAAAAGTGCTATAAAAGCGTGCTGACAGCCAACAGCCACAACTTAGTATTAAATTAGATCATTTCAGTGGAATAACCGAATGTCAACCTTGTGACTGCAACTATAAAAACGTGAACTGTAAAAATTTGAACGGATATAAAAAAATCATAATTTCTCGCCACACACTTGATAAGGATTAGAAGCCATATCAGATCTCTTCTCTGAAACTTAAACTAAAAATATGTTGAAACTTACTATAATTATAGTTTAAGAGTTGAGAAAAAGAAGTAATAGAAAACTACGTCAACGAATAACTTGTTATTTCAGTCCATAGCTCCAACCCATCAAATGAAAGCAATGGCATTGAATACGAAAGTTAGAAGTTTTATTACAACATTATAGCTATCAATTGGCTGTAAAGCAATTGAATTACGTGAAGTAAATTTGCTGCAAGTTTGACAAATATCGGTTCTGACTGCAATTGATGTGAAGTCATTTTTTAGAATAACATCTCGAAAGAAATACTTTCGTTACTCTAAATATAACTAATAGAAGTGTACTAGAAGTCTGAGTAGAATTCAAGTTTACATTTGCCTTTTGATTCAATAAACAAACTTTCGAGTAAATGAGATCACGATAAAGAAATGAACGATCACTAGATTATTTGTTACTATAATAATATCAACAATTCATGAGCTCGATCATTATTAGAGATAAAGCAACCACAGACTACTGTCACAAATAGGAAAACTTATCTTTTAGAAAACTAATCTTCGATTGTTCTATAAATTGTAAGCTTAAAAAGTTAATTATGAAATTTTATTTGAGTTACAATAAGTTGAAAAGTAACTTGAATTGAGACAATTGTTGAATAGCACTGGTATTCTCATAAGCACTTAGACAAAGTTTAATCATAGAATATATAGAATATCGGAAATAGAGAGTAATGTATTCAAACATAATAATAATGATCTTGACTTACCATATTGTGACGAGACTTTCTTGTAGATACCTCGAAAACATGATTAATATGTTTAACAAATATTAGAGGCCCAAACAAATAAATCGTCAAATTATTATTATTATTATTATTAGGAAGTATACTTTTCTCTTTATCTTAATGGATGGCAATGTGTTTGAGTAAAACTATCAATTATTATATATTGTAGGTGTTCGCACAAACTGATACTGCTCTGCGATAGACAAATCTAAACAAACTCAGATGATTCTCCTTTTTATGTCTTCAAATACAGCTGTACAATCAGTCATTCAGTTTTATTCTTTTTTTAATTAATTCATATCCGCCTTATTTGACGGTTTTGTTAAAGAAAGGTTTCACTACTTGATTAATTGATTTTTTGTGTTTAGATCAATGGTCAATTTGCAACCTAAACTTTCTCTTGTTGAAAGTGATTTTCTTGTTGAAAGTGATTTTCTGGGCCAATGCAGGAATTGGGTCTGACTTAGTTAAATTCTGATTACAAACAGTTTTCGAATCACGGATTTACATTTGGATATTTTATATAGTAACCTATAAAAGTTCTTCTATTAATTATATACTTGGAATTCTTCATAATTAGAGAGTAAAGAATTGAAGTAAAAAATGTTGGATAAAACTAGAGCAAAAATCCCGCATCAAAATGCGTTTTTGTGAGAATTAAACAGATTGTTTAAGTACTAGTTTGAACGAACTTAAAAATTTCGTTCAAGTATGCAACTATTGTAATTATTATAAATACTCTGCAGTATTTCAGTATTTCATGAATATGTGTTTAATGAATCGAAAAACTGAAATATGCTGTCAACGTATTTTCATGAGTTTCAATGCAAACATAATTTTATTTATTTCAGTTTTGAGTACTGGCTTGAATGAAAACCTAAAAACATGTGGTTAATTACATTTTAATTTGCATTAGTTCTTATTGAAATATTACACAATTAAATTGAACTGATTCGATGGGATCATAGCTAAAGACAACTAAAGAAATTGTCACTTAAAGCTCTAGTACGGGTTTACTTTTACGAAAAGCATATATTTGCGAGTAGTGTTTGTCAAATACCGAAAACGATTTCATTCATTGTTGAATGAGAAAAAGAATCGCTCATAAGTGAAGCCATATTAATGTCTAATGATGGAAATTGCATGTTCTTCACTTTCGATTGCTACCAGTGATTGGCATTTCTAGAATGTTCAAGCCTTACAATGTACATTTGCAATCATCTACTTTGCAATTATTTTCAACTCAGTCGTATATAATATGTATTTTCGTTTGAACCGTCAAATTTGTGAGAACTTTATTATTGATGTTCTATATCTGAAAGAAGCATAGTAAACTTCAATAACACATTCGATTCGATTCAGAGTATATATATTTGTAATACATAATTCCAAATTATCAGTTATTGAACCACTTCTTGACAACTTATTGAGAAATAGCGTGATATTGAGGTGCTAATAAGCTCACAAAGAACTAACAGAATATGAATAATATATTGAGTGAATTAATAGTTTTAGTAGAGTTGTACTCATTTTATTGTTGCAGTCAATAATGGTTTACAAATTGAGTTAAGCAATTGCAGTGCCAGAACTTTTGTAAAAGCATTGATTTTAAGCAAAAAACCAGTAACGGTATGAGGTGCAACTGGACTAAGACAAAATTAATCAGCTATTATCTATTTTGGTTACGACTTAGTTGCACCCGCAGTAGCCGTCATTTGAACAATCAAATTGACGTCTACACTTATATTATAGTCCAATATCCATAATAAGGTTTAAGTACTATTTTGATTAGTTCTATGCAACCTTTCCATCTCAATTTAGTTAAGTCAATTTTTTCTATTTCGAAACAATACTAACATTTTCAAACGTATATCCAAAGTAAGCATTCTCTATAATAGAGTCCACTATATTTAAATCAAATCCGATTTATTTTTCTATTATTTTTCATTGTTAGAATAAAAAACATGTAAAAAATTGAGTAGTTTTTACGCATTTACATATACAAATGGGAATATGGAATATAAAAATAAGCTGATAATGTAAATATTGCGTTATTCACTGAATCAATTTGTATAATGAGCTTTCGAGTAGAAAAATACTGCGCGACTCAGACCTAGGTTCATAATGAAAATGCGTAACTTGTGGTATAAAACATATTTCAATTGAATTCAAGTTTGAAGTATGAGGTCGTGTCAAATCAATAGCTCTTAATAAAAGGAGAGCAAAGTAAAGGGCACTAACTTTCGCTTCAACTCTCGAAACGTATGAATATTGATGGCTCTACTTAAAGAATGACCACAATCAATAGTTCATTGTCTTAATAATCATTGTATTGAAGTAACTCATAAAGTGATCGTAAAAGAGAAATAATTTTAGCTAAACTTATTATTACAAGCAGCTCATCACTAAGACTTCATTTACTGCAATACTTCAAAGCATAACTTGATTCAAAATTATTGGTTAGCAAAATGTTTACAAACTTACAACTTCTTAGCTTAAAAGTCATTTTTAAAACAGTCTCTAATTTTTCGGGTTGCTTCTTTTCCTCTGTACCATTATTGTATTATTATTGAAGAAATAATTGCCCAACAAAATTAATAGACATATCTGTGAAGCATTGATAGATAGCAAACGATTGACTACAGTTATCGTACATCTCGCTTCACCCCTCATGTGTGCAGATGATAAATCAGGGGAAGAATAAAATTGAGTAGTTTAAATAGATAGGAAAAGAGCAATGGTTCAGCTATTATCTCAAAGTTTATGAATACAAATTGACAAATCATTAATGGTAAGAGATATATTTATCGAATTACATAAGTGAACAGGTCATGCAGAAGGCAAGTAAATTACAAGTCATCGAATATTAAATCAGAATTGAGTCAGGCCACCTTCCCGTGCAATCAAATAATAGTTAATATTCTATCGGTTTCAGGAATTATTGGTATGACTTAAATAGATTTTCTAATTATTTATCATTTATAAAAATAAGTTTCAATAATGTGTTTATAGTTATTGTTGCAAAAACATGTTTTTTGAACTGACTTTGACTCGAAAAGTCTATGAAATTATTTGTTTTTAGTGAGTATTAGGACATTAACTATGTGAAAATATTATGATTGATGTTTTAATCCTAATATTCTACAACAAGTATGAGCAAACCCTTAAAAACTTCAGTCAGTGACTGATAAAGGGAGACGTACTGAACAATAATTGTACTGTAACGTATGCATATATAACCTAATTAAAATTTATTTTCCAAAACACCTTCAACAACTATGAATGGGATAGATAATGTTTAACAGAATACAAATTAAGAGCCGAAAAAGCATGCTTTATCTCACATTAGAAACAAGGTTTTCAGTCAAAAATATTTAATTAATTGATAAAATGCCTAATTATTGTACTACATAAGGTAAATTGTAGTGATTTCTAATGGTTTTTAATAGTCTATTAATTATTACATGTCTAGTCAAAATTAAAAGCAGAAAACCGTGAAATTTATTTTTAAATCGTAGAGAATACAAAATTAATATTAACTTAAACCGAAAGATATTTTCTCTATTCAACTGATAAGCAATGATTCGGTCCTGAATGACCGATTAAAATGATAACTATAAATATTTTGTTTCGTACAGTCGTTCAACACGTTTGAAATGTTATACATCTTAGTATATGTTTGAATTTTTTCAGGTAAGTCTTTCTTGAACAGCACGTACTCAACAAGATTTCACAATCAATTTACCTGTTTTTTAAAGATTTCATAAGTTTTTGTAACTTTCAACTGCTTTTCGTGACCCAAAAAATTTTCAGTTCGACCAGATTTCGTTCAAACTGGTGGTTGAAAACTATCTTGCATGTGATCTCTATAATTAAAGTATTAGTTATTTTTTATTGGTTAATTATATGATACTATGTTAATAATTATATCAGTAAATTGCTATCATAAAAATTTGACGTCCAACTATCTATCCCTAGAGCTTGAATTTTGAATAGGAATGCTTTTACTGAGAAGTAGGTGTGGTTTGAATGTGAAACGCATGCCTTTTAATAATGAATGAGTCAATGCTTAAAGTGTGCAATGCTTATCATAATATTATTGATTCGGTTATGTTTAGTGCCAAATTAGTTGTGATCATTTCTTAAAATAAATTTTAAATTATTTTCATTGAAAAATGGAAGGAAAGCAAAGAGAAAAGATAAACCGAAATAGAGAACAATTAGTCAAATTAATAGATTTGGACCAATTGGTGCCATTCCTGTTGCATAAAAAAATTTTTAATAAACAAATGATCGAAGAGATTCTGGTATTTATTAACACACAACTTTTATTTTTTATTGACTGACTCTTTATTAACTTTTCTGTCACTTAAGTTATTAGAGAATGCGAACGAATGCAAAGAACGTCTTCTGATGGATCTGTGCCGAAGAGGTCCCGAAGCGTTCAGTAGGTTTGTGGACGCATTGGTCGAGACTGGACAATACGATGCGGCAAAACTGTTACAGCCGTCAGGACTCAAGAGAACGGGAAGTCTTCCGCATAGTAGCAAACCTGTGACAATCAATAGTCGGCTCAATGATAATCGCATTAAAGTTTCTCCGGCTATAACTTGGGCTCAATTCGATAATTGCTATAGAATGCAATCACTTCTTAGGGGATATTGTCTCATCATAAATAATGTTAATTTTGATAACAATGTCTTTGAGGAACGATTGGGTTCTGATGCAGATGCGAAACGGTTAGACGAAGTCTTTCAAGAATTAGGATTTAAAGTATACCTTAAACGCAACAAAAGTGCTTACGAAATGAGACAACTCTCCGACAGAATGGTTAAAATGATTGATGAATATCATTCTTCTAATTCGAAAACTATGGACGCATTTGTGATGATAATATTAAGTCACGGAACAGAAAATGCTGTTTATAGTACCGATAATATTGCTGTTGAAATCTTTGATCTTATTGAAAAGTTTAATAATCAAAATTGTATCGGCTTGAGAGGCAGTCCCAAAATGTTTTTCATTCAAGCCTGTCGGGGAGGTGAGTCTTGATGATTATTTAGACTCCTACTTAATTCATTTAATTACTCGTTGATTTTTGTCTAAAAACAGATAAAACAGACTTCGGCGTTAATACAAACGAAGAACACGGCTTTGGTCTCAACATTAAGAACGAACCACATCTGTGTGACTCTAACATCGAATCTTTAACAACTACTGATGCAAATAAGTTCGTCGGTGATTTAAAAATCATATCAGGTAAAAAGGAATCAATCAATATTGTCAAACCTAAACAACCAAAGACAGCTTCGTGGCAAGACATCATTATATCATATCCTACTGTATTCGGTGAGTCAACAACTCAACTTACGATATCAGTTAATAAGTATTGTGTTACCAGTATCAACAAGTAATCAATTAATATGTATACAACTGTTCAGGTTATGTTGCTCATCGCAATCCTGAAATTGGTTCGTGGTATTGTTCGGCTTTGGTCACAGCACTCGCTGATCATGCCTCAAATTTACGCTTAATTGATATTTTACAAAAGGTAAGTGATTTAACTGAAATATTTTGATGGTTTTTGATCATTTTAAATGTTTTAAAGGTAGAGAATGAGGTCCGGGAAATGCAATCTTCAGGCGGGGACAAACAATCAACCAGTGTTACATTAATTGGATGGAATAAAAAATTATTTTTTAATCCAGGGTTATATAAAAATTGATATTTTTTGTACTAGATCATTTGCTCAATTTGTTTACATTCTATTTTTAAAGAAATTTTATACGCAATCTGAAAATCAATCCTATTTAATGTTATATTAAAGATATTTTGATGAACATATAATTTGTTTTTGTAATTGACTTTACTAATACCGGTAAGTTGATTATATAAGCTATTTTATATATGTTCCAGTGCCAGAGCTGAATTATTATATCTAAAAAGGCAGTTTAAACGGCCATTCTTTATGTTTATCGAGGCCTAAGACATCAAACTTAACATAACGATAATCACGATTCAGTGCATTGATTGCTGTCATGTCATCATCACTTAAGGTGAAATCAAATATATCGATATTGGAAGCGATTCTTTCTTTAGTTACACTTTTAGGAATGGCAGCAACACCTCTTTGTATTTGCCATTTGATGATGACTTGTGCCACAGATTTTGAATATTTAGCTGCAATTTCTTTAAGCTTTTGATCTTCTAGTAGAAAAGGCAAATGAGATTTACGTCCTCCTTGTCCTAATGGTGAATATGCTGTCAACGCTATATTTCTTTGTCGACAAAAATTCAAGAGCTTCTCCTGATTCAGATAAGGATGACTTTCGACTTGATTGACAACAGGAACGATTTGCGCTACTTTTAACACTCTATCAATTTGTTCGGAATTGAAGTTTGAGACACCAATAGACTTGACTAAACCTAATTTCTTCACTTCTTCCAGCTCTTTATAGATATCAACGATATCAATATCATTATTGACTGCGATATTTCCATCCGAGTCTTTAGGCATCAGTTCACTGTCATCGTCTTTAAAAGTCATCGGCCAATGAAGTAGTAATAGATCCAAATATTGAAGACCGAAGTCTTGAAGCATTAGTTGAGCACTTTTGATGACTCGCCCCTTTCCGTACCAAGTCGGCCAAACTTTGCTTGCGATAAATAGTTCTTCGCGTTTAACTTTACCATCATTAATGGCCTTATTAATGGCAGAACCAATCTCTTGCTGGTTTTGATAGTAATACGCGCAATCGATGTGGCGATAACCACAATCTAAGGCATCATTTATCGCACGAGTGATAACACCTTTTTCTGATAAATATGTGCCCAAACCCATGATCGGCATTGAACTTCCATCATTTAATTCAAGGTTTCGAGAACTCATTTATAAAAGCGACTTTATTTTCAAATTTGTCAATATTTGCAGGTACTCTTTATACAACTTAATGCGTATTCACAAATACAAATATCTGTTTAATCTTATGAAAAAACTAATTTTTATATCTTTGAAAATGTAAAAACAGTTTTAAATTTTTTGTATAAATAACATTAAATAAGAATATTTGTACTTATGGCTGAATAAATTGGTTTGGATTAATAAGTTAAAAAATAAATTGAGAAACTCTAAAATATTAATAGTTATTACTTCTAGTAGGGAGTGTTGTTTTGGTTATCGCAACCAAACAACACATGCGTAGCAAAGAGATATTTAAACATTTCAAGGATTCATTAAGTAGGGATTCGTTGATAACAGGACAGTTCAGATAAAAACCATTCTATTTTGATGTCTTAGTTGAAAAGCTGAAAATGACAATCAGATAAAAGTTTGTGGTATTGGCTCTGAATCATTTGTTTGTATGATCCCTGAATACATTTGCGAAATAGATTGAACTGGAATATACTTTCCACTGGAACTCAAGAAATCCAAAAGTTCTGTTTCATTAATTTCGTCAATCAGTTCGTTAAAAACTTGATTGCAACCAATAACAGCATTGATTTGTTGATTACGATCGAAATGATGGTTGATTCCAAGTTGATCAGTAGTGGGCTGTATGAACTGAAAATCGTCTTTATAGTCCAACGATTGTAAACATTGATCTGAAAAATTGAGAAAGTTCAGGACAATATAAGAACCAAATATAAAAACAATTGAAAGCCTGACACTCTCACCGATATTCAAACTACTTATACAAAGATCCTTGACTTCAATGCTTTCGAGATCTTTAGACAATTCGACATCTCCAGTACATCGATCCTCAATAGCTTGAATCAATTCTTGTTTGGATTCAGTTTTGACGTCTTTAACATTAAGTACATCCCCGGATCCCTTTTCGTCAACCATTAAGTTCATAATTCCTGGCCAATCATTGCTAGTAGAGTCACTCCAATCGAGTTTTCGGCGACATTTGATTGGTCGCGACTCAGTACTTAAGCTGAAGCTTTTTTTCTTCCTGTTCATCGATTCGTTGAGATCTTCTATTCTGTTAACAGAAGTCAAATGATAGTGAAAATCGTCACAATGAGAACCGGCAGAAGAAGAATCAAACGAAGAATCGGTCAAATATGTCAATGAGCTCATTGTCGTCAGCGGAATATTAGTTGAAAGATATTCGACCAGATCAGTGGTCAAACAATCTTTTCGTTCAATTCTATGATTCAGATATGATTTGAATGAATTGCTTTCTTCAGGCATTTTTACGCAATATGTTTGATAACATTGTTTTATAAATTCGGGATTAGGGCTACAATACAACTGATTATTATTATCATCTCTTCTCGATTGTGAACATTCGGTCACTGATCCTTTCACTTGACCCATTTCTTCATAGTTATCTTCAATTGAATTCATATTCAATGCGATTTTGGCCAACATTTCAATTTTGTTGTAATTGTTTGAAAGGGAATCCATTTCGTGATTAGCGGAACTGTCTACAAATGATATTTGATTGTCATCAGTCTTGCTATTGTTGCTATGATTTAATTGATGTCCTTTTTCCATTAAGTCAAATATATTCTTAATTTGGTCCAAACTATTGCCAAAAATAAGGTTATTTGTACACTTGTTGGTCAACTTTGTGACGTGCGATTCTTTGTCTATAATGAAATTGATGGTAGACTTAAGAATGTCGATTCGTGACAATCTAATGAGTTTTCCCCTTTTATTAATTCTACCATTTGGTTCAATTATTGCCTTGAGAGCATTGAACCCGTTATTCAAATTCATTCTCCATTTGGCATCAGATAATCGATGTTTTAAAGCATTTACTCTACAATTGTTGGCTTTTTTTAGACCAACTGTCGAGTCAATTGTTGAACTCTTTTCTTCGTTAAACCGATCGATTCTTGAGCTCATATTTGGATTCATTTCTGACATCAATATATGATTAAAATTAAATAATAAATCAATTAACGAATATTTAGTTACGAAATGAAATCTTTTTATTTATTTGTTTGATACGAAATCAAATTTGAATTCTTTCAATCTTCCAGACTATTAGTGGCGTAGACCTTCATTTTAATCAATCAATATTGATCATTACTTCTTATTATTGTAATCAAAACACTTTTAATAAGTATTTAAATGCATATGAACACTTAAAAAGAGTTTAAAAATAATGAAATATCAATTAAACGGTTACATAAAAGTTCCGCCACTTATGACTAGCAGACAGTCTGTCGCCAAGCGTTACAAATTGCGCCAAAATAATTGTCATTTTAAATATGAATCAAAACAATTAATACAATGCAAAAGATTGCAAGTCTTACCATACAATACTCCTTCTGATCAATACTTCTTCCGGTTCTCATTGAAGGCACGAATAAATTATGTTAAATTGAAATTAATTGTTATAATGTTGGACTCACCTCGATTTGCATAATAATTAGGTGCCACAAACAGCTAAACTGAAGGTCATGGGCTTAAGTCTTACACTCTTATTTGCATTTTTGCTAAGGCTATCATTTTTTCAAAGGTCTTATTGTATTGAAAATACCGTTAATTATCGCTTATACTGAAGTGGATCTCATTTTAAGCCTATCAATGTTGTTTCGGTCAATATTACTATAGGAATTGTTAATTCAAAATCTGATTAATTATCAATTTATTGAAGTGTTTGTACAAACGTCAATTTGCATTTTATTTAATTTCATTCATAAACTTGTTATTCATAATTAATTTAGCCAAAAAATAATAATTCAGATATTAGTCAGTTAAAATATTGACAAATTGATTGAGATATCAATTGAAAGTCAATTTGAAACTAAATTTAGTCATAAACAATAGAATGAAAGTCAGTTTGATTGTCTTTTCATTAATTAAGCATTTCTGAAATACATATTCATATTTCGATAACTTTTCAATACAAAATGATAGAAATAATATATTTTATAAATTGATAGAAAGTTTGTCAAATCGAATGAACGGTTGTGAAAAGTCAATAACTTGTTTAAACATATATTCAATTATTTATTAATTACTTTATAGACAAAACTTAGCAATCGAATGAATCGATTGTCAATCAAGTTCCTGAAGAAGTCATTCATATTTGAAAGTATTTATATTGAATACTTGTGAGATTTTAAATAAGTTTTGACTTGATAGCGTTCAAAAAATGGTAATTATCCAAATGTTAATAGTTTTTCGATTTTTGACAATTTTACAGTTAGAACTAAAACAAACACAATTAATAATATAAGTCAATCTAAAGCTAGAGTTTTGAAAGAGATTTCAGATATAATTGAGCTCAAAATAAAAGAACTCCAAAATTCCGAAAATTGTGCAAAAGCTAGAAACTTTGGTGTAGAATAAAAATAACGTTCAGATTTGGATCTGGTATTCATGAGATATTCTGATGTTTTATTGACTCCTATTATAAAAGTAGATGTCTAGTTTTTATTTTCCAATACAATTACTATTTTACTGACAAAGCTGTGACAATTTGTGAAGCTTCTAGTAAATACTGCTAAAACTAGAGCTCTATTTTCATGTAAATCAAGATCACTTGAAATGATTTTTTAGTGAAATATTATGAGAATATCGATGAACAACAGAATATTCGATCGAGGCTTAATGATTAAGTTACCGAAAAATATTGGTTCAAAATGCATTAAGACCACAAACATTTGGCACAGGTTTTAGAGAATTGAAAGCTAGCTCTTAATTATAGGCATTTAATAATTGGCAAACATGTCGGAATAACTGATGAAACCAGTTCAGAAGCTCGTTCTCTGATCAGTGATTATATGATTCACGTTAGAGACTGCTTGGATAAATCAGAATTAACTCAAAATATACTTCAAAGACTGGTTTCTGTTGCGTCAGACAATCCAATAGTTTTGACACAATTTATATCAAATTACTACGAACAGCACGTGACTAGTAGCACAAAGATAGCTGATTAGCTTTCAATGAGAATTCGAGGCATAGAAATTAATCGTTTTGGAAACTTCTCAGTGATATATTTATTTTGGCAGAATTTGATTATATTGTCAGTACATTCAGCTCTACTGTAAATGAAAAGGTAATAATTTTCTACTTACTCATGCAATTAATGTACTTGTTTGGGTCTGTCGCTTTACTTAGTAATTGACGTACTATTGAAGAATCGATATCTCGTTTGCTAGACGTTGTCTCTCATTTTGATCATTCATTAACTTGTCCAAAAATAGGAGACAACTCATACAAACGAATTCGATCTGATTGATGAACCAAATGGTTGAGTCAGACTCGTGGGGGGCAATTGCTTCGATGCAAGCAATACAACTGATGGTCAGCTTCACAAGTGACACGCTTCATATAAGATGATTGAAAACATTCAATTTACAGATGAATGATAAAACATTTTATTTGACTCTTGCAAAAGATTTTAACTTTTATTATGTCGTTTTGAAACTCATTTATAATTATAACAAAAGGCATTTCTATAAATCTTTATGTTCATTCAAATATTTTCTTATTTGACTGATTCAGTTATTACTGTTTGTCCACGGAAATGACATGAACTGGTCTTCAATTCTATTTAGCTTTTGGTGATGACCTATAGGTTTTCCAAAGATCCAAATATGTCTATCTTCAATAGCGCTGTCACATTTTTAGACCTCAGAAGAGGACAAATAATGATCAAAGGAGGACCTTTATGTGGAAAATTCAGAATTCTGAATCATTAGTTTTATTGAATTAAAACTAGCGCAGAATATAATAGTGATAATAGTTCTAATTAATGCCTGACTTATCCATTACGGTGAATGCCGGCAACCAGGAGGTGCTGACACTGTCTTAAAACGGAAACCTCAGTAACTAAAAGTTTGGGTCAATTATTGCATAATTAAGTTATATCTAATAAATTATTGGTTTAACATATTTACGATTGCCTTTTATATCTTCAAATTATATTTATGACGCTGAGATCAGTCAAACCAATCATTTGGTTTACTCAAAACAATTTGAGTCATAAAGTCATAATGGTCATAGGGTTCATAGTGATCATAACAGTTATGATTCAAATTGTTTTGTGTAAACCAAATGATTGGTTTGACTGATCTCAGCGTCATAGATATAGTTTCATGACATAGTATAGAGCTTTGAACGTGTTAAACCAATGATTAGCCGTTTTGTTAAATCTAACTTAATTACGCAATAATTGACCGCTGTCCTCAAATTGAATCGTCTACTTTTAGGACAGTGTCAGTACCCAACAACAGCAAGTAATAGCTGTGACGTCTTTTTATTTGATTTCACAGTTTTTGATAGAGGTTTGTTTTCTTACTATATCATAACTCGCTGCGCATCATATAATTGATGTCAAAGTTCATTTAGTTATATTTTCTCAAAAATTTCGCATGTTTTGTTTGATTTTATACAGGGCGGACATTTTAAAACCGAACCCAATCCAACATCAAAACTTTTTACTCATACTTTCTAAAGAAAAGTTTTATCAAAAGTTCAATATTAGAAGGGCCAATTTGAACATATATTAAACATAAATCTAGGATAAGAATGAATAAAAACGAAAATGGTGTTCACAACAGTCGAACATACTGTGTGGTCGCCATCGCCACTTTAGCTGAAGAAGCGCTACCGCAAGAAGTGGTTTTAAAAGCTTAACTAAATTAGCCTGAAACTCCGCAGAAATACAAGCAGAACCAATATAAACATGATTTCATTATCATTATCTTTGGACATGGATCAGTTGATTGTGATAATGAAATCACACTTGCACTAATTTTCCTCAAACATTGGATGATCTGAAAATAAATATTGAAAATGAAACTAAAAAAGTAACTATAGAAAGTTGGTCAATGTCTCTGAAAGTATGATTCAAAGAGCTAGGCTCTGTTTGGAGAATAACGACGGACACTTTCAGCGTTTACTATAAATTCGGGAGTCGACCATTTGACTTACCGACCGTTTTTTTGGATTAGTTTGGATTATTTTGGGTTGGATTAGTTTGGGTTGGGTTGGGTTGGGTTGGGTTGGGTTAATTAAAATGATTGTTAGGTCAAATTGTCGGTAGGCTAAGTTGTCCGGCTCCATAAATTCAAATATACGTTTTTATACTCTTTTGTAATTTTGTTCATAAAATGACAAAAAAGTACATTTTGAGTTAATGTCTTTTATTTAAGTATAAAGTAGTTAACCTTTTTTTGATAGGAATTACAACTAAAACGTTATCACTAACGACACAGTTCAGCTTTAAAATGTCCAATATGTAATTGGTTTAGCGAATTTTTTTTGTTTATTCGTCAATAAATAGACAGTGACCTTGTGATTTTTCCTATATTCATCACCTGATCCCAAAGTTGAACATGAGCTGGAATTACATAGAAATAAGGTTTCATACACATTTATAAATGCGTATAATTTCCTTGTTTAAGTGTTACGTCCTATATAAAATCCAATTGCCTACTCAGCATATGAGGCTCAATCCTAGAAAACAGCATATCTCAGGCAAACATATAATGTATAAAATAATGCCAATCACCGACTTCGTGACACTTTCTCAATAGGTTTAATGTGGATCCTCTTATCAGTTTTGGGACACTAGAGGATTTTAATCTAATTCACATATCATTGATAAAGGATTCAATTTTTCAAATTTAAGCTCATAAACAGCTTTCTCTCATTGATGGATCATTGTGACCACTGCTTATTCTAGTAACAAACTTTTTCATTCAGTATTAGAGGTTTCTTCTGTCTAATATTGAAAATTTCAGAACTGCACAACTTTTAAATCGTTGTAAATGTAAAGAAAATTGTATCAAAAATTATATTTGCAAACTTAATAATAAGTTATGCACAGATTTTCGCTCACGTTACGCTCAAAAATGCAATAAGTTCGTTTAATATTATATCTCAACATAAACATTACTTTTCTTATGTTAAGAACATATTTCATAAAATATTTTACATTTCTACTAATTTTATTTTTAAAAAAGCTATACAAACACTAATAAATAAATAAAAGTTTGATTAAGACCTTATTTACATTGAATAGCATTATCATTTTCTATCAATGAGTTCAATCTACTTGTATAGAAAATGTTTTAAAATTTTTAAAAGTATTGGTATATCATTTACAGTAACATTTGGTTTGATGGCTAATCTTCTGATTCTTCAAAACTGATAAGAGGGTCGCTTAAACTTATCGAGAAAATGCCGTCAAGTCCATGATTAGAATTATTTGATACATTTTTATGTTTGCCTGAGATATGCTGTTTTCCAGGATTAAGCCTCATATATTTGTTGTGTTTTCTGAATAAATCCGTTATTTTAATTTTGTTTTTAATTAATTATTTAAAATTTTATTTAAGAAGTTTAAATAAAGTTAAAAGGGTGATCAAATGCACATACCCGCCCGACCGCCTCGAAAAACTTATTCTGCATAAGGGGCGAGCGTGATTCTCCCAAAAGGGAGGGAAACGTACGGAAATGAATGAAAATGAGTGAATGAATCGATAATGACATAATCCCTCTAAATATTCAATTTAAAGTCATTAACATTATATATTCGTATTAGATATTAAAAATTGTGTTTATAAAGTACATTAAATTGAATTTATGCTCTTAGTATTGTTTTATTCTATAAAATTCTAATGTTCTATTCAAGCCTTTTCCATGATTTTTTAGATGCTATTTAACGCGCCTAAAACCATATTTTAAGGTATTAAATTCCTGTTTCTATTAATTATTATATGAGAAAATTTGTTTTTATTTGTTATTACAAAAAGTGACTATTTACTTTGTTTCAAATATTTTTGTTATAATTTAAAACCGAATAAATATTATTACTTTAGCATTCTACTGAGGTGTGATTTACACATTCCTATCCATTAAATGATTGTATTATAAATTATGTTTTATAAAATCTTTTTTAAAAACTGATCTAAAATAATTTAGACGTGTAAAAAACTAAAGAAATACGGTTTAGACATCACATAAGGACAGATTCTGTTTAGGATTTATTGAGCGCCCCCAGAACTCTTTCAAGTGTCTCGGAAACATCTCATGGGTGGTACTATGCATCTTCTGGAGTATCTCTATCTTTAGATGTGACCGAAGGGACTCGATGGTCTGAGTATTAGATCCAGTTTGAGGACCCACGAAGAAATGTTAGTGATTAACGGTTTGGTGCTGATAACTTTTCTAACTTAGGGTTCTATACGCACTCCACTTGTCAAAGGTAAGAGTATTGAAAGTTTAGCATTCTCTTCGAGTAGATCGCAATGTTGTGTATTCGCGAATCGTTACATTGCTAAGTTCTTCTAGTGAATGTCTTGCACTGTGTGGCGCTACACTTGACGCAAACCTGAAGATTGCCAACGCTCAGCAAAAGATTATGCTCTTGAAGGAAAGAAACACACGTTTCTTCTGTGGCAATAACTGCGTATTAGTCTGAGGCTCTCATTATCGTGAATAGCCAATGTAGGTATCGGACTGAGATGCATTTTAATTTACAGAAGTATTTATAGTGTTTTAGGTGTCTGCAAATTTCTAGAAAACTTACAAAAGGGCAAAATCAAAATTTTCATAATTAAACCACACATGTTTATTACAAAAAATGACCTTCCGTAAGTTATATTATTATAGAAATTGTCCCATGGACTAGCTACAGTGAGACAAGCTCTAGCTGTAGATCACTTTTACTTGTAGAGCACATCTCAGTGGAATGCCAACACTTTTATCACTCAATGAATTGGGTTTTATTGTCTGAATATAATTTAATTAGAAAAATATTAAACACTAGCAAAAAAGTAATCAAAACAAATGAAAATATGTGAAGTGACGAAAATGATTTCAAAAAGATGTTTTAAATGTTTTTATTTGTTTATAACTCGTTTAATGAAATTATCCATTTCTCATGTTTGTTGTGCAACATTTGGTTTAATTTGATTAACGAAATAAACTTTAGCACTAATTATAATTGACTTTGGTACTGCATTGCAAATAATAAATTTGACATAAGTCCTGAATAGCACTTCAGAGCAAACATTATCAGTATGAATAATTGAGATAATAGAGACAAAGGCAAAATGCATTTATTTGCATATTTTTAAATTGATTCAAAAATACATGTATTTATTAAGATAGTTTCATAGCTTATCGTTAAAATGAATAATGAAAAACTTAGGATCTTCTAATTTAATACATTCATGAGATTGAACGTTTAATGAATCAAAACAAATGCAATAATCGTTTAAACGCGTACTTTTATATGCACATAAATCTTTTCTCCATTTATTACTCTCGTAATGTTTGCAGGGAAGTGCCGTTTAGGGTATTCAATACAAATCTCGAGTTTCGAGTTTTTCCGATTGAACAAATAATAAAAAAATTCAATATTTTCCGCAATAAGCCCATCAATTTTTCCTCTCTTTCAATACTACATTCTTTTGGCTTAATTATGATTCCTTCAATTTTACGGTGTTTTGATATCGAGGAATCAGTGATTTGGTGAACATTATTTAAATGTCTACTACAAGTCGTTGTATTACCAGAAGTACGAATCATTATTTTGCCATTTTGCTTTTATATCATCCAATTTACTAAAGTGCTTCCAAGTCCGACTCACCATAATTATTGTTGATTTTAATTAAAATTTTAAAATGTTTTTGCACGAAAAATAAACGCTAACTTTAGAATAGATATCAAAACTATAAAAAGAATGTGCTATAAAATGATTTAATGTATTACTTTTGACAATAGAGGTGTGTCTGTTTTTAATACATTTATTTAAGTGCTTAAATTTTGGATGATGTTTTTGAGAATTAAGCATTTTACAATAAAAACACATACTAATTAATAAAACTTGGATACTCGAAATTTAAACTCGAAACTCGGTGCTTCGACTGAGTTTCGAGTTTGTTCGCCCATTAGTGCTTATGTCACATTTATTATTTGCAATACTGCACAAATTCGTGTTTTAAACATAATAACTGTTGTAATCATTGTAAAAATATTGCCTAATATTACAGTTCTTAAGTTTTTTTCATAGAAAGGTTGAACAAGCTTTAAATTTAGTCAAAAATATAATTTCCGAAATTGAAAAATTCAGAAGAAATAACATCTTTGCTTTTTTGTTTAAGAGAGGACTTCCCCTATTCGTCAGATTAGAGAGAGTAGAGGACAAGACCCTTAAATGAGGCACTTTCCTTCCGAAAGAACACGTGGCGACCCTAATCATCAAACAATTGGTTTGAATTATTTTAATTCGAAACCAATATAAATGTAATGATGATTGCATTTGAAACTATATCCAAAAGTAACTGAGCAAAATGAAAACAGAACCTGCACAGATTCTTTCCTTTCCAGTTTGAACATTAATTAATACAAATCTATCGATAGCTAATAAATGAATTGAAATAAACTTTGATTTTAAGCATTTTGCAGGTTGCATCACATTACAGTTTAATTTTGTCTCCTTTTCACTTCAATTGATCATAAGTGCGGGGCACGATTCACTATCGCACAAAGCAATAATACTTTCGAAAATATTCCTAAGATCATTGATGATAGCATTTGAATAACTAGAATTGTGTTTAACAATCAGCATCATTTGTGACAACTCAAACTGAACTTAACTCATTCTTTAAAATGAATCGTTCCTTATGTTTGAAAGGCTTACAGCTACGGTTGCCAGATCTAGACTAGTCAGACCCTATCTCATATCGAAAGTAAGGATTCAATAAAATACAGAAATCTCAAGGAATACAATTTTCAAGAGTCAAATATTTCCATTTTTTCTCTAAATTATTCAGTAGTTTAATAGTTAACTATAACTTTTTCAAATATGACTCACATGTCCTTTGCTACCAATGATCCCTCATCCTAATTCATAGTCTATTATAATGAATACAAATTTTGAGATTACTTACTGTTTAAAAATTTGAGCACTAAAACATTGTATTTTCCTTAGAATATTTAATGCGATCCTGTCAGAAGACTCAATGTCCTCATAAATATAGCAATCAAATGATTTTTAATTTTTTGAAAATTTGCTTCGGTTTTCCTTTGATATTTTTATGAGAGATAGAGCAGATCTGACCTGGCAACCGTATTTAGAGCCCGTTAGTCATATTCAAATTATTGTCTTATTTGAGTGCTGATTGCTTTATACAGGAAAAATGACGATAGCTGACACAGTTTTTGAACTCATCTGATCTAACAGAGAGTTGATTGTTATAATGATGGATCTAGGATGGAGCGCTAAAGTTAATCAACTTAAGATTGTTTAACTGCCATAAGACTGCAATAACGCATAGCTCATCCAAGTAGAATTTCACTGGAACATTAAGTCGCTTCCTTTACTGCAATGAAACTTGCAATAATCAGGAAGTCTAATCCTCATTACTGTTAAATTAATATTATAAAATATAACAGTAATAATATCACTCTTAAAACAAACCTTTAAGTAGCGTTCATTTTAGCGCCAAATTATACATTTTTAGAAAACATAACTGATTCAATGATAGTTTGCACAAATTTCCTAACCAAATAAGGATTTTTAATTATGATAAGACACACCATTGATCAATAAATGAAACATAGGACATGAAGCCATTCAAAAATTCGCTAAATTGAATCTAAAGTATAACTATAATTGATGCGATATATTAAAGCCATTGAGATAATTATCGTTACTTGATATTTTATTGAACAGTTTGACATTGATATATTTGAAATAAATTTTGTTGAGCTATAAAATTGAAGACTTTTATTTGATAAAAGCATTTGATAACAAAGTTACTACTAAGTTTGGTATGAATTAAGTTTTATAAATGAAGACTTCTAAACTTTTCAAAGGTTACCTAAAAATTAAATTAAGTTAAATGTCCTAAAACTAAACAAAATAAGTTAAGAATAAAATACTGATTTATTCAATGGAAACAACTGATTAGTTGAATCAATACTTTGGTGTATTCCATTAATGACTAGTTTATCATAAATTAAAAGCTACTCAAAATTTTCTAAAGCAAGACTTTAAATGTCTTTTATAAGCAAATAAGATGTCAATAACAGCATAATCAACAGTTGTTCATCTAAAGATGATAAATATGAGGAATTCACGTGCAGTAAACCACTCGAAAACTTCTCAGATAATAGGATATATATAAGCAGTTGATTTTTCATCAAATCATTTCAACTTTATATACAGCTTGAGAGAACAGATCAAGATGGTTGAAAACTGCGCGTCATTTGTCTTCAACATCACATCAAAGAGTTAGAAATTTGAGTTTTCATTTAATCAGTTTATGACGATTCGCATTTAGAGATTCAACTTTGCTTTTCCAACCAATCCTACCAAATATTGTTGTTTTACTACTACTATTGTTCAATTTATTGTTAATCTTCGGATTAGGACCTGTCACATAATCAGATTCAACGATATCATCGTCAGTGTATATATCATCAAATTTATCATCAATACTGATAGTACGGAAGAACTTGTCGTCTTCATCAGCAGAATACGGCTTTTCATTGTAGTTAAACATAACTCCGAGCACTACATTAATAGCAGATGTGTCGTAATGATGACAACCGCTATAACGATATAACGGCTTCTTATCGAACCGACAGCCAGAGGCCTGACTACCGATGGGAGCAATACATTCCTGAGTGAGTGCACATCTGACCCATGGAAGCATTAAGTAATTATGTATACGATCCGTATTATAAAGCAATATATGACTCGGTTTTATCATACGGTGAAAAAAGTAGTTGTCTTGAGGTGTCTTAAAGTATTCAAACATCCGCGGGTGAGTTAAACTGGAAGTCGGCTGATCTATAGTCCACGATATTATGCCTTCTTTTCGGCCCTTTTCTACCAATTGGTTTGCTTTCTGTTCGGCCGATGGAATCAGATAATAGTGTGGATCTAACCATAAGGCTGAACCCGTCTGGTTGAGCACTTCTTGGAGTATAATTGGTCGGAATGCAAACAATTTGAGATCTCTTACATGTGAGGGAAATATATCGTAATTGAATTTACGTATTATACATAAAGTCTGGTATTGAGGTTCGGCTTGAGTTTGGGCTCGAGTTCGGGATTCCGTTTCAGCCTTAGAGACTGTTTCTGATGAAGATTCAAATGTGACTTGAGATGAGGTTTGGGATTGAGATTCGTTACAAACAGAACTTATCTGTCATTCGAGATAAAGAAAAAAATCGTTAATCATTTGAAAATAAAGACATATTTTGTGGATTATATTGAACTAAGGTTTATAAAAATTGAAAAATATATCATTAGTTATATTAATATAAAATGAATACCAAATGGATTTGTTTCTGATCTAAACCCAGATCATAGATAATAAGCGAGTAACTGAATGAAATATAATCTTGAAACGATTTAATAAAACCAATCGCTAAGTTGATTTGTTCAGAATTAATAGCAGTAACAAAAACCGGTAAACTTTTATTATAAACATGACTTGTATTAAAGAAACGCGCATTTGTATTGAAACCTAAGGCTCTCAAATATTTATCACATTTTAGTTCACTTTCTTCGCTATTTATGCCGTTATTGTTGTCATTATTGCCAGAAATGACAACTCCTTTCAGATGAGACAATTGTCTGTGAGTTTCAGTCACTATATTATTGATGGTTGGCTTCGGATCTCCTAAAAGACAATAGAAAATAGTTGTGAAAGCAATGCATAGCATCAACAGAAGAACGCCTTTAACACGCATTTGACACTTGATTGCACTCAAAATAAGTCTAATGAATGGCATCTCATCAACAAAGCTATTAATGCATTCAATAATACATTCAAATACGAGATTTCATTCAATCTCTTATTATTTATTAATTTATTATTATTAATAGCGGCCAACCCATCCATTCAATGCAAAAACAAATATCTGCAGCGAATCATTCAATTAATTTTCAATTAATGCAGTTAACTAATCATTCGTTCATTTTATTAATTATCAAATCAATCGATATTAAAAATGGGCTTTGGTTTTAATTTCTGGTTATTTCTCTCATTAGATGATCGAATGCAGAAAAAGGCAAAACTTTTTTGCTTCAAACCTATTTGAGTAAAGACAGATCTCATGGCCAAAGGGCGTAACCCAACAATTGGCTCAAAACTGCATAGTATGCAGTATGCATTTTCTCAGTACAGCACTAAACATTAGACAGCAATTACGTTACCAAACCCTAAAACACTTGCAATTTTCAACGGCTTTCGTTTCGAATTTTGATGCAACTCTCAATGTCGTGGTTTTTGTTAATTGCCGCAAGAGAGCTGCAGTCTTCAGTTTTTAAACAAGTTCTAAACTTTATTAATGTTTGACTGCATTACAATTTATTAATGCGATGGCAACATCTTATAGGTGTCAAAATTAAGTCTGGCCTTAATTAATATTCAATCAAACTTTTCAACTAAATTCAATTAATGTATATTTTATTTTTAAATGAATTTGTTTTACATATTATTTACCTTTAAGTATGTCTTAGAAAGAAAGAGAGGAAGATAGTGTGTCGTTGCTTTGGCTAACTATTTCACTTTTCGTGTATTTAACTAACAATAATTGTAATTAATAAAGGTAAAATCAAAAATAAAACCTGATATTAAAACAATCATAAGTCACGTTAATATTGAAAACTTAAGCCTCAGTCACAACTTATACAATAACTTGATTTACAATTGACTTAGAATTCTGTTAAGTTTACAATCTATTCAGATTTTACACCTAAGATGCTCGGAGAAAAAATCTGCACAAAATTCAATTATTTATAACTTTGTAATTAGTGACTGAAAATGAAAGAAATTTGAGATAGAATTAACTTAATAATAAATAAATAATTTTAGTTCAGTTAATTGCCGATAGTGGCCTGTTGTCCATAACTGCGAGTATTCGAGTTCTAATGCACGACAATAGGCTTTGGAAATAATTTTCTGGTAGTTTAGTCATTTCTCTTTTAATTTTCCGGTTATTTATTCAACAAATTTAGCGACGGCTTAAGCGCACGCATTCTCAACTTATTTAAACACTTTTTTGTTTTGTTACTCACAAAATGATACTCACAACATCTCCTGGGATCTTGAAATGAATTAATGTTAGGCTCCCGTTTCGCAACATCTTTAATGATAGATAGAAGTCATTTAAATTTTATTTTATTTCGAGTCAGTAACAAAACAAAACAAAAACACTTACAGTAGTGTCATATCGATGAGCTTGCATTGCATCTAAAAGTCTTGCGATGATTTGACGTTTAACTTTGATATTAAAATTATGTTTTGCTTCATCGGATTTGACGATATAAAACAGAGAGGCTGAGGCAGCGATTTGTATTTGTTTTTCTTGTAAATGCCTTGACATCGACAGCAATACAATATCGAGAGCTCGGTTCACATTATGGAAATTCGTCTATTTATAAATTATAGGTTATTTCATTTTTAATAATTCAGTTGTGTTCAGAGAAGTAGAATTTGAAAAGTTTAGATTAATAAATTAGCTCCAATACATAGCTGTAATACATGAATAATAAATCAATTCATACTTCAAATCTAAAACAGTGAAACAAATCGTTTAAAGTTCGTCTCAAAAACTCTACTCTATCGATATAAGCTTCACATCCTGTAAGTATTTGTTCTTCAGTTGCATCACCAGAAATCTATTACAAAAGTAACCAATTCATTACATCGAATCACATCAAATCTAATTAGAGTCAAAATTAGAATCAATTTACAGAATTTG
This sequence comes from Archegozetes longisetosus, assembly GCA_018873245.2. Taxonomy (NCBI): domain Eukaryota; kingdom Metazoa; phylum Arthropoda; class Arachnida; order Sarcoptiformes; family Trhypochthoniidae; genus Archegozetes; species Archegozetes longisetosus. The sequence goes on from JAEMBT020000007.1 coordinate 11,632,582, forward strand.
CTGGTATGGTTCGTCTATAGGCCGCTTCATTGGCTGTATTGTACAGTCCTAGAGATTCGAGTGGTTTAGATTCTCGTGATTATTAACAAAATCACAAAATTAATCAAATATTGAAATACCTTAAATCGAGATGTTGTAAAGTAGTTTTCATTTGAGGGCTTATCAAGTACTTCAAGTATGGACGCGAAGAATCAATTGTTGAGGTCTGAATCAAACGATTTAGACTACTGACAAGTAATAGATCGTTCTTGAAGTAAACCAATAGGTTCCACACACCATTTATGAAATTGCTACCCATCCAAACTATAATAGAATTATTGTAAAATAAACTTCAAAAACATTTTGATTGATTTCGGTAGACTCCATGAGTTTTTCTTTTATTCATATTGAATCATATAATATGTTACTAAGAAGGAGCTTTTAGTTCTTTCTCAAAAATTTCAAATTCTAGCGACTACCAACTTAAAGATAATGTATTAACTTAAAATTTAATCACAAATCAAAATGCTGAGCACTAGTTTTAATGATAAATTGGATTAAAGTTTAATGTGGCTTCTAACAGATTTGCTCATTAAACGCTTTAACCCCTTAAAACATTCTTTATATAATATATTTACTATAAAAGTTAAACGTTTTAAAAACATTTAACTTACGTTAATTTAATAAGAGTTTTTAAATGTTTAAAAAATAATTTATTTTTGTTTTAATTTGACTTATGAATATGGTAGTTAATAGAGGGATAGTTAAAACAAAGTATCTCTACAATGAATACAAAATTTAAAAGATATTTCGTTACAACTTATTTCACTACAAGTATGTACGTCAAAATTAAAACAATATTTTTAATAAATTATTTATTAAACATTTAAAAACTCCTATCAAAGTAACATAAGAGTTGAGTGTTTTTATAATGCTATTTAACTTTTATGGTAGATATTTGCTATAAAGTATGCTTTAAGGGGTTAAAACATTTAATGGACAAATCTGTCTGAAGATACTAGACCATTTTAGTTCTAAATTTTTAAATTAGTTTTAGTTATAGTTAAAGTTATTTATCAAATTATGATTAATTTTAGTCAAAGTTAAAGTTTTTCAGTTCGTTAAATTCATTAATTTTAGTTAAAGTTATAGTTAACTTTAACTTTAACTAAAAAGAGATTCAAGTTAACTCAAATTTTATAGTTAACTTAATAAGGTCTAGAAGATACGCTAAATTTTAATTCAATTCAGCATTAAAATTAGTGCTCAACATTTTGTATTGTGAATAAATTTTGTATCATGATTTTATTTTTGAATTTGTAATCATTAGAAGTTCAAATTTTTGAGACAGAACTGAAAGTTTCTTCTGAGTTAAATATTAGGAGAACCTATGATAAGAGTCTGAGTAACAAACAAACTTTTGATAAACCTTTTAGAAATAAAAAACAAATAGAAAAATCTATAGAAAAATATTGGTGTCTTCGTATCAATACATCTTAGCCTTTATAAATGATTTGCCGATGTCTACCATTACTGAACATAACTTTATGAGTTATCTACCAATTAAGACATAAATAAAAAGATGTTATTACATTTATATTTGTATACATTGGTGATAACATATTTGACACCCCTTTAATTATCACTTCGGAATAATACTCATAAAAATCAATATCAATTTTATCAAAACTGTATGGATTTATTATTTCATTAGTTAATTAATGATAATTAATTGAAATAATGTCATACTTTGTCTGTCTTTTCTTGAATAAATCGATACCATTTTCATTCTGTTCCAATATGAATCTATAAATTAAATTAAAACCATTGTAAATAATTGAAAGTAAAGAACCCATTCCAATTGCAATTAATGCATTGACTACCTAAAATTTGGCGAATCGCATAGACATTCGATTGAATCAGCGGTCGATTGACAGATAGACATCACATCAGCCATTGATTGGTAAACAATTGGTTAGCTAATAAATGAATTTAAATAATACTCAAATCACTGTTTTATTAATTGTTTAATAAATTACAGTGACTTAATGAAGAATTACTAAATTAATATTATTTTAAATAAGCTGATTGCATATAGTAGTACAACATATTGTTTGTATTCTCTTTTATTGTACGTAGTGTTAAACGGAAATGCCTTATGTATAGTGTTGAGCAGGTCCGGGTTCCAGAGGTTCGTGGATGAACCTCAAGCATAAACTTTAACCCTCACCTTAAGATTCTGAATCCTACCAACCCCTGACCTCTAAACTTTTGAATATATACCCAATTGTATATTTTAAGCATTGTAAAGAATATCTTGAAATTACAGTAATGCACACTTGTTTCACACTTTTCTTGCAATAGACAATACATCAACAGATTCCTTTAGTTATCACATACAACATAAATATTCCACCAATTGTATTAAATTTCGATAAATTAATGGTCTAAACCCGAGGTTCAGGTTCGGGTTTGAGCTCGAGAGCTTCTGAGGTTCATTTATGCCTAGTAGAGGATAGTTTCATCAATTAGTAGTTTCATGGTTTTTATTTAAAAAGATTTAAAGTGTTCAACGATTCAGCCCTTAAAAAATAACTTAGACCTAGAATTGAGTCAATCATTCAACGATTTTAATCAATAATCAATATAATAGAAACAGAATTGTAACATATATATTCTAAAATTGTTTGCCATCCATTTGTCCACTTAATAATTAATTCCTATTCAAAATCTTATATTGATTGCACTGAAAATGAATGATTGATAGAACCAAAGATGAATAGTTAACTTGTATTTGAAAGCTATGAACAATGTTCAAATTTATATACAATTCGTTTCATTGTGGATATCAGACAACATGCTTAGAAATGGAATAAATTTCAATACGACAATCATTTACGAATTTGAGAAATTGAAAAACTTTGTCAAATCTGAATTGCATCCAATTGTTTAATAATAATCTAATTTATTGCTATATTTGAACCTTTATATAAAAAAATCATGCCTTACATCCAATTAAGTGTGGAAAAGGGCTGTAAATATTTTTTTTGTTCAACTAATCTTTGGCTATGATTTTGAAAAGTAGTCATTATCAAAGAACAGATATAAGGATAACTGAATCTAAACTAAACTAAAAAATGAATAGATTTGACTGAAGTTTTATTTGAGACAAACTTAAGACTTATTAAGAATTAGATATTATGTGAATGAATAAATGAGAGACATTAGTAATGGTTGTAATACCTGGAAGTCACTGCGATTCACATTCGGTACATCGATATTATGAGTCGATGGACACAAGTCTTCGTACTTCTTATTGTTGAATATGTCCAGACCAACCAAATGCACCTTAAATTGAGTAGAATTAGAACAATTGCGTAATTAATGTGTTGGCGGTCATGTCTGACCTTTGCGTGTCCGTGTTTGCCAGTCTTTGAAGTACTCGTTTCCATAATCTTGCAAGGTCTTTGCTTAATCATGACGAAGCCGTTCTAGCGAAGTGATGAACATTGAAATGGATATGTAGCCAAAGCGCCTCCTGATAGTCTTGATTGCCTTACATTACAAATATATAATAGTCTTAACAACCGATTATTATGTATCAAATTCAACGAAAATATTAGCAATACAATCAATTTACTTCAAAAATATAAAATAAATTTAGTAGTGAATCAAAAGTAGTAAATAGTAGATAATAAATTTCTAAACTTTATTAATGTTTGACTGCATTACAACTTACTATGCGATGCCAACATCTTATAGGCGTCAAAATTAAGTTTGACTTTAATTAATATTCAATCAAACTTTTCAACTAAATTCAATTAATGTATATTTTATTTTTAAATGAATTTGTTTTACATATTATTTACCTTTAGATGTATTATACAAAGAAAGATAGGAAGAGTGTCATTGCTTTATCTAACTATTTGACTTTTCGTGCACTTAATTAACAATAATTACAATTATTGTTAATAAAAATAAAATCAAAAATAAAACTTGATATTAAAATAATCATCAGTCACGTTAATATTGAAAACTTAAGCCTCAGTCACAACTTATACAATAATTTGATTTACAATTGACTTAGAATTCCGTTAAGTTTACAATTTATTTAGATTTTACACCTATTTTCAAATGTAAAGCTTAAGCCAATAGACTTATTGTCTTAATTAACAACTTTTTTCCTGTTACTTTCAATAAATATCAGTCATTTCAATGTCTTCACTTTTTTCGAGTTCCTCCAATTTTCCCTCTTTCAGAAATTTGTTGTATTGGAATATTGTGAGTGAAGCCAATTGTCGAATATAAAAAGGTATGCTTTCGTTTTCTATCAGATTTCTCAGTACTTCAATTCCGTTATCTTCAGCAAGAAGTGGACAATACTTTTCAGCTGAAAAGAAATCAAATAATCATTAGATAAAAATTGTGAACACAAAGTTTGACATACAATAAACTCGGGTCAAATTAGCCAAAGCCCAAACCGCCCAATACTGAGCCTCTGATGTCACGTTCTCTGATCGCAATAAACGTAGAATTGGCTCAAATGATCTGTTCGTATACACAATAAGATTCAATTCAATTTGAATCAATCAAATTTGTATTATATATAACTTAGTTTAACAAACCTATAATTGATATTTCGTTTTGAATTGATTTTCCATCGAGATATCGCAAATCTCATTCTCGACAACATATCTTCTCGTTTACAATCGAAGGGTAGATATTGCTGCCAAAACTGAGATCCATTAGATGCTATCAATTCGAATAATAAATAGTTAGTAAAAATGATCAATTAATTTGCTGATGTATTGAACGAACCTATGTGTGACAGTATTCCAGCAGCATTATAGCTCACTTCAATGCCATCACTTTCACTATCTAATAGCTCAATAAATCTCTGAATATAATCTGCTTTCATGAGTCTGTGCCTAAGATGTGGGCACTCAGCAACATTTCCAAGCAGTCCCATCATATTTCTGAGTAATTCTGAATAAAGTTTTATAATAAAATATGAATGATAATTAAAAGAATAGAATGCTTGTAAGAATTAGTGAACTAACCGGCGCTTTGAGGAAATGAATGCATACATGACACGAAATAATCCATACCGTTGTTATTTAAGAATCTTTCGCAATTTACTGGAGTTTCGTCTAGATCATAAATAATTAATTAATTATATGATTGACCAAATATGGGACACAATAAGAGATGTCAAACCTGTCACATTCCACATTGTACTCCATGCTGTTTCCATAACTTCATCACAAATGTTTCTGTGTAATCTGGAATCAATTAAGGACAACATTTTTTCTATAGCTCCTAAATCTCCAACTATTGTCTTTTGATCGCCATCGACTTGACACGCCAGAGAATTCAGTAAATAGATGCCTAAATAGTAGGTAGAGTCCATTTATTTAGCAATTCACGCAATTTGAGGAGTTATCAAAATATGTGCGAGTGAAAACAAACCTAATCTTTGTATGAATTCATCTTCATCATTCGTTACAATGTGCAAAAGTATTTCGACTAAACGCGAATATTCAAAAATCTAAATGTAAATCAAATTCCAAGTTAATTTCAACCTTTGATAACAACTATTATAGTTATCATGTATGTTCTTACTAATGTAGTTACAGATAACGCTCTACTTTGGACATGAAGTTAAGCCCTTTTACAATGGTATAAATTCATAAGAAATTAAGGATTATTTTTCGTCTTTTACGAAAAGGGTTTAACTATTTGTTTAAGACAGAGAAGTTTAGTTGTATAATATTGAAAATGATACTCACAACATCTCCTGGGATCTTGAAATGAATTAATGTTAGGCTCCCGTTTCGCAACATCTTTAATGATAGATAGAAGTCATTTAAATTTTATTTTATTTCAAGTCAGTAACAAAACAAAACAAAAACACTTACAGTAGTGTCATATCGATGAGCTTGCATTGCATCTAAAAGTCTTGCGATGATTTGACGTTTAACTTTGATATTAAAATTATGTTTTGCTTCATCGGATTTGACGATATAAAACAGAGAGGCTGAGGCAGCGATTTGTATTTGTTTTTCTTGTAAATGCCTTGACATCGACAGCAATACAATATCGAGAGCTCGGTTCACATTATGGAAATTCGTCTATTTATAAATTATAGGTTATTTCATTTTTAATAATTCAGTTGTGTTCAGAGAAGTAGAATTTGAAAAGTTTAGATTAATAAATTAGCTCCAATACATAGCTGTAATACATGAATAATAAATCAATTCATACTTCAAATCTAAAACAGTGAAACAAATCGTTTAAAGTTCGTCTCAAAAACTCTACTCTATCGATATAAGCTTCACATCCTGTAAGTATTTGTTCTTCAGTTGCATCACCAGAAATCTATTACAAAAGTAACCAATTCATTACATCGAATCACATCAAATCTAATTAGAGTCAAAATTAGAATCAATTTACAGAATTTGCTGGTATGGTTCGTCTATAGGCCGCTTCATTGGCTGTATTGTACAGTCCTAGATATTCGAGTGGTTTAGATTCTCGTGATACTAATCCTGGAATATATTCACATCCTATCAAAAAGATTCGAAATTCATTTGAATTAATCATGAGATCAATGTGAACAGTGATGACATACTGGGACCAGCCAGATTAGTGCCAGAAATGTCAAGACTTGTCAGATTAGGTAAACTCGTCACAATCATTGTTAACTGTTTATTTGGATATTTGTATCCATGGCCGTAACGATCATTCGACGACGAAATATCGAGACACCTACTCATATCAATTTAAACAATTAAGACACTTCATAACTGAAAGAGAATAATGAGTTTGTAGAAATGACTTGCCTTAAAGTTTTGATCTTCGCAATGTTATGTATGGCGAGATGCAGTTTTGGACAGTTATACAGGATTAAAGTTTTTAAAGATTGCAATTGAGTGAGTGGCGCTCCATCTCCGATCGACGAACCATTACTTTATGAAATATTTGAATGATTCAATTGGACTATTAACAAAATCACAAAATTAATCAAATATTGAAATACCTTAAATCGAGATGTTGTAAAGTAGTTTTCATTTGAGGGTTTATCAAGTACTTCAAGTATGGACACGAAGAATCAATGGAAGTCCATTCATGTATCACTAATTTACGAATTGATAGCAACGGGTTAATGAGATGACTGCGATTTGAAAACTCCTAAAAATTGAATTCAAGTTTAGTAAGCAGTTAGTTGAATAAAAGATTATATTATATGCATAAAAAACGAAATCAATCAACAATACGAACGTCACATATATCGTCATCGAGTCCGTCTTCTTCAATGTAATCAGGCAGAATATGTGTGGACCGACCGATAATCAATGTCTGAAGCGGAGAGTTTTGCCACGTCGTTATTTCAAGAGTTTTAATTTTATTATCACTTAAATTCTTTGTATATACTTCTCGTGGTTTTATATTTTCGACTTCATTCATAATGATTGGAGATTTACTATTACTATCGTAAGAATGGCTATAGCTTTGAGAATTAGATGAATAGTCAATACTCATTGGTTCGTCATAGTCAATACATTTAATGCCATTCAATTCACGTATTTTTCTCGACTGAAAGTCTGCGAAGTCGTGATCATCGAATACACCCATTGCTTGAGTCAATGAATAGTCATCAGTGATTAGTCCAACATTTTCAGCAACGCTACAATTCTGTGTTGTAGTTGTGATAATGCCGTTGACATACTTTTTATTATATATGACAACTGACTCTTGAACAGGTCCTTCTTCTACAACACGAACCGTTCGTATCATTTTTTTTGCATCACTTAAACGAGTCATAATTGTGTTAATATGTTGCAAAGCATTTGTGGTCAGATGTGAACAGTTCGAAATGTCTAAATGTGTTATTGTTTTCGAGTGCTCCTCAAGAAATGATTCTAACGTTTCATCAGTTATGGGCATATCAGCGAAGTTCGCACGAGAAATACGACTATTTGTCGATCGAAATTGACTCAAGAATTTGGTAAAAGATTCGCTCGTGAGCTCCACATTTAAATTCGTCTCCCTATAGACCTGAGAACACAATTATTCATTACATAAATTATAATTTCTAAGCAATCATTTCTATAAAATTGAGAACAAATTCAAAAAAATCATTTTTCAACTTTGTAAAACTCGTCATTTGATCTGAAAACAGATCTCATTTCGTCAATATTTAAATTGAAATTAACTAAAAAATTATTAATTCAAATAAGAAATTAATTAATAAAATAATGAAAAAATGAAAGTAAAAAATAGTGAAAGACTGACTTCAATGAGTAAATCGCAGATTTCTTGTGGAAATGAAAAGCTTCTTATATTAATTTCTTGCTTAACAATATATTTAACACAAATCAGAAGTAAAGAATCAGGAGAATTGTCTGAAGTGAACAATTGGTTAAGTCTTAAGGGAGTCATGTCTAGACCTTCAATTGAATTGACAAACAATAATATTAATTGATTATCGAATCACTCATTGCTTTAACAATATAATCATTTAATCAACGTTTAATTCAAAACTGGTCAGATTTTCATTCAATTATTTCACACTTTAATGAGTTTTCAGTGTAATTAATAAATATTTTTTGAATGAAATTTAATGAAGTTTAATCGTATTAAAAGCAATGATTTAAAGCTAATGTCATTCGACTCATTTCCTCATTTATGGCATTTATGGCACAGTAAACACTCTGAGGGCAGAACATAAATCACACTCATTTGCAACAGAGTGGGGTCGAGTCGAGTTACAAACCAGCTACAGCTTTGTTGTAACGTTTACCATTCATTTAATATTAATCAATCAGTAAAAATGCAGACTAGAAGCAAACAAGGGGGTGATCAGGTTCAGACTGTGCTTATGTCCTTTATGTATGACACTTGAACGTCTGCGTACTTTTTAACAGCTGTTGCGAACATAAACAACTAATACGTCCATACATTCGTAACAATTTTTACTATAACTTTGCTGCCATTTATCAACTTTATTTACAATTTTTAAGTTAAAAATTAATTTGGTTTTCCCTAATCAATAGCTAATCGAGTATTGATTGTAATTTAGATGCAGTGCCTGAGTAATTGTTGATCTGGCTCATGTAGTTTGATTGTTCCATAGCTTATGCTATAATTTAAATGGATTGTGCTTTTTAAAAAACCAAAAAAGCGCAAAATTTAAATATATTTATCAAGCAGAATATAGATTCTTCTAAAGTTATTACTTTTGGTTTCAATAATATTTGGTATTGTTTCTCAAAATGATGAGGTGAAATACTCAAGAAATGTTGATTGAATGTAGCATCAAAATTTACACAAAATCCTCAAGTTAACGATTGTTGAGGTTTTCAACTAACTTACAGTGATTAAACTTATACCTTTTGCTGCAGGTTTCAAACTTTCGATTTAGAATTCTGTTGAAATTTTGGTCAATAGATCAGAGTTAATTGTAACATTTGAGGCAATAACGTATTGAGCTGACATTAGTTTCAGGTCTTACTTCATAAAATTCAAGCAAAACTCTTTTTGAAGATCGGTTTAGGGTGAAGTTCGCAGAAACTCAAAAATTGATCTGATCGTGCTCTAAACATTAAATACTAAATTTGCTATGAAGATAACTATGACAGCAGTTATGATTAGCAGTTTTAACTTCAATTTTTACCACTTACATCAAGTACAGCATTCACACATTAGTATTGAAAATATCGTTTTTAATCTATGTTTGTTTCATCGACACGGAGTCTTCAATGTTCTGTTCAATGAATTTAAGTAATTTTAATTTTTATCCAATAAGTTTGTGATTTACTGGAGAACACATTCGGACTGTTTCAATCAATTGCTTTATCTCAATCACATTATTAATAAAAGACAATTTCGCAAACTCAAATTCAATTAAGCTGATTAGAAACACCAATTTGTTAATCTTTTCAATTAAAAAGATATCAAAATTCTTAATAACAATTACAATTGACCTCTAATTGAATGAAAGTTTAGAGAAAGTAGCGATTCGTCAATTGTTGATGACATGTTCTTTGAGTCTAAGTTGCGCTGTACTGTCATTAATGCTTTGAGTTTCATATCTTTCAAGTTATAATATTCAATATTGATTCACATGAGAACATCTGGAAAAGTAATTACGATTGACTGCCAAGTTAGTATAACAGTAAAATATTGACTTTCGAAAACTGAAAATTTCTTCTTCTAATGAAGATCAAATTTATTTGGTTTGTACTTCTATTTATAATGTGTTATTTAGAATCCAAATCAGTTTGGGCTGAAGTCAAAACAGCTGGAAGTTTAACGAAAACAATCAGCAATGTTTTGGACCAGTTACCATTGCCAAGCTTTCATTACTTGGGATCGAGACTGAAAACTATTGGCAGTAGTTTAGACAAATTGCTATCTATTATATTGAGTCCACTTGGATTGTAATTAATTGTTGCTACGAGAACAATTCTTTTGTACTAAACAATTCTGTTATATGTTCAATATTATATAAAATAAACTTTTTGTCGGTTTTAATAAACTCATTCGATTCAAGTTTGTGATTACATGTATTGTGAGTTTTTTTGCAGTTGTTCTTTCATTTATGATATACGTTTCAGTAAGAATTTTTTGCCAAATACTGCATCCAAAATGAAGTGATATAAAGATCGGAATATAACTTTAAACATATGGGGAATGAATCAGAATGTAACAAGTTGACTGGAATTATACTTTTTCTCAACTATTAAGGGTTAAATTAAATTGTATGTAAATAGCCTCGAGTTTACTTTTAATAATTATCATAACGAGATCCGCAAATTTGGTGCACCCAGACTAATGAAAATTAGAAAAGCACTGACCGCAATTGTTAACAACGTTGTTAGTAACGTTCCACTAATTGGACCCATTACTATCAATCGTTCTTTAATGTAGTTCACAATGAAATGCTATCTAGGACGATGTCTATAATTTGATGGTATACTCTCATTGCTTCTTGTCGTATGCAGTCTATTAATATTTTTGATCTTGGGCTAAATAATGTACTAATTTTAGGGACTCGTTAATACTCTACATTCCTCAGCACCTGACATCAATTAGATCAAAAATTTTTCTTATCACAAAAAAAAACACTTTATTGCAAACATCAAAGACTATTCAAATTAATTGCTGTGAATTACATAAAACTACATGTCATTAATATAGAAATGCGAAAGTAGTGACAGATATCCATAATTATATTAAAAAAGTTAAATAAATATTATATGAACGTTTTTCTTGTTAAATATATTAAATCTTTTAGAATATATCTTATTGTTTCCCATTTGAAAGTTACTCGTCAAGTATTTTTGTATCACTAATTCAGTTAAAATTTGTTTGTACACTTTCAGTAAACTATTTTTAAAGTATCAAAATTGTTTAAATATTGGAGCTAATTTTATAACCCCATCAAAAACTATTGTTTCTTTCTTGAAGACTTAAAATATATTTTGCACCAATTCGTTTTTAGGTGCATTCAATATCACTATTATTTAAGAAGACACCTGCTAATCATTTGTTCAATTACTTGAAAAATGAAATCGTAATTATATTATAGATTTAAGGATCATATAAAACAAGAAAAATCAGAATAAGGTGTGAAATAGGAATCATAGAGTTGTGGCAAACAGATAATAGTTTTCCATAAATAGGATTTGAATTACTGTTGAAGCATAGCTTTGCGACAATTATAGAGCCATTTGATGACTCGTGCATTTTTTTCTACTATCGATGTGCCCACAGATAATGCGTGACACGAACGCGATGTCATTAAACGAGTATTAAATTGGTTTGTCAGTTTTTCATGACTAATAGGATTATTAGAATGTGTTGACGACGAGGAAGAAGATGAGGACATGTTGATACGACGCACTCCTGAGTTAAATGATTCGCATGAATCAAAATAATGAGGTGGTGTTGATATCATTGAGTTCGTGGCTTCAGACTTGATCGAATCCCAGACCGATGAGTCGAGTCCTAATGTCTCGAAGAAGCGCTCGATTTCGTCCTTACTCTTATTTCTACGCATTAATAATCTATTCGATACATCGGATTTTGAGCGAGAAATACTTAATTGTCGCGAAGAGTTTACTTGCAATGACTTTTGTGTCGATGGCTCTATTTTTTTACAATTTTGACTAGAACTGGATCTCAATATACAGTTGTTTTTCTTGATCTCAATATTATTGCGTTGATTTGAAACAGTTTGGCGTATACTCGTAGTGTTGGACAACAGTGTATCCCTTGGTTTGTGCTGTGCTTCTGGTGCATTGTTCGCTGAATCTCTTCTCAGTATCACTTCACTATCAATATCATCATTTATTAATTGTCTCAATTGTATTTCAAGATTATTCGATCCTTCAGACAATCGAGAAGATAATGATGAGTTGCGTTTTCTTGTGACAGCTTGTGATGAGCAGAGTATGGATGAGGACAATAAACTTTGATCACATTTCGTGTTTTGATTGATTGGCAACAGTGGTGGAGTTGGATTTGATGATTGAGATAAGATAAATAATGGAGTTTTTGTCGTTGATAATGACTTATGAGTGTGCTTTTCAGTTGATCCATTCTCAACTGGTGAACATTTTATGTAATTATACTTAGTTTCTGCTAAGCGTTCGACAGCACTCTTTCGACGAATCACTAAAATTCAAATTCATATCAAATTAGGTAACTAATATTCAAGTTTAACAATGTATGAAGCATTACTTTTAAACATTAATCGAAGCGTAAATTAAAAACATACTTTTAAGTATTAAAATGATATTTTGGTTTGTTATGAATCTTATGAACAGTCAAATTGAGTGTTAGCAATAAAGATACTGAAAAATTTGACTATCTAACTTGAAACAACTTTTAGCACGCATACATAAAAGTTATCAGGTGTAACAATTATGACTTAATCTTTAACTAATTTTCTGATAAAAACAAAGTAAGCCTTGACTTTCAACTATTCAAAGTCATTTTTATCGCAGCTCGTACAACAGTGAGTTTAGCTTCAAATAATTATTTTCTGTCCAATTAGAGAAATGAAAAACAAATCAATAGAATAAAGCTCTAGGAATAGATGAACTCTCACTGAATTAAACTTTGCATTCACTTATATACATATACCTGAATGAGTAACTTTGAAAAATTGTCTACGACTTTGGATTATTGAATATACTTACGAATCATATTGCAATTTGACATATATTTCTAACAAATAAAGTTTTAACACAAGCAACAAACAGAAGACTATTGTTTGATTCAATGTTCAAGACATATTTGGTGAGAGAATGTACCAGAAATGTCATTGAAAGTAATCATATTTTGTCAGCGGCTCAATTTTAAAATAAAGATATCGATTGTTGTCTTGAATGCACAGTCGAGTGAATCAAAAATAAATAAAGTAAACGTCTAGTGATAACGATCGCAGAGTTATAGCTGTTTATCGCAAAAAGTATCATTAATTTTTTTTTCAAAACTACAGTACAATAAACTTCAAAAGTACTCGTTATGCTCTAAAAATCAGAGTTCAGTTTCACAACAAAATGTATATAATAAACAATGAAAAAAAAAGGATATCAATTCTAAAGCAGTAATAGCATAACCATAAGCTCAAAGGTGTTCGAAAGGCAAGTTTTAATATTTAGTTAATAACCAGTTAGTCATTAACTGTAGGTTTTTTAAGTCATAATCTCTCACGTAATTCGAGGAAATATGCTTTTTTATTCAACTGTCAAACTGTTGCAAACCAATTAACTACCGAATAATAACTTACGCGTCACATTCGGCTTTTGTCTGTCTGATGAAAAACTATGAGACCATCGAAGTTGTCTTGAGTTCTGGCTGTTACACAAATTTGTGTCAATTTTCGTATAATTCATGGCATTATTGTTATTATTCGCATTATTTGGCGAACATTTGCGGATCGATGCCATTTAGAGACGCATAATCTAATGGAGTAAACAAAGTGCCTTAGCTATCAAAACAAAACAAATGTGTACTCAAAATATAGATAAAGCACATACAAAAACTTTATCGATATTTCAATCATATATTGATTTTTTACCAGAAAATCATCTCTATTTTCGTCCACTTATTTTAAGGCAATCTTGTTAAAACTTAGAAAATAGTGATGAAAGAAATGGTTGACAGAAAGTGCAATTATAAAACCTTGACATTAGTGTTGGGCACGAGGCAGTCATATATCGTACGGATTACTTGTTAGGATTTTAGTCAAAATCATAAACGAAATGAAATGCGCCTCAAATCAAACTGATCTAAGCTCGTAGTCGATGGTATGGCTGTTGCGCTCGTACTACTGGACAAACAGGTTTTTCATATTAACGCAACTATTATTATTGTTATTGAGGAGTTTCATTACAAGTTTTAATGCATGTCCTCAACAGACAAACAGAAGACATCACTGTTTTTCTGAATAGGATTTGCGCTTTTGATGCTATCGAAAGTATGCTGAGGGACCGTTTCATTACACTCAACTCAAAAGCTCTGGAAGACATTACGATAAGCTTAAGTATGAGTAAAAGACTATTAGTTTTATCATTAGCTCATATTAAAATACAAGATAATTAATTCAATTGCACTATTCATGTCATTTATGTACCATCTTCACAAATTTAAAACACATTAAATAATCATTTTTTTTGAAAACTCTTATCAGAAATAGTTTATTCTTTTAATGCTATAAATGTACACTTTTAAATGTGGTTAACATTAGCCTAAATTCCAGATCATTTTAATAGTCGGAAAGAATAAATTAGAACCAGAACTCAATTATAATAAGAGCATAGTTTTGCTAATCGTTTATGACTTTCTTTGTTTAAGTTGAATCACTGGTACAAACTTTTGAGCAAATAAAAGTAGACTTTGCTGAAGCACTCAATTGTTTGGTCTCAAATCATTATAAAGCTGTAGAGCATCGACATAACCCAATCCCTTCAAGTTTCCAGCTCTTGGCAGTCTTCCGACCTCAACAAAACCATATCTTTTGCACAACTTGATACTGGCAGTATTTGTCGCGAATACAAGATTAGTATAGAGTGCTTCGTAGTTTAATAGCCGACCCATTCTCACAACTCTTTCCATCATTAAGTCTCCCAAACCTTTTCCGCGATAATCCATTCTTATAATTAATCCACAATTAGCCAGGTGTGAGGATCTTCCAGGAAAATTAGGCTTAATATAAAAGCCACCAATTACTTCATTACTTGACGACAAACGAAACACAAAACAATTATGCGACACGAAATATGCACGAAAACTTTGCCTGTCAATAGAGTCTTGTGGGTACGTTTTTCCTTCTTCTACGACTTCTTCAAAAATTTTATACAAACCTTCTTCGTCAATGTCCTCTTTATAGACATCGAACACAATTGATTGTCCAGTTTTTTCTAGTACAAGACTTTCGGGTAAGTTATCAAAACTTTTAGGTCTAACTGTTTTGTCAACGAAAGAATAAGCGGTCGTCATTGAGAATACAGATTAATTTCAATAAACTATAATTTAAAGGTTGAGTACTTTCTGAACAAGTTGTCTCGACTTTTAAGCACTAATTTTATGGATCTTAGATGACTGCAAAATCATAAAATAACCTTCGTAAGTTAAAACCGATCGTACAAATATAAGTTATAGTGAGGGGTCATTTAGAAATATTCTTCCTTATCTCACTCGTCATTTAATGGAGAATTAATGGTAAAAACTGATAATCAAATGAACTATTTCTTCAATTAATGCTTATTTTGTTAGAAGACTAAATAATTTTAACAAAATTTACTGATTAGAATATTTGATTACAATAATTTGTCACAACTAAGAAGGCTTTGACGAGAATTGATAAAAACTAAGAGAACTGATGAACTTTAGTTTTAATCTTAAGATTAGAGCTAAAAGATTACGAAAACTTTGGTGAGTCAATCAAACAAACCTATTGTATTGTTCAGTTGAGTTCGACCTTAAACTTCTATCAAACTTTTGAAGTTTTGATTGTTTACGCAAACTAATTAATACTTTATTGAACAGTTGACATACTATTGAAATATTAATAACAATAATTTGTCATTTGGTTCGATTGGAAAGTTTCAGAATGTGTTAAGTGAAGCATAACTCAAACTCACGATAGTGTAAAAAAGTTATGATTCTTATATCGATTTTTTAAATGGTTGTTAAGTCATGTAAAACTACAATCTTTTCACAAGTTTGTCGTTAAGCGCTTCAATTACTTATTAATAATTATCGAAGTCTGACAAATAAACGTTTCATTACTTTTCTGCACTTTATTATTTTAATCTGATTGAACGAAATTTCATTTTTGTGAAGGCCAGAGAACAATGTCAGTTAAGAAAGTAGCAGTGGATTTATACTATGATGTGGTGTCTCCCTATTCGTGGATTGGTTTCGAGCTTTTATGCCGATATCGTAATGAATGGCCAACAATGCAATTAAAATTAAAGCCCTTCTATATTCGAGCGATAATGGGTGGCAGCAATAACAACCCGGGATTTAACGTGCAAAATAAATCAAAATATTTTATAAAAGATCTTAAGAGACTTAACGAGTACTACAAAATTCCAGTTTCAATTCCTGATAATTTCTTGCAAATAGTTTTAGAGAAGACTTCCCTTAAACCTCAGAGATTTATTACAGCAATTGATATGATAACAGATGGAAAACATACTGAAGATATTTCACGACAACTCTTCAAACGTATGTTTACTACGCACGAAGATATTACACAAGTTGATAGTTTTCGCGAAGCAGCAAATCGCGCAAATATTCAAAATGATATAATTGAGAAAGCAATTGAAAAGTTTGAACAAACTGAAGTGAAGGACAAGTTGAAAGCGACTACTTCAGAAGCACTATCGTTGGGAGCGTTCGGCGCGCCACATGTTGTGCTTCATTTACCAACTGGTCCTCAGCTTGTTTTTGGAAGTGATCGCATGGAAATCATTGCGTCACTTATTGGACAAAAATACAGAGGACCTTTAAATGAATTTTCAAAAATTTAGCCTTCAATTGCAATCAAACGAAACACATTCGTTGGCTAAATGACGAAAATGCTTTACTTTAAAAAAGATTTGATCTTTTAAATTAGTGTGAACGTCAATTCATTTTGAAAATTGAATACTTTCAGTCAAATAAAAGTATTTTTAATGAAATTGAAAACCTAGAAAGTATATGACTCTTATTCGTTAATTGAAACTCTAATTCTAATAGCAACATGTTTGAGACATCCATTAATTAATTTTACAAGGATTGATTCGTCTTTAGAGTTAATTGTATATTGAATTTTGAACTAATATTTATTTAGCGCCATAAATGTGGTGAAAGGGACGTATACTTTGAATGCACGCGTTGTCACATGTATTGCATTTCATAATAAAACTTATTTAGTTGAAAATTCGATTTATAGTTAACTATCGAGAAATATGAATCACTTGCGTATTACTTTTGCCAAATACAATATAATTGGCCCCAAATATTGTCATCAATTATCTTATATTCAAAAACGACTAAATAATAATCAAATAAACAATGAAACCAATGAGAAGAGACGTGATATTAATTTGAATGATATTAAAAGTGAAGAAAGTCTGATATATAGCGGACCGCAAAATATGGTCAAAATGATCAAAATGATTAAAACATTTTCCATTTCTACTACTTTAATAGCATGTGGTGTTCAGCCATTCATTTTTCAGCAAATCCTGTCTTCTTCGTCATCGTTTGCAATTGGATTCGCTTCGGTGACCAGTTTCGGTATTGTTTTGTCACCACTTGTTCTGAACTGGTTCACTAAGAGATATGTCACTCAATTGTATTATAATTATCAAACTAAAGAATATAAGGCTTGGGTTTTGAATCTATTGAATAGAAAAGTTTGTATCAATTATAAAGCAGACGATGTCTTAGTTCCTGAAGTTCTTGGAGTATTCACCACTTACACAGTTGGTCCTAAAAAGAGACCACTTTTTGTTGACCCAAATTTCGTAATTGATTTTAATGCCTATAAAATGATGTTGGGATACGACAAGCCAATTGATTTGAAATTAGATAGACTTATCCACGAAGATAATCAGCAGAAACTCAAATAGTCATTTCAACTTAACTTTAATTGTTTTAACAAAACTGTGTTGTTTGTAGCTTTAAATAATTGTATGAGTTTGTCAATTAAAAGATATATTCACGCTTTAGTTTTAAATTTGTTCGAGTTTAATTAACTTATAAAGTTGTCATTATTTGGTTTCTTTTTATCAATAATTTTGGTTTATTTTAATGGTAAGGACAATCTTATTTGAATAATAAGAAACTTGAACTTGTTTGACTAACCTTAATTTTTGAAAGAGGTCCTCAAGAAAAATGTTTGAGCAAAAATATCTGTATTGATGCTCTAATTGAACCTGTATGAAATTAAAGCAGTGTAAATGCGTATAAAGGTCAGAACGTTGAGTTACAAGCAATGTGCTATTGAGCTTTGGCGTAAGAATTTAATGAAACATCCCTTTGTTTACATCAAATATCAATACATTTAACTGATTAATGAACTTTACGCAACAACAGCATTAATAAATTTAGTTATTTACGAAACTTAATTTGTGCTGCAATTAACATTTAATTTTGAACCATTTATCAGTCTCGAGTTATTAATATTGATATTGTAATCATTTGTATTATCTAAACTTTATGAATACCATTAAAACTGTTTATATTTTCATACGTTGTATTCAATTTTTAATTGTTATCAATTCTGAAACAAAGCCATAAACTATTGATAAAAGAGTGCATTGAGTTATTTGCTTCCTAATAAGATTGGCACTTCTCATAATTATTTTAATTATTCATCAATTATACAATTTATACAATTCATTCAAAATTTTCACTCAATGGGTTGAGTTCACCATTTCAGGGATCAAAGCTTTACTTATAACTCAAAAGGTATTCGAACAATTTTTTTCAAAAATATTTTAATTGATTTTTTTGTTCATATCTTGTTAGAGATCTTCAGCTGAAAAGATTAGATTTAAGTATAATCAAATACGCATTTAAATCGTTACTATGATATTATTTACTCAAAGCTTTTAGTCATAAACGATTGAATTGGTTAGAGATTTTATACGAAATACAGTTTACTATTAAACTATTTGATCACTGGATAAAAGTTCTGAATCAGTTTTGTACTTGACTCAACTTCAAAAAGACCTGATTGTCGACATTGAAGTAAAGTTGCAATTTTGATAATGAGTCATTTAAATGAATATAAGACGAGCACAAACAACATGAACCGTTCATTTGGTAATCTGTGTTCAAGTCCAATACAGTCATCTCTTCATTCTATTCGACCAATTGGTGTATTTTGGGACATTGAAAACTGTAACGTTCCCTGCGGTCGGTCTGTTATCAAATTAGTTGAAAGGATCAGACAATTCATTGTGGATAAAGGTTTCAGAGAAAGTGAATTCTTAGTTGTTTGTGATACCCATAAGTGCAGTCATGAACTTTTAGATGATCTCAACTCGTCACAAGTAACTGTAGTTCATGTGAGCAGTAGTGCCAAGAATGCAGCCGATGATAAACTAAAGCAGCAAATTATTCGATTCATTGATATACATGGATATAATTCAGCTCTACTAGTCTTAACAGGTCTGTCATTTAATATCTTGTGTTGTCTAAAATCACTTGTAGCGATAATTTGTTCCTATTTCTACTAAATTGACATTTGATCCGTTTGTCTACTTTTAGACGATATTAATTTCGCGTGTGTTTTGAGTGATTTACGTAATCGTGGAAGAGTATATATTATATTATTTCAAAGGCAGGCATCGCTGGCATTGTTGACGTGCGCTGATACTTGTATCGATTTTAGCGAATTTTGTAAAGATCTTCCACTGCGTTTCCAGTTCAAAAAAGGAGGTATTCCTATAAGATTTGAATTAGTATTTTGTCAATTTTCTAATTGTCTAATTGATTTCAGATCCCATGTTAATTGTACGGAATCTACCAACTGATCGAAAACGATTAGAACTAAAATTTCGTCTCCAAAAGTTGGTCACTAACTGCGGTGGAAAAGTATTGTTCACAGATTCTGAAAATTCAGAAGCAATCATCAAGTTTGGATGTCTTGATGATGCAAAGAGAGCGCAACAACGTATTGATGGTCAAGACGTCTTTGACAGAAAAATAGTGGCCAGTCTAATGAATAAGGAATCGATAGACAGTTCAAGTCATACAACTAGTGATAGCGATAACTCGAATACATCGGACAGTTCGACAAATGACCATCGAATAGTTACGTCAAATTTACGGCAAAGAAATCATTCGAGTTCTGCCCCAGTCATCGAAATGAATGAATCGATGCAATATTGTAGTCTTCATAGCAGTCCAGTTTCGAAGAGAGCCTGGATTGAATATTTGTGCTCAAGCAAACCATTATTACCGATGGTTAACATATCTTTAAAGATGTTGTCGACACGTGTTCACCACTTATTGGACACACACGGGGGATCACTACCTCTTAATTCATTTGTCGATTGTTATGTCGGAGAATTCCATGAAACTTTCAACACTCGCGACACACCATTGATATCGCTCGAGCATCTCATTACTTGCGTTCCTGGAGTTTGCATCTCGACCTCTCCTACTAATTGTACAAAGCGCGTAACATGGCTTCAAAATTCAGATAAGCAGTTCTTCGAGGGCTCAGTACACTCTGAAAAATCAACTCCCGATATGGAGATGTTGGCTAATAAAGTGTCCCATTTTAGTAAAGAGGTTCGTGAACTGTTGAAGAGTCAGCCGCACGCAGTAATTGCGTTCAATAAGTTCGTGCCCGCATATCACACTCATTTCGTACGTCAGTTATGTGTCTCAAGTTTTGGTTTTATGAAACTCTCTGAGCTTCTCGAAGAAATACCACATATTGTTCAGATTTATGGCGAAAATGATGGTCGAATGATTACATTGACGCATCGTGAGCAGACGAAGCGATTCGCAACTGATCTAATCAAGGTGTTGAAAGCACAAAATGGAAGGAAAATCAAATTGAGCCAGTTTCCTTCTGCATATCAACTCGTATTTAACAAGCCATTCGATATTGCAGATTACGGCGTCTGTTATATTGAAGATATACTTAAGGATGTCTGGGAAGGAACTATAATTATCATGCCTTTTGGCAGTAATGATAAGTGGATCGAAATCCCTAAACGCGAACGTAACAACGAGCAAATCAAGCGCACAAATCATTTCGGGGATGAAGTGGTCCGACTCTTGAGTACGATCTCAAACTTCGAATTAACATTTTCTAGATTCATTCCTTCGTATCATCATTACTACAACAAACAGTGTCGAGTTTTAGATTATGGTTTTACTAAATTGGTTGAACTCTTGGAGGAATTGGTGCCCAACTATATTGAGATGGAATTTGAAGAAGAATATGGAGAAAGAGTTATTAGACTGAATTCAAATAAACGACTCCAAGCCTTAGCTCATCGTTTTGAACTCATACTTAAGGGATTTGAATCTCGCTCTACTTCAGTATCGAACTTTTTGGATTTGTACAAAAGAAAATATGGCACAAGTATTAATTATGTTGATTATTATGCAAATGATTTCATTGATCTTATTGACAAAATGCCACCAAATCGGTTCCGAATCACTCGTGTTAATAGTTCAATATACATTAATCTTATTGACAAACAATATTTGGATGTTATCGCGCAGCGAATTGTTAGAGTACTCATGGAACAGTCAAATGCTCAAATGGAAATAAGTGAACTCGACGATTGGTATTTCAAAAACTATGGCGAAAAATTGGGTCCAGTAACAAGTTGCACTGAATTTAATGAATTTTTCGAAGTTTGCGTTAATACGGGATCCGTTAAACTGAGTCCAATGTTTCTGTTTGCTCGAGACTGCATTGAATTAATGCAATCGAATTCTAAGGAAAAATTTACTTTAGATGACTTAGAGTCAGGTTTGATGGAGAAGTTTGAGCGACCACTACCTCAGCCTTATAATTACAAATGCACGAGTTTTTCTGAGTTATTCCGTAAATTGAGCGACTATTTTATAATTGAAAAGAGAGGTAAACCCGGAAAATTCCTTCTTCTGATATCTTTGAGCAAAAATTTAAAGAAGTGTCCGCTTAATATCAAAACGAAAGATAAGCCTAAAATCCAGATCCTTAAACGCGTGATCAAACCTGATTGTGATTTATTGAGCATTGATGTACCGTCTGAAATTCCGCCACCAAAATTGATACCGTCTGTAGAAGAAATTGGTCATGACTTGATTAGTTGGTCACCTGAAGCTCACGAATCAAGTGATTCTGGAAGAGATTCACCGAATCTAATGTATTTTCCTGAGAATGATGAAAATGATGAAAACGATGAAAGTTCTGAAGTGGAGTGCGCGTCTGTTGATCAATTAGAGCCTCAAGTCAACAATCTTAATGAAATAACCGGCTTTTGCAAGAAAACAAGAATATTAGCAAACTTTTCTTAAATATAAATTATTTTGAGTTTATTGTATAATTTAGTTTCATATCCAGATTATATATTAATGTTGGACACAATGTGAATCAAATTATTAAATTTAGTTCTATTAAAAGTCAAATGTTTAACTCGTTTATGTTCAGATTAATTTTTAAGTTTGGAACAAAACTTCGAAACATTGAGGAAGAAATTCAATTAGCAAGCTTATAGTTCGAGTTTACTTGTCCTGTTCCCAACTTCCACATCAGGAAAATTTCACTTTCATTGTAGATATTAAGAAATCTCAATTTATTTGTATTTTAAATTCTGTACAGTTGATGAGGCATTTGATCTCTACTTATTACATTTGTTTTCAACAAATGTTATTTAAATTTTAAATATTTTATAGTAATATTTATTGCAATTAACTCAACTATAGTTATTTAAAATGGAAAAAATAGCGATAAACAAATATACAAATTTAAATCATTTCTAATATATAACTATCAAATTAAAAAGTTATGTACTTTTTAGATTTGTATACCTTTGTGCATAAACAAAGATTTTTAATTAGGAGCTATACTGAATTTAGTTACATATTGTTTTATATGATTGATAGGGATATGCATTGAATGTGTACTCATAGTGTCCAACTGTTTATCTCAATAACATCTAAAGTCTAATGCAATCCAGTAATTAAACAGATGTACAGTTAACTATATATTTAAACAAAAAATACACAGTTTTTCAATTTGATAGTATATGAAAAAAATTGGAGTTGAAAGCGATGCGCGTTTCGATTGTACGTTCAGTTACTCGTCAACGAATTCAGTGAAAATTCCGGCCGCTTTCGCGTCCTCAATGGCACTGAGAAATTCGTCAAATTGAACATAAGATGCTACCTTTCCTTCAGAATCTAATTCTAACGGATCGACTCGATGTGAATCAAATCTTCGATCCTCGAAATCTGTTGAATTCGTTGTAGTGGTGGTTGTTGTGGTCTCTGTGTCTCCAATTGTGGGAATCGGTTGTTCAGTCACCGTTGACACAGTATGCGAAGTTATTAGAGTTCGCGATGCACTTCGTTCTCGATAACCAGTTTGATGTTCAGTTGGGTCAGCTTCAGGTATTGATATACTTAACTCATCAAACCGCTTATTTAACGAAAGTGAAGGCGATCTGCTGTTTGGACTGGAGATACCCTTCAATAATGGATGATTGAAGTTTCTGACCATTAATGTCAAGTCTTCAATTTGTCTACATGTTTGAGGAAGATTAGGATTGTCCACAGCAGCCAAATACTGGTCCTGATGCGTGAGAAACACTTTATGAACGACTGCCTGTGCAACACCCGTTAGTGTATTTTGAACTTTGAACTCTTCGGCGACCATTTGAACGATATCACGATTGACTTGTCGAGAACCTGTCGCTTCTTCTAAAGTCCGACATAAACTTCCAGAAACGAGTATTAAGAATTGACAAGAATCGTCTATAGGAATACCGCCTTTAATACTCGGCTCAGCGATCACAGGTTCATCTTTGGCAGCGGACAGATCATCGAAGTCTTTATAGGCGCCTTTCACCAGGTAATTGCCGATGCAGCGCGTTATTGTCAGGTTTCCTATCCTTTGGCGTTGTCTTATATACTCAATATTCAGACCGAGCTTTGATAAACGGGACAGTTCGTCTTCATTCAGTAAGTCGTGGTCTGTTGATAATTGCATTGCTATATAAGAATTGCCTGAAGAATCGGTTTTGCATAGTATGGCTCGACTGTCACCCACATTCGCCACATGAAGTCTATTGTTGTGAATGAGAGCCACTACTGCTGTAGTTCCGGCCGACACCTCCTCTGTCACTGATTTAAGCCGATCTACAATTTCAGGATAGTTATTGAAGGCTTCAAACCTGCTCATGCCTTGTAATTGTAAGTCAAGCGAAGTCTTCTCAGCTAATGAATCGGCTATCAGCTGAAAGTATTCTCTTTCTACTGAATAGAAGGCTTGCATCAAAACATTTGCGATCTCTTCGTCTGACTTCTTATCAGTCAATTGTCCCAGAAGTACTTCTGCAGGTAAATGAGACGCAGCAAAAAGCGCTGCTTTTGTTCCTGAATGTCCATCAAACAAACCATAAAAAGAAGTATTGGAGTTGATGCGAAAATGAAAGCTTTTATCTTCGAACGGGTGCAATTCCTGTCGAACACCATTCTTGCGATATACTTGATTCGTATTGTATCCAACACCAGTCTGTGTACAGACTGGCAGATCATCTGTCCATGACTCAGAAGACTGATAGCTATTCATTCTACTAATTATACCATTCATTTGCTGATCACTTTCGGCTCTGGTCGGCATCACGCATATCAACTTTGGATACTTAATATTTACTTAATAATGATTTTTAAGAAAAATAAGTCTGTTTTGATAGAAACCAAGTGAAAGATATGTAAGACACCCACTATTTTTATTGAATAAATTGCTCTTCAATTCATTTGTTATTGTTAATTAATAAAAGCATTTTCAATCTGCTCAAACATGTTGGGCTCTTATTAATTGAATTGATGTCAAAATTAAAACTTAAAATCAAATGTCTGTTTGCTCTTATTGACAAATGTTTATGATTTTCGATGCCATCACTGTTCCCATGATTGTGAGCAATATTTCAGTCTACATAACAATAACAATAACAATATAAGGGAAACTTTAAATCGGAGTGTGCACACAGCTGGCAGTAGAGGCACTGCAAACCAATTTAAAGGTCCGACTAAATCTCGAAACGAGGTTTGCATCTCATCCACTAGATGTCAGTATTGAAGACCTGTCGCCCCTCCCAAAGCTGTCGCCCCTGAAATGTTGAAAAGTGTGATAGTCTTGACTATGCTGTGAAAGGAATGTGTTTCGAGTTTTACATACAAGTTAGTGTTAGGTTAGTCTGTTTTTCGCTGAATGACCTTCTTTTTCTAACATTTTGCTTTGCTCACATCACAGATGCTAAGACCTGATCGTCCAATCAGTGCGCGGAATGAGGTTTAACTGTGTTTGCAATAGAATATTGGCAGCACTTCTAGTGTTGTCATAGCTATGGTTTTGGGCTCTTTTCGATTATATGACTTTTTTAAAGACAAAGGATTTCGTATTTATCAGGTTTTCGTTCAATTAATATTTAACACAAACTTAATTGTGATTTCAATTTGAATATTATTTTATGGACAATTCAATTTACTTTTGAATGAATTGGTTTTTCATTACTTTTAGTAATTTTGATTTTGATTTGAAACGAATCCTAAAAATAATCTGAAAAAAGCGACAAAACTGTTTGTAATGAATGAATAGTCGTTTCGTTCATACTATTGGTCGCATAGATTCAATGCTATGACTGAATACTCTGACTGAATGCTATCATTGAATGTGTGGCTCAATAACTGTTACTTTAATAACAACTCATTGACTATTCATTTGTATATCATTTATGATAATTAAATGAATGCAAAATAATTATTGATATTTTCTATGCAATACAAACGAACGAACCTTTTGATCACTATTTGGATTTACTCTCAATAAGAACTAAAAAGTTTTTAGTTCTTGAGCTCAAAGTTGTCATAAGCCGTATATAAGTTCTGAAAGTCTGACAATATATGCGCTGATTCTGTGATTCAATCGATTTCTTTTTGTTTGTTTGAACAAAAAACGGATATTTCGCTACGATTTCAGCGCTTTTCTAGTGTTATGTCTTTGGGATTAAATTATGATTAAAGGAAGGGTTACTCAAAACAACACAACTTTTCCATTGCATCAGAAATTTTATAATTTTTTTACTTTTATCTCAAAATGAAATAAACCCCAAAATCAATGAAAAATAGAGATTAAAGATAAGCTTCAAACAACTTATAAGATCAGGAGTTTGTGCCCAAGTCAAGGATTAATAGTTATTTCAAGTTATTATTGAACTGTTAATGTCTCGAACAACAACTCCATCAACAAATGAGCGAAACATCACATCAAAAACTACCAGCACTGATACCAACCAATTGGACATATTATTAAGTTTTTTGTAACCTTCTTCTACACCGCTTTTAGGAATTATTTGTTTCTCTGTCTCTCTCAGAGCTCTCATTCATTCTGTCAGTAGAAGTTTTCACAATTGATTCCATTTTTCAGCACAAGGATTACCTCTAATTGCAAAGTATTCATGTAATTACATGTTCAGCACAAAGAAAGAGATGGAGAGACAAATATATAAAGAAAGAGAAGTAGTGTTAGACAAAAGGGAGAGCTTTTGGGTGCAAAACCAGATATAATAAAAAGCATTGGATATGTTGCGCAACGCAACTGTTGACTGTGATCTGCCTTAGAGTTAGAGCAAAAACTACTTCAAAATACAGTCGACAGCAACTGAATTGCACACATAAGTAAAGAATACTTCTTTTAAGAGTTAGACCGATAATATTGCAACTCATTGTTAAAATTGTTCTCTCTGTGCCATTATTTGCTTTGATTTACAGTCGAGTCAAGACTATTTTGTTTATTTTTATTACTGTTTAGTTTTTAACTGAAACTCAAGCGATCACTAATGGAAATAACGCCAACGTTTGCGGCTCTCAAACTTTCTTAATAGTAAAGTTTTATTTTAAGAATCAGGAAATTGTACCCTAACATATATATAGCTTAAGCTTTTGCTCTATAGCAAAAAAAGCTCTAATATAACTCCGAAATTAAAGTCTTTTTCTTAATACTGCCTAAAACTTTGGATACAATTCATTTTGAATGCATTTCTACTGATTGGACAAAAATGAAAAGCTTCTGTCACTTGATATCTCACATAAAGATAATACAAATGAATTATTAATAAAAATGTTGGGTAAGTGTTATTAATTGCTATAATAAAAGCATTTTACGAAAGTAAACATTCCATTTGAATAAAAACAAATTACTTTCTATTTATTATTATAACTTTTACTATCGATTGTAATTCAATAGTTATCTCGTTTTTTCAATTAATCACATAAGAAAAAAAATTATATTAAATATTTTCAAAGCATAAATTATGTAATGAACAAAAACTGTTTTCTAAAGTTGAATAAAGAAGTTTTAAAATACTATTTGCCATCAACTTTTTCTTGTTTAGATATCTTTATCGATAGTTTCAATTCTGATAAATGACTTAAATTGCAATTTGGTTGATATTAGTTTGTCCTAAATCAACATTTTTGCACTTAAACCGTATTAATTGATGAAAAGTGTAGGGAAAACAAGCGACAAGTTTTCAAAAATATCTAAAGATATGGTAACATAAAAAGTAAAGTTATACTAAAATGTAGAGTGTTTTAGGGCTTATAAAAGAGTGCAAAGCTTTTAAAAGCAGTCCTGAATTTGTCCGTTTCGTAGTATTATGTATATTATTATTATTGGTGCGCATATAATAATACATTTTTGCATTTTATACGACACGTCGATCGATAAAAAAACTAAACACGAAAACCAGTGAAGAGAAAACATAAAAAGCGGACACAAAACGCAATTATTGAGAGAAAAAAATAAGAAGAGAAAAAAACTGGAATATAAGGGCTGAGGGTTCGAGTTTGAATACAGATATAGAGAAAGATAGATGCACAGAGCACCCCTCGTGCACAATAGGCTTGGTCCAGAACCCGATTGTGAGGTTCGTTTGTGACTGGTCCAGATCGGCAGTCACGTCACAGTATTGATAGAACAGCCCATAAACGCATTCGCTGTTGAGTCGACTTTGTTTGCGGCCATTGAGTAATAGTTTGTGAGAAATAGTAAGACTAAAGGATAGGCTTTTTATCAACAATATTACGAACTCATGAATACAGTCTTTCGATTGAAAAGTCGTACAGAAAATACAATCTATTCTGAAATTATTGCTAAACAACTTTGAAATTTGATTATGTTTTTCAATTAGTTATTGATTTGAAGATAAAAAGCATCGAAGATATTAATAAAGTGTGTGTTGTTTCAGTGACTTGTCGACTAATAATTCAATTTGAATCAGAATCAACTCAAAAAATGGATTTAATGTGGATTAGAAATGCTCTAAGAATGAAGACATCATGAGTTTGATTGAGATAAGAGTCAAATAAAGTGCTGTTTATTTCTGTTTTGTCGCTAAGTTGAAAAATTTTCAATATTCCAAATTTTCGTATTCATTCAAAGCCCTTACGTTTGAATGAATGCTGTCGAGCATACGTTTAATAATTTGAAATATAATTTAATGTGTGTTTAATATCTTGTCTGATAAAGTAATAAAATCCAATGCAATTCAGTGTTGTTTGTAATGCAAAGACAATACATTCATTATGGTGAGAGAGACAAGACATTTATGGGTAGGAAATTTGCCGGAAAATATTAGAGAAGACAGGATTTGCGACCATTTCAAAAGGTATCAAAATGACCACATCTGCGCTACCAATATGTCAAATATTATATCTAAAACAAATACATTTTTGTCACTCAGTTTTCGTCTATTATTTGTTTAAATGCAATGCTTTAGTTTGTGTTAAACGAGAGCCAGTTTTTTCTCTCAATTGTGCACTGCTTTTGATTCATTAGAAACGCCTGTTTTCGTCGATTTCCACTTTTTGAAGGCTTTTTATTTCAAACTAAATCCTATTTTTTCTTACTATTTGCTGCCTTTCTGTTAAAATCAGTTATCAGTTGAAACTTATTTCCGATATGCTTTATTAAAACATTTCATTTCGTTTAATACATTTTGCAATTTGTCGACTTATACAACACTGATTTAGAGGCACAAAACATCACAACAGAAAAACAAGTCTATTTATGTTGAAATGCAATTCAAACTTTCGAGTCTCAAAAGGTCTAACTATACAGAATCGTGAAAATCTCATGAGAGGTACAAAACTTTATCGATTAGTCAATTTTTAGTGGTATCGACAATTTAACCATTTCTTAACTAAATTGTTGTCAATTTAGCAAAAAGTCGATCGAAGGCACAGGTTTAAGAGAATCTCGTGAGAGACACAATAGCTGTCCAATTATTAGGACATAGTTTTCAATTAACAATAGCTTTGATTTGAACGTTAATTTGAAATATGTCAGTTTATTAGAAAGTATCGACGATTCACAATACATTCATGACTGTTTGAACTTTATAGGCGAAAATATTGATTAAACGAGTAAACCAATCGATACCTTATCTGTTGTATGAATTGCTTTCTTTCAATTGATTCAAGTGATCACTGATTTGATTATAAAGTCTGATTAAAGAAAACATTTATTCGTAGTAATGAGTGTTACTAAACACTAAGAGTCTTATGAGCATTAGTTCTGATTATTTACGCTTGTCTTACAAAATTTGCGATATTTAATTAATATATCATATGTTTTGTAGAGATTCAATTACTTGGCTAATGCGTTTGCATTCAAATAATTAGATATCGAATATTGGACTTGTGACCATAAACTTGATTCGTTCATTTAAAGTTGACTTGTATTTATGTTATCGTTTTCTAAAAATTTCATACAAATAACACAAACTGATTAAAGCGGAATTGTGTCTATTTCTGGAATATTTTATCTCTCAAATTGAAAAGTGCTCATAATTTTGTTCATACTTTTGACATAACTCTCGTCGAATAATGGTTAGAGACATGTTATGTAATAGAAGAGCCGCGAATGCTTTCAATGCATTGCCAACTGCCATATGAAGACCTGCGCTCATAACTAGGAAGACAACTATTATAAGCACCAAACTTGTAAATCTAAATAATCGTTATTCCTGTCCTTTTTAACAGATATTACGATACTTTTCGTCATTACTTTCATTTAATAGATGAAAAATCTTAGTTTTCTGCTGCCAATTTCACTCAAGCTTTTTATGTACTTTATTTATAGATTATTATATAATGTGAACATATAATCGTTCTACAAATACATTATAAATGGATTTAGATTGTTCAATATGAGCTTTCATTCTTGATTTGTACCCAATTTTATGGGTCGGTTGCATTTTCACATCACAAAAGTATTCGTAGTTTAGGGTTTAGCCTCTCGTTAGCCATACGTTTGTTCATTTATAATAATTGATTGCAGATTGTCTTTTAAAAAGACCATAAATGATACCATTTTTCAAGTTAAAATGTCTAATATTCGCAAAATGATTTTATTTTTTGTGTTTATTAGCTATTTATCATTGGAGAAAGGATTTGTTATATCGTCTAAAGGGTTATATATTTGACAATTTATTTGTCTAAATATAGCCGTTCGTTGTATTTGACTCGAGTTTTAGCTACGGACTGATCAATATTGTTATTGTGCTTTGGATAGTAGTTGAAAATCTAACTGAATTGCTCGCAAATGCAAAACCTGCGAATAAAACATTGGACTCGTCTAACTTGTAGTGATGGCTTCTTATATTTTTGTGCGAATAATTGTTATCTTGTGACTGAAATAAGTGTTTACATTTATTAGCGCCAAAAATTGTCAGACAATTGGACGCGAGACATTAGCGAAATACTTAGTCAAACCTGTTTTTGCCCTTAAAAACAATAAACCAAATGTGCAAATGGCCAGCATTTCAATATAAGCCTGAACTGTGGCATCGAATATGTACAGCAGTTCTTGAGGCAACTTAAAAAACTTATTCTCAAATAGAACTGATACGACACTGAAACAAGCAATAAGTTGGCAGAGGAGTACAACATTTGATGGTTAGGGACAGTACATGTTGTTGTGCCTACAGTTGGCAGAGAGAGGGGCAAACAGAGAGAAAGCGGACTGAATCGCAGCTTTGTATGAGTTGTTCAGTGCCTGGAACGACTAATGCATCAGTCTCTCCTTTTCTCGATATGATGCTGACTGTGTCGGTTGTGTCGATTGGTGTCTCGCTTTTGCAAAATGCTCTCAGCTATTGCCGTGTGCGAGAGAGCAGACTCTGCTATAACAGCATATCATTGCTCTCAATATTGGGATATGACTACTGAGCAAATCCTATCAAACAATATAACGAAAATCAATATATTTTGAACGTTGATTTACTTATTTTTTCAAATTGTTGCTAACCGTTTGTTAGGACTGCTTAGCATTTGCTAGCCTTCGACTCGCCATCATTTGAAACTGACTCACTCGAGACGTCAAATCAAATATAAGAAGCTTTTCTCATTGCTGACAATTAGTTCAAAGTTATATCATATCCTATGTCTCAAAATGACGTTTTCTTTTCATAACTCCTTAACATGGATTAATGCACTGTAAAAGCTTTTAGTTTAATAGAAATTGATTCAGAACAGATTCAGTATATAAATAGGACTGCACTGACGAGTTAGCATTTAGTGAGTATCTGTGTTGAAACTGAATTTTGTAATTTTTACAAATAAATCATAATATGTAAATGACATTTAATTAGATAGCTATAATTATTCGTTTTAATAGTCCTCCACTAAAAGTAATGAGACCAACTTGATTGCTCCGAATCTGCTTATTAGCTCAATCTGCGAGCTTTCAATCAATAGTTTAGTCGATTTTGTGCCCAGCTAACAATGGATCTAACCCTAAGTTGTGACTAAAATGACAAAGCTCGCTACACTGTATGTCCGTGTTTTAGGTTGCAGTGAGAAGAGTGTTCGTACAGCGTTAGCGTAGAGTCAGTGTAGAGTTGGTGCAGTGTTAGCCTTTCAGTATAGTTGGCATTTGTTCGCTTGTTTTTTGTGAATCTGTTTTTTGATACTGGGCCAAAACCAGATGAGGGGAAGGAGAGAAACAAGACCGACAAGTCGACATGCATGGAGGGCAATGTGCACTTCTTCCTCGCAGATGAGCTCTCGGGCCTGAAGGTGACCTTTTCGTGGAATATTTACTAAAGCGAACTAAATTGCTTTGTATAGTTGTTCGACCACTGGAGCTACTAATGGATCATTAGCTGCTTTTGTCGATATAATGTGAACTGTGCTCAACACTGGCTTTTATTATAGGAAAAGCTTAAAGCGATTGCCAGTTCTCACAGCACAACTGCCAAAGACCTATGCATAACATAGCGCTCAACATTACTCTTACCAGTATATAAGTGATGTAGTCGTACCAAACACTGTATATCTGCTCGATCACTATATATGACCGAATCAATAACTTTTTTAGTTAGATGTCATTTTTGAAAATATTTGTCATCATTTATTCTCTTGTAAACAGTGGTATTAGCGAAACTCACGCCATACCGTTTTAATGGTATCCCGAATGTCAAGTTTGAAAAGTATATGCTCTTTAAGTTGATATTTACCTACAGATACAGTCTATTACATACAATTGAATACATCTAATGAGTGTGATTAATGGTCTGAATTAGCAGTTGATTTCTAAGTTTTGTGTTGGTTGCTTTAGTGACATTATTTTGGTCCAAAATTGAGTTATTTTTGTAAATGGACGAATGTGTTCACTCATTCAGTTCAGTGTATGAAAGGTTTTGCATCGATTCACTTCACTATTGAGCAATCGATCACAAGCTAAATAATATTTCTTCTAGTTTTGTCGCTAAATGAATAACCTTTTAATAGTCTCGATTCGTAATGATTAATCTTAAGTTGTTCTGGTTTCAAGAACAAGAGTCCAAAATATTGAGTTGAACTGACATCAAAATACAAGTGGTTTTTGATTTTTCAAACCGTATTATGAGATACGACGATATGGTGACTGACAATTTTCATTATAGCGATCATTCAGAGAATACAATTGAGTAATCGCATTACTGTCATATTAGGCTTTATTTTCGGAATAACAACTTATATTTTTGTCATTAATTATGACTTGACAATATTTGATTTCATAATGCTTGTGTTAAGTACGTTTCATGAAACCAAATCTCATTGCAGAGAAGAGGCTCTTTACAAATCGTCTGTTATTTCATGATTATATTTCTATAGAAATGCTTTCAGTTTAATTGATTATTATTTTATTCATTTATTCGAAAAAATCGGTTTTTTTGCTATGATTTTGAGGAATAAAATAAAAAGCAGTTTGTGTGGTATTTGCGACTAAAATCTTATGCATTAGATTTGCAACCAGTTCCAGTGCATTATATGCTGGTATAATATATATTGTTATTATGTGTTGGCTGTATTTGTAATATTGCTTATATTAGTCTATTCCGTATAAAATATGCCGAATTTCATATTGGATATGATATTGCTCGCTGTACTCGTCCACACCCTGTATTCGAGAAAAATGTTTTTATGCAACATTAAAAATATATCTTTATTCTGATAGAAACCTGATCTTCACTTTCACTTGTTTTGCCCCTTTTCATGATAATATTTGAATAAAATTATATCTTGTGCTGCGTTCATTGTACCGTATATGCTGCAAAGCATGGAATAAGCTGCCAAAAAACATATTATGCAAAAGTCTTATTTAAGGCTAGTATCCAATTAAAGAGACGACTATTTTGGTTCAATAGTATAGAGTCGAAGCTTACAAAGGCTTAAATCAATTAGAATTGGAATAAGACCCAATACGAATGGTGTTTCTATTATTTAAGTTAGAAATTGCAAGGGAAACACTTATTATCGTAAACTTTAGTTTTATATTCAAAAATAATGAGTAATAGTATTTTATATTCAAATCATTTATCGCGTCATTAGCGGCTGAGGTATTCCTATAGTATTTGGTTGAGTTATTGCATATTTTAAAAGTTGAAGTGTTGTTGAGTAGAATTTTGAGCCATAAATTAATTAGCGTTAAATGCGATTTCACTCTTACAACTCATGTTTATTTTTTTATTTTTGTCTATCTAAGGCAACTTTGAGAGCAACGATTGTCTTGAAGTCTGTCCCAGAACAATAGATAGTAATAATTTGATTAAAAACAAAGTTGATTATATTTAAGGCTTAAGTTATGTCCCTGTTTGAACTGATGCCATAGTTAATTATCTAATTGTAAAGGTTATGGCGTTATTACGGTGACTGTTATTATTGAAGATAGTTTTATTCAGCCAATTAGAGAGGTTTTCAAATAATTTTCATTTGTGATAAAACCTGTGTTATAAACCGTTGTTTCGTTTGTACAGCCTTATCGTAATGACATTTATTTGAAGGTTAGAAATATGTGAATTAATTGGTATCTATAAAAACATTTATGATTGCTTCCTTCCTATTTCATAGTTAATAACCTTTTTTAATACGAACAATTAGAATAGATCGAAAACATGAAAGTCATATTTAGGCTAAAGTACAATACAGTGCATTGTGCTCTCACTAATTGGTCCACTTTTGTATATAATTGTGCAAAACTACAACCAGAGTAATGGCTATAATAATCATAATAATTGTTGCGAACCTATTCACTCTAATACTGTTCTCCCTTTTATGTTAATTACTTCAGTAGAATGACTATAATGCAGTAGAAAAGTTAGTCAATATGAAATTTAAACATCAACTTTTCCTAAAATTATATGACACTAATGCGTTTAAAATATGCCTTCTCTGGCTTGGAGTCCAAAATCTTTTCCTACCCAATACACTACGACTTGCATAATAACACAGTATAATCTGTTCAACGAAAATGTGAATCACTAATCAGCCTCTCTCGCAATTCAGCTTATACTCTATATCTATATTTGTCTGTGATTCTTCTTTATTTATTCACTTGTTTATTATAGCTGTAACTTATGATTGTGTTTGGAGTTTTCTCTTTCACTTGACATTTCAAGTTCATCTATTTTATGACTTATTTTTACGGCTCACTTCACATTAGGCAACACATTCAAATGCAGTACAATCGAAAATTTTTCTAATACTACTACTACTACTACTATTACTCTACTACTACTTGTATTTTTACACTTAACTTATTATGTAAGCTATTGAACGATAGCTCAATTGTAGGTCTATCTATCTTTTACCATTTTCTACTGAACTTGCTTCTAGTACGCACTGCATCACTAGTAGTATTCATTATGATGACTAAGTTTTTCTCCTTTAACTTTTAATGGCGTTAGAAGTCATTCGACAAAACTATTTGCGATACTGTACAACAATTGAATGCTTCTCTTCAGGCACTTTTTCATTTATTGCAGTTTGGAGTAACTTTGATCACTTGATGCTCAAAGATTACCAGTTCCTAAATGCACCTAACTTTAAATTGAGCGCTAGTCGTTCACCGAGGGTTTGCTTTTTTCACAGAAATCATTGTAGTTCTTCCTAACGCTCATTTATAGATAGATATTAAGTGTTTGGCTGGCACTGTATTTTTTCTCAACATATTACACTTGAGTTTTGAAAGACCAGTTTCTTTTTTGCCATTGAGCAACAACTCGTGATTAGATTATTCTATTATTTCTCTTTATCATATTATACACTCATTTTGATTACGAATAGGATATATAACACTAAAGTTGCTTCAATTTGCTCTTTTCTCTCTTACTATATATTTGTTTTTATTTTTTTCACATTCTGTTGCATAAACTGATCGTATTATGACTCCTCTGGTGGCAATTATCATCATCCGAAACATTCAATTACAGCACTGTTTCTGCTATTTTTTTTAGTGTTCCTCAGTTTTTGGTACACGTTGTAAAAGAGTGATAGTTGTGAGCAAATGATTTTTGTTGGCGTTTCGCCAAATGTGACCTTGTCTTCAGAGCCTGTCTCTCTTAGTCTCTCTTAATGCGAGTATAATTAAAAAAGTAAAAGATTTAGTGTTCAAAATAGACAGGTATTTGCATATATGACGGCGAAACACAGCGATAAATCTGTTGTTTGAGTCACTCAATCGATTTCCAGTTTTGTATTTATTCAATGTTTAACATTTGGATTCATTGACTTTATCTAAGCAGTTTTGTTGTAACCAAATATTACTATTTCAATGTTTCAGTCATGAGCTCAAACATATATTTTTTATGATAAGTCCAAAAAACGATAATTTGATCTGAAGGTTTTTTTGAAAAATCATACAAAAGATACGATTGTGCAACGATTGATTTCGAAAAAGCAAAAGTAATTTGATAAGATTTCCAAATTGAAATTATTGTTGGCGAGTTCACAACAGGTTTATTTAATTATTAATTATATAATTGCATTTAGTCGTTGAGGAACGATTCAATCATTATGATTAAAGAGCATTATTTCGATATATTTTCGATATAAACACGTGAATTGCGACACACCCTTCAATAGCAATGGTGTCTATTTTTATGTCAATTATATTTTGATTGCGAAGAAATATTTATGCGTTCAACTCATTAGTTTCGTGTCATTAAAATCGTAATAGCCTTCCTATAATTATGATTTTTTAGTATTAGTATGCGATTCATTTTATAAAAATATTTTCTATCATCAATAGAAAGTATTTTAAATGCTTTTACAATCAGTGCTAATAATAAGTTACAAAGAGTTTTAATTTGTTTTGCATATTATTAGCAGCAAAGTGAAAATAGTTGATTAAAAAGACTACCATTGCTGTATGAACTTACTTTGGATTTATGTTTTGTATTGAATTGGCAAATTTGAAAAATCAATTTTGTTCAAAATGCTTAGCTTTGCACTTAATTAATAGGTTTTATACTATATTATTAAACTACAGCTTTTATTTATAACGACTGGAGTTAACTGAACTATAATTGGCTGACCTCAGCAACAAATAAGTTGAGTTAAAGAGCAGAACAAATATTAAAAACTGATACGGTTTGATACATGCGAATGTCTGGTATCCAAAAATTGATTATAAGCATTATAAGACGTTTGATTGGGTGCACTTTCGATACACTTTCTTGTTTTGCGTCTAAGTATTGGAACGCTGAACGAGATGAAAGTAGATTTTAGATCGATTGCTAAATACTTCAATTTTTAATCTGAACACCATTTATATTGGGCTCAATAGATTATTTGCGCGCAGCTCTCGTTTTAAGCTTATATTATTGTACAGTACTGGTACTCTTATTTGATATTGAGTCGAATATATGGTGAATAGTATACGTTTGGGCATAGGATTGCACATAGTTTTGTCAGCAAAGTTGAAATAGTTGATGGCGCATGCAAGCGATAAGCAACTTGCCACACAGGCCACCAATGGCTGCATCAATAGTAGGGGTGTTATATATCTCATACTAAGCGCATTCATAGACGTGCAGTACGAAACACGAATAAAACTCTGTTTGTGCATATGATAACTTGTTTTTTCGGATCTATAAGCTATAACTGGTATTATTGGAGTCTATGTGCTGTGAGTTGAGAATATGAAATGAGCGCTTGTGTTGTGTTGGTATAAAAGGAGCGCCTGAATGATGAGCACACTAGCGATGATTCATTATTGGCCCGTTTTGGAGTTGTGCCATAAGACAAATGAAATGCTAACAACAATCTGCCCATCAGTTTTAGCGCTAGTTTTATAAATACAGGCACTAAAGCAAACGTATTAAAGTTTGTCAGAGTTACACTTATCTAACTCGTACGATATGGGAAGAGAATATTTGTTTTTCTTTCTGCTTGTATGCAATCTATGCATCATTTCTAAGGCGGTAATAAAATGATCGCTAAATTAGGTTTTGTGTAGAAATGCAGTACTTTTTAATCAATAGTTCCTGCTTTGGCCACATGTGTGCAGTAGAAAATATTTGATGAACAGTCGCTATTGACTACAGAAATTCAATATAATATTAGATAAAAGACAAAACAACATAAATAAAGGGAAGCCAACAAATGAATTTTGCTCATACTATGCGAATCTATTTGACTCGAAAGTTAGGCTGTATTTACTGTAGACTATGTTATATATTTCAGTTATATAGCTATGAACTGCAATTCGGAATAGCAATAGAAACAGACCAATTATTGAAGACATGTTATAGAAACTATTGATTTTTGTAGTGTTGGCAAATGTTATTCCACATATATTCTCCTATTGGCTTACAATCAGTTGACAACATTTGATCACAACGCAGTCTCCTATTAAGCAGAGCGAGTCTACTATCTCTTGTGCTTTTTAGAGGCCCTGTTTTCTCAGTTTTCGCTTCACTATTGTATTATATCTGAAAAGTTAGTCAAGTCATTACAATTACACAATTCTAGTATTTTTTGACGTAAGTGCGTTTCGTTGGCAACTAAACCAATATGATCTGTAAAAGCTGGTTCTTATGTTCATCGAATCTATGAGTTGTCTCTTAGCAAAGCCATCAACATCATAACATTGCATCTGTAAATACATTACACATTCAAACTAATAGAAATTGTACTTTGGAAAGTCATATTGCTATTGCTGTGCATTTCTAGGATTGCACTCAAATATCGTAGTCAACACACACACACACACACACACACACATACATACATACATACATATATACTGTACTAATGTTATGAGGAAAGGAAAGCAATCCATTCGAGACCTTAAACGTGAGGCGAGACAGAGCCTTAAAAATGAGTTACAATAAGAAAAATAAGTGACAAACACAGAGATAGCAGAACGCTATTCTCTCATTTATACAAACGTTACCCTAACGAATATTGTTATTACTTTTTCTTACCTCAAGGCTTTATTCGACTGTCTCATTTCATTCATATTATCTAATACACAATTGTTATCTTGTTCTCTCCCCTCCTCTCTCTCTCTCTCTCTCTCTCTCTCTCTCTATCTCATTCTTTCGCTCGCTTGCTCTCTCACTGATGTAATTGCAAAGCTCTGACTGATTCTCTGCTGTGTTGATTCGGTTTCCACAATTTGAAGTTGTGATTAGGGGTTGACTTTTGGAAGACAGCCCTCAAAAAGTTGTGCTACAGCTCTGCTGCATAACTACTATTATAAGTTGAAGAGTGTCTTAAATTTAAAAAAGCTTCGTTTCTCTCATACGATTACTAATGCCAATTCTGTCCTTGTTTTTATTTTCTGCTTCTGAAGGTCTGTAAAGTCTTGAGGCAAAGCATTAGTTGCTAACGTGTTTTGAAAAAAGAAAAATTACTGAACCTTTTTAGCGCCTGAGCCAAACTCACGTTTGTTAGAAGTGAACGATTATATTATTACTATCCATTTCTTATAATACCTGTATAATAGTTTTTGAAGTTTTAGTTTTGCTAGAAGTGCAAAGTTTTTCAAAACTGGCACTACTTTTAATAGAACTGCTATTATAACTATTACTAAGCTGAACGCACGATTCTTTGCCATTTTACTGCCTTTCCCAATAGTAGTTATTAAAGCTACATATTTTACTGTACTTTTATTTGCAAACTAGAAAATACTTTAAAATATAAATATATTGTGCGTTATTTTCAATACAAATGATCACCATAAACATCTGCTTCACACTCCAGAGTTCGGAGCAGGAAATATATTGACAATTTCATTTTGGGTAATACTAATCACACAAATAGCATAGTAATGGCTTCATTTCTGAAAACTTTAATCGTGTGTTGCAGCCGTTTTTACTGTCTCGCATCACATGTTTTGCATTTCATTTAAGACTAGTTTTATTTTATTTGTATTACTTCATTCGCTATTTGATCTTATTTTTATAAACTAGTACACCAGCTCTTATATGAATCATATTAATTCTAAATGTTTAATCTGCAAATACGACCAATTTTATTAACTGATTAAAGCACTCTCAACACGTCTTCTATAACTCTGTCTAAAGAGATGAAATTTAGTTTAATCGTGGCTCTGATCAGGTGATTGCTTTTTATGAACCATTGCTTCCATTCGTTGTTTCAGTTTGGATTTGCAGGTCTTATCTAATCATTTTTCCACCTGATCTTTGTTTCTCTCCCTCTCTGCGTCCCTTCTGTTATCTTTTTTCATTGGCTCTCTTTCTTTTCTGTTTTCCTGTCGAGAAAAACCTATTAGTCTAATGCAATTGACACACGAAACACAACTTAGAGACAGGTGTTCAGTATGACTACTAGCGTAAGGAAAACGTTGCTTAAAATTATTATCTGCTTGCGTACGAATACTTCATTTTCAACTATTCCTCTACAGTGAAACATAACGTTTTTTCTGTTGCAACGTTTATCCTTGTTTTCTAAATTCATTTTACAATTGTTTCGAGTCTTTAAGTCTTTCAATTATGGTAAAAGTCTATTCATTAAAGTCGATCCATTATAATGTTGTTATGAATGAACCTACGAGGAAATAAGATGTTTATTCTTATGGTTACCCTTCACATAACTGCAGATGTTTGGTAACTGTCAAATTCTAAATCAATAAAACATGAATATAATATGTTAAATTGGTTTACATTTTCAGCCTTTTCTTAATTGTTTGCTATTTACTCAAACAGTTTATTAATATTAGTATTGAGTCCCTTTTGGGAATCACTTTTTAATGAGCATAAGTCAATATTTTTATGTTTTCAAAGTGATTAAGGGGTTAATCAACTCAGTCAACTGATTCTGTTTTGATTTTTGCTATTATATCTGCTCTTAATATATTGATATGAAAAAAATATCAATCAAACATGTGTTTCAAAATTCAAACAAAATTAGGTTTTTTGCACATTTTCTGATTTATATAATGGGGAAATGGATGGTGAATATTTAGCACAAAAGCGTGTTCTTTTGGTTTTTTGTTTTGTCAACGTGTGATCTCTCAATTCGGACGCATCGAGTCTATGATTAATTTTGTTGAGTTGAGATAAGACGAGAAGTTGGTAAAAACTATGTTTGTGTTGCTATTCCCTATATTTTAGTGTGGCTCAGTTTTCTTATTTTTCAGTCTCGAATGTAATGCATGATCAAACATTTGGTTGGTATGGTCACTATTGTTACTTTAATGACTTGTCAAACAATCGCACTCGTATTGTAGGCAAAAAACAATAATTGAATGTTTCGGAAAAAACGTATCAGTTTTTATGTGTTTCACCTCCATATCATATCTCACTCGTAAACAGTAATTTGAAAAATCTAATGCAATCTCACAAAAGATACGAATGTCATATGAAAGCATCGTCTTATTCTTATAAATGGTAGAATGGCTTTAAAAATAGCTATCGAGCTATTATTATTACGCCCTATTTGACATTGAATTGTGCTGCATATAAATATACTTTCAGTTGGCATTTATGCCATAATTACCGAATCAAAGTCTACTGCACCTAAAATCGCAATACAGGAAGTCAATAGTTTGTTATTTTGACATTCGATGTTGACCTTAAACATTCATATTGTTTCACTAATACTATTGTTTTGTAAAATGCTATCACATACAGTCATAAAAGTTTATATTTCATTAATATTTATCAATTTTTCATGAAATGTATACACACCGTATTTGTTGTGATGGTAACCACTTTTTGCTTATTTTGGTACAAACTTCAATCAAGTTTGAACTCTTTTTGGAAAAACACTTGTGATACTAGTTATAAAACTTTTTACTCTTCATAACTCTATTCAGAAAATTAAGTCTAAGATTACTTCCGAGTCTTTTGTATCGAATGGAAGCATATTTGTAAGAAAAAATTTCGTCAACAGTATTTTGCAATCACTATTTAGTTTTTTAACATTTTGTTGCTTTAATTGTATTGGTTTTTACAATCCAATCGTTAATAAAGTCAATTCTTAATGCGATAGTATTGCCAAGTGAGTTTATCTTGAGGGTTAAATTAGAAGTTTGAAACGTGGTTTTCCGCTACAATTTAGTTGATAGCAATTTATGCTAAATATAAACTTTTCATTACTCTGTTATTTCGAAATCTTATTGAAAATTTGATCGGTTATTTCAAAACAAACCTTTGCTTTTACTCATATGTTCAATTTATAATCAATTGAAGTGCCAATCTGTATG
Organism: Archegozetes longisetosus; assembly: GCA_018873245.2. Classification (NCBI taxonomy): domain Eukaryota; kingdom Metazoa; phylum Arthropoda; class Arachnida; order Sarcoptiformes; family Trhypochthoniidae; genus Archegozetes; species Archegozetes longisetosus. The sequence continues at coordinate 11,674,811 of JAEMBT020000007.1, forward strand.
TTTGAATTGTTTTGTTGATTGTGTGTTTGATAATGCATACGAAGGACTTGAGTTTAGTCGAATCGCAATCAATAGATTAGAGGCATTGATGCGAAAGGGGAAGTATATATTTAATATCTCATAAAGTGATTTATGCAGAAAACCTGTGGCTCATTAATTCCTTGATCGCCTTTTTTTACGCAAAGTATTGGTTTATGCAACCAATTTTTTATATGAAAGCAATTCATTTTAGATTAAAGGGACTGGTATGGCAACAAATCAGTTGTTTGCTAACCCAAGGGTCGAATAATTATTACGACGTGACTCATGGCAACCAAGGCTTCTAATCAATGCGTACACGACTTCGTTTCTCACTCACTGCTCCAAACTTTGTTTTGTTTAAAAATTGTTCGCTTCTTAGATTCACAATTAAACACCAACAGTCAATGTGTGCTGTGCTTTTTTTTATTCATTATTCACTACGTAAAATCTTATTTTAACTTTTGTCTAACTCCCTAAGAGCCCTACCCCAAAATCTTTAATTCAATGGCAACACATGCGAATCAAATTCGTCACACATTACTTCAATTTTGCTAGCATATGATTATTTTTTTTCTTTAATTTTCTTATTTATTTTCTGTCTAAGAGATAAGTTATAATTTCTGATGACTCAAAAAAAATAATCCAAGATTAAGTTTTTTATGTGGTTTCGAGTTTTTATGTTTGTTTGTTGGAAACTTTTTGCAATTTTGTGCACCCTTTCCCTTTGTCGCACTGAAAATAGTGACAAAAATGTACATTGTGCTCAAATTTGACACAACTTTATAGAGATTAACGATGCTATGAATACACAAAACATTTGACATTTAAACAGTTGATTAATGGTTTGGTTACATTTTCAGATATGGCAAAGTGCAAAGTGTGAAAATCCTACCCAAAAATAAAAGTGATGAAAGTAACACCAATAACAGTAATAACAACACAACTGCAACAACTAATATCAATGGTGTTAGTGCTACCGTTGCATTCATTGATATCAAATCTGCGGCCAAAGCACACAATTCTGAGAATAAGATCGAAGAAAGAACACTAAAAACTGATTATTACGAGCCTCCAGCCTCTTCGACTGCATTGTCAGCGATTTATATCCATGAGAGAGAGGACGCACATTTAGTTCAGAAACCCGGTGTTAATACGAGCGTATATGGAAATGCAAATGCTAATTCTCGACCTGGAAGGCATACTCCCAGCAGGTAATCATTTTTTAATAACTATTAACATTATTTCTTAGCCAATTTTAAGTTCATTTGTTCGCTATTACCATACACACATACACATTCTGCTCTATTATTCAGTCTTATACTGTTTTGCTAAAATATAAATTATTTCGCTTTAGTATTTCTTTTAACGCCTACTTTTTCAATTTGAGTTTACATAAATTATTTGATACAAAAATCAAAGCTAATGATTATGTTTTGCCAATAACTAAAACTAAATATTAAATTCAAATTCAAATTATTGGGTTTCAAATCAGAAAGGAAAAAATTTAATTTTCAAATTGAAGTCAATTTATTTATACGTTTGAGTCCAATTTGCCAAAAGTCTGACAACTCAGTGGTAACTTTAGAGTAATTTTTCAAAAATAAAAACGCTCCCATAAATCATTTTAAATCAAATTGAATACGATATCATGAATACATGTTTAGTGAACACAAGTTTGTTTAACAAGCTTTAAACCTCACTTTTTTTACGTGAGACCACATTTACTGAACGCTTAAAATATAACAAACCGTAAATAAAAATAACGGATTAGTTTAGTATGAGACAATTTTTTATTCAATTTGGATTAAACGATTCGTCGATAAGTTTAAGATTAAACGAGTGAATGTTTAGCTGGATGATTAGTGTTGTGACAATTAAAAATGCTATAAAAGTGTTGCCCGAAACGAAATTGCAAAATATTAAGTACCAAAAGCGCAATTTATTATTACTTTTCTTATAACTGAATTGTTAAAAAGGTTAAACACTTTTAACATATATGTTTGCTTTAGGGCTTACATACAATTGTTCGTAAAATTACATAATGCGTTCGATCTGTTTGTCGGCATAAAAGTAAAAGTATTAGTGAGTGTCGGTTTATTTCAGATGTCGATGGGATTCAGTTCAGTTGAAATGAGGCGCTTTTATATTTGTGTTCCATAATAATATTCATTTTGTAGCGAACAGAAACAGTCTAATGTTTTTGCAATTTGTGTGAAAGGTTTGGATGTTTTAGTGGCTAAATGTTGAGCTGAAAACATTCGGTCAAAAGCACTTTTTATTTAGTTGACCCATCAGTTGTTCTCATGAGTTATACGAGTAATACTAATACATAAGATTATATTGTATTATCATTTCATAAGCCTATTAATATGTTTATAACGTAATATTGATCACTAATGCTCTTGTTTGTCAAACCGTACTAACGATCGATTTTACTTATTCTATCAAAATATTTATAAACTTCAATAGTACTGCTTTTGGTAGCATTTGTGCGTTTTGAGCAAATACTAGATAGTAGTTAATACAAAACTATCTACATTTGACAGAAAACACATATCCTTTAATTCAAATATAACAAGTAATGCATTTAAGAGGATCAGACTCTTTAAAAGGATCTACGTTTTTATTAATGCATTTAGTATTTAATATGAACGCTAAATATACAGTTGAACTGCTTTATCGCTAACTCTTGTTTCATGTTTATTATGCGCCAAATTTGATTTGACTTCATATTTGGATTTGGCGTTCAATCATTTCTCAATAACAAGAACAACATTTAATTGTAAGCTGTTTTTCTTTTGAGCCAATAGTAATTGAAGTTCAGTCTGTATAAAATGATTCCGCTATCAAATATTTATGAATTCCTTACCAGTTGTTTGCAAAACTTAGAGTGAACAAACTCAATGGGATTGTCTTTCAAAACAACAATTATAAAAGCCTTGTTTCGAGTCATTTCGTCTTAACTGACGTAACGCATTAAATGCATGGTGTCTTCAAAAATCATATCAAATGGTCTGATATGGATAATACTCAGACAAAGTGATTACAACCTGCTCTAAATGAATTACTTGTAACAATTGTTAGCTTTGATGATATACTATGATATATCGTTGCCTGCATTATGTTAAACTTGTCTCTCTCTTTGCTCTTCTTTGATTGTTGACTGCACTGCAACAAAATTGTTTTGATGTAATCATTTCATATAAGGTTCTAACTTGTGACAGAACAGAATATAAGGAAAAAGTAGAGTATATAATGTTGTTGGCATCAAATGAATGAGGAAATTGAATCTCTATATATAATGTGATGGTCAGGTAATACAGAGTGTACACCTGACCCCAAGTGTTGGTTCAGCCTGTTTCAGATAGTCTGACACAATACAACTGTTTGCACAATATTTATTAAAACTTAAGCCTATTTCTGGTACTAGTCAATTGAATATCTAATTGAATAGCAGTTCATGACATCATTAGAGGTTCTCTTTGTTAGTTTACATGAAAAGTTAAATATTTCTACACCCATAATGAACAGTTGGGTATCTGGTGTTCGTTTACATAAAAAGTAATCAAATTTATTTACATTTTGTTGCTTTGAGAGCGCAATCGTTGGGCTCATTACTCAAAACTGGTCACTTTTACATTGTTATTATGATAGAGCAGCGGTTGTGATCTTAAGTAAACAAAATACTTGAAAATAAGCGCTATTATTATATTAGCGTAACAATAGTTCGGCATTGTTTTGCACTTTTAGTTTGAATATGTTTTATGGTGTGGCCATCAGATAGAGTGTGGGGTGTGTTCCCCTTTTCTCCCCATTTAACTATGAAAAGGGCTGATGTATGCTAAAAATGCACACAACAGTCATCAAATGTATCAATGGGTGGAGTATTGTTATTATCATCATTTTTAGTTTGGGTTCCAAATGCATATCTGCCTGAGTCTGCCTTTTTTTCCTAAAATCATTAGTACATTACTCTGTCTATGTGTTTGTGTACGATCAATGTGAACAACGTTTCGCTGGCATTATAATGAGTGAACCAATGCGTTTCTGTTGCATAATAAACCAATATATGCCCAAATTGTTGGCCTTTTCTGCCAACTTTAACTTTTTATGTTTGCAAATTGCATTTTTTCTATTGAATCGTTAGCAATAATTATACATTAAACTCTGGCAAAACCAGTATAACATCAAAACCTAAATGTAATCTTAGTATTGATATAAACTTTTAGTTACGCTTATCTAACAAACATAATGTATGCCAAACGCTCAGTTTGTAGTTTTTTCAAAGTTCTTTGTAAATTCGATGTGATTTGTTTATGTTTATTAAACTGTATTTTGCATTTGACGACCGAAATTTGATTAAACACTTTGAGGAAACGTGCGTTTATTACTCGATATTTTTGCAACATTAAGCAAACCCATGGCTTTTAGTTTGTGTCATTTTATCCTTACTTTAATTGAGTAAAGCATTTATTTGTATTTAGAGTTGTAATATATTTTGACACTGTTTCCTCATTTTCTTTTCTTTATATGGTTTCGCATTTATTAAACTTTGTAAAATTCGACCTTTAATATAAAGCTATTGAACGCCACTCATGAGTGATGTTGAAACTGCTGACGAATTAGAAACAATTATAATTACCCTCCATTACGCTATTACACAAGTGTAACGTCAGCTTAACAACAGTCCACTATTTAGGAGCCTTCACTTTCCCTTACGCTGTGCGCACTGTTTTTTATCCTTAATGATAATTTCATTTACGTTGCAAATACTGTATTATATGGTATTTTATGGGTATGAATATGGCTGTGACTCCGTTCAGTAAAAGAGGGGTAACTGGAGCAATGACCCGACCCACAGAATAGTTGTTGCAAGCACACAATCACAGAACACAACTCGCCTTCAAATAAGGTTTTTCCTACAGATACGGAGTATATTCAAAAGTATTTCAGTTAATAATCAGCTGCGAAAGCCGAGGCACACAGTATACCTATTAGAAAATGCTTGTGGTGTGGATGTTGTCCCACTTTTGATTTTGCACTTCTCTCTGTCTTATTATATTTTCGCCAAACTGCCAAACAGTGCGCATTCAATTTGAGTTTCGACCTTTTTTCTCAATTTGACTCTCAGCCAACGCATGGTTTATCTGCTGTTCGCCCGATTGCGAGAGACTTAGATGAGCTAAACAGCTAAATGTTCTCAATCTGTTTAATTTTTGTCTCTCTCCTCTCTTTCTCTTTGTTTTGTTGTATTAGTTAGTGTCGGCTGAGAGAATCAATTGCAAGCAACAATTTATTATTGTCTTATCCCTTATACTTAGGGCCATACAATTTGTGCGATTAATTGTATTTTTCTGTTTATCTCTTCCTTTTCTGTCTTTTGAGGCAGAAAAAATAGGTTCTATTCTGTTTTTGGTTATTGTTTTGTATTTGATCAATTGTTTTCGTTCGCAGGCCAAACAATATAAAGTCCGCAACAATCAAGTTATAATGCCACTGGTATTGACTTTTAATCCTTCTCAAGATAATATTCATATACAATTCTTCTTGTTTGATAAACTGAAGCTCATATCAATTATGAATAGACTCAATTAAGAATAATCTTCAGTTTTGCCCAAATCTCATCATTAAGTGCATTGTTTAGTTATTAACTATTAATGTTTGCAGTCATTTAGCGTCATTTCAGACTTTGATTTAATTGAATAAGAAATTATAATTGAAACTTTGCATAGTTTTCTCGTCATAAGCATAACACGCAATATATATCTACTATAATTTGGCTTTATACTTTATGTCACTTTACTCTAACCTTTTATATGTTTTGTGCCATCAAATTAACTCTAATGTTAGATGAGTATTACTTTTGTGCACATAAATTCATGTCTGTCGCAGAGTATTGCTGATAAATATGCAAATTTAATGCAATCATCAGATATACTTTGATGGCGTATGTCATTAGTTGTGATTATTTTTAAGGTTAATTTTTGTTCAATATAACTTTACGTACAGTTTTTTCAATTAGATTACTTCAACTTGTGTTTGTGCTTCAGCTGGTTATAAAAATGCTATTTCAGTCTAATTCTTAAGCCATAATATATTCTTATCTCACTCTCTATGTAAGGAAGAAAATGTTGATTCTCTTTACGTAAACTAATTTGTAGGGATAGTAACCTTTAAAATGTTTCTTTAAGATCTTATCTAATATTTGGAGTGCTTTTTCAACAAAACAGCTAATCTTTATCCTGACCTAAGTATTGCGTTTTATTATTGAAGATTAGTATTCATTCATAATAAGTACATGAATGGTGTACTTTCTTTAAACTCTCTCAAGTTAGTCACACCTTAATCTTAATAAATTGGCTTTAATGCATCTTTTCTCTCGTCTATTAAACTTTTTTCACTGTTTTAACGATAATAAGAGGCAATTTCTATCTTTACATTTCGTGCTGTAATTCAAAAATAATTGCTTCATGAGAGCAACGCTTTGTAATTATACTCTATATATAGTAATTATACAACTTGAAAGAACAGAAAGTCTAATTAGATTTCGATTCAACTTTTTCATGCATTTTCGATCGAATAGTCTCATAAAAAGTAGTATTGCTATTATGGTGCGCTCCTATGCAGTTTCAAGTTATATTTACCAAATTATGTCTGCTATTTTAAATTATGGATTAATACTGAACTGATGCGCTCATCAAATACACAAGTTCACGAAACAATATCCTAAAGCCAATAATGAAAAAATTGATTTAAAGACTTAACAAAAAAAGTTGGAGTTGAGCAGTTGAGCATGTCTGGCACAACATTTATGTTTTCAAATCTCATTTTACTAATAGTGGAAACAAAAATGAATTAACTAGTGTACTGGTGACTATTTTTGATCTTTTGAGCATATTTTCTTGCATTTTATTTTTATTTTGGAATCCGGTCCCAAAATAGATTCAGTTTTAAAGCTGTAAAAACAGAGTACAGCTGTGATCGAGACTCAGTTCGATGTTCTTTAAGTCCAACATATCGAAAATCTAATTTGATTGGCTCAACACTATTTTAAATGGTTTATTTTAATCATTCGTTCTTCCATCAGCTTATTTTTAAGACTTGATCGTAATAATAAATGGATTGTGTAAATCAAGTGAGAACTTAAAATAATCGTAGTACTAGTTTTGCGTAACCTTCAAATATTTTCAAAAAAAACTAAGTTTGTGTAACAATTGGTCAAACGATCATTTACTTAGTGTGAACACATTTTTTAAGATTTCAATTTTCAGATGAGAGTGTTCTAAATGCCGCACAATTTAAGCGAATATTACTTATTGAGCTATGACTGAAATTTAATCGAAAGTGTCAGTTTAGCGTAAAATATGATATTGGAGCTAAGAACAGTGAGTTGTATTACTATTACTATTAATTGGAATACATACAATTTGTGCATCAAAACTGCCAGTTATGGCATGTTTGATCATCAACACATTTCTTTAATTCAATGACCACAAAATATGATTTCAAATGAAATTACTTTTTCGGGTTATTCATATTTATTGACAATTTTATTGATTTAGAAGCACTGAAAGAGCCAAAGATATAATGAAAAATAAGAGATACAGGTTCTCACTTAATATATCCTTTAATACTCTGAAACAGTTGTTTGTAAGACAATCGTTGCAGTAGTGATGCTTTGCTAGTATTGTCCAAATGGGATACATTAAAGACACAAATGGCCAAATACTTTAGTCAGTAGGAAAGTAGCGTAAAAAAGAAGAGAATAACTAAGAATAGGGAAGTGTTTGCCAAATACAATAGAAAACTCTTTGTGCTCTCTCTCTCTCTCTCTCTCTCTCTCTCTCTCTCTCTCTCTCTCTCTCTCTCTCTCTCTCTCTCTCTCTCTCTCTCTCTCTCTCTCTGCATTGTTCGTCTTTGTTTTGCTGCTTCTCCTCGTTATTGCATCCTTGGCTGAACTGCAACTTCAACTCTTAAAGACTTTGCAGTACATGTACTCTCATTGATTGGTGGCATAGCAGGCCTGCCATTCAAATACTTTAATATTGCTGTTCTCTCGTCTCTGTTTTTCTGTTGTATTCGACTCTGTCATACGCTCTCACACATAGCCCTCTGATTCATCTCTCCATAAAAGTAATAGCGATTCGTGTGCTGTAAAAACAGGATAAAGGATTTCCACGACTAAGTTCGCAAAAACAAAATGTCACATCTGAGGCTTTTTTCATCATTGCTGTCGCTTCGTTTCCGTTCTTATGTGCAAGACTGCAATCCGCGCACTACAAGTTTTGCTACAGAATATGTGATCTCGTAGTTTTTGTGTGTTTGTTACGCAAAAATGCTTTTTAAAGCGTAAAAAACAGAACTACATTTCAATCGTTATTTATAAAAGAGAAATACTCTACTAAATGAGTAGCAGGCCAACCGAAAACACCAATCCAAGAATTTTTTTTATTCTTAATAATAAACTTCAAATATGAACATAATTAAGAGTTTGACAAAGCGATGCATCACATTCTTGCAAACTTGTCTCAATCAAAAATATCTCATTTTTTAGTCAATTTTCAGTATTAAATTTCGAAAAAATCCAAATACAAGTAAGATCCGATATTGACCCGAATTTATTTCAGTTAAAATATCGATTTTTCTAAAGAAAAGCAATAATGAAGCTCCATTCAGACCTTGCAATCAAATTAAATTGAACATTTCAAGCAGAGAGAGATTAGAGCATGTGTAGGGTCGCTAATAGGTTTCTTAAGAATTTTACATTCTATATCAAATGCTTTTAATTGAATATTCCATTTGAAAAAAATTCAATATAACTTTGTGGCGATGCCAAGTATTTTCTTTGAATTGCAAAATGCAAAAAAATTGTGATGTTTACGCTTAGGCTTCTCATTAACAGAGCAAATGTATTACGGCAATGAAATTGACATTCAGGATAAATATTCTGAAAAACCAAATGATTCCGTCGAACCTAACATTTGTGACGAACTAAGTTTCATAATTGTTTGTACTGCTTTCGTAATTGCAAGTTTTGAAGGAGGAAAATTAATTTTTTGTTTAATAATATGCTATTCTATTTATGAATTAAACTGAATGCTTGTTTACTTTGGAGTAATGCAGTTCAATTTTGTTTTAAATAACATAAGTTTCGTAAATAAACTTATTCCTTTAGTACAACAAAATGCATTATTTACTCGATAACTGATTCCATCTCTAAATTATACAAATAATGATTCCTTTCTTATGGTAATTTCAGTTATAATAAGTTTGCTCATTCAATATGACCAAAAATAGTGTATTTCGTGCATATTTTGTCAGAATAAAAGCATTCGGAATGACATTCATTTTATTTGTTGTTTGATCTTAATTCAACTTCAAACAAACTGATAGAATATTCTAATTTGGGGTCAATATTTCAGTTATTCATTTCAAATAATACAGCCGTTCTGCTTAAAAATGTTTTATCAGAAACTGTTATCAATGAAGATCGAAACGCCTTTTAGTTAGTGTACTCCTGTTTAGATTGTCTCATATCTACTAATATGTTTATTGATTTAATTCTATGCCAAATCTCGACTCAAATTAGCAAAGTATCATAAATTAAAAAAGTCTAATAAATGACTCCACTTTGTTGTTATTGGAGTGCTATTTATTTTGTTAATTATTGCAATCAAACTGATGAAAGTTTGAAACAGATATCTTATTCAAACAAATAGCACTAAAGGTAAAATTAGAAAATGGTTTTTCATTGTTGAGAGAGCACTTATAACTTATTGGTTGAGCTGCATTTCAAGTTGATTTTGCAATATGTTTGTTCAATCGTATTTGGCTAATGGAATTACTTTTAGTTTATTTGCAAGTAATACAAGTCATTTGCTATTAAGAGAAAATACTTTTGTTTTTTTTAGTAAAATAGGTGTTGATAAAGCACAGTTCAATTAGTTTATTGCATGAAACTAGAAAAAGTAGATTGATTCGTAAGACAACTGGTTCAGACCAAATCATAGAGTTAGAGACAAGACACGATCGGTGCGCTAATGTTTTTGACAGTGAGCCGATCCTAACTTTTGCCCGTTTCCATCTCTGATTGCATTGCATTAATGCTATACTTCATTAAATGTTCACTCTATCAAGTGGTTTATTTCTCATTTTGCCAACTTGTTTCTCACTATGAACCAGTTTATGCTGAAAATCTGCTTCAATATATTAAATAAATAAGAAGCACTTTAAATAAATAAAGACTCTGAGTGTTTGAGTCACACTATTTCTCATACTTATGGCACAAAACACAAAAATAGGCTATATTTAATTTGAATCATTTGTCATGTTTCTACAAATTTACGTATCATTTAACTGTCTCATGAATAGCTTGTCTTTTAAAGGATTAGATGCCAAGAAAAAGTGTTTCGGTAAATTGGGCAATAATATAATGTAATGGCATTTTGTTCTATTCCCTCAATGAATCATTCCGTTGATGTGATGCACACATACATTGACGTACACTAACACATACACACGCTCCTACTTTTGATGTTATGCCGGCCAGCCTGCAGAATACTATTTTCCTATCTCTTTCAATGGCTAATAAGAAACATTTTTATCTAGTTTTCAAAAAGCCTTACTTAAATCAGACATCTATTATGATGTCTGTACGTCTTATAGAATAAGACTGAAACGAACTTGACTTGAATCACTTGAATCACTTGAATCACTTGATCCTTCCATATGAAAGGAAACGTCGAATATGAAGTTAGGCGAAGTATTATTATATATAGTATTGGATTTGGTACCAGCTATTCGACTTTATCCAACACATTTAATTGGCTAACTTTGAATCTGTTCCACAAAACCCTTTTGTGTATTCGCGTTCAGAGATTCGTTTCTTATTACTAGTATTATAAGATTATGTGCTTTCTCTACTATTTTCATTTGCATTCATTTATCTTATTATTGATTGATCCAAACCAACGCCTATTTTCTTTTGAAAGCATCAATTTTTAGAAAACTCGTCGCAGAATAGCTCTGCCTTCAAATCTAAGTTTGTTGAGGTTTCATTAAGCTTTATGATTGAACCACATTATAGCTAAGAATGTTTAGACTCAATAAATTGAATTAGTTCCTTCATAACTAATTTATAATTTGAGTTTCTATTTATTTTCGATTACTTTCCCTTGTTTGTCTAAATTGTTTAATGACCGATTCTTTTGTTTCGAAACTATTTTCTACTTTGATTGATTGACGCATTGTTTTGCTGGCTTTTCAATTTCTGACATTAAACTTGATTCGATCAAAGTATAAAGAAAATTCATTATCAAACTTAAGATTTTATCGCTCAAATTCTTATTTGTTTGAATGTATACTTAAAAGTATGTATAACAAGTAGAATTTTCGAAGGCGCACACAATATTTCAATAAGTAGTGCACTATCTTTAAGTCGTTTTGGACTCAAAACAATTAGACAATTATACAACAAAAACGTAATCAATTGGAACCAATAAATTGCTAGCACTAAATGGTAATAGTCGGACAAATTTGTTTCAATCCATAATATCGTTCATTATTTAAGGTCTAATTCAGACAAAAATAAATAATTTAGACACAAACTAACGTTAATTAGTTACTAAAGCGCAAAGCCTAAATTAAATGTGTTTAAAATTGAAAAATAAATGGATTTGTGGTCTTGTTAAACATACAAAATCTAGATTTCGATTATAAATTGCTTTTATCTGGTTTTAGGTTATCGGACGAGAGGATATATGACACCAGAGATAGAACGGGCCCTTGTAATAACTACGAACGTATTGTAGATCGTGATAGTTCTTATATCAAGAGGAATATCGGTTATTTGGATGATAGCGATTATTCAAATAGAAGTAGATCTCGTGATAGACCTTTTAGTCGCAGTGTTAATAATAGTTATGGCGATGGATTAGAGAGGTTTGTATTGATCGTGTTTTATACATGTTTTGTTCAAATAAAATTTATGGCTTTGGGTTCACATAAATAACTCAAGTCTTTTTTTATTGAATACCGCCAGAAATCAGGCCCATTTTCGTCCATATGCGAGAAACAGCAGCCAAACTCACTTCGATGCACAGCGCTATCCATCTTCTGAACAGCTCGAAGAAACAAATGCTAGCATTAATACATCTTCGACGTCATCCACACAAAGAGGCTCGGCGTCGCGTCGCATAACATCAGTGACCACGACGAGCGGTGGTGTCAGTTCTACAGTTTCATCGCCACCTCATCTGAAACCTTTGAAAAAGAAAAAGAAGAAGAAGTCATTACGGTCTCATTCAGCGTCTCCGTCGCCGTCACGTTCAAGTTCGTTAAGTTCGACGAGGAGTCAGTCTCCGAGTTCCTCATCAAATCTATCGACATCGAGTGCTAGTAGTCGTTCTCCATCGCCCTCAAAGTCTCCTTTGTATGTATTGGTTTTATTGTTGGTTTAGGTTTAGCTCTAGCTATAACTTATCTCAACATTTATTTGCTATTTAAATAATACGTGTGTCTTGTTGACAGACAGTTTTGACTAAAATGGATTATTTTTCTTTTCTTTTTCTTTGGATTGTATTATTTATTTATGTTGTTGTTGTTGTTGTCGTTGTACAGATCATTGTATAGCAATCGAAAAGGTTCACTACATAGCACAGAAAGGCCGATAAGTGGGAGCAGTGCAGTCTTAATTTCAGCGGTCACGACCACCACAAACAATATTAGCACATCTTCTCAGGGTTCCAATCACACTCCACTACACAATAGCAGTGCTACTCCTGGTTCAGATAGTTCTGCTGACAAAGACGATACTAGACCTGTAGCCATTTGTGTCAAAAACTTACCCGTCAGGTCAACAGGTTTGTGACTTTTCTCTTGATGTGCTGTTATGACAATTACTTTTAATAAGATTGATATGATTTGACACGTTTTTGTTTGCATTTGATCATTAGACTCGAGCTTAAAAGATGGTCTTTTTCATGAATATAAAAAACACGGGAAGGTTACTATGGTTAAGGTTGTCGGGCAGGGAAATGATCGGTTTGCGGTCGTTTGCTTCAAGAAACCAGAAGATGTTGATAAAGCACTTATAGAGTCAAAGGTCAGTACATGAAATAATAACTAAGATTCCACTTCAGAAACATTGAGTTTGCAATCAATGTAAATATAATTATTTTATTCTCTCTGACACTTTAGGATAAGTTATTTTTTGGCTGTAAGATTGAAGTGTCTGCTCATGAAGGCATTGACGCAGAAGATAATGATTTTAGGCCATTAGAGGCCGAACTTGACGAACACCATCCAAAAGCTACGCGGACCCTATTCGTGGGAAATTTAGAAAAAGATGTCTCGACAGCTGACTTAAAGGCGCATTTCGAACAGTTCGGACAAATAATTGTAAGTTACTCGATGAGATTGATTTATTTTCAAGTTGACCTGAAGCCCAGACCCCGATTGATTCATTATGAACTTTTTGGACTGTTTTCAATTTTAAACTTTTGTTTTTCTTTTGTGTAAATCGAAGGAAATCGACATTAAGAAACAGGGAACACTTTCATCGTACGCATTCATACAGTTCTCTGACATTAGTAGTGTGGTTAAAGCCATGCGAAAACTGGATGGCGAAAATCTTGGTGCTAATAGAATCAAATTAGGTTTTGGCAAAAGTATGCCAACAAACTGTGTTTGGATTCACGGAATTTCAGAATCCTTGACTGATAAGTCTCTTTCGTGGCACGCGAACAGATTCGGAACAGTTGCCAACTTAGTGATAGATCGTGAACGATGTAATGCACTTATATTTTATGATAGTGTGGACTATGCTCAAATAGCAGTGGCTGACTTGAAAGGCCGTGTTCTCAGTGGTCGTAAATTACAAGTTGATTTTGCTAGCCGTGAGTGCCAACAAGCGTTCTTCGAGTATTTAGAGCTTTCGGGGCAGATCACTGCCGGAGAGCGACAGTGGGAGAGAAGGACTAATAGTAGTAATAGTGCGAATTGGAATGAATTCGACGAACGCATTCCTAATTATGACTCACATAACAGTACGAGTCGTGGTCATAGTCGATATCAGTCACGCACATCGGGCAGGAATTATCGCCCACAGTCACCACTACCGCCTTTTCAGCGAACATCTCAGACTAGTTATAGTGGAAGAGGTCGGGACTATCGGTTTCAAGATGGATACCAAGAAGATTTTGTTGATAGGAGGCATCGAAATTATGATCTCGAAGACTACGAAGAGAACGAAGAAGGATTTCGAGAAGACGATAGGGATATGAACTATCGGGACAGAAGTCGGGAATTAAGTGAAACGTGTAGCAAATCGTTTTCGCCATTGAGGAGGCAAACAGATGGCAGTGAAAGTCCTAAAGAGCGCCGCGACGGTCGCAGCACAAGTCCTTACTCTAGAAGTGATATCAGTAACAGTAGAGACAAGTCAGACGCAGAATTGCCTCATTCGTCAAAAGAACGCTGCAGTCGAAGAGCGAGCGAAGATGTCATTCACGACGAATGGAAGTCGTCCGATTCTTTGGATCGGATTAACAGTCGACGAAATAAGCACAAGAACTGCGATTCGGAAGTAGTTTCATGTCATTCGCCACCACCAGTGAGACGATTGAGTCACAGTATAAGCCCATTACCTAAAGATAAAACATTAACGAACAGTAAGGGTCAGAACACTCCGCAAAGTCCAACTGCTAGTCCATGTTCATCAAGTTTCGCGAGTCCATTGCGAACTGAAAGCACGGACATCGATGCTGACAAAGAATTCGAGCCAAGTTGTGGCAGCTCTAATGTGTGGAGAAGGAAATCTGTCGATGACATGAATTTAGACACGAACGAGACGCTGAGGCTACGATCTGATTCGGTGTCCGACTCAAGTGAGAATGGATTCGTTCGCGAATCATTAAAGCGAAAGCATGTGGACAGTGAATCACCCGATACGCCGACATCGAGTGAAGCGATCGGACATTTGGAACGGAAGAAGCGATTACTGGCTTGTGTCGAGTCATTAGGCATTCATAAAGAGAGAATTAGTGGTGACAGTAGTGTAACGCAAACGAATCAAACGAAAAGTGATAGCAGGAGAGAATTGGATGCGATAGTGACCAGTGATACAGTGAAAAGTGAGTTAGCGAAGTTGCTCAAGAGACGATCTAGTAGTTCTAGTGGTGCCAATAGTGATATTAAATACTTAGAGTCGAAATCAAAACAGGGAAGTGTTATGAGTCTTATTGAACAGTGCATTTTTGGTGAACATAACGATCAATCGCATCATCAATTAGTAGATAATGTTAATATTGACTCTAAGCCTCGTAAGCATAATAGTATTAGTACAAAATCAGGGAAATGCTCATATGGTGCTAAAGACACAAGTGCTGTACAACCACTTCGAATCATTGATGCAACTTCACCGATCGTCAATCACTCGTGGCCTGATCCCAGGCGACAATTATCGTTAGCATTATCATCGGTGTCATCGTTGACCTCATTGAACTCACTGTCATCATGTTCTGCTCAATTGTGTTCATCACACACCAACTGTAAAGTCCATCGCAAGCTCGAGAGGAGTGATGCGATCTATGAAATGAGTTGCGACAGCGATCTAAATGTCATATCGAGAGTGTCATCATCTGATATTGAGTGTCACGATCGCACTTCACTCAAGCAGGATCTGGTCCACAGCACAACACCTAAACTGGAAGACCACTGTTCGAGTGAAGTCTCATCTTCTAGTGATAAGGTGGCCGCTATGAATAAGAAGCCGCCATTAATTGCTAGATCATTGACGTGTCCAGCAGCAATCAGTGGTCCACTTTCACTACCGTTACCTGAATTCGCGATTACTATTAGAGCGGGAGCTAACAATAAAGTGACAAACATTCCAGTAGTACAGCCGTCACAGCCGTCTCCCAAAAGTACTACTATTATGAGCCCGTTGGGCAGTCTGTCACCAAATAGTGTTGTGCCAAAAAAGTTACGCGAAAAGTCTGATCTAAATCTTAAGGAAGGAATGCAATGTTTGGTTTCCACTACTGATAATCCAGACTCGAATAATTTAAGTGATATTAAAAGCATCAACGTTTCGAGTACTAAAGTCAAAAGTGAAACATTCGAAGAAGTATCTGACCCTGAAATGTCTCCGTCAGCATCTCCGAGCAGGTCGATTGAAGACAGGATACGAGCTCTCGATGAAAAATACAACGCCTGGTCGGGAACTACGACAACAGCACCGGCGCCTAAGGTCGAGAAGACTCCGACGCCAACCATTGACTATAGTAAATATAATATCAAGAAGAAGAGTCAAATCAATTCGACGTCATCTACAGATTCGCAAACGAGCGAACCATCAGATATTGTTAAAAACTTGTTATCGAAATCATCGATTTTCGATCAGGACTCGAAACGATTAGAGTTAATCAATGAGAAATATGAGCCAAAGGAAGTCAACTTTGAACTATTAACATCCCCGAAATCGAAACCAGTGTTCAGAACGAAAGCAGCAGCAAAAGAATTTTCAACACCAGCAAATCTTCAGTTATCATCCATATCGACGCCCACCGATAAATCACACGATAGTTTGCCAAAGAATGCATTACATCATTCATCTCATCACTCATTACACACACAATCGCATCACAGTACTACTCATCACAATCATCCAATTCCCGGATCTCTGGCCAGAAAGTTGTCGGAACCGACACGACTTCCATCAGTGAAGAAAGAGCCGACGACGCCTTCGACACCAACAACGCCAGCGCCTAATTCGGCGCCTCCAAGAGGTAGTTCGAATCCATTCACGCCGTTCTCGAGAACGCCTCATAACCCGAATTCTTCGTCAACAGCTACACGTCTGCCTCAATCCAATCTGTTGGGCGGGTTGAACATTAAGAAAGAGACCACAATTCCTGCTAGCAGTACAACCGTTGTCAAAGATGCGTCCAAAAATAGAGATCCGCGAGAGAATAGAGATCCCCGAGTTATGGCAAAGAAAGACAATACTCTTCACAACAGTATTACTACAAACACATCAATTAATATGCAAAATATCAAAGACCAAAATAATAGCTCAATTAAGAAAGAATTATCATCAACGTCTTCAACGAATTCACAGTTCGCTAAAAGCGAATTCGCTAAAAAGGCGTCACAATTACAGCAACATTCATCTTCTTTGCCACCACACTTAGCGTCCAGTGGTTTCTCATCGAAGGCACAAAACATCTCTTTGCCAACCAGTCAATCGAATCAAAGGCAGGAGTCGAACAAGAAGAGTGATCCACAAGTGTCTGCCAACAAAAAACATACATCAACTGATGCTTTAGAGACGCATTCAGTCTCAACCGATTCTGAATGGTCTCGAATAGCAAGTGATTCAAAGGATAAGTCAATCAAAAGCGAGAAAATAAGGCACCACTCACAGAGTAGTTCAGCATCAAAAGACACTTCAGAGAATACACTGTCCACATCGCAGAAGAAGTCATCAGAAAAGGATAAGAAGTGTGATACCAACAAATCTATTGACAAAAGTAAAGTTGCGATTATTAGTAAATTAAAGGATGAAAAGAAAAGTGTCAAAAACAAGGACAGCAAACCCTCTTCTAAAACAGATTCTAAGGACAAGGAAAAAGATAAAGAAAAAGAAAAACTCAAATCAAAGTCAGAAATCAAGTCCGAGAAAAAGAGTGATAACAATAAAGAAGTTAAAACATCAAAATCAGACAAAGACAGAGATAAAGACAGAGATAAAGATAAAGATAAAGATAAAGATAAAGATAAGCAGAAAAAGGATAAATCTGTTTCGAAAGATAAATCAAAAGACTCAAAACTGAAAGCATCAGAAATAAAGATGTTGCTGTCGATTCCGGATACGGAGGAACCAATTTATTTCTCAATGTATGACAAAGTGAAGGCACGTTCGAGCGCTAATCAGAATTTGAAAGTAGCTAAAGATCTGGAATGTGTTCGTCAAAAGTTTAGTCAGTTGAAGGATAAGCGACAACATAAAAATTATGACGATAAAAATAAGACCAGCCAAGACACCGACTCCGACTCTGATGACAGTTTGCGCAACAGAATTATGAATAAGCAAAAGAAATCTAATCTGCCGAAAAAGCGCAAGATTATCATTGAGACCTCGTCGGATTCATCGTCTGACGAGGAAGAGGTTACGACTAGTAAAAAGAACAAAAAACTTGCTTCAATTGCTAACGATTCAGACTCGGATTCCGATTTGGAAAAATTGATCTCAAAACCAAACAAAAAGCAAAACAAAGAACCAATTTATAGCAGTGATTCGTCAATGGAGGATTTGTTGGCTATAAGTTCTCCAAGAATGACAAGTAGTGGCAGTTGTAGTAAAGCGTTGAAGGGCATCAAATCTAAACACGAAGACGAGTCGAGCGATGATGAAGTGCCGCAGAAACAGATTAAAAAGAAGAAAGAGCTTAAGAAAAAAGTGAAGAAAGAGAAAGATAAGCCCAAAATTGAGTCAACGAAAGAAAATGCAAAAGAGACGAAAGAAACGAAAGAGACGAAAGAGACGAAAGAGACGAAAGAGACGAAAGAGACGAAAGAAGCGAAAGAAGCGAAAGAAGCGAAAGAAGCGAAAGAAGCGAAAGAAACGAAAGAAACGAAAATGGATAAAAGTGACAATAAGCCAAAAATAGTGAATGATAAGACTCAGGAGCAAAAAGTTAAGAAAAATAAATTACCACGAGAAAAGGATAAAGAAAGGAAACGAAAAGAAAGCAGTGGTGATGATAATAATGAGGATTCAAAACAGAAAATCGCTAAAAGAAAGAAAAAGAAGGCCAAAACTTCTAAACTTAAAGACAAAAGACATTCATCTTCTAATAGAGATAAAAGTAGTGACGATAAGAATATGAAACACAGTGATAGTTCTTGCAAACAAGAAATCGCTACATCAGACCACGATATGAGATCATCGGGAATGTCAGATCTAGAGGAATGCCTTAAACGATCATATCCTGATGTCAAGTCTGATGAATCGGACAGTGAAACGAGAACTCATGTGATTAAATGCTATAATAAAGATCACAATAAAGAACAGGCCAGAGGTGTAGTCAGTCATACAGAATGGGAAAAGTCGGAAACGACTAAACCGAATGAAAAATCAATCGGTAATAGCAGTAATAATAATAACAATAAAGTTTTAAGCAAAACGAGCCAATGTTTACCTAAGATGGACAAAACGGACAAAATAGACAATAGAGGCAATAAATCGCCTAAAAAATTGACCAAAGAATCAGTCATTCAGAAAGAATCGGAAATTACCAAAAAGAAGGAAAACAAATCAGTGAAAGATGACAAAGTGGTTAAAGAAGAAATAAAGAAGAAAAAGATGAAAAAACAGTTGAAAAGTAAAGATAGAGACAAAGATAGAAAAGAGGATAAAGACAAAATCCATGAAAAAACAAAAGATAAAGAAAAGGATAAGGAGAAAGACAAAGATAAAGATAAAGACAAAGATAAGGATAAAGATAAGGATAAGGATAAGGATAAGGATAAGGATAAAGATAAGGATAAAGATAAGGATAAAGATAAGGATAAGGATAAGGATAAGGATAAGGATAAAGACAAAGATAAAGAAATAGTAAAAGAGAAAGAAAAAGAGAAGGAGAAAGAAAAGGAAAAAGAGAAGGAAAAAGAAAAAGACAAAGAGAAAGACAAAGATAAAGAAAAGGATAGAGACAAAGACAAAGACAAAGATAAAGACAAAAAGATCAAATTAAGAGAAGATCCCTTGAAAGTGAAATCTCCTTCGCCTCGACCGAAAACCCCAGAGCTATTGAAAAGTTGTCCATCTTACAATGACATTATTTGTCATAGAGATAATGACAGTTCTTCATCTGATAGTAAAGTAGATGAAGATATACTAAAGAATGCTCGAAGGCTTGAGGAATGTATGATGGCAAGAGAAAATTCGGACGATTCGAACAGTTCGAACGATGACCTGATCCTATCGTCAACAAGTCAGCCAAAACCCATTCCAATCGCTAATCTCATTAAACCGTCAAAAGATGAAAAATTACAACAACAGCGCAGATACGAAGAAGAAGCCGCCATACAATCACTAAGACTTCAGAAGGAATTAATGGAAACTTGCGACCTGAAAGAGATAAAACGTCCGTTTGACCAATTGATGAGTGACGTGGCTTCACTCAAATCAAACACTGATGTGCCTCACACTGAAAACAAACCAATAATTGATGAAACCATATTCGCTATAAATAGTGTTACTGATAAAGACGTGTTTTTAGACGCCGAATCTGATGTTAAGATTGATGAGAATAAAGAAAGCGAATTAGACGACCAAAGGAAGATGGAAGACGATTTGGCGGTTGCGGCTCTATTGCAGGACATGAACGATCCGGTCATCAAAGATAATGATGAAGAACAGGAAGAGTACGTAGCTGCACCTCAGGAACAGATCGATGAAATCAGTTACATGGGAATGCTTGGGGACGAAGAGCCACCGCTACAGATCGCTGAAAGCCCGTCAGAGCCACTAAGCGATGAAACAGCATTGAAATCGATTACTGAAGAAATAAATGAAAAGATTTCATCAAATAATAGAGAAGAGTCCGACGAAGAAATTTGTAAAAATGATGAGAATGAGGTCAAACTCGAAGCCGTTGTTCCGACTATTGTCGATGAAGTCAAGAAAGACTCAAATGAATGGCATTCAGAAGTTATGGATACGAGTTCAGCCACTACGGAAATTAAGTCGGAAGAAAATATAATTGAATCTCCTGAACCTAAACCTCAAGAAATTAAAGTTTTGGATGAAAAATCAGAGACCATTCAAATCATTCCAAAAGAAGAGACACAAACAAAAGAAATTGAGAACAATTCTGAGCCAATCGATAATAAGGAGACATTAGTAGACAACACTTCTTCTGATTCTTCTAGCGATAAAGTTGATGAAAAGACTAAAGAACTAGAAAACGATAGAGAAAGTTTGTTATCTCCTTTGCCAACACTATTGCCATCTTCGGCCGATACTGTTCCTGAAGACAAGCGTGATAGTTGTAGTGATGGCGGAGTTTCTGATAAAACAGAAATATTCGAAGAAGACGTGGATAATGAGCAACATGCTGAAGAAACTAAGGAAACTCTTTTAACGCCTCCATCAGTTGAAGTCTCGTCGAATGCACCAACAGCTGAAACTAAATTGACCCCAACTGACGAAAGTCGTGATGAAAGCGAATCCGATGATAAGAAAACATGCGAAAGACCACGACGTGGGCGAAGAGCTAAAACGAGAAAATACTCAGAATCATCGCTACAATTGCCACGATATGAAACGGGATGCGTCACAACTATTACTGCCAATCCTTCTGCTACTGTTTCTGCACCGCCTGTCGTGCTACCAGTCACTCCTAAGAGAGGACCGAAACCCGCTGTCGAACGAACCCGACGTTCAGGTCGAACGTCTGGTATGGAATCTGCTACTGATGAGCACACGAATGATAATGAGCTCTCAGGAGATGAGCAACATTTGAAAATTGATGAACAACAACACGATGAAGAACCAAAGAAGATCAACAAAAGAGGCAGAAAGAAGAAGGTTTCGGGAACTTTCAATAGTGCAGACATCGTTAAGTCAATTGAAGAGACGCAAAAGAAGGAACGCATCTTGTTGTCATTGACTGTACCAACAGAAAAGAATGTATCGGATGTGAGGAAAACAAACAGTCCTTACGATGTGTTTGAGTTCAGAGACTCTGACGAAGAGGACGCGCCACAGCTGCCACTCGAGCCCATTCATAATAAGAGTGCTGAAATGACTAAACAGCAAGCAACTGCTCATTCTGTGCCTGAAAATACTGAAACCAGTAATAAGAAACACATAGAAGAGACCCAAGTTATCAAGGTTGCAGACCACCATCAGGACCAGACCAGTAAAGAATATGTGAGTGAAGTGTCACAACACGGAAAACTGTCGATCACTATAAGACTTCACTCAAAGGATGGTCAAGATGGCAACGCTACAGGGACTGCTGAAGTGGTCAAGACCTCAAAAGCAGTCTTTTCTGAAGAAGACACGAAAGCACCTAAGGCTGAAACAACAGCTGATTCTCACGCTAATAAGGGTTTAAGAAAATCAGCGCGACTTATGTCACAAGTGCCAAAAACAACTATTGACGAAACCATTGAAGACGTTATTAAAGGCACGCTTAAGGATGAAAATAAATCTAAGCGGATAACGAGATCGAGTCGAAAGAGTGAAGAAAGTATTGAATTGGATGACGAACACAACGATGGTATGCTTGAATCCATTATTTTTGTTTCTATTAATTTTATCATTTAACGAATATTTTGCACAAATATCTGGGAAAAAATTAAATTTTAATATTGATTACAAACTGAAAGTCAGTCAAAATCAATATTTCTGATGACACTTTGACTGAAATTATTTTTGTTTCTAACTTTAAATATATTGATTAAAAGCCAGCTTTTTGCGAGCCATTGATGGAAATACACGTTAACTTACTGTGATACATTTTACGTGGTATTGTAACTATATGTAGCTTAAAGAACTTATACTACTGAAAATGCTTCACTCTCTTCAATATCTACTGCAAATTTTTTATTCAATTAACTTAGCGTTTAGCTTAAGATTATTTTCACCATTCACTTAATAGAAGTTGAATTGTGTTGTTTAGAAACTTGATCTTAGTTCTAACTCAATTTTCTATTTACTCGGAGAGCATGAGTAACAAAACTCATCACTAAATTCAGTTTAATTTATTGAATATTTGATGAAATGATGTTACGAACATCTTTCAAAACTGAAGCCAAATTGAACTGAAGTAGATAAAAGTAGAATTTTTTAGATTTAATATAGGAAATTGCATCTCTGATTGTTTGACAATACTTATCAAAACTTAAATTCGATTTGAATTTTAGATTTAATAAAAGCAACTTTTTCTGTAAATATTGATCAAATTTTCATTATTATTCTTGTTTATGTCCGTCAATGATAGAATCGAAAAATCCGTTGCGTTCTTATCGTATTACAAGATCATCAACTCGTGGCTCGATCACAGCTGAAAACGAGACCAGTAATGATAATCCATGCTCTCAAACACAACCAGAACCACACGAGGCCAACGTTCAGCGCAGACCAGTGCCTGTTTTGAAAGTAGAATTACCTAAGATAGGGTTAACACCAAAATCGGGCGAAGCCAGTAAAAAGAACGACAATGAATCAGCTCAGCCTAATAATACAAGCAGCAGTGCCGCAACTACTGCTAATAATAAAGAAAAAGATGAAAATGAAGGCGAAGATGTTCTATTAGATCCAGTCACTGGTCTATTAGAACCAGTGAAGAAAGCTTTCGAACACACGGCTGTTATTCAGGGAACGAAACCAATCGCTGTGACAACAACTGCAGTACCAGTTTCTACATCAGTACCATCGACACCAATTTTCACGACAGCGACAGCAACAGTAACAACAACAATGTCTACGAGTGTTATAACGACTCCATCTGTTATTACGTCAACGTGTATTCAAGATATTCCAAATATATCTGAACGAATACATCACTCGACAACAGCTTTGAAATTGAAAACTGGAAAGGGATTTAACTTAGAAGAAAAGCCAGTTGTAGTAATTCATGATACCACCGCAACAACAACAACAACAACAACAGCTACAACAATTCCAACAGTTCAGGTGAAACCAGTTGAGAGTGTATCACAACCGACACCAACTATTACCTCAACTGCAAGTGCTCCAATTCAATCACAGCCGATTACAATAACACCGAAATACCCGCCACCAGTCGGACAACCACTCGTTCCAATAGCGCAACCAATGCCCAGTCAGTGGCCACAGAATTTGATGGCTAGTGCTCAAGTGAGTCAATCGTCACCACAGCCAACCATACAGTCACATACTACTGTCCGTCAGTTCCCGACACAAGCTCATTCAGCTGTAACTACTCTGCCATCTCAAACACAACACAGACCCCAACCATCAATTCAAACATATACTGAATCGAAACCTCAGCCGAAAGTTGAGCCAATAGTAGTGACACCACAGCCGCAGCCACCACCGGCTCACTCGAAGGTGGCAATCGAAACGAAAGCACCTCCAAGTATGCCAACTAGCGTTGTGACCAGTCACTCATCTGAACAACTAATCTCTCCTCCGGTTCACCCGAAACATGATTCTAGAAGTACACCAAACAGTAACAAGCCTTCATCAAAGTTTACTTCAGGCTTACAAATAGCAGGCTATCCGTCACCAGCACAAGAGGCAACGGCACACATCTCAGTGACACCTAACTTGCAAGCATCTGCTGGAAGTGGAGTTATTGCTGAGCTGTTGCAAAATCAACACTTACAACAACTACAACAGCACCAAAAAGAATATCTGGCAAGCATTCAGTCTCAACAACAACAGCAGCAACAACAACAACAACAACAACAACAACAGCAGCAGCAACAGCAACATTCGAGTGCAAGATCTGGAACTCCAGCTTCTATCCACGAATCACAATCAGTGAGAAATTCTAATCTGACACCACCAGGAACTCCGACGCCACAGAACCCATTACTACCACCACACATGGCAAGTTTACATTTGCGACCTCCGGGTCAACCACAGATCATAGTTCCGCCACACTTAGGAATGCATCCAAATGAGTTGACTGCACTCGAACACATGAGACAACAGATGATGTATATGCATAGTCCTCATTATTCTTCACTTCCCGCCGATCTGAGAGCTCGTCAAGAGGCTCAAGGATTAGTTCGGGCCGCTATGAATCTTCCGCCCAGATTTGTTTACCCTACTGCCGGTTTCCAAATGCCATTAGCTCCCGAGTCTAAATCACAAGAAATTAGTGTGAGTAAAGATCAAAGATTACAAGAAGAGCGTCCGAGAGAAAGAAGTTCGAGCAAATCAAAAGAATCTGGTCGTGAATCAGTCGGAAGAATATCACAACAAGAAGAAGTCGAATTAAAAGCATCGATTCAAAGACAAGCTGAGGCAGAGCTTAAACGACAAGCAGATGCCCACGTGTTAACATCAATGCAACCGCCGCCTTTAGCACCACTCAGGATACCTACAATGCCATATTCGCCTGCAATCCGTCAATTCGCTCCTCATCCTCATCTACTTTCTCCTCATGAAAGATATACAGATTCGCCCGCAATAGCTCACGCATATGGTCCTGGAAGAGTCCCGGCGTCGCATTCACTGCCACCACAACTGAGAACCGAGGAACTTAAACAACAAGAATCAATGAGAAGGTCACCGATTGTTAAAGTGGATGAAAGGAAATATCAGAATCCATCTGACTTTAGTTCAATGCATAGGCAACAACTGCCATCGCCATCACCTCAGTATATGGAGGCTCGTCAAATGCAACCGCCGGCTCACTCCCCCGGAGCCATATCTTACCGCAAAGAAACGACACGGTCTCCAATGCCTCCACCTAATGATGCAGAAATGCTGAGAAAACAAATGGGAGCTCAATATCCGTCGAAAGAGATGACGGCATCTCCGGGACCATTAGCTCTGAACATGACTCAAGCGATGCCTCAGTCGCACTTACAATTAACTCACAGTCAGAGCCATTTACCAAACGAGGGACTGTTACGACGCTCAGGAATGCATCAAATTCCCCAAATGGGTTCAGAGCCACCGGTGCATGGACCGCCACCCGCTCACGCTATATCACAGCCACCATTACATCAATTACCGCAAACACCACAACATGCGAGTCAAGTTCCGCCACACGGAGACGCACTTCTCCTGCAAAGATATCCTGTTATGTGGCAGGGATTGCTCGCTCTGAAGAACGATCAGGCAGCCGTTCAAATGCATTACGTTTCCGGTAATTCTCGTATTGCTCACAGCTCTTTACCACCAATTACAGAAGGAGGAGTTTCACCGCTCAGAATTGCTCAGAGAATGAGATTAGAACAGGCACAACTGCAAGGATTAGCGAGGAAAATACAAGTAAGACCTTTTCGGACCATCTAATCCATTGCACTTCTCTGTTTGTTTTCTTAATTATACAAATCAATTACTATATCATTGTTTTATTTACTTAACAGTCAATTGACGAGCACTGCATTCTGTTAGCGCTGCCGTGCGGTAGAGACCATATGGACGTCTTGCAACAATCAAATAATCTGCGAAATGGTTTTATCACATATTTGCAGAGTAAACAAGCAGCCGGTATTGTCAACACGAGCGCTCCAGGATCTCAACAAGTAATACATTTCTCAAACACTTATCAAAACTAAAGCTAAAATTATATTTAATTAATAAAGATTAAGTTCTTAGTTTATTCAATCTAATAATTGATTTATTTTATTTTTTAAAGGCTGCATACGTAATTCACATATTCCCAACGTGTGAATTTTCTCATGAAAACTTAGTGCGAATAGCGCCCGATTTGTTGCACAGTCTTCAAGGAATATCGCATCTTCTCGTCGTAATCGCAACTGTATAACGTTTAAAAAAATCTGTCACAACTCAAACTGCTTGGACTTTAACTGGTAAAAACTGACAAAAACTAGACTAATTTATAATTGTTTCGAAGACACTGCCATTTTCTGGGAATTATTCATTTCATTTGAAATCATGTTTAACATTTGATTCAACTCATCAATTGATCGATTCATTAAATGATGACACCTCACCTCACCTCATCTCATCTCATCCCATCTCATTTCATCTCACGTAAACATTAATCATTTAATCATAAATTGTTATTTCAATCCGATGTATAAATACTATTGATTTGCTGCTGCTCTCGATTACTGACACAAACTAATGATCGAAAATATGATGTATAGAAAAAAAAAGAGAACACATCTGAATGAATACATGATTAAAATATATTATAAGTATAAAAATATATAAATATATGTAATTTTGTGATTATATTTGCGAAAAATGTTATTTGGCTGTAAAACCTATTATAATATTGCGTTGTTCTCTATTTTATGTTAAATAGTGATCTCTTCAGTCATTTTCTGTTTGTTTTGTTGAACAAAAAATTCATTAAAACCATTTAAGAGAAAAGAAATGATTGTAAATATAAACTACACTTTGACCAAACAACACACACATTGATTTGCGGACACCTGAAACACATCCAACACACCACCAATTATTAAGCTTATAGTGAGATATAATAAACACAAAACTATTTGATTGTAGTGAAAGCGATTAATCAGTGTACAGATCAATGCAGTCACCATTAAGACTAACTATATTTTCACTTCTAATGTCCACTTATTTTATTGGGTATTAACTGATGGGCAAAGTCGGTAGTAAAGCAAATGTAACATTTCAAACGGCAACAAGTTATTCAATTGTAATTCATTCTAATGTAAATCAGGGCTTATTATCGTACGGACTCGATTACAATTATATGTAAGACCAGAAGAGAGAGACTAAACCTGAAACATTTATCATGTTTTATCAGTTGTTTTTCGCTTAGACGATCAGATCAGATGCAAAAATGAATAAACGCACACCTTTTCATTTTTCTGTCGTTTCTTTTCTTTTTGATAAAAGAGAAACTCGGATAAAAAAATAGTACAACTACTGCTGTAAAATATCATATTTTGTACATATATTTGTTTCTCTCCTCTTTTTCAACTAAAACATCTGTCAGTAGTTTTTCTTTAACTCAGCTCTATCTGTATATTAATCTACTACTTGTTCATTAATATTATTATAACTTCTTATTGGGTCAACTTTTTGTTGTATTTTTGCATTATTTTGTTGCCATGTTCTGTGGGCTCAGTCGAAAAGATGTTCACTTTACAACACTATAACAATATCTGAACTGAAACAAAACATCAATTAATTAACTCTCGCTGTACACTAAATCTATTAAAACTTACAGTATTTCGTTGCGAACTAAACTCTAAACTGAATTGTTTGTCAGTACGAACAGAATAACACATAAAATACTGTTTGGGTATATATAAGAAAAATACACAATTATATTGTTCTTTAATTCTGTTGTTATATAAATATAATTATTGAATATAAAGAATGACCGGTTTTTAGATGTAATATACGTTTTATTGTATCAAAATTATTGAAATGATTAGAAGAGAGTAATTGAGTTATGAACAGAGAAATACCAATTGTATCATATATATCATTATTAATAATATGTGTTTTGACACATTTGCTCAAATTATCAAATCATAAAATAGTAATTCATTTATATATATATTAATTGATTGACGAGAGAAACCAATGCGAGAAATAGTTAATAGAATTTGATTTTCACTTTGTTTTCAATTGTGATTATGTCGTTATTATAACTAAAGTTATTTGAGATATACTGAAAGTTTTAAAGATATAAGTTTCAGAGTAAGTCATTTCATAAGTTTCGATGAAAATATTGCATTAAAACATTTTATGAAGTTTTAGCCAAACACCATATTTTTGATGTGCAAATTCGATATTAACTACATTTTCTCAAATGTAAATTCAATTGTGTATTAATAATTGTAAGTTATTGTGTTTATAGCGCTCAGCTTCAAACAAATTTTTAAAAACTCAACTTTCTATTAGTTTCGCAAATCTTTTCAATATATCTTTCTTTTGTTTGATCTCATGTTCTCTGTTCTGCAAAAGATTGCAAAAAATAAATTCAATGATTTTCATCAGTACTCGTGTTGAGTTGTTTTCATTGCTTTTTCTTTAGTCTCAATCTAAATATGATTTTTCAAATTTTCAGCATTGAGTACATCACCTATTTAGAAATAATTGAGTGACGCAAAATATATCGGATAAAAACCAACATTTCATTTGATATGACATCGAAATTTCAAATAATCTCAATTTGAGCTAACTAACCTTAGCCTTTTTGCTAAATATAGAGAGTCTAACTAAACATAATTAAATTAATTTGATGGTGCCTGGAGCTTGATAGTCACACCAGAGATCTAGTTTAGCCCAAACTTAGTTTTGTCATTGGTGATCGCACTCATAAAAAAGTTTCTAGTTGTAAGTCTTGGTTACATAAAAAAAAGTTATGGTCATTTCAGTTGAAATCCATCCTGCATATATCTGGTTGATCTAATTATCCCAACTTAGTTTAGAATTTCAACCAATCATTACACTATTATATAATTCGGCGAATTGAGTCGTGTTTTAAGCTTATAATTTTGTTTAAATTGTTAAATAAATTACTTTGACTAACTAGAGACTATATCCAGGTTTCAAAATAAGTAAAACACAATTTTATCAAAACTGATTGTATAAAAAACTTTAAAAATAAGATATAGTTTCTAAAGTTTAAACTACTTTTGGAACTGAAAAACTTTTGATTGAATGTTTCGACAAACGTCCGCTTCGATCGCGCCATTCGCTCGACTGAATGCATGACTTCTGAATTAAGCAAAACATTTGATAAACATTTGAATGTTTTACTAAAACAAAAATGAAATTAATATCAAATTTATTTCCATTAATTCGTTTAACATCAACGCGGTTACCATCAAATTTATTAAAACCAATAACATTAAGTCGATGTCTGTCAATGAGTCCTAAATTACAGACGTATCAACACAATAGCGAACAATTCAAACCATATCCCGAACCAAAGCGATGGCCTCAAAACAATTTAGTGGTTCATCTGCCTCAAGACAACAATGAAAAGCCTGTTACCAGGGTATCACTTGATTTCAATCTGTTTGAATCATTTCTATTAATTATAATTAAAATGTATTTTCAGTATTATTGTCACTATCGATCTAACATTAAGTATTCACCTAAGAAGATGTGGTTCATCGCAAGTTTGGTCTCTATTTTATGTCAATTTTAATTCAGCTTTAGCTCAGTTTTAATTTAATTTAATACGAATCGTTGAACACTTTCATAATTGCATTTTACAAATATTGTCTCAATATTTGCTTATTGACATATATTAATTCTTAGTTAAATTGACTTACAATACTTTAAATTAAGTGTTAATAACTATCTGATTACTCTCTGTTTTGGTCTTTATTCCATTAATTCTCTTCAGTTTCTATTATATTTTGCTTATTTGTGTTTATTTTCAATTTTTTGTCATCTATCTAAAAACTAATAAGTTTTAATTGATTACAGATCAGAGGCATGTCTATTGACGAAGCGATTAAGCAGTTATCATTTGTGCCTAAAAAAGGCGCACAAATTATAAAAGAAGTGTTGATTGAGGCACAAGAAATTGCAGTTCGAGAGCAAAACTTTGAATACAAGTCGAATATGTGGATCGGAGAGAGTTTTGCCACTAAAGGTTATGTCGTAAAGGGCATCCGAAAACACGCCAGAATGAGATTCGGAGAAATTAGATATTTTCATAGCCATTATTTTGTAAGACTTGTTGAGGGCTCACCTCCGGCTGACTATTATGGCACTCAACGAACCGGTAATCAAAAATTGAAAGACTATATCGAAGGTTTGAGGTCGAGAAGAATTGATTATGGATTATAGTAAAATTTGTCATTTTCTAGTTATTTATGTCTTATTTGTCAAATGTTTATCATTATTATTGGTTCAATAAAAGACGAAATCATTCTCTTCAGTAAAATTAAAATGAAATAATGACTTTAAAATTAGATTTTCTCTTCAAATGACTCAAATGAATTTAATTGACAGTAAATAGCTCGAAATAACTGTATCCATATTACATCCGATCATAACACTTATTTAACCTTAAGAACAAACATACAATCTTAAGATTAAATAAAACCTTTATTTAAAGTTGAAATAAGACTATTACTAACTTTAAATGATCTATTCTATAAAATTTGAAGGCTTTATAATGCTGATCGTTTAAAACTGATTTTTATACCAAATTTGAATATTCAGACGAACGAAACCACAATTGATTCTTGAACTTTAATTAAGAAGTCCAAAGGATAAACTAGAATAGGGTCAAATGCAAAAAAATATCAGTCTTTAGTCTCTAAAACAAATATTAAAGAAAAAGGTAAATATAATATTGTTTGTAACTCGTTATCAAGCATAAATAACTGACATCATTCTGAATTGACTTCATAGCTGTAATAATCAGAAACATTATGAACCATATCTCAGTTGTTTACTAGTAAAAACAACTTATTTGTCTTTACATGCAAAATTTAGAAAAAATTAGCTTCAAATAGTCATTTAAAGTTAACTCTGATTTTCAACTTTAAATAAAGGCCATATTTAGTCTTAAGAATATATCTATCCTTAAGATTAAATAGTTATTAGAATTAGATATAACATATATGCTATTTGAGGATCAGCAAATATCACTCATTCAGTTAGTGTAAATATCTTTAGTAGACATTAATGAACAATTTGCTTAATTATTGGAGCATTTAATCAGAATTGTGCGCACTCAAACTTAACATAATAACTTGTTTTTGACAAAGGATTTCTATGATTATCTACATACTTATTGAAAGATAAACTAAATAAATAAATAGGTGATTTAGACTTAACAATAGTTTTTAAAAGTTGATTTTATTATACATAATAGTAGATAAACAAAATTAATTTATGATGGTTTGAATCTTTTATTTTGGCCATTTTTGGATTTAAAAGATCTTTTTTGAGCAGACTTTATGTTCTTCTTCGCCGAACGTTTTCTGAGTCCCATCGCTTTAATAATCATTAACTGTCTTTCTTTCCAATTATTTTTCGCCTTTTCCACTAAATCTTTGCGATAAAATAAGTCTTCTTCAAAACGCGGATCATCATCACTGAAGAAAAATTTTTGATGAATGTCAGACATCCGTCTAGTCGTTTTGCTATCAGATAAAATTATTTTACTGTCGTTTTCTTCTTCATCACTACTACTGCTGTCATATCTAAACGGATTTGGCAAAGAATTTACATTTTTATTTGACTTATGAATTATCGTCTCTGCTTTTAAATCGTTTTCACGATTCACATCTTTATTCCTAACGTTATTCTCATTACCAAACATTTGAGTCAATGAGAATTCTTGTTCTTTGTTTGCGAGCGATTCCTTGAGCGCAGAACTGACTTCGTAGTAAACTTGTTTTGAAACACTTTCAACTTCTTCTTTTTCAGTGACTTTCTTTGTTTGATCCAAAACTTTGTTATCAAACGAAACTTTCTTCTTAATGGCAGAACTCGTAACTTCATAAACAGAGCTCTTTTCATTAGTTGGATCGAAACGAGAAACAAAAAGTTCACGACTCCTGCCTTCATCTGATTTGTCTTTTCGTTTGATAATAGGTTTTAATTTAGTTCCCAAAACTTCTTCCAATAAATGCATATTCTTTTCCTTCTCATCAATAATTTGTTCGTCATCGCGATTGTCTTCATTATTGTCTAAATCGAGGAATCTTTCATCAATTTTAAACCTGGCGTCATGAGCAAAACGAGAGCTCAATTCAATCAGTTTTTCTGCATTTTTATCACTTATTTTCTTATCTAAATCAATTTGCAGTTCATTATGACTTTCTTCTTCTTCGTCGCTATTATCGGAATCGCTTTCAAACAATTGCTTTGCTTTAACTAAGTCTTCATTATTATTAGACTCAAATTTTTCTTCATTTTGTTTGTCCTCTGACTGATTTTCTGAATTGAAAACAATCCTTTTGTTAACTCTAACGTTTTTATTGATCGCTTCTTTCACTAATAACTGTTGTGTCTTTTCTCTATTTTGTTTTTCTTTAAGAGTTTGTAATCGTTTTTCGTTATCCATTTCTTTCTTTTTTGAATCATTTTTCTCGTCTCCGACCAAATTAATGTTTTTCTTATTACTTGACTCTTCTTCATATAATTTAAATCCTTTAAATTTGGGGACAGTTTTACTCATTGTCTTCAAATTGATTTCTAAAAAAACTTAATAAAAAGTATTTTAATTTATTTCGATTATTTATATATTTAGTTAAAAGTACTGCCAAACAACTAGTCAACGATTGCACCCAATTATTTTGGTTGAAAACACGTGTATTATATTTTAATATGAACTTTTCTAAAATATTTCACTAAAAGTCTCTTCCAATAGAATTTCGAACTCAAGGCTATTGAATGTGTGCAAAAAAAGTTGTAACATTCATTTTTTTCAATTATGATTTAGTTCTTTTAAGATAGTATAACTACACAGAAAGTATACTATAAAAAGTACAAAATATGAGAACAGAGTAAAAGCTGTTTCGAATGAATAGAAAATGAAGCCCAAAACTGACACGAAGGCATCTATACTGCGAACAATGCGCTAAACTTGTTCGGCAGTTTAGCCGATCAGCTAATACTGTAAACTCGCAGTTGTGTTCGTGTTCTTTTCTTTCTCTGTGTGTTCGTTGAGGAGGAGTCACGTTGTTGTGAGTCTTAAAGCATTTTAATTCTTTCTCATTTTAGATAATATTAATTAATATTTTAATCGTTTAATTATTAGATTGAAGTTAAATAACTCCTCATTTAATAATTAATTGTCACGGAAAGTGATTTTCAGGTAAATAATACTGACGTTCAAATTGGTTTTATTGTTAGCACTAATGCCGTCTTTAATAATGAGTGGCTGAATGGCTCACAATATGGACGACATTGTGCCGGCTATTAACACCAATTACATTCCAGTTTATTCATTACTATCTTTAATTTATTACTGAATTTATTTTATATTTTTGAAATAAATTGATTGTATCGTTAATATTTTAGTTGAATTTTATACATAATAATCGGTTGTTAAGACTATTGTATTCGAAATGGAAGGCGAGGATGAATATCAAGAGGCATCTGCAGGCGCTTCGGCCACATATCCAGTTCAATGTTCGTCACTTCGCAAGAACGGCTTCGTCATGATTAAGCAAAGACCTTGCAAGATTATGGAAATGAGCACTTCAAAGACTGGCAAACACGGACACGCAAAGGTCAGACATGACCGCCAACATTAATTACGCAATTGTTCTAATTCTATTCAATTTAAGGTGCATTTGGTTGGTCTGGACATATTTAACAATAAGAAGTACGAAGACTTGTGTCCATCGACTCATAATATCGATGTACCGAATGTGAATCGCAGTGACTTCCAGGTATTACAACCATTACTAATGTCTCATTCATTCACATAACACCTAATTCTTAATAAGTCTTAAGTTTGTCTTCAATAAAACTTGAATCAAATCTATTCATTTTTTAGTTTAGTTTAGATTCAGTTATCCTTGTATCTTTTTGGCTATGATTTTAAAAAGTAGTCGTTATCAAAGATTAGCCGAACAAAAAAATGTTTACAGCCCTTTTCCAATCTTAATTGGACGTAAAGCACGCTTTTTTTTATAAAGGCTCAAGTATAGCAATAGATTAGATTATTAAAAAGTGTATGCAATTCAGACTTGACAAAGTTTTGTAATTTCTCAAAAACGTGAATGATTGTTATATTGAAATTTATATTTTCTAAGCGTGTTGTCTGATATCTGCAATGACACGAATTGTATATAAATTGAACATTGTTCATAGCTTTCAAATATAAGCTAATTATTCATCTTTGGTTCTATTAATCATTCATTTTCAGCGTAATCGATATAAGACTTTGAATAGGAATTAATTATTAAGTGGACAAACGAAAAGCAAACAATTTTAGAATAAACATTACAATTTTTTATTGTATTGACTATTGATCAAAATCATCGAACGTTTGAATTGTAGCCTTAAGTAATTAAGAGCTGATTAGTAATTTATGGCAAGTGATTGCCGTTAGCTATTAATTCGAGCCATTCAAATCCTGATTTGGTGTAATTCGTTGAATTTTAGAAGTTTCTCCAACTTGTTTAGCACTCAAATATTTGACAAATTTGATTGTCGATGAACTAATCGAACTTTATTTCAATTGAAAGTTAATTGATATAAGCGATGATGGCTTTGTGACCTTAATGAACGAAAAGGGTGACACCCGCGATGATCTTAGAATTCCTGAGGGTGATGTGGGGCAAAAAATTAGAGAAGAATACGGAAAGGAGGACAACACTGTTATAGTAAGTCATTATCAAATGAATCCTTTACTTAAATATTAACCTCTATAATCTTTCCAAAAGGTTACAGTTATGTCGGCTGTTGGTGAAGAAGCTATAATAGCTTGCAAGAATGCCTCCTCATAAGTGCATCTGAAGTTAGACAAGCCAACAGTTTATATTTAAATGGGAAACATTTGGGAGCATTGGATTTTCAATAATTGATTTTTCTATTGAATTGAATGAATAATAATTCTTAATGATTGAAGTAATTTGTTCGAAAAAAATTTTATATTTGCGACAATATTTCTCCTAATTCTCTTTTTTCAATATTAATTTTTCTTGTGGTACAACAATATTATATATCTTAATTTGTAATAATAGGCTTTTCCCTCATTCACTCAATTAACATTTTCCAATTATTACTGATTTATTCATCAAAACTCATTTTATTGCAGTTCTATAGCTTTTTGCTCCGATTTCGTTTTCCCTGATATCAATTTGACTCATATTATAGAGAAAGAAAGTTATCATTTATTAAAAATGAAAACAAATGATTAAAAAATGTTTTTTTTGAGAAAAAAGTTTAACCAATTTTCTTGTTTTGCTATTCATAATTGATTTTGAAGAAAAGAGAAAATAATTGAAAGTTTATAGTCTGACTTTGGCTTGTAATACATTAAAATGATTTTTTGAAGTAAGACTTCGTCTATTTGTATGGATATTACTATTTAAAAAGGAAAGAGTACATATCACTAACTAAAGTGAATCATAGCTTATAATTTATTGAGGAGTTATATTTCAGACACCGATCGTATGATAAGTTATAGTTATACTCGTTAATAGCTTTCTATTAAAAACAGTTATCTGAAATCCATAGACGGTTTATAGGTTCTCATGCCTTATCAGTAATTATCGTTTATAGACCATAACATGTTATCATTAGTCCATATATCCTAAAAACAAGTGTTTGGCTGCAACCATTCAAATAGTCAACTTCCGAATAACTTGTCCCTCAAGTGGCTAAGCATTGGTTTTTATAAGTTTGACGTTGACGTCGAATTCATATACAGTAATCAACTTTCAGGCAATAGACCTCAATGTGATGTCATTCGAGAAAAGTTTTATGTTAAGTTATGTTTATGAGCTTTAACTCAATGAGCTTTGAATGAGCTTTGACTGAATGAGCTGTCTCTAGTCTTTATGTCAAGCATTGCTTCAGGCAATTGAGTCATACATAAGGCGTTTTCGTTCAACACTATAAACAATATAAGAGAATACAAACAATATTTTGTACTTCTGTTTGCAGTCAACTTATAAATCAAAATATTTATTAATTCTTTATTAAATAACTATAATTTATTAAATGATTAGTAAAATAATGATCTGAGTATTATTCAAATTCATTTATTAACTAATCAATTGTTTGCCAATCAATGGCTGATGTGATGCATGTCCGTCAACCGATCGTCGATTTGACCGAATGTCTACGCGATTCGCCTAATTTTAGGTAGTTTTCGCACTAATTGCAATTTGAATGCATTCTTTATTTTCAATTATTGCTAACGATTTAATTTAATTTATAGGTTCATATTAGAACAGAATGAAAATGATGTCGATTTGTTCGAGGCAAAGATAGACAAAGTATGACATTGTTTCAATTAATTATCATTAATTAACTCATTAAATAATAAATTTATATAGTTTTGAGTCATTAAAGTTTTGATAAAATGATAATCATTTTATGAGCATTTTTTCTTAAGTGATAATTAAAGAGGTGTCTCATATGTGTTATCGACAATGTATACAAATATAATTGTAATAACATTTGTTTATTTATGTTTTAATTGATGAATAGCTCGTAAAGTTATGTTCCGTAATGGTAGACATCGGCAAATCATTTACAAAGGCTAAGAGGTATTCATTTATTATTAATCAATTCATATAAAGGTACCACTATTTTTCTACAGACATTTCTATTTTCTAAAAAAGTTTGTCAATAAATAGAGCAACAGTCTGATCAGTTTTGCACTGTTGTTATAATTGAAAGAACTCATTAAGTTATTCTTTACTTGCTATTCAGATTATTATTACAAGTTTTTCTATATTTAACTCAGTAATTATATGATTCAATATAAAAGAAAAATTGATTGAATCTATCAAAATGAACCGAAATATTTTTGAAGTTTATTCAACAATAATTTTATTATTGCTTTGAATGAATAGTAATTTCATAAACGGGATTTGGGATGTATTGGTTTACTTCAAAGACGATCCATTACTTGTCAGTAGTTTGAATCGTTTGGTTCAGACCTTAACAGAACTACTAAAATATGACACAATACTTATTGATCAGGCGAACAGAGCTGTTGGAAAAAATTTGTCGAACTTTATTCGCGAAGATATTTATAAAGTGAAAGAAACGAAACGCCATTTCGATAAGATTAGTGACGATCTCGACAATGTTCTTATCAGACACTCTCAAACAACAAAGAACAAACCACAGGAATTTGAGGAAGTCGGTAATATATTGACTGCCACTCGTTCATGCTTTCAACACTTAGCTCTCGATTATGTCACACAAATTAGTTGCTTAAAGAGTAAAAAAAGGCACGAAGTACTTGACTCAGTAAGTACTGATTACCGTTTCATATTTATTATTGTGTTGCAGTACATTTTTATGGTTCATTATTGATTCAACTGTTTTTATAATGTTTTTGCAAATTCATTTCATTCTTTATTTATAGTTGTTGTGCTTAATGCACGCTTATGGCACTTATTTTCATCAGGGATCTGATCTATTTCAAGACTTCGATTCATTCAAAAAAGAAACGGCAAATAATGTAAGTAAAGTACTTTCGCTTTATGAAAAGTTCAGAAAAATCAACACTCATAAGTGTTGTTTTATCAATAAATTATCTATAATTGTTTGACTTTTTACTAGGAGTGCGATAGTTGCTTAAATAATAAAACACTCTTGCCTTTTATTTTTCATTAAAGATAGTTAATATGCGAAACGAAACGAATGCACTAGAAAAAAAACTAGAAAATAGACATACATTGGTTTCACCGAAAGACATAATTCCGACTCTCATCAAAAGCGACCACGTCAGACTTGAAGGATATTTATTTAAGCGAACCTCAAACGCTTTCAAGACATGGAACCGGAGATGGTTTATAATACAAGACCATCAACTTGTTTATCAAAAGCGTTCTCATGATAAAGAACTAACCGTTATGGAAGAAGATCTGAGACTTTGCTCAGCAAAACCTGTTTCATATATGGAAAGAAGATTTTGCTTTGAAGTGCTCTCACCCTCAAAAAGTCATATTCTTCAGGCAGACTCTGAAGAAGCTTGTCAACAGTGGATAACTGCAATGCAAGCTGGCATTGACGCCGCTTATAATAATAATGAATTGTCTGAAGCTCAAAGTGTTAGTTCACAAGACTCGTGGCATACGGCATCGAGCAATTCAACTTCAAAGTCATCCAACAGTATTAATAACCTAGTTTCTGGATCTGTCAACAATCCAGTACCTCCTGCAAAGCCCCCACGTGCGACTTATGCACAGATCTTATCAATTCCTGGAAATGAATTTTGTTGTGATTGTGGTTGTCGTGATCCAAAATGGGCAAGTATTAACTTAGGAATCACCCTTTGCATCGAGTGTTCTGGTATCCATCGCAGTCTTGGCGTACACTTAAGTAAAGTCAAGTCTTTGAATTTAGACGCTTGGGATCTGGAACTAATCAAAGTTATGTCCTCTTTGGGCAACAATGTAATCAATAGTATATATGAAGCGAAAGTTGATGAAAGTATTGCCAAAAGGATTACTCCTGAGAGTGATCGAACTCTTAGAGAGCTTTGGATTAAAGCCAAATATGTTAAAAAAGCTTTCGTTGATATTTCTACCAATAGTTCGAGAAATGAACAAATCTTAAATTCTGATTCAAGTGAAAAAGCTGATGATTTGGTCACTACTTGTGATGAACAAAATGTTACTAAATCTCAAAATATAGCTATTGAACAAACAAGTGATGCAGATACTAATCGAACGGAGAATTCTGCTGAGAATATTGACAACAATGGCAAGTTATCAGATATAGATTTAGGAAAAAGTTTGACTGAAAACGAGTCAGAAGTTGCTCAAAATAATGAAGAGACTGAAGCCAGTTCTAAACCAAAAGTTGTTGAGAGAGAAAGTCGAAGCTCTGACGAAAAAATTGATGAAGAAACACAACGATTGACTAACAATAATTGCATCGCTTCCAAATGTGATAATTATTACAATTTGCTATTATATGAAGCAGCACTTAATTGTGATTTGATAGCTATGTCCGAAGCCTTAGCTAAAGGGGCACAAATTAATTGGCAGAATAGCGATGATTGCGGCCGAACTCCATTACATCAGGCTATCTCTAGTGATACGGTCACTGCCTGTGAATACCTCTCATTAAATGGTGCGAAGTGTAATATCGCTGATAGCAATGGGAAAACACCGTTGCATTCGGCAACTGAACTCGGAAATACTGGGTATCTATTATTAATTATTATATTTAAATCGCTTCACTTTTCCTATAAATTTTTTGCTAGTTTTCCTGGCTCTTTCAAATTTAAATAATTATTTCTATACAAACTGACGTGAGCTAAACTTGATTGTTGCCGTCAATTTCGATGATTATTTAAAAAGTTATTTACCCTTCAAAATATAATCAATTGCACGAATTCTCTATTTTCATAGTGCAACGAGTTTTCAATTAATATTCGGAAAACACATTAAACTCAGTACTCCATTCAATCCTGATAATATGAATAATGACTTTTTTCTATTGTAGACAAGTTTGTCTGTTATTAAAGCGTGGTGCGGATCAAAGTTGTGTTGATGTGAATGGAAACGACGCGCTTACTATCGCTATCCACAACGCAAATGCAGACATCGTGACTCTGTAAGTCATATTTTATAAAACCGATTTGCAAATACAATTAATCAAAGTTTTTTATCACTAATAGCTTAAGGCTCGCAAAACTTAATGAAGAAATGAAAAATGATGAATTCGGAAATCCAAGTGATGAGACTTTCAATGAAGTTGTGCGCGATTTCTCACAACTTGCGTCTCATTCTCCTGAGAAGTTGAGGCGACAAAACCAAAATAACTTGTAGAACATCTAAAACTATTGAAAATGATTACTCCATATTCGAAATTTTTAATTATATTGGCAGTTATCTGTATTTTTTGAAAGAAATTCATAATAACTATTGTTTTGAATTGTATATATTAAATGTATTATTGATAATTGTGAAATCAACTATATTTAGATGAATCTCTCGTAAATTAAAATAAATCCAATGATTTTAAGTTAAATAGTTCGTTAGTTTATTATTGTTCTGTACTCACAGATTTGTGGCGCTTCAAGTATCGTTGTGCTGTTTAGAGAAATTAGAAACTTGACATCATTGCATTAATGCAAATAAATGGCTATTCAAAGTCAAGATTGCTAAAACTGCCTCATTTCTTAAACGTCAAGTTCAGTTTAAGAGAAGTTAAATTTGAGATCAATTCAAAATTGTACAAAATGCGTGATTATTGAATTCAAAAGAATGTGATGATTGCTTGCAATTGACAGAGATAGGTTTTTTCAATAGAGGTCAAGGTTTCGGTAGATTCTTCCATCATGTTCAGAGTATTTTATAGATTCTAAATCAATGTTTTTAATATAATTATTATATTTGAAACATTTCAACAAAGTTTGTTAATATATTCGATCTTGCCATTGATTCAAGCGTAAGTTCATTACCTGTAGATTCCATAATAGATCTGGAGGTAAGTTTATTCATTTTCAAGATTTTCATTTCAATCGCTTTATTGAGTTGAGCTTTAAATTAAACCCAAGCACACTTGTATGAAACTAAAGCCCGTATGCACACTCGTATTTAAACTTGGTTTAAGTCTAAACTAGGCTTCAATTTTGAGTATGCACAAGTTTTCTTTAAACCTAGTTTAAACTTAAACCGGGTTTAAGGATCTTAGTCCTAAACTTTCAAATAAAATATCAGATATGGTCAAAATAAACGAATGAACTAAGGTTTTCGAATTTCGATGTTTCTTTTTCTTTAAAAATCAAGTTTAATGTAGAAGTTTGTAGCATTATATGAAGCATAAATCCTGTCTTAATGGCATAACTATAGCTGTCATTTCATTTTTTGTTTCCTTTTAAACGTTAAAACAAGCGAAAGAATGTATATTTTTGCTTCTCAAAACTCTTTTAACTGAAAACAAGCATTCCAATACCCACACCCGTAATATTTGAACACTTGCGAGTATTATCTCGAAAACTTTAACCTTAGTTACAATTTTTATATTCGGGACTGTCTATAAACAGGAAGTCAAATATGGATTTTAAATACAGAACGATAAGTGTGGTTAAGGACTTTGAATCACATGTAAACACGCGTAAATTACTTGTGGACAGTACCACATTGTTTAAATGTGTATCTTTCGTTAAAGGATATTAGCACATATTTCACATCTATGATAGAAAATCAAAACAATTACAATTTAAAGCTTCTAATAAGCAAAACTTCTGATGAGAAAATAATAGATATTCTTATTATGGTAGAATTCACTTCTGGCCAATAGGTCGAAGGATAAGTTAGTTTTGCACAGTTTCTGAGACTGATTCTTGAGGACTGAGTACTGCCTACATGTACCTAAATAAAAAGACCTGTTTCTTATAGTTAGGCTATCATATAGAATGATCGCAACTCTTATCAAATTCTCAGGATGAACAAGTCGAGAAGATCACTGGAATAGAGGATCAATGACGAGACAAGAAGAGACAAGAAGGCAGTATAAGAAGAGTCATAGTTAAGGACTGGAGATTTCTCACCAGAAGAAGTAGTTCATTTTTTACTTGAGAGCGAGTCAGACTAAAGAAGTTGATCTGTATGCTATAAGTTGATCACTGGAGTAACTCTTATCAAATAGAAATAGTAAAACTTTTTGCAAAACGATAATAAACTCATTACAAGTAGAATACAAGCACCTAAAAAATCCTCATTTAGAAAGTTTTTACGATTGAATCATTGATCTTATCTAAAACTAGTGTAGAAGAAAATAGTCTGAAGTAATAGAAGGCACAAAAAGATTTATATAAGTGAAGCATAATTTGAGCTAATTCTGATTTACGTTCCAAAAGCACAGCAACGACCGGTTGTGCCATATCTTTTTGTTTCTTTATGTGACTCAAGAGCCAAGACATCAATTTCTGTATACGTCGATTATACGAATAGCTTAACATTGATGTGTGTCAATTGTTAGCGTTATATTCACATAAAGTTTGACACATCTTTGGCTCATTGCTTTAAAATAAGTTCCGATTCATAGCTAAAGAATACATAATCATTAGGAACTGATTGGATCGAATACTACAGTACAAACTAGTGATGTTTCGATTTTCGAAAGTCAAATCTAAATTGAGATGGAAGTTAATAAATAGTTTTAATTAATCCAAATTGAAATACAATCGAAATGATAGTTGAAAAGCGAAATGAATCAAATTAAATTACTGTAATGCTTGCGTTGCATGTCAAAATTGCTTGAGTGATAGAAAATTAGAATAGCTCGTTTTTAAAACTAATGCTAAATATCTTATCACTCTCGACTTTTCTAAATAGTCCAATTTTGAATTTCTAAATAATATTTCTCATTATAAAAGCCTGTATTGAAAAGTACTCCAATCAATAATTATAAATTTTTTATATTGAAGATTATATTAATAATTTAGTAAGAAATTAAAATCGAAATACAACCAAGATCAAATGAAGACACTAAAAGTGGAATTGAAATGTAAAGTTAAAAACTCGAAAGCGAAACATCACTAATGCAAACATTAAGATTGACATTTGGGCAAAAACATCTCAAACTAAGAAGACTTATTCTGAACATCTAAGTCGAAGCAAAGAACTTGTTCGGATGTGATTAACAACACAACTACCAGATTCTCTCAACAATTTATAAAGACTAGGCCTTAAAACTTTTTTTGACCTCATTCAAAAATCAAAGTTTATCTAGCATGAGACAAGTTGGTAATTAGTTATAAGTTACAATCTATCAATCAACTGTCAATTAGTTGATTGACACTTTAAGTAAATTGAAAATATCAGAAAAATAAATCAAACCAAAACTTTGAGGTATAAGTCAAAT
The DNA here is from genome assembly GCA_018873245.2 of Archegozetes longisetosus. Lineage (NCBI taxonomy): Eukaryota > Metazoa > Arthropoda > Arachnida > Sarcoptiformes > Trhypochthoniidae > Archegozetes > Archegozetes longisetosus. The sequence continues at coordinate 11,718,018 of JAEMBT020000007.1, forward strand.
TTTACAACTAATGCTCAACTCTTAAAATTTGAGCTTATTTTTAAACTATTTTCAACACTTCAATGAATGTCAAACTTCCGATCAATTAAGATAAAAGCTAACTTCCATTAGGTTTTTGTTTTTATGATTAGATTGAGTTGAACAAAAATTGACTGAAAAGTTTTGAAGTTTGAAGGATTTTGATGACTCTCTAATAGATTAAGTCTTACGTTGTGTAAAAATCTCATAACTTATGAGAGAGTCATAAGATAGTTTGCCATTGGATCGCAATGCATGACATAACATCACATAAGAATGACTGAAAACTTGACTGGTAGGAGCGCATCAATAGTAGTCAATTTTTAGCTTAGTTTTATGTTAAATTATTAATTTAAAAGACCTTATTAATCAAAAAAATTAATAAATATAATTATTTATATTTGTTAGTGATCACACTAATTGAATATAATTTTGCGATCAAATGACACCAATTATTGATTTGGTTATCCAAAATAAACACTGTTTGCTTTTATTTCCATTTATCGTTATTTAATCACAACTGACTTTTAAAAGTGTTGACAACCGTATGATGATGTCAAAACGATTGTCATCAAATCATTTATCATTTGACATAAATCAAGACTTGAATAGAAACGGATTTGATCCAACAATTGAATCTGTAGCGCTTCCAAATGGGTATGTAGTTTAGTTGTTATATTAATTGTCCTTAATATTAATTAAATTGCTTTTCATTAGTTTTGCTCAAACTAATAACGATGTCATACCACAAGAGATTGACTCCAATCGTGAAGGCTGCGGTAATTATTCAGCCATTAGACTTCATTTAAATTAAATTCAATACCATTTTTATCGCAGAAGGAGAATTCATCGAAGACATAGTTGTACTCCCTGATACTTCAACAAATGTATGATCATTTTACTTGATAAATATTTTATAAAATTTCTAATAAATCGAAATTTTCAACTTTCAGAGCCATCAGAAGAATGGAACACAAAAACTAAATAAAAGGAAGCGTTCAGCTCACAAGTTAGACGAAAAAGTAAGTGTCAAATGTCTTTACAGATTATTCAATGTTTCAGTCAGTCTTCAAATTTTTGACTCAATCTCTTCAGGCCATCAATAAATATCTGAGTGTTTCGAAACTTTCTGCTTGAAATTTTTTGTCTGGTAGCTGTATTCAGAGTTTGTATGAAAGCTATCCTTACTTAGGAACAATTCCAAAATCATTGTTGAGCTCAATTCTGTTTATGATCACTTTCATTTTACTTTTAGTCTTGTTTGGTATCTTTGTTGTGTGAATTTGAAAAGTTAGCATTTATGCTGAAATTTTAGTATTTTATTAAAAATCTTTAGTATTAGAATGCCGGTGATTGGTCGCAAATTTTCATGATTTGTTTGTTTATTGCATGAAACTTATTTCGATATGATCTCAAATTTTTCACCATAGGACTCAAATGATTCACCTTCGTGCGAGCCTATTGATGAGACCAAAGGCAAAAAGAACAAAAGAAAAGAATTTACTGCTCGAAGAAGATTAAATAGACTGAAAATTAGTGGATTCAATGATCATCATTACATTATTGACGAAAAAAAGCCCGAAACCCGTTTGAAGTGTGTTGTTTGTTCCAAATATTCGACTAAAGGCCATTGGAGTATTGCCGCAAAGTCTAAGAGCACCGTTGAAAAACATTTAGAAACAGAAACGCACAAAAAATGTGTTCAACAGTTTAGGAACTCACAAAATGAATCGCTTATTAACCAGATTGATTCAGTCAACAGTATTAATCACTCTGGTAAAGTCATTGATCTAGATTCGGTGAGTTTCGATGGCTATACATGTTCTGAATATAGTGAGAATAAATATCAACAGCAATTAAATGAATTATACCAGATGAATTATAGCTAATTTCATATTGGCTAAATCTGCATTCTGTCCCTTTTAGCAGATTTTTCTCTTTTTATTAGGATAAATACGTTAAATTGAATAAACTTCAAGTTGAGTAAGTAAAGTGCAAAGTGATATAAAGGGCAGAATGCAATACGAAGTAGTAAAAGCCGCTCTAAGTTTAATTTTTTTCAAGTTGAAATTAATCTCATTTTATCATTTAGGCACATGTATTAGTCCTAAGGAAATGTTTTAATATTGTGTCAAATTTCATTCAGACTTGTCTTTAAGAAGGGAAGTAGTTTTAAGAATGATGTTTAATACTTTTTATTCATTTAATTTTCAATATTATTAAGTCAAAAGTTTTATTTATAGTTTATTCCAATGTTTGAAAGATAGAATAATCATTTTGACGATCAGTTATTAGGGAATCAAAACAAGTATTAGCCATTCTGAAATTAGTCACTTGACCGTTTCGGAGTCTAGCCATTATATCAGGATTAGAAAACTTAATATTACAATTATGATTGCTAATTATATAAGATTTTCTAAATATAAAATATTAGTTTACATTATTTACTACAAATATTATCTATTTTCAGATGTTCATTATATAACCTGAAAGTTCATTATTTTATCTATTGTTGAAACTGATATTTTAAAAACAATCAAATTTTGTACTTCTATGAGGAGTCTTCCTCAAATTATAGCAAATGTTGATTTAGCAATTTGTTTATGCTTCAATTACTATTCAATATAAATAAATTTGATAGACAACAATCTTTAAATGTCTCATTTTACAATTCTATATTAAAATGTAGGTTTTTGAAAACATTTCAATAAAAGTTTTTAATTTATTAAGTTTACAAACTTTCAAATGCGGAGTATTTTGTAGAAAAAGTTGAAGAATGTGAATAGAAGTTTCCATTGATTAAAAGATGAGATAAAACTGACTTGGGAAAGTCATTCATAAAATGTTTTAGAAAAATAAATAAAAGTTGAAATGCACCCTTTAATAGTAAGTTTTAACTGAATGAGAGATCGCGCGCGTGTCTCACACCGTATCTCTATTGGTTCACCGTTAAGAACAATGTGTTTGTCACGTAATAGTGAAATGATTGGCAAAACACATGCCTTATTGCGAACCAATGAGAGCAAAGAGAAAGCCGCATATAAAAAGTCGTCCATTTTGTAGGTATTGGAGATGTTATAATAGGTGTGCGGCTCAAACTCAAGAGTGTGAACAACTGTTTTGTGTTTAACATCTTTTTTATTTTAACATCAATACAAAAGCGGTGACAAAGGTGGCCGTAATATCGGTGGCCATTCATTGGATAACATCGTAGCTGAAAGTAATGTCCTTTTAAGTAAATAACTCATTTATTTAATGACTGAATGGTTTAATGTCTAAAACAGTATAAGAAATACAATTGAAAAATGGCTGAAGTCGAGAACAAGACAACTGAACCACAAACAAAGAAAATCGTCGGTAAGTCTTTAAATGATTACCTATATTAATTATATTTGTTGTTTTATGATTGTTGTATCGATTTTGATTGAATTGTTTTCTGAAGTGCCTTTAGTCGAGCGCTTTATCTTATAATTTAATGAATTGTTTTTATTTCGTTAATTTAAAGCTCAAAGAATTCAGGGAACAGTTAAGTGGTTTAATGTGAAGAATGGTTACGGATTTATATCCCGTAATGATAGAGAAGGAGAAGACGTATTTGTTCATCAGGTATTGATTTAGAAATTTTGATATATAACTAATATCTATATAACATTGATTCATAACTCAGTGCAAAGAGAAATATATTGACTGAAAGTGAGAGTAAAAGCGAAGCGCATTTTCAGCACTAGTTTTCTCTCCCCTTAACTGCGTTTTGAGTCATTGACCCCTATTTTTTGGCGAACAAGTTTTTTTCTTGTATATCTTTTGGTTCCAAACTTTTGTAAAGAGTGTGACTCTCACAGAGGAAAACTAATCTATTGCTTTGAAGAGCACGAGTTCCACTATAGGGCCGTGTTATATAACATGTTTTGCTTATTGATGAGGTTCTTATTAAATATCAAACTTTTTGTAGTCGGCAATTGTGAAGAACAATCCGTCAAAAATGGTCCGAAGTGTTGGCGATGGGGAACAAGTCGAATTCGATATCGTTGAAGGAGAAAAAGTAATTTTGTTATTTTTAATTTATTCATACGTAAAAGTGCATAGTTTGCACAATTTAGATTCTATTTTGATTTTCATATTCTTAAAACTAATTATACGTTTATTTTATCTAAACTAATTGGTATAAATTTGGTTGATTTTTAAAATTGAACTGAACACAAAAATTGTCAATCAGTTTATTTTACTCAAACGCGATTTTGACAGATTTGGACTTTGATTTTTGTCGATATAAATATTGCACTTAGTTATATTTAATAAATGTTGAATCGACTTGAAAACAGGGTAACGAAGCGGCGAATGTGACCGGACCTGGGGGCGTACCAGTTAAAGGCTCGCCCTTTGCAGCTGACAGACGATTCTTCAGAGGTCGAGGAAGAGGTTTTCGTAGAGGAGGTTTCCGTCGTGGACCTCCGCGTGAAAGACGCGAAGAAGGGTATGATGTTGATCGACAACAAAATTTTGACGACAGAGGTGGAAGACGTGAAGGCGGAGGTCGTGGTGGACGAAGACCTTACTATATGAGACGCTTCTATCGTCGCGATCGCGGACCACCTCGCGATAGACCGCCGAGAAGTGATGGACAGGAAATCGAAGAAGATAGAGAGCGACAACAAGGAGACATCAATTACGATCGCGAACAACGCCGTGGAGCTCCGCGAAGATTTTATCGCCGCTTTTTCCGCCGCCGTCCGCGTAGACCACGTTCTGACACAGAGGGCAGTCAGAGTGGCGTCGATGGAGAAGCCAGTGGTGTATGTCCTATCTATCATTTTGTGTGATTTGTTCAAAGTCTACAATTGTTTGATTTATAATTACTAGAACGAAGGCAGAGGCAACAAGTCTGATAACGAGCAGTCTGGTGGTGGTCGTCCTCGCAGAACTGGTTACAGACAGCGCAGACGTCCGCCGGGCTTCTCTCGAGGTGGCAATCGACGTCAACAAAGAGGTCCGCGTAAGACCGACAGTGATACCGGTCCGGGAGCTGATGATCAGGACGCCGCTAAAGATTCTGACAGCAAACAAGGAAAGGGACAATCAAATGATTCGTCAAACAAATCGGAAAATTAAGGATACAAGAGAAACAAACACTAAAATCTATTGCCTATTAATTAAAAGTATAACTGAATTATTAATTTTGTCATATTTAATAACGAGTAATCAATTGATAACTAGTAGGGATTAATGTCATGTAATCAATAAAACACACACTCTTTTACAGCTAAAGCAGAAACTAAAAAACAAACAAAATCGAAACCTATTATGAAATTTTGTCAGAAATTTTTCAAAATCTATAAATTATTTAAAATCTTTTTTTAGAATCTGACACTTTCCCAATTATAACGGATAATAAAAGTTGGAAATTTATTGTAATCTTTTCTAATGAGAAACTTGGATTGATTTGTATGTTATTTCCGCGAATTTTTAATATAAAGTTTTTGACTGTCATCGCTTTTGAGTTAATTTGTTTTCGGTAATTGTTTTGATAAGATAAGTGGAATTTTCAATAATACCTCGAATTGGTTTCAAAGATATTAACTTCTCATTCTTGTATTCTTTGATCACTGAACCGTTTAATATTGCTTTAAAACGATTGGTTGTTTTCTAGTTATATCTGGCATAAGTTAATTTTAAGCAACAAACAAAATCAATTTCGAGAGCAGCATTGAATTCGACCAACTCATCAGTTGATAGTCTGGGCTCAAAGCTTTCAAGATTATATTGAGATAAATTGTGCCTATGTTTTCAAATTTTGTATTCAAAATGAGTTATCAGCTTTTCAAAGCACTATCTTCAACTTAATGCAAATCTTATTAGTTGCTTTTCTCGCATTTTTCTTGATTACACTTTTATTTTGATTTTTCAACTGCACACTCAAAAGCTTATATTTATTAATAGATTGTGTAGAGGACAAATCGATAATTTGCATAATTACATGTGCAATCCAAAATTGTACATATTGAATGCAGTCGCTAGAATTTGTTAGCCAAATATTTCGATCATATATACTTTTGCGTAATGCAAGTCAAAATCTGCCACTACGATTACATGTATAGCATTTTGCACAATCTCGATCAAGATTAATATATATTCAAATGTGACTACTATTTTGAGCATTTATCATGTTTGAAATAACAAAATTAGATGCATAACTCTTTGTTCTTACTACTTCTTAGGAATATTTATGTTTATTGTAATTCTGTAACCATTCAGTTAATAATTAATAGTTCAATGTATCTCATTTGAATTGCGCTTTATTAAGATATTTTTTGCCAAAACTACCGAAAATTATTTTGAACAATTGATGAAATTGAAAGCTTTTAGATTCGATAGTAATAGTTTGACCATTAATCAGCTTTTAGTTATTTGTGCTTATGATTTGAGCTTTACAGACAGAGTAATAGCAATGTGCTTAAAGTTATTGGTAATATGAATCAAATTGAAAGTGTCAAATCGAAATTTTAGAAAATGATCGAATGTTGAACCCGTACTTCAAACATTCACATCAGTTGTTACTGATAAGTAAGATTAGGAATTATTGTAAAATACAATTTCTAATAGCGTTCAAAATATTATTATTTCAATATGGATTTATCCGGATTAATAAAATTTGTTTATTCTTTATCGAAGTATTTATTAATTGTGATAAGTCTATAGTGAAACACTAGTATCTTCAAACTATTATAAGTCGTATTTTACAATATTTGCTAACTTTATTGATAAGTTGAAACACTTGCCTATTACCCCATCTCTACGCAATCCTATACCCAATTAAATACTAGCAATGCCTTATGGTACAAATTCCAACTATTATCCAATCATTTCATTATTTCAAAATATACTATATATTACTTGACACATGAAAGCTTTCTAAGGCTTAACTCTACGGTTCGTATTCATAAAAAGCACTAAATGTTGCGAAATTCTTTCAGTGCAGTTAAAGTGTTTTGCAATAAAGCAATGAAAACAGTTTGAGATAAATTCAAATGAAAATAATAAATAATATGACGAAAAAGAAATCAACTTTGTAATTATTGTTAAGAAGGTGGGAGTTTTTGCTTTTATTTCAATTAATTATTAATTATTTATTTGAGTTTTTACTAGTATTTTATGTGATTTTTAAGCAATTTATTTAAATTTGAATAAATAGCAAATGAAATGAAATAATAGTGTTTTTTATGGCGCGATCCAAACAAAAAACACTAAATCATAAATCAAATTATACTAATTCTAATAATAATAATAATAATAATAATAATAATAATAATAATAATAATAATAATAGCGAAGACACTAATGAAGACACAGATGAACAAATGGATTGTGTCAGTCAAACAGAATGTGATAACAAGATGACTCATTGTTCGCAAATTAATAACAGAACTAATGAATTAAACTCACAACAAATTGTTTCGAAACAAACGATTAACGATGTGAACAATAGTTCGCAAATAAATAATAATTCAATAAATGATATAGTCGTTGGAAATGAAGACAAAATAAACGTTTGTTTTATTGAATTGAAGCCAAACAACAGCATTGGACGTCAACCGAAGTCTATGCAAAACGCTTTCTCTTCCATGAAATCACATAAATTCGACCCGAAATGGATTAAAGCGAACGAAGTCATGACAATCGAGTCATTCAATAATTACTTATTTATTATCGATTCATTTGATGGACAAGTCTTTGATTTTTTGGTTGAAAAAAACGCGCGAATTATCGGTCCGTTAACTGTTCTCTATTGTTATTCAAGTGATTGTAAAACGCGTTATCAAACAATTCCTATAAAATCGTGTCCAATATTCAGTCAATGTATGAGAAAACTGAATGTTTCGATAACTAACTTTGAAGGAAAGCGAAAAATCGATTTAATTAATAAAATTGAGAGAATGTGTGGAACTTTCTCTAAAGATTTTACAAGAAGAGTCACTCATTTGGTCTCAGATTCAGTTCGGACCAAAAAGTATAAAGTGGCTTCAAGCATTGGCGTACCTGTTGTCTCTTCAGAGTGGGTTGACTTCTGTTGGCAAAAATATCAACATATGTTATGCCACGCAAACGATCAAGATATTATTAAAAAATATCGAATTCCAATCTTTAATAAATTAATGATAACTGTTTCGCAGGTATTTCTGTTCTTGTATTTTATTTATTAACTCATCTCTTATATAACAATATTTTCTAATGATTTTCAAAATAACGAAACTGTTTTTGTTATCAGAGTGCTTAAAAATAATAATTTTTTCTCTTTGAATTTGAAAGTCTCATTTAACTCATTTGTTTGATTTGATCGATACTTTGAAAGGTTGACGTCGACGAACGAAATAAAGTCAAGGAGATCGTTGAAAAGAATGGAGGCGTTTATAGTCCATCACTCAAATTAAATTTTACCAATACTTTGCTTTTGCTAAAAGAACCAAACGGACAAAAGTTTACATACGCGCAAATGCGAAACATTCCATGTCTTAATGTTAAATGGCTTTACGATTCAATCGAAAAAGGGTATGCTTTACCTGAAGACGAGTACATTATTGCATCGACTTCTGAGAAGTGCAACACATCTCAAGCGTCCCAAAGTTCTCACGTTGTGAATAACCCGAAGCCGTTAGCGAATCATCAAAATCAATCGCTTTCAATCAATAATACAAGTGAAAGTCTAGAGATAATTCCCAATAGTTGTCAAGACTCGAGTGTTTCCGTAAACGATACTTCATCACAAGAAATAATTCAATTAATTCAAAGTTTGACATTGGATAAAAGAGATGAACCTTTTCTAGACTGTTGTGTGATTCATGTGATTGGATTCGATCGTTCGGTTGTCGATACAATAAAAACTGCAGTCATCCCATTAGGTTCTGTACTTATGAATGAGTTTAAACCATTTGTAACGCATACTATAGTTGGTCCCAACTTTAAACAATCAGACATTGACGCACTGTTAGGTGAAAAGACCTGTAAATTTGTAACAATCGAATGGTTTTTCGATTGTTTGAGGCAAAACGAGTGTTGTGATTGTAGTAAATACGAGTTTAAAAATCCTAAAGATATTGAAAGAAGTAAACAAAATAAGACCCAAGAAATTTTTGAAATGCCATTAGTTGGCCAGGAGTCGCGAAAAGCAATGGAGAAGTTGAAAGCATCGGAAAAACACAAGTACCAGAACCATAAATCACTCGGTGACGGTTTGAACGAAGAAATTCCAATCGAATGGAGTAATAATAATAATGACGGGTTGCCCACTCAGAAACCTTTGTCGAGAGGTACTCCTCAGAAAATGAATCAAGAAGATTGTGAAAAAAGTGAAGACATCGATGAACCTAAAATTGATTCACATCAAACTGAAGAAATGCAAGCCATAGCTAATCAAAGTTCAAGTTCTGATAGAACCGAACGAACTTCCAGTTCTTCAGTTTCTCGAGGGTTTATGTTTAGTGGATTTGACGAACAAATGAAATCAGAATTGGCTAATATTGTTAACAAATTGAAGGCTTCTGTTGTAGAATCTAATCAGGTCTCAGAATCAGTAACCCATCTCATTATTCGCGATCCGTCAGCAACCGAAAAGACACTATCTGCGATCGCATCGGGAATTTGGATACTGAAAGAGGATTACTTATTAGAATCAGAAAGAAATGGAAGTTTTCTTAGTGAAGAACCATATGAGTGGGGATTTGCTTTAAGTAATACTAGTACTGAATCCGAAAAGAGGTCTGTCCGTAAAAAGTTGATGATATACGCGATCGAATGGAGAAAATATTTACGAAAAGGGAATAATAAGAGAAAAATATTCGATAATTGGAATATTTTGATGCTTAATGACACAAAACTAACTAAATCTTATGCTCAAGTTTTAAGGTGTGGAAACGCAAATGTGATTGAAATCAATCACGATTTAGAGCTCAATGATTTGAATTACTATAAGTATGGGTTTATTGATCAAAGTGAGATCAAAGAATTGCCTAAGTATGCCATCAAAATAGCCAGAGAATTGATAAAACAGCAAAAGTTATTGAAAATAGATTTTGTGAGTCATTACATATTGAATGGACCAAGCTCTTCAGACTCTAAAGTAACATTTTCTAAACTATTAGTTAAAGATTCAATTTTTAATGAACTAGAGTCACGTAATAATCGAAAGCGAACGAGAGATGACAGCGAAGAGTTCGACAGAAATAATCCGTCAAAACATAGGAAATGATAGATGTCAATTTAAATTAATGGCATATTATGTTATTTCTATTGACTATTTTTCTTTTAAGTGATGCTGAATTTTTTCTTCAAAATTTTCAGTCTTTTCAAAAATTGAACCACAAACTTATTTAAAGAAATTTTACTATTAAAAAGTGATTCGGCGAATATTTTTTGACCGAGAAGTAAAGGATTTGCCTTCAGTTATTTCTAAGTAAAGTCAGTTTCATTGATTAGGCTTTAAATTTGTTCATATTTGTAAGAAAAAAATCTATTCTGAATATTAGATATTAAAATAATATCTCAAATACTTATTTTGGCTACGAACTTGAGTTCTCTGAGCATAAATAAGGCTTATTTTTCGAACCATATTTATGATTTGTTTCGTATGAAAAGCTCATTATTAATAGTTTAATCTTTACTGAATTGAAAATAAATTTTTAGTAATATAAATTTATTATTGATCTAACGGTGTACTTGTACTTTAATCCTAAATAAAAAAAACTTAATTTTGTTGTTGGATTAGTTAAATCAGATATCAGTCGTCAACAATTTATGAATATTTATCAATTGTTTAAATGAGAAAATCAATTAAAATTTATCAGTTAATGTTTCTCAAGAGGTAAATCTAAGAACTAAGTGCAGTGCAATCCAATGTTAGTATTGAAGTAACTAATATAAATGGTATAAAGAACCTGACTAATAGGATTCTTATATATACAACTTGTTAAGCCGTTCAACAATGCCTTAAATAGAAAGCCATTAATCAGTTATCGATATTCCCTAGTATTCTGATAACATGACTCGACCTCATAGGAAATGTAACTGCTCGGTAAACATAAATATTTGAGTTGATAAAGTTTATTTGTCGTAACGCAAGTTTGGCTCTTCTTTTACTTAAAATACCAGATTCATTGTTACATAATGCTTTAGCTAAATCTTAATATTTAATCTTAGAATGAAAAATGTTCAATCATTTTTCTCCTATTCGTTATTAAACTTTGAAATTTAAAAATATTTAATACTCTCTAAGATATGCAAAAGCGATTACATGACATGTAGCATGTCAATTTAGATTTTATGTTTTAATCTAACGTTCGCACATCACTTCAAAGAGAGTAATATCCGCAACTAAAATCCTTATTGATCAAACATGTTTAAAGTTGAAACTCAAGTTCAGCCTTCTTCACAAATAACACTTAAGTTAAGGATGACTTTTCAAAAATTGATAACTTGTAATCTTCTATTTTAGATTATCTCTAGATTTAGCCGATAGAACCCAAGTATTAATGGTTTGAATTTCAGACCCAAATGAGCGTTCACTTGTCATACTGGAAATTTGGTTAAGTCACACTTAATCCTCAAGTGCAGTTCACCAATACTGTTGATTATGGTCCAATCACAACTTTTTTCTTATAGATTATTTTTAGAAAGTATTAGTTCAGAAGTAAATCATACCAATTGACCGCTTAGTAATGGTTTCTAATTTATTTGATTGAGTTCGTATAGTTCTTCAAACTGTAATGTTTTATTCAAGTATTTATTTTGCTGATCAAAATTGGTTAAACGATAAGAAACTTTCAAACAAATTTTGAGAAAGTTTTTTTTACAAAACTGTAACTTTAAGGAAAAAAGTACTATTTGTTGCATTAAAATACTACTTCGGATGAGGTCAATTGCAATAACTAATATTCTAATAAGACTTAGTGCAAGTTTGTAGTAAAGTTTGTGCAACCAAATCAAATAAACTTATAATTGTAAAGTTGATGCGATCGGCATATGCTCATATTGAAATTAGCCTCATTCAAATTTTAGAACCAAAAATACTATAAGCGAGTGCTGAGCAGATAATTGAGGCGATTTCTTTCTGAAAGACAGAATCTTTAGGTATCCTCAATTTTCAGATATTTGACTCGGAACTTTAGTCGTGAAACTAGCCTTTTAGGCAATTCTAAATAATTATAGTAGTGATGGTTTTACTACGAAGCTTTGATCACTGAGCTATCTTCTTTATTTGATATGTTGAGCATCAGTAAACTCAATATTTCGTAATCATTAATATATTGTAAATGAATTAGTTGTTTGACTTGGAAAATTATCAGTTCAAGTGCCACACTCCCCAGCACTTCGATGGCCAGGCTATTTAGATAACACTTACGATTCACACCATTGATAAAAAATCTAAACACTAAAGTCTAATTTTATACCTGTATAACAGATAATAGGCAAACAATACACATGAAACCTATTTTTGACTTAGTTTTTCTAAAAGACCATTTAAAACAATTTTTATTAGTTTAGTTAGCATAAAATTCTACTAGACTTGTAGTTTTTTCAATGTTTATCCCTTTCTCTCATTAAACTAATGAGTTGATAATACCCTTAACCTAACCCGTAAATGGTTAGATTAAAAATAGAGATAAGGGGTTATTGCCAGGCTATCGGGAGACATAATATATCTGTATATAAGTATAGTTTCTGTAAACCTCTTTGGACCTCGTGGAATAGAACCGGCTAATCTAATCTTATTTACAGTTCAATACAATCATATTTATTTTTGCCTTTGATATAATTGCAGACTAAAACTTGGTTTCAATCATTCTTTCCTCATGCTTATACTATATTTTGCAATAAAAGAGTGAAAATCCTCCAGTATTTCAAATTACAGGTTAATTTAATTGAAGAGATAAATGTGCTGACCTTTGCTTTCTAGAAGTCAATTCTGTATAATTCGATCTGACGATCAATATTAGCGGTACTTTTCCATTGCTCTCCAGCGACAATCTTAAGCACGAAGAAGAGTCTTTTACGAGCTTCTATAAACTAAGAATCTAATGTTTGTCATTCGCAAACACAACAGGTTAGTCTTTAGATTACAATATTCATAATGAAAATACCTATGGCCCTAGAGGTACCTTCTACAAACTGATTATTCAACAGAATCAATTAATGCTAGTTTGCGCTGAACTTCACAAATGTTCGGATCGAAAACTGCAAATTTAAGTTTTTATTTACAAACTAAAAACCAGGATTGCCCCGAGCAATACCAATGTTATACTAAACTGTTTGATAAAAATGAACTGTCTCATCAGTTCAAACAAAATCACTTTTAGTGCCCAATTTGTCAATAAAATAAAGTTTTGCAAAATATTGAATTGTAGTGCACTAGAGTAACATTTGCATTAAACATATTTTCGAGTCAATGTGAAATGATGATAAAATACTTGGAAAATTTGCACCTCATCTTATCTTAATACAGTTCGAAAGCATGTTCTTTTTTAAATCTCATTTGGGTATAGGAAGTGTTGCAAAAAACCTTGTTTGCGACAAAAGATAATTGAGTCATTCATATACCCATTATAAGGTTGTTTGAGTTAAGGTCTAAACTAGTATTTTTTGTTTACAAACGCGTGCTCTTATCACGTAGACCGATATGTATGAGTTAACGCAGAGCAATAATAAACATCCAATGATATGTCCGATAGGCTGCAAATAAGAATTGACACACCAGTTTATGAACTCAATAGCTATCATATTATAATAACCTTAATTTGTCCAATAAAATCAAGTGAGTCACATTGGTCGAATCACGTATGCTTTATATATAAAAGGCCGCCACCAAATTCATTCTAACCATAACTCTCTGACTACTTGTGAAAGTTGCGAAAAGTTTTCAAATCTACTACAAGCCGAAGTTTCTACTTTCAAAAGTTATTTTCAAACTTTTAGACTAATTTAGGTTAGTTTAATCATTATTTTTAAGCCAAGTCTTATAATAAAGATTTTTACGAGAGTAAGTTTACTTACAGTTCTTTTGTTCTTATTCTAAACAGAATTATTTAAAGTATCAAAGATGGTTCACTTGGTTCCAGCAGCTTTATTCCCAACACCAGCTAAATTCAACTTCAACACTGCTCGGTTCTTATCTCTGTTGAGGAAGAACCCAAAATATTGGCCGAGTGTTGGTTCGGTGTTCTTGATTGTGCCAGCTTTTGCAGCCATCACTATTTATCATAAATTTCAAAGTCCTGATGTCATTCTGACTAGAGCTAACTCTGAGCCGTGGCAGAAGTTCGAGAACAAGCAGTACAAGTTCATTTCAAACATTGATCACCAAAACTATGAACATCCTCGGCCCAAATTTTAATGGTCCTCTTGTCATAAAGAATCATGTGATACAAAGAGCTTATCTCTCTGAGATGAAAATGTCATTTCAATCTAGTGATAATTCACCTTACATTTAATGTAAACTAGTAATTTGTTATTCATTGTACAAACTTAGTTTTACTATGTTTTTAATCTTCATTTATAACCTCAATCTTATGATTTGAATAAATTGATTTTACGAGTTGCAAACGTTGTCTCGTTTCCTCATTTAAATCTATTGAGTCTCATTCACAATGATGAGCGTGCTCGGTAAAATTGAAGTGCTCGGCGCTCGTGTTTTGTGAAGACGCTTGAGCACTAACCGAGCATTGTATCCCAACTTTTTGCCTATTGAAATGTTTATAAAACTGCTTATTTGAAAGCTATAACCCTAAATATGTAATGCAAAATACAGCCAAAACGTCAAAAGTGATCAAATACCATTCAAGTATATGCTTAATAAGTTGATATTTTATTGCAAAATAAGTCAATTATAAAAACAATTGAAATAGCCTTAACATTGAATCTAAGTTTTTAAAATTATTGGATAAGTGCTCGGCGCCAGAGGATTGAATGCTCGAGCACGCGCTCATGCTCGAAAAAATTGAAGTGTTCAGTGCCCGTGCTTGTTACTAAGCGCCGAATGCTCGAACACTGCTCATCATTGCTGATTCACATATTTTGAGATGAATTTCAATATTATCAGTGGTTTATATCCAGACAGTCCAATGATAGAACAACACAAATTGAATAATTTGAAGGTTAAGTAGTTTGACAGCTTTACAATAAACATGTTGCAAAAAAGCTGTTCACCCAAAGCTTCAATTTAATAAATAACAAGATTCAATTAATCTTTTGGTTGCGAAATCTTATTTTGAAAGTAAAAACCCTCAACTAACTGTATGACTGCGAAACTTGACTTTCAAAATAAATGAATAATATCTATAAATGTAAGGGTCTATTTACACGATTCAATTTATGTAGAATTCAATACTTCAATTCTATTGTCATAAATTCTATTTCTATTTACACATAAATAATAATATTGAATTAAACAATAGATTTGATCCAATCAAATCATTTTTAAAATGTAAACAAAATGCGTAGCATGTTTTTAATTACAATGCATACTGTGATTGGCTAATCAATTCAAGTTATTCACAAAAGTTAAACATCGTTCAACTTTTTTGATACCTTCAATTCAACAACAGTTGAGGCAATTTATATATACACATTGTTCAATTCGCTTCAACTCAAGTCTTCAAGTCACTTCATTTCTACATAAATTGAATCGTGTAAATAGACCCTAAGTGTTGGTCTGAAACAGTCAAAATAAGCCCTGAATGTCACGTAACAAAAGTCTATACGCAATACGTATTATTTTAAGCAATTATGGTCCAAATTATTGCATTGCGAACTCATCCGAATGTCCAATATATACGTTTCGTTTCCTAAATCAATAAACAATAATAATACGTGTGAATCATGTAAAATAAAACTGACAATAATTATGTTTTTCCAATGTATCAAACGCTAAATAACAAAACCTAAAAGGCATGTAACTGATCGCTTACCTCCTGATTCCAGCAATATTTTTATCAAATCAATAGCACATAACATGTTCAAAATTGGTATCGAAAAATGCTGACTGTCAGTAGCATGCAAATTATATTAATTCAATTATTCAGTAAAGGCTAATTGAATCATACGAGCAATAATGCATTTCCATTATATATGGTCAACTTTTAAAATTGACATTAAATTGAAAGTATTGTTGCATTTTTCTTACATTATGACCGAAAAATAGCCTATGGTTACGACGAACTGTCAATTAAGTTCAGTAGTAATTTGAAATAAGTAAAATTGCATGCTATTAACAGTTGACATTCCTGAGTATGGTTTTTGGACAATGTGACATATTATTGGTAAAAATATTGCCTCAATCGGGAGGTAAACAGTGAATGACATGCACAGTTAGTTTTACTCAAGTAAATTGTTTTGTTTTGATTATCTTATATTTAGTTATTATGACAGGAAGCATTTGGTGGAAAGTCATATTTGTTGCTTCAAATTTACATAATTAGTGCTCAAATTTATAAATTTAGGCAAAGTTTTGCAGAAAAGGTCAATTGTAGGGCAAACTGAAGTCTCTGAAGTCTAACTGGAATTTTCCGTAGTACGCATAACAACAGAACGCTTTTTATGGGATTTAAGACCCATAGGGGGGACGTAAAAGTTTCGATCACTTTTACTCGAAAGCTTCTATTATGTAGTTATATATATATATGAAATAAGAACTGAGGCTTTTGAGCTAAACTCTCGTCAATGAATGTCTGCTATGGTGTCACTGTCTTTGTTGATAACTACGAAACAGTGACGAAAACATTTGTAATTAGTTATTTCTATTAACGAAGCGCATGTTTCGCACATTCAAATTTAAAACTGAAACAGTTTAGTACCAAAACACGTAATCAGTTTTGACCATATTTCAAATAAAGCAGAAGGCTATTCAAATATTAAATAGAGCTATTTCGCAAAGACAATCTCTAAAATACTGTGTTGTTGTTCATACAAGTAATTACTTTATTGACTTTGATCTAACTTTGAAAAACCAGTTGTCCGCCAAAACAAGTGAAACACTCCTTTCAGAAACCAATCATTGTTAGGAAGTAAACAAAGTGATTACTCGAACCACATATAACTATCAGATAAATCCAGATAAGATATCAGATAAAAATGAACTGTTTATAGCACTTTGAATAACCAGTTTATTTATATTTGTTAATTTGCTTTTAATAAGTTCGTGTTTATGTTATTTTATTTGAATATTATTACTAATTATTGCTCAGCACTTGGTTTAGAAGTTGTTATATCAAATGAGATACATTGAACATCCACATGAATAAACCTTACATTGAGCAACCTTTCCTTAACCTCTTGCTCGTACTTTTCAATGAGGAAACCTTACCGTAAGGTTTGGGTTTGTTTACAAACAAAACAGTGCACGTTATCACGTAGACCGCTATCATCAAGCATAACGAGTAATACAAGTCCTTACAAATGAATAGAAAAACAGAAAAAATGAGGCCAAAGCTTTCCCCCGTTAGAGAACGTACTAGAAAAGTCTGACTGCGATCAATAAGAGCCTTATTGTCCAATAGAAAGGCGAGGGCGAACTTTAATAAAATCACGTAAGCCACATGTATAAATAGAGGTCCAAAACATTGCTTTGGATCATAAACAATCAAAACTTAAGCTAAGTTAGTTCTGAAGATTTGCAAAGAGTTTTGCGTAATACTTGCTAAATAAGTCAAATAAATTAATACTTACTATCAGACTTTTATTACCAACTTCTATATAACTTTTGGTAAGTTGTAGTAACTTAGAACGTAGTTTTTAATCACTATGTCTTTAGCAACTTATAACTAAAACTTTTAATCTTTTTCAACAGAATTTGTGATTAATGCTCGAAAATGGTTCACTTGGTTCCACCAGCTCTATTCCCAACACCAGCTAAATTCAACTTTAACATTGCTCGTTTCTTGACTCTGTTGAGGAAGAACCCAAAGTATTGGCCGAGTGTTGGTTCGGTGTTCTTGGTCGTGCCAACTTTTGCGGCCATCAGTGTTTTTCATAAATTTCAAAGCCCTGATGTCATACTGACCAGAACTGATCCTGAGCCGTGGCAAAAGTACGACCACAAACAGTACAAGTTTTTGTCCAACATTGATCACGAACACTATGTTCATCCTCGACCAAGATTCTAAAGGTCGAGTTACCCAAAGCATTCTTATAAGGAATGAATGCATTGAAAAAGTGGATCCACCGCTTATTTATAAATCTAGTGATTTCATTTTCAATTGTATAGTCAAGTACTCATATGTACTCTCTTTTGTAAATTATTTAATCTATGTAATGCAGTCGATGTATTGTAGTTACATTAATAAATTGGTGATTCAATGTATTTCTAAGTCTTATTTATTTCAATGTCTCTATCCAATTAGTTTAACACGAGTAACAAGTTCGTTGACATACAAAAACCAATTACATCTCTAAACAAGAGCTAAATTGAAACATTATTAGTTAGTTTTGGCGCTAACAAGTAGTAATATTGCAATTTTAGGACAATGTACTCGCCTCTACTTCGCTCTATGAGCCCTTTTTATTGAAAAATCAATAAAATCTTTCGAACTGAGCATCTCTTATAGTCTCGCTAGTAATGCGTCAATTGTTCAACACAAGTAGTATCTCAATTTGCTGTCTTCGAACTCAGTTCAAATTCATAGCAAATAATTATCAATTCGATAAAAAGCTACCTCAGGTAAAAAACTTTACATTTTAACATATACTTTGTTTTAATTAAGTTGTGAGGCATACGAAGTGTGTTCTGATTGTCTTTCATTTTGATTTATGGTGTTTTCTGCTTAATTAACTTATCGCTAAAAACACTGTCTTTTGAGTGTTTTAATGCATCAACCTTTTAAACTTTATCAATTTAATTTTTTACGCAAATACGTTATTTTCATATTGAATAATTTTATTTTAGATTCAATAGTATAGACTTGGCATTTGTTTTGAAAGTGAGATGAATTTTCTAAAATAATAACCGTCTAGAAATACAGCTCAAGTTTTTTTGCGTCATATTTACAGTTAAAGTCTATAAATAAAGTTTTAAGCCATTTGCGGTTCATAACAATGCTGTCAAAACATTATAAACAGGTTTAAATATTGTGCCATGTGTATAAACTGTGTACAAAGTATTAGTAATTTAACTATTGGTCCATTCTGTCTATTAAACATCCACACATTCAATTTTTTTGTTCTTCAAAATATCAACAAATATTTTGCGAGTTTTACGACATGCTTTCAAATAGATATTGTTTTTAGCCATATTTTTGAACTTTGCTAAGAAATTGAATCGAACAAAGAGAATTGGCTAAAGAGCCGAAATGACCTAAACAATTTTCTCAAATTATATTATTATCTCTATTACTTTTAATCTGCGCAGTTGTGCACCACTCAAACTATGATTCAATTTTAATTACAATTTGATTCTCCTTTTAGAAAATTCAATAAACGTTTGTTTTGTTTACATTCAAACCTTAAAACTTAAAGTTTAATCAATAGTTAGTCAAAATCACTTTGATAAAAAGATAATTACTGGAAATTTCTATCACTTTCCGATGCGGATGTTCATCTACTGTATAAATATTATGAAATGTTTCTTAATATGCAGTAGAATCGACTAAAACCTTGGCTCAAAACGTGCTTCCCATAACCCCTCGAGTTATTCAACTAATTTAAACCCAATGTTTTCAAACAACTTATGTTTATCTTTCGCTATCAATCCTCAGAGATGAACTTTAGAATAAGATATACTAAAAATAGATTACAATATTTGTTCACTACAATGTTTTGTATCTAAAATGTTACAAAACACTGAGCAAAGAGTATCAGTAGAAATAAATATCGTGTAAAAAGTTTCCGTTTGGCTCAAAAAATTCAATATTGAGACATCTTTCCACAAATTACAGATAATGTAAAAGTTCTTAAGCAGAGTAAACATTAGACAATTGGACCTGATAAAAACTTTATCAAATGTTTATATTTTTCTTTTTATCACTTTCAACAAACGAATTTGTTTGCAAACTTTTTTAGTTTTATCTTCATTGCAAAGCTATCATGAATTAAAACAGAAGAATCAGTTTAGTCTAATATAATTTGCCTAATAGTGCAAAAATTCACAATTTTCTTTAAGTATTTGGCCACCAAACCAATATCAAACCAATATCTTTTGTGTATTTTGTCGAAAACAACACTTTAAAACCTAAAACATTGAAATGAAAAGTTAGACACAAACTTAAGAAAAATATTGTAATTAAAAACATCAGACGTAATAATCAAAGAAGTTTAGGCTAGTTTTTTTGTTATTTTTCTTAAATAACCTTCAGACGATTGAAATGAGGGACAGAGCCATAGAGATATTCTAGCGAAATTTCTAAAAACATTAATAATAGTCTTAGAACTTTAGTGCATCCTTTCGAGTACATCGAACATAACAGAGGATCAATTTGAAGTCGTGGACGCCATCTCATACATTCAAAACAAGATAACCCAGGATCTCATATGCCATCAATTAATGGTCTTTATCATCAAACTTTAGTCATCAAAACAACTTTTGTTTAATAGGATCGAAGTTTTTTATGACTATAACTTTGATGACTATTCTTTGGCTGTTTGTGACATTAATTTAGTTTTCTATTTTGAAAATTTTGAGTGTCATTCGAATAAAAAAATAACTGAATTACTAGATTTCCAAGGCCTAATTGTAAACTTTGAATCTCCGGAATGCAACAAAAGTTTATATTATTAACACGCTATCTGTCATTGAACAGTGTAACAATTCTAGTATTTTACGCATATCACTCTTCAAATTTCAAGCTTATTCGTGTATTTAGGTTGACTATTTTGATTGAAATCAAAATATTTAGTATATTTGAAAATTTAGACTATCTCATCAAATATAGAGCTTTAATCCAAAAACAGAAATCAAATGAAGGGATAAGTGTTCATACTAAAATACTTTGACAAATACAATTCTAAAATTAGCATTCTTAACACGTTTGAATTAAAGTAACCACATTAATCATTAATATTGAAGTGCAAAACACTCATTAAGGTCCAAAAGTTTTTCTGTTTATCACTTTTGGCAGTCTCTCACAATTACTGTTGACATAACCCTTCATCTAGTATTGCAGCACAAACTCATCAAAAATCCGATGATCAACAAATGAATCTTCAAAAAATTATTCAAATATGAGTCATTCTGTTTACCGTTTAAAGTGGACGAATTTAAAAATTTTCAACAATTTGCACAATAATAGCAACAGATATATTGCTTTGTCTTTATACTTTAATGATTACATTTTTTAGATAAATGGAAGCTAACAAAACTATATTCCAACGATGGTTCAGATCTTTGAAGAAGAATCCCGAAGTATTGCCCGTTATGTTCTTTGCCATGGTTTGCGGTCCATCGTTAATGTTTTATATTATTTATCATAAACTTCAAGGACCAGAAATATTCTCGAGAGAGAATCCCGAGCCATGGAACAAGTTTGACAAAAAGCAAATCAAACTCTATTCTAAAATCGATCACGAAAACTATGAGCACCCGAGACCTCGATTCGAAGATGACCAGAATTAATTTGCTTTGAATTTAAACTTATGAGATGTTAATTAATGCAATCTTAACGTGATTTTTTGGTTAAATATGAGAAAGAGATACTTAAATATAACACTATATTTTAATGTTGCAAATGCTTCAAATCTCTACGTCTACTTAGATTCTACTTAAATATTATTTATTTAAAAGTCTATTTAATGTAACCAAAGAAGAATCTCCTAAAGCTTAAGCCAAAGTTTTTAACTTTACTGTGATTTGATTTATGACTTGTAAGAATACGATGTGTTTTATTGTAAATTTTCTTAATTAAATATTGATAAATCTGCAAAATCAGTCAAACTTATAAAAGTTGTTTTAGTTCATCAGTCAGATAAAAATATGATTGCAATTAACTTAAAAAATTCAGATTTCGATGAATCAAACTAAATATTAAGCTAAACTAAAGTAAAATTTATTGTATTTGTAATTGCGATTAAGGCTTGAGTTAGGTTTGCGAATGTTTTGTAGATCTGCGATAAGTCTTAAATAAAGCGCATACTAATTATTGATCTACAAGTTTTGCGATTTTTAAGTTCTGGTAATCCTTGAATAAAATTCTATTTATAAGACATGTGCGACGAAGATCTTCACCAATGGAATACAATTTTTGCTAATTAACAACAGGTTTGCATTAATTTTGAAATATTTTTAACTTTAAATTGAGCTAAAGTTTTGTTTTGGTAGTATAGCATCAAATTATCTGATTAAACACATAATATATATGACTAAATACAGTATTGTATCGAAATCTTCTCCATCAGACATTTAGTTATTGTATAACTTATCCAGATTTCAAGTAATTCAATGATAGGTTCAACAATGACAGATTTCAGATGCGTGCAGATCACAAGTCAAGGAAAACATAAGAATTTAATATTTTCATAGAACTACTCAAATATCAACTAAAGGTTTGTGAATGAGAATTAATATTTCATTTAAGAGTAATTAGGAAAATATCTACTTGCTCGCAGATAGTGAAATATTCATACTGAAGGCATATAATAGATACCCAAGTAAATTCATATTGAGTTGCTATTAGGATATAAATCTATTAAAAATATAATGATTCATGTTTTAAGTTTAATAATTTATTCATAAGTAAACGAATGATTTGGATAACCTTCAAGAATTTGTTGTGCACGCATTAGTTTCGGATTAATGAAGGCAGATCAACTTGACCATAGCTGTACAACATTTACAACTTTTTTTTATTATAAATCGGGTTCTTAAATTTAGGTTAAAACAAATTTTCCTATTCGGCGGTTAAAATTATGGGAGTCATTGCAACCGAAGTTAAGTTTTTAGATTTTCTAGAATCTGAAAAAGTGTTTAATTCCTGTTAAAATCGGAGTTTAAAGGTAGAAAACTCGCAAATTCAATTGAATCGAGGTAGAACAATTTTTCGTTAGTTTTTCATATGAAATTAATTAAAAACTTCTGCAATTAGTCGCAAAATACGGAAAACATACTTAAGACTACTTTAGTTTGAATTATTTGGTATAATAATTAAAAAATTTTGTGGACAAAATGGAATAACTACCTTGATTACATGTTACATCAACTATTCTATTAACCGATTTTAACCGATTTTAACCGTTTTAACGTACTCAATTCATTGTAGATCTGACTGATTTTATTGGTTGGAATCGGTTAGCCGGCAACTAGGAACCCGGATTGTAAGTTATATTTCGGTTTATTCTATTCACTTAAAGCATTTTTGAAAAATTATTGCTTAAATAAACATCGATTTCAGTAATTTGTTTGGATTTTAAAAAGTTTTATAACAAGTGAATAAAAATATTTAGATGTTTGCGTCAGATTTATCATCAAAACAGGATTATTTTTGTAGACATGAATTTGAACGCATCAATTTGAAATAATTTGGTTAGTCAAACTAAAACTAACCTTTTCATTGTTTGTATGTTTACTTATTATAATTAAATGCGACCATTAAATAATTTATAAAAATGAAAGAAAAATCAAAGTGATTTTGTCTTGCTTTTATATATTACTTTGGTCTAGATTTATAGTTTAGTTTAATTTAGAGTCTAATTGCAACCAAGTCTTCAGTTTAAGCCATAAGTTAGGAAACTACAAATTTAATACTTTATTGCAAATAAGTTTAAATCAATAGAGTTTTTGTATTACAATCACTTTAGGAACTCGATTGCAAATTATCTAAATGTAGAGATAAAGCAATTAGCGCTTCGTAGCACGTGAATTCAGCCCCAGCAATTCAGCCTCAGACAATTCAGCCCCGACAATTCAGCCCAAAGACAATTCAGCTCCCGGCAATTCAGCTCCCGACAATTAAGCCCTAATACTATTCAGCTCCTGACAATTCAGCCCTAAACAACTGTAACTACTCTATAGCCTAATGGTTAGAGTCTCCATTAGGAGTAGATTTTAAGCTTAATTCAGTTTCATTTGATCAAATTAATTAATTATATTAAGTTTGATCAAATCAAATCGAATTGTGATAATCAACAATTTTTCAAAGCTTGCGCCAGTTGCAAGTTGAACAGTACTTGGCAGGAATCAAACCAAAGACAAAAAAGAAGAGGTATCGAGATGCAGCATCAAATTTGAAAGAGAATGTGGCGAAGTATGGACAAACTCCTATTATAGAATATCTTAGGAATATCGCCCATAATCTTTCTTTTTAATACTTTTTAATTTTTTATATTTGAATTCATTGTGTTTTTAAAGCTATTTTAAAAATTTTACTTTAATAAAATTTTAAAATCGAAGCATACTTTGTTGGGGCTGAATTGTCAGGAGCTGAATAGTACTAGGGCTGAATTGCGGGGGCTGAATTGTCGGGAGCTGAATTTTTTTGAGGCTGAGTTGACGTGGCTGAATTGTCTGGGGCTGAATTGCTGGGGCTGAATTGTCATGGAACCTTAGCGCTTAGATTGGTGTAAACGCTAAGCCATTAAATGTTTAATTTGATTTTGCACTTTCAAAATAAGTGTTTACTGTTTTCAATGTGAAAAATAAGAATCTCCCTTGGCGCCCACACACTTACACTAAAGTTCTTAAAAATGTTTAAGATTCTTAAAATCTTAAAATAAGTGGCCTGGTTATGGCTTCAAATGTTCGTAGTCGTTCATAGCTTTGACTAGCTTACGAGGGAAGTTCGGGACTATGTAATAACCGATTTCAAAAATATTTTTATGGCATAAATAAACATGTGATATGATGTTCGAAAAGGCATATAAAAAAGGCTGACCGCTAGACGCTTACGAGTTATGACCACTCAAAAAGTGATTTCCTATGGCTTATTTCTATTGATTCCTATGTATTTTGCCTATCATATGTGTACTCTAATTCAAATTACTCAATGAATAGCAATTATATCGTTAATAGAGAAAAAGTTCAAGCCATTTTGAACAAAAAAGAATAATCTGAAGTTTTATACTTAAAAGTAAGTTTCTATATATCAGTAGATCTAAATTTTCGTATTTATCTTATCTCTTAAATTTTTTTTAGAAATCCTTTGAATTTAAAAGGCATGATAGATACGAAAAATTAGAGCTATCGATATATAGAAACTTACTTTTACTGTAGATATGAAATTTCAGATTATCTTTTTATTTGTTCAAATGTCTTGAAGTTTTTCATTGTTAACAATATTTTGCCATCCGTTGAGTAATTTGACTGAATTAGAGTACATTTTGATAAGCAAAATACATAGGAATCAATAGTAATAAGCCATAGAAAATCACTTTTTGAGTGGTCATTACTCGTAAGCGTCTAGCGGTCAGCCTTTTTTATATGCCTTTTCGAACATCATATCACATGTTTATTTATGCCATAAAAATATTTTTGAAATCGGTTATTACATAGTCCCGAACTTCCCTCGTTAGATTCAAGCTGTAAGTGTTGTAACACTATTGAATGAATGAATGAATGAATGACGCAATCATTTTCTTATTCATTTGAGTCGTACAACAATTCAGTTAAGTCTAATTAGTATTAATGTTAATTCAAACACAATTCAACTCATTATAACTAATAAAGCATTTGCTTTGCAAATTAATAAATCAATTGGTTATTAAATTATGAGTTAAATAATCGAAATGTCAGTTGATTTTGTTCATTGTAATAATTGTCTAAGACTTGCGTCGAGTGGCGTTCAGTACTATTTAACTGAATGCGCAAAAATTGATTGTCATAAATGTTGTGAACTGCTCAAAAATAATTGCATTAAATGTTCGCCAAATGTTTGCGAATCTATTGCTTTGAGTAATAATATAAAACCTGAAGTTCAATTATTATTCAAAGATTTGTCCCATTACTTCAAAAATCTTGAAAAAGTCGAAACATTTCAAAAGAAACAAAGAATTCATTTAATAAATAAATTATTGGATGAAAACAAACAACTCAAGAATGAACTCATTTCACAAAAACAATTAATTAATAAATTACAAAATGAATTAAATCAATTGAAAATAAATGTCAACAATAATAATAATCAGTTGAAAGAAAATCAAATGCAAGGCAAAGAAGTATCAAAACCACTTTTAAGCAATTTTTTCAATTTCGGAAATGAGTGTGAAAATGATGTCAATTCAAAGCCTTTGATCCGAATGCAACCAATGGGTCGGCCTAGAATTACTTTACGGCCAAATTATTCGTTAAGAGATTCACAACAAGTCACTTCATCGCAGACTTTCAATCGTTTCAATAAGAGTCCAATGAGTTGGACTAGTAATTGGAGTGCAAACCGATCTGAGCACTCAATTGCAACTCCGATTAATAATTTTTTATCTCAAAGAACTCCATCGACTGGCTATTCATCGATTCCAAACATATCTCCGCTCACTATCGGTAACAGAATTGATAGAAATAGAATCGCTCCTAAAGTCTATCCTTTCAGTCCTAATAACTAATTTATTCATTAATTTGAGCATTTAATACTTATTCTGAGTTTGTATTCGAACAGCCGCAACAAATATTTGTCCAAACATTTCCCTTAACTTATAAATAATTATAATTATTGGACTCTAATTGTTTGTAAAATTTATGAAAATTGTAAAATATATGAAAGTCTTATAATGAATATACTACGGCTCAATCATCAAATTAGTAAAATCAAATATCAAACATAAGTATTTTCAAATTTATTCAATTCCTAGCATTCAAATTGTAAGGATATTGAAGCAATTGAGAAAAATCTCTTTAAAAACTATAAAATAAATTTTGAATTCTATTTATTATATACATGTGTTTTAGTCTTGAAAGTGCGGTGTTTGTATTTGGCGCTTTTTATATACATAAACTGAGTCAAAGCAAATGAGTGACGAGACGCGCACTCCATGCGTTCAAATGAAACTCACATGTTTTTAGCAGACATTTAAATAGTGTTTATTATTGTATTTTAAATTAATTCAATTTATACTAATGGGACGAAGAGCTAAATACGATTTAAAACCGAAAAAAGGCCCAGGAAGGAAAGCAAGGAAACAAAAAGATCCGGTTTTCAAGAATTTGATTACTAATGGCAACAATGCTTCGGATAAAAGATCGAAAAAGAGGTGAACTTTTGATCAATATTTTGTTTTTGGTTTATTGATAAGTTGTTTAATAATTGTTTAACAAAATGGTAGGAAGAAAACACAAAAGATAGACAATGATTTGAGGACGAAAAAAGTGAAATTTGCCGATGAATCAGGTGCCAGTTTAGAAGATAAATTAAGTTCTGATGAACAAATTGACGATAATCAAGAGGTAGAAGAAATTAATGGATCAGAAGATGACTTTTTAGATGACGAGTTCGATGGAAGAGACGATGCCACTAGTGAAGACGAAGATAATCAAATTAGTGATAACAAGGTTTTTGTGATTAAGTTCTTATTTCTGTTACTTTCAAAGCATTTAAGTTGAATTTTTAGTTTGAATTGAAATGGACCTTTCCCTAATTTTTTTTAAACTTTGCTGTGAGTTGTGTGATAGTATTGTTAAAGAATGTGCTACTATTCAATTATACCAAACCAAGTTTACTATAGAAATTAGTTTAGTTTAAACAGTGGTCACCAAAAGTAGCACGTTCTTCAACAATTTGACCACCTATTCCATAGTTAAGTCATCTTTACTCTGGAATGTCAGACTATTGTTGCAAATGACACTTTTGTTTAAATCGTGTTTAGGCTAGGTAATTCTGATAGAAATGAATAGGCAGAACTAATTTAAAATTACAAAGTATTAATGAGTGTGATTTGCTTCAGTACTATGTGACATTTTGAAGTAAAGCCTTAGATATTTTTTCTCGTTAATTTGTGATAAATATAAAGCAGACATTCAATATTTAATTTTCAAACATTCATAATTAATTAAGTTAATTTTTTTTATTTATACTTCAATTTTGAAATCAGTGGTCAATCAAAAAATCGAGCGATAAGTCTGGAAAGAAAAATAAGATAAAAAATAAAAGCAATGATGAAGAAGGAGGAGGAGAGGAAGAAGAAAAAGAAGTAAAAGAAGAAGACGAAGAAGATGAGGAAAATGATGACTTGATTGAAACAAATGTTACAGATGGAGACGATGTAAAAGTATCAGATATGATCGAATTGGGGATTGATAGCAGATTACCACCCGATCTCTCAATTATAAAACAACGCATTTCTGATGTAATCTTTGTTTTGGGAGATTTCAAATCGAGACGTGAAAATGATCGATCTCGAGCTGAATATTTAAACATTTTAAAAGAAGATCTTTGTGCTTATTATAATTATAATGAATTTTTAATGGAAAAATTGATGAACTTGTTCAACGTGGATGAGCTGAAAGAGTTTCTGGAAGCGAGTGAAGTTCAAAGACCTGTAACTATTAGGACAAATACATTGAAAACACGTCGAAGAGATTTAGCTCAAGCCTTGATTAATAATGGCGTAAATGTTGATCCTTTTGCTAAGTGGTCAAGAGTTGGATTAATAGTATATGACTCACAAGTGCCAATTGGCGCTACTCCTGAATATCTGGCCGGACATTATATGCTTCAGGGTGCGGCTTCTCTGCTTCCGGTCATGGCATTAGCACCACAGGAAAACGAAAAAGTGTTGGACTTGTGCGCAGCGCCCGGCGGGAAGACTACACACATCGCGGCCATCATGAAGAATACGGGAACTATTTTTGCTAATGATGCGAACAGAGATCGTTGTAAAGCGATTGTCGGTAATTTACATAGACTTGGAGTAGTTAACACAGTTGTCAGTACTTACGACGGAAGACTATTCCCTAAAATAATGACTGGCTTTGATCGAGTGTTGTGCGACGCGCCCTGTAGTGGCACTGGTGTTATTGCTAAAGATCCTATTGTCAAGTCTAGTAAAGTACGATAACTATTCATATTTTGATTAATAAACTCTACTTTATTCATATCACAGTTCACTTTGAACAACTTAGATTCGTTTCATTTATTTTTTCGAGTTAATTCCTCTAAAGCGATGCTTTTTTTCTGGCTGATGTAATTATCTATAAATTTAATGTCTGTCTTCCTCCCTTTGTTCATAATTTACAATAACTATTGGCTTCCAATTCATGTCCATTAAACAAGAGATTGCATGCATGAAAGGCTCATATTTTAGACTTACGCCACTGAATGCTATATAACACTCGAAATAGTGTATTATTAATGATCTTCATATTGATTCCAATTAATTTTTCTGTTCATATAGGAATCTGTCGATATTCAGCGTTGCAGTCATTTGCAAAAAGAGTTAATTTTAGCGGCTATCGATTGCTTGGATGCTAACTCCAAAACTGGTGGATATCTTGTTTACTCAACATGTTCTGTTCTGGTACTTGACTTTTATGTTTTTCTAACTCTTGTATTTATACATATCAGTTGATGTTTTGCACATATCGTCTGAGTGATTTTCTTTTTGTTTTCTCCCTGTATTTTTCTTATATTTGCGTGTATTGAACGCGAACTTTTAGGTGGAGGAAAATGAATGGGTTATTGATTACGCTCTGAAGAAACGAAACGTAAAGCTCGCTCCGACTGGCATTGATTTTGGAAGAGAAGGTTTTACAAAGTAAATGCCATATTAACCACCAAATCAATATAACATTAACCTTATTTTTTAGTAGTTTTTTTTTGAACAAAAACAAAGACAAAACAATTTGCATAGCTCTATATATACTATAGAATCTGATGAGCGGTTTTTTCTTATTATATTTTTCTCATTTTGATTTTATTTTTTTTGTTATCAAACAGTTATAGAGAGCATAGGTTTCATCCGACATTGAAATTGACGCGAAGATTTTATCCTCATTCGCATAACACCGACGGCTTCTTTGTGGCAAAATTGAAAAAGTTTTCGAACTCTATTCCCAAAAGCAACAGCAAAGATAGTAAGTTAGAAATGCTTTCCCTTTCTCTCTCTCTCTTTTCTATTAAACCATTCTGTAGGTTTGTGTATTTGTTCCGCAATTTTTCTTAAGTTTTGTGAGCAGTCGAAGACTTTCGATACAGTTTTCTTTTAGTAGAAGTTTTGTAAATGATTCAAATTAATGACTCGTCTCACGACTAACGTGTGACTTGTATGTGCTCTGCATTAGAATTGCGTCAACTCAAAACTTAATTCAATGATTCTTTTAGTAATGAATGTGACGTGACTTTCATTATTCTTAATAACTATATACATTTACAGAATCTGATGGCGAAACTAATACAGAAATCAATGAACAGCAAAATTCGAGTGACGTTAATGAAGACTCGATTAACGACGAAAAGCCCATAAACGAAGATAAAAGTGACCAAAATCAAAGTTCAAGCGATAAAGAGCGTGTTAAAAGTGCTAGGAAACTGAAGTTAAAGCGAAAAATGCAAAAGAATAGAAATAAGAAGAAAAAGTTAAAGAAGAAAAAATTAAATAAGAATAAACCTAAAGTCAAAAAGCTGAAATCTAGCGGTAAAAAACAAACGACAAGTGACCAAAAGTCATAGTTTGCATTGAAACACTATTTAATTAAAATGAGTGATTATCACATTTTATAATTAAATCGCAGAAATTTAAACAATATATTTCATTGACGTTTGCTTTATTACATAATTCATATTTTTGGTCTATATTTTGATAAGTTTTAAATTAGAAAAGTTTGAATAAATTCGATTTAACAAACATGGAAAATGTCATGAAGTTTAAAAAGTAATTGAAAATTATGACAAGTGGCGTAAACAGTACAGAATGGTATGAAAAAGTTCATTATCTTATAGTGCATTGCGATTATTGTTTTCTGAGTTATAATTAGTAATTAGTTAATAGTATGTAATCACGTAAAATGTTCTTTGCATGCGATAGTTTTATATCCAAATGAATGCACACTTACAATAGTCACACAACAGTCTGTTCTGAAAGAGGGGTCGGAAGTGAGACGTGTTCAACTGTTCATAATCGTGAATATCATATTGATATACGATGTATGCTATATATAAGTTTTAGGCTAAAATTGTCTAAAAGCACAACTCAAGTGAATATCAGATCGCGATTCTAGTCATGATATAAAACGAGTAAATTGTCTGGCGTTCGGGCGATCTCTAGATTTGTCTGTATTGACTCTACAGCATTTCAGTTTTGAGATTTAGTCAGAGTTATTCGTGTGTTCAGCGGACCTTTCATTTCCTATCGGGAAGCTAGAAATTAGAGCTGCTTCCATGCAGTCAGTTATGGTTGGTTAGCCTTTGGCTCATTGCCATGAGATGTACAAAATTTCCCTTAAGATCTGACTACTATCATCTTGTGTTGTCTACTATATACACATCTACTCAGCTCAACACTAAGCAAAAAAAGTGGTGGAGAGAGTGCGAGAGAGAGCCACCACTGCATCGCATTTTATTTGATGTAATGCTAGTTCTGTTTATTTGCTTCGCTATCTTAACAGTGTTTGAGAAGCCTTTGCAGTGCCATACCTTTCTATGAAACTCTCTCTCGATCGCCCTCTCCCCCCCTTTCGTCCCCTCTTTCTCTGAACACAAACTCTTGAACGTTGTCTTCTTCTAGTTGTTCGTGATATGCTATGTAAGCATAAATACACTCTTGATTTGGTGAATGCAATGACAAACCCTAATATTTTGTTGTCATTTCTTTCTTGTTGTGATACAGACACTGATACACGAGAATTAAATCGGGTTATAACTGATCGATGTGTGTATTGACTTACTTGAAGACCATTTTATTGCAATAGAAGTCCTCATAATTTGATTTGATATCGCATTTTCTGTGTAATGTCTTGTGTGTGCAGTTACATTATTGTAGGCATAATTAATTGATTGGACTTAATTCAATTTTGTTAACACATTCATAGAGTGAAAACTAAGTTTGGTTTGGAGTCTTTAGTTTTTAAAGTTTATATTTAATAAACTTTACTTCCATTAAGTTTAGGAACAACTTTTCTAAACTTATCAAAACTTAATCTAATACAATATAAATGGTTGTGTCCTGTTTTATAGTTATAAATTGGATAAATTTAAGCATGAGCTCAATTTGATTGAATAGATAACTTTTATAGAATGAATGATTCTGTGATTTGACTCATATGAAAAACAATTTGAAATGGGTTTTAAGTTTCTTTCATCAGATAGTTTGACCTCATTTAAAGGTCTTTTATGAGAAAATGACTCATTAAAATAGCTCTCTATTATTCAATACTGATTTAATCGAGAAAAGGCTCTTTTAATAATCCACCAACAATTGCAAGCGAAACGAGTAAATCATAAGTTAGGACAAAGTTTATAAATGTTTGAAAAGTTTATTGAATTACTGCAACAACACTTAAACTGTTATTGAAAGATTGCGAGCACTTTCAAGCCATTATAAATTAAAGTATGATTGAACAAATGAACACCTGCTGCGTCAAAGTTTCTCAGGCTCTAACATGACAATTGTTTTAAACTTTTGATCGGCTTTGAAATATGATGCATTTGTTTCTAGTTTATAATCAATTACTGGTTAGACTTGTACTGAAAGCGTCGCATAATTGAAGTCTGAAAAAGCGATATTACTCTTTGTTTAAGCATAACTTGATGTAAGAGCGTAACCAGACTAGACTTCTTTACAGAAGATGATTGTAAATAAATGAACAAAATTGTAATTAGCGAAACATATTCCAGAAACAAACGACGCTTTTATTACTGTTTGTAGACTGTATTTGGTGTTTATAACTTTATTTTCCGGCAGTATTATTACAGTGAATAACTTTGACGTTAACTGAATCTCATTGCTGCCAATTGGTAACTGTTTGTTGTGAAGTATAATAAAACTATAATAATATATACTATAGCCAAGCGTTCTGTAACAAAACTCTGAGTCCTCTTTTGCCAATAAGCGTTATTAAGTTTAGTGCTTCTGAAATAACATTACATCACAAAAGGCACAAACAATTTGCCCAAACTTTCTTTTCTTTTTATGTCGTTTATTTATTTCTTTACTCGTCTCTCTTCCAAATGTTTTAGCTCTGAAACAAGGGACTCTGAGCCGTGAGTTTGTCAGCTTGTGTGAGTTTTATGTACTGAAAGTTTGACTCTGACTCTGATTCGCGCAAAGTTTTCACGATTTGTTAGTTTGAAGCTATCGAACTAATTATTTGTTAACGAAATAACGGACATGAATGAGTGAGAATACACAATATATATGTTAGTTTTGCGTTGCGTTCATGTCAGATATCGGTTTGAGCCAATTAAATATGCAATTTTCTTCATTCAAAGTAAAGTGAATTGTGTTTATGTGAGCGCTTCCATAGGATTAACTTTATTGCCTTTTGTTTGCTTCTATCCTATGCTAATTTTGCATCACTTGTATGAGTAATGAAAGGGGACTTATAGTGTCTATGCGTTACTTTTTATCTTAGTTATATGAACGGATGTGTTATACCACCTCATATGCAATAATGCTTCTACTAATCTCCTATTCCTGCATTAAAGTATGCGCACATCCTTTCGATAATGCAATCACTTATTTGATAAGATTAATCATGAGAGCATCAAATTTGATAAAATATAACCTAAAATATCGAAAATACGAGGTTATCCATACTTTGCGATCGTAAAATTTCATATCTAAACTCATCAGTTTATATTCAGTTTTAATTGCAGTTCAAATAGATTTGATATTATCAAAACAGATAACCGATCATAGAGTTGACATTGAGCACTCTCATCTTAAATCAAGTTAAGATACAAGAATCTGTTGGCTATTAAATCGATAGTTGACTGTACGATTCACTGATACCTAAGTATGTATGCGGAGCATTATGAATTGATGAGCCAAAATGCAAAACGCTTTATCCTTTCCATCCTTTTTAACGCTTGTTATGTTGAGCACAACACATATGCGAAGGCTTTTCAAGTGTTCGGCACTAAAAGTTGTTGAAAATTAGTAATGAATAGAAATACGTGCCAATTAAAGCAAAGTAAAGTTAACTTCTTGTAACAGAATTTCAGAGCACAATCATTACTAATACATTAGCACTCATTGACTGCTTCTATGAAACTATACTGACTTTCATTTAGGAAATTGTTGGAATTCTTTGCTTTAGATTACTGCTCCAATTTCTCGCATCGCTTCAAGTCAATATTCACTAAATTCGCCGTCTTCTTCACTTCATATATCCCCTCAATATTAGCGCTAATTTTTAACATTAAATTAATCCAATTTATTTAAATTAGGGGCTGATCCCACTTAATAATCTGGTTCTGAAAAAGAGACCTTCGCAGCATTGTGTCTCTTCATGTGTATGTATGTATGTATGTATGCGTGTGTTTTGCCCCTAAAGCCTGCTTTTATTTATTGTCTTTTTCAGGAATTTCGATGCCTAAGAATGATAGTTATGTAGGAAAAAGTTTATGAGAATGGGAGACCAAGCAAAAATATATAATGCTGGCTCTCAAATGGCATTTGAACCGCCTGTGAGCACAAGTTTAATACTTTATACTAGACTTTTATAGTGTTATACAACGTTAAGTCAAAACATTTTATGGGCTTCGAAGCAGCTATTGTCGAAAGTAGACCTCAGGCTTGAATCAGTTTTCAATCTCACTATTCTTGTGACTATTTTTTCATTCGTTAAGACTAATACACGATTTGAAAACGACTAATAGTTACCGCTATATGTACCAGAGGTCCGCTTTATATATATCATAATATCCTTTTATGTCGCGGGTTATTTGGCCTTAAGCTGTTTGACAGTCCAGTTCCAGCTGAGACCATACCATACCATATATAATGGTGTGGATATGTTATACAGTAAACTGTAATATGTTGTATAAACCCTACTTCTATTTGTTGGCTTTATTTTCAGTAAAATCAATCAAAGGTTTATATATAGCAAAATAGTAGTATTGGGCAAATTGTTTACCAGTTAGACATCACAACAGATGAACCAAAGGTTTTTGTCTCGATTACATCTGCTCTTAGAATACAAATAAATGATAAACAATTGCTGTAATATTTTGTGGAAAACAACGTCAGTGTTGTTTCATTCACATTTAGGTTAATCCATATTTATTGATTTGAGCAAAATCTAAAATTGATGATACTTTCATTTTATCAAAATATATCGATTTCAAGCCAAACAATCAAAGCTGAAATTTTTAATCAGATCCTAAGTCAATTTTATTACTGATTAATTTATAAGACTTATTGATCGCACTAAAAATAATGTGGTTTATCTTCAAAAGTCTTTATATTGTTTCGGTCTCTCAGTATTTATTTTGACAATTTTGTCATCACACGAATGTCTCATTAAAGTGAGTCTCATGTAATAGACTTGAGTCGCTATGAGTTTGTCATAATATTCTTTTCCCATAACAACAGCACAAAAAAGATTATAAGTGACAAAATTTGTAGTTTTGGCGGATTCGGTCTGTTTGCTGACTGCATGAGTTGATCGGCAATCCATACCTCTATTGCTTGGGTTACACTCTCCTCCCAACTAATGCTGATTCCCCTCTCTCACTCAATTCCTAATCAAACGAAATGAACAGAAACCGACCAAATATACATTTAGATCCATCACTACGCGCTTTGGGGGCAAATTCATAAATATCTCAACTTTTAGCGATGTTCATCTCTGAGCTGCCCATTCCGTATATTACGCTCGGAGCCAGTTTTACCGCCAGAAAACTTGGCTTAAGATAGAAGTAAGTGAAGAGAACGGTGAAAGAGTGTGCGGAATAACTTATGTTATGTTCTTGAGAGTCGTACATCACTGCTTGTATCAGTTTGTAGAATCATGTATTCATTGCTTGACATTCCCGATGCACCACTTGGGACTTTGACGCAGTGGCGTAACTCTAGTCAACTACTCTTTGAGTTACTTATTTAGATACCGATTAGGAATAAGAAGTAGCTTTCGAAATGTTTTCCAAATAAATTTATGCTATCGGTATAGAAAAAAGTATCTTCAAGATGAATGACATGTAAATATTCTCAATTCTTGACAAACACGCCACTAAAGTTAAGAAACTTTCTTTGCGCTGGAGAATAAGTTCCCTTTTGATTCAAAATCGTAGCTAAAGTTAGGCTCGTCTTCATTGGAATTGTAGATGCAATTATAACAGATACTTAAGTGGATATAAGTTTAGGAAATATATTCTTCAAAACGCACAGAATCCAATATATGCTCAAATTGATTTGTGCCACACACACATCAGTCACACATAGACAGACTCTCACTCATACATTCACATCTTTGTTAAGGTTTTTTGCCAATGCATTGGTTGCGCATCAGTTGGCATTTTTTTTTATATTTTCCTGGAAAAACTTTTCATCTAAATTCTTTGTTTGTTTCCTTCTTTTTTCATTTGCTTACTTTCAAATCTTGATTTTGACTTGAGAAGAAATGTTACTTTTCTATCATAGAAATGTATCATTCAATGAGCTAATGGCAAAACTTTTATCCCCATAAGGATCACGTTTTTTGAAACATTGCCACCGAATGCCATATATTACAGATAGGCTCAAATCTTGTTTTATTATCTTCGATATTCATTGAGAAATCATGTGCTCGTCTGGTGTAGCTGTCAGTTCTGAATAGGCTCAGCAATTTTAAAGTCAAATACTTATTGATAACATCAAACAAAAAACTTTAATTTTCCAAAACCTTTAGTAAAGTTGATAAATGAAAAAACAAAAATTAAAAAACTTAACGATAAATGTAGCAAATTCAGTAATAGTTCAGCAAAAGTTTTTTCATAGAGCGAAAACTTTATTTTTTGGAACATTACCAAAGATTAATAATGTCGAAGAAGGAAAAAGTTTGACGCTATTAGGATAAGCTCCACAAGAGTGCCATTAGATCAATGAAATCATTTGAAACTGATTCGAAGAATGTGTGCGTTTACTAGTGAAAGCAGTATTAAAAAGAAAAGGTGGTCTCTCTATAGTTCCCCTGATGGCAGCGATTGTCTGCTGTGTTGAATCACTTCGCGTACATTTTGATGAAGGAGAAAAACAGACCTTATTCAATAGGGTATTTTGGTGTTTGGCCTTTTATTGCCCTCTTCTACAACACATCATTCCTGGTGTTGATCAGTTCGACAGCTATGAGTCAGTTTATTTGAGATGTACCCCCCATCTCTTCAGCCTCCCATCACCTCCTCTTCTATCCATGCACTCATAGTCATGATTGTCATTCCCATTGAATGTCTCATACACTTTGATCCACTGTGATTAAGGCCCACCAATATATACTATTCAGCTTTTGTATTGTTAGTTGACTCTCATTTCTCCCAAATTCATAGTGATCAATGGTGTCAAACATAAACTTGTTTAGACGTAAACTTATGCATAGATGTAATAAAGAGAGAAGCAGAGCAATAGAGAATCAAATTTTCCTATTACTCTATTCGAGTTTAAATAGTTCTCTATATTGGCTGTGATTTCTTCCTTTTCTCTAACTCTCTTTCATTTCTAATACATATATCTTCCGGAGCTCTTGTGTTGAACTAAACTCAGATAACAGTATTGGCAGTTAGTTTTCACACAATCAACAACTATTATTGCAAGATCTACTTGAATAACATGTTTCTTATTCTCTACTGTTTTTGTCGGTCTGCTTCTAACTGATAGAACAAGTAAAACGTAAACTTACTGATATGCCAAATGCAAATAATGGACTCTATTCATATGTTAATAATCGGTTTGATTTGATAGATAACCGAAATAGAAAAAAATATGCACTTATCTGTCTCTATATATTTGCAATTTAGACCAATAAGGGCTATAAGTTTGAGTCCCAAAAGAACAATTTCATTGAAAATATATTGGACAAGATTAAGTAAATGCATATAAATCTGATCCTCAATGATAAATGACTCGAATAATAAAATTGAAACTTTTTGGTGCTCTAATAAAAACTCCAATTAAGATATGTCTTATAACATAAATTATTTTGTTTATCGCTAATTTATTCATTAAAAGCTTTTCTTCAATGATTGTTATCTTAAGTTGGCTGTAATTTTAGGAAACGATTCTTGTTTTCTATATATAAATGATATGATCAAATTTCAAGTAAAAAAGTTGTAATTTGTTCAACTAAAGTATTGTACACTAGCAGCCAAATAAAAGTTTGAGTAACAAGTTTTATGAGATGGTCTTAAGTAAAAAATGCTGTTTCCCAACAATACTAAAGAAATTAGAGGCAATGCACTCAAAATCGGACAAAAGAGTGGCTCAAATGGTGCCCAAACTTCTCTTCAGTCTATTTTCTCTTTATTTCTCTTTATTCTTTATTTTCTACCATTTATTTATACTCAATAAATAAAAACCCCTTTTAGGCAATGAATTTTTGGACTCTTTCATGATAATAGAAGGCGAGTTTTAGAGTGACCACTGGTTTGAGCATTAGTTGGGCGTCTCTTTCCGATTAATGGCAATCACTGCTGATGGAGATCTAGTCAATGAGAACCTTCTTATAAGACTTGATTGTATAAGATTTATTAGTATTGCTGATTGTCGCAGATTTCGGAGGAGGAATGAAAGAGCCCTTGGATACGTATTGCAAGCGTTAGAGTGCAATGCGTTGGCTTTCACTGCATAGACCACTCGCTTGAATGAATGGTCGCATTGCAGGGGTTGAGGAATAGATGCGAATCGCTTTGTAATATAAACGCCCCCAACATATAGCCTCAGACACATTGAGAAATGTGCAAAACTGATGGATTTTGATGGCATCGGTCCGTAAAATCGCTTTTGGCTTCAACCATAAAATTATTGCAACAGTTGGCGCGCTCTTCTCTTCTTTTTCGGTGATCACGATTGAAGGGATGAAAAAATTGTTCAATTTGATCGGTTTCCCCTATCCTTAAAGTAATGCTCTGTTATATAAGTTTGATATACATTTCATTACAAACTACTCCCATTTCATAATAGATGAAAACTTTAGTAAAGTTTAAATTATTAGAATGAATCAACTTTATTAGGCCATTTTTCTAGACTAATAAACTTTTGCTTAATGTCGTAAATAAATTAAAAGTGTAAAGAAAGTAGAGTTAAAAGACTCTGTTCTAGTTTCTCATTTGATTGATATGCACTGAAAATTTGACTCAATGTATTTTGATAAAACTCACATATTCCGTATAATCCTATCTAAATAAGAATATCGATCAGAACCGATTTATCGATTGTAGACTGTATTTATCGCATTTTATTTTTTCAAGTGAAATATACGAAAATTTATTATCGTATATATTTCTTTTGCACCATCCAGTTATAAAAGATTTTTTTATAACCATTTTTACACTTGAGAGACTGACTTGAGTGCCACTGAAATTAAAGTGGAGGCGTCAATGACTATTGGATGTTTAAAAAAGTTTGCCTCCACTGTTACCATTAGTTTGTGTAATACTTTTTGATCGCGAGGCACAGTTGGAATTCGCAATGAGTTTAATAGTCCGTAATATTAGATAGAACTAAACTCGTATTAGGCATAGATAGCCATAAAGTTTATACTAAAGTTTTAGTTTTCGATATTATTATAACGTTATATGAGTTACTATTTTTTCAGACGTCAATTCGATTCGGTTCGATGCGTAGCACAAACCTGACTCACATCACAATCAGAATTGGCTATGAGTTTAAGAGAGAACAAATCGTTATATTTTTATCGATACCAACCATTAGAGATACATATCAGATAGAGCTCAAGTTGGCTCACGCATCGGTTACTGTTTCATATTTTTATTGCAATTTTGTCGAAGCTTAAAGTACAATATAATTAAAAAGACAGCATAAGTTACGCGTCAATAATCTTTATTTTGCTAAAAATTCTTATTGTAATAGGTTTTCAAATGTTTAACCAATACGTCTAATTTGAAAGTCAACAAGAAATTTTAGCAAACAATCAAAGGCGTTATTACGACATACACACCATTTTAGTTGAATGATTGATTTGCAAAACTTTAAGAACTTATCATATAAGGTGAAAAGGAGAACTTCAGATTTAGGTGGTAACGGAAGTCATTATTCTTAATGCGAATGTAATATGGTTAATATCGATTTACAATAAGCTATCGAATATTGATCATTGTGACTAATACATCAATTTAGTTATGTTATAATATATATATATATATATATTATATGATCAATTATAGTTTTTAGGCTTTTATTTTTAATAAAGCTTTTACTTATTGTGACTCATAATAGCAGTACAATAAATGATGATTTAGTCAGCAAAAAATCCTTTTGATTATTGTATTCCATATGATTTATTGTGAACTATTGGTTCATAACTTTCATTTCATTCCTAATAGATTATGACCAGTAGTCAGGCCTGTGGAGAATGACCGCGAGTCTGAATTTTTGTCATAAACGTAATTCTTAATACTATATATATATATATATATATATATATATATATATATATATATATTTGTGCAGAAAGTCTTTGGACCAACTTTAATATGTTGGAAGAGATGGTCGACTCACCGAAGCGGATCGATTTTATTAATAGTAACGCCAACTCTACTACTAAAACCTTTAACGAAAGAATTGTAGAAACTTCTGGTCTGTTGTGAGTGATTCTCTACATGAGACCTTATGAAGGGATATTTATAACATGGAAAAGGCTAACAATTAATCACAGACTAAAAGTGTGATTGAGAAATTGATGCGGGTTAGCTTAGAACCAAATACTATATATAAGTTGTGTATTGTATATAAGGGCATCTTGTTATGGTCTTAGGGTTCAGCTTACTCTCTGTGGGTTTTGTGTTTATTTATAAGAACATAACGCTGAGTTTGGGTGGACTCCTCACTCAAATTAGTCTCACATTAGTCTATTTGACGTTTTGCTCATTTTTGACTTTGTTTTATGCTGAAAATTGTGTTGCTTAAATTTCGCTCAATAAATCGATTGGAAAAATTGCTTTAAGTACTTTGAGAAATTCTTTTAAAGAGTTTAAGCATGAAATTCAAGTTTTTGTTGATTAAAAGTAATTTAAAATAAAGCAAATTAAGTTTCGGCCGAATCGGTATGAAGTCTGCCAAACATAATGTTCCTTTCAATCAAAAAAGGGTTGAATGACGCTTAAGACTTGATTGTTAATAGTAAATGAAGTTCACGAGAGTTTGTCTCTGTCGAGAGTCATTAAGAGCTGGAGTGAACCAAATGAGTGAACCCTGATTTTTAGCGAGCAGTCGATGCTAAGAGAGGGTCTGATTTTGAGTAAAACCATATTGCAAATGCTGTTCATTTGGATCTTTGAAACGGTTTTCTTTTCCGCTTCAATTGATGAAACATTATTCTCTCGTACCAGAAGGAAGTCTATTTAACCATAGAAGGCATTGAAGTCGACAACTGAAAATTGTTATTTTTAGGGGGAGAAACAATCCTACGGTATATTGAGTTGAGCTCAAACTGCCATTAATGACTTTGACCAATAATGACTCCGTTGCCGGTATTGTTAGATATATTTCTGCGCTTTATCGTTGAACACACTTTTATTCTCTCTGTTGTCTCTCTCTCTCTCTCTCTCTCGCACATTTATTTGCCGTAAACTTAGTTAACGTGCAGTTAATGCAGCATAAAATGCATATATAAGCCATACTATAATTGATGTAATTATGCAATTAGATGGCATTGCATTATCCCTTTGAATTTCCTGACCATACACGCACTGAACGTCAGATCAGTTTTTAAAGGAAATCATTTTATTTCAAAAGAAGGAAATATGGGCGCAGTGAGAAAATCAATTTTGGTCATATTTCAGTCATTTTATGACTTTGAAGAACATAGTCAAGAGTATTCTACCTTTATATTTATAGCTTATTAGAGAAAGGGTTGTCTGTCAAGGCGAGAGAGAGAGAGAGAGAGAGAGAGAGAGAGAGAGAGAGAGAGAGAGAGAGAGAGAGAGAGAGAGAGAGAGAGAGAGAGATTTGAAGAGTTTTATGTTTGTATGACATTAATTCTCCTCTAAGTTTTACCGTTTTTGAACCCGTAATGAGCATTGAATCGATCCAGATTTGTAT
Organism: Archegozetes longisetosus; assembly: GCA_018873245.2. Classification (NCBI taxonomy): domain Eukaryota; kingdom Metazoa; phylum Arthropoda; class Arachnida; order Sarcoptiformes; family Trhypochthoniidae; genus Archegozetes; species Archegozetes longisetosus. The sequence continues at coordinate 11,760,111 of JAEMBT020000007.1, forward strand.
GCATCAAATTCTGTTTTTCAGGTTCAAATTTGCTCGTTGCATATTTTACATACTATTAAAGCAACGTAAGGCAAAAATGTATTTAAAAAACAGTCAAAAAATGATGCAAATGGACTAATTAAAAATACTATTATTACTACTATTAATACTATAAAGTTTGAAAGATTCAAATATTCAATTTATTTGATGTTTCTATGATTTGAGCAAATATTTAGAGTGCAATGTTTCCTTCTAATTATGTGAGCTTAATATTCGGTGTCCAGTCTAATAAACAGTTATAGCAGTTTGATTGCATTCAATGAAAATCTCTTAACTACTTGAAACATTTAACAAATATGTTCTTTACTTCGAAATTGTATTGATTTTTTTCTCCAATAGGGAACGAATATAAGAGTGAGAACTCCCTTCTTATATAAAAATATAAGTAAAATAAAATATATTGTTGTGAGTATCATAACAAATGGCATTACCAAAAGGCAGGTGATAAGGCAAATAAGTTACAAGTTGAAACCCATTAGCCCAATCCCTGGCAGGAAGTGTTCCGTCATTTGCATCAACGACAAACGGGTGGGGCATAAATGACTATTTCATACGGCATATATTTGATGTATGGTAAAGTATACCTATTCTATATGTTTAATAACTACAATCTGAATACTTTTATTCTGTAACAGAAAATATACTGTGGTATATTTGGCATCTTTTCTCTCTGTTTCTCCTGAGGCAGTTTGTGTGTAGATATGTCGGTGGCGCACGTTTTATCGTCAATACATATATCCACCTTTTAATATGTTGCATGTCATTCGGTGATTTATGCCATACGCTAATAACTGTTCGCATGCAGTTCTACACAATCGGGAGACTCCCTTTGACTCCCTGATAACGACACTAATTTTTGCCTTTGCCTTAGCAACAATACTGTTATAACTCCAAATAACCTAACACTGTGTTCATTATATGTTCTTTTTTGTTCTCTTTTCTGCATAATCTATTTTATTCTCTCTCTCTCTCTCTCTCTCTCTCTCTCTCTCTCTCTCTCTCTCTCTCTTCGTTTTCACTTTTACAATGAAGTCGGAGATTAGTTCTTAGAGCATACTATTTATTACTTGATGAGTTAAACTAAAAGAAATCCGTGTTATTGTTATCGTACGAAGCAATGCATGCCTTTTTTGTTTTGTTGGACTTTGGATTAAGGCATGAATTATGCTTCCACTGCTTACTAAAGATGGAAGAGTCTTGAATAAATATTCTCCAACATTTAAAGCTTATTAATACTGTAGAAGACATAAGAAATTATAAACAGGATTTGACCTAAATTTACGATGAAAAATGATTGTAATATATCTAATATTTTAAATATCATAAGTTTAAGAATATATTACATATCTATTAGATTAAAATATTTTGCCAAACATATAATTGATATCTATAGCCATAATGATTGTAGATTATTAGAACTATTCACGTGAACTATACCAACAAAAATGACAGTTTGAGAAAATCTTATATTTATCTGAAAATAAGATATGTCAACAAGTTATCAAATACAATAGTTCAATAAAATTCTGACCAATAAATAGTATCATAAAAATTTTTATACACAATAAATATTTGCCATAACCGTACGTCTTGTCCAATACGTGACTGAATTATCTTCTCTAAAATGTAACCAAAGATAAGTGAGAACAAGAGCACTGTTTCTATAATGTATAAAGAGTTTGAACCAACGAATCGCATTGTCTTATTAGTTATGGTTTATGACTTTTTATATCTTGTTATTGCCTTACCCTCAGTGATCATCTGCCATACATTGATAAGTACCCAATATATGTTCCATAAGGATTGTTATCAAAGGCATACACATTCACATTTGTGTTTCACTATTGAAGATGATGAGAGTTTCAGCTTAATATTAGATGAATGCTTCAAACAAGGCCTGATTCTCCTCTCATTCTCTCTCTCTCTCTCTCTCTCTCTCTCTCTCTCTCTCTCTCTCTCTCGTTGTCCCAAGAGTCTACCCTTGACGAGGATATGATTCTAAGCTGAATCAGCCGAATCTGCCTTATATGAGTTGGAATCCACGTATTTGCAACTATTGCCATCATATGCTATCCCAATGGAGAATACTGTCATTTTGAGTGTTTGTTGTGAAGCTTTTTCCCCCCGTTTTCCATTTGGTGTATCCCTTGATGGACGCACTGGTTCTCATTCGAGCAGATCCACTCTTTTATGATTTTATTATAGCCCAATTGCCCTAATTTAGAAAATATCGATAAGCTTAAGCTCCACTTAAATTTGAGATAACTAAGGCAAATTTTTCAATAGGTTTTTTCTATACAATTAATTTTGAGTGTTCAAAAGAGGGTTTTAATCGATTTGAACATCAACTTTTTAATTAAAGAAGTAATTAGAAGTTTTTTTTATAACAGCGTGAGTGCTTCAAATAATTACCCTCAAAAGATTTAATTAAACTAATCGTCACTTTTTCGTAAAAATATAAGATTATCTAATCTTTCATTTGAGATAGTCCAAAGATATCGTTTCAATCATATACTATTTAGCATTATCGAAGCGTGAAATTCAAATTTTAGGCTCAACGATTGAGAGCTAACTGTTGACGTAACAAGATTTGAATTCTTGATTCTCCACTCGAAGACGAATGCATTGCACTTGAACTAAAAACAAAGCCAAAAAATACATTAACTTAGTTTCGACCAAATAGGGCTCCACTTTATATTCCTGTCTATCTTGATGGTTGATTCCGTTCGCTATTCTCTTTTGAGATCTATCCTATCGTTGGATTGTATTCCTGGTCTGCATCGATGTGTCTGAAACAGTAATACAATGCATTATGAGAGGCAGTGGAGCGAACTTAAACTAAAAGCCAATAGCAAAACCTTATATGACTAAAGCCAATGCAATGGCCAATATATTCAGTAATGATATTACAGCTCCTGTTCTACCGCTTGTAATAATGTTTAATTTAACTACCAATAGAGCTGCACTGCCTCTTAGTCATCATGTGATTCAACATTCAATACATTCAATTAGAGTAAATATGAGAGAAGAGAGTGAGATATACGAGTAATTCATTTATTATTTTAGACGCCAATTGCGGAAACTATCGAAATCACCGCAGGTTTTGTTGTGTCTAATTTTCTCTCTCTTCTTTTATGTACCGTAAGCTTTCATTTTTATGTTTGCACTTATTATTTACGTTTTCCCACTGCAAATTACTGAATTGGAGCAAATTTGGTGCTTTGGTGCCTCAATCAGCCAACAAACATTCCTTTACGAAATCGTAAATTTTGATGCAATTTGCGATCAATTTAAATAAGAAAATGTTTTGAGTAGCTATTTCTAATTTTGCACTTTTTCTCAATGGTTTTTCTGTTCTCCCAATTAAGATTATTTAAGAAACTGTAGTAAATAGAGTGCAATTAATAGTTAGTTGCAAATTGTATCAAATGAAAAGGAGATGGAAATGCAAAAATTTTCAATAGCCAATAGTATAAACTACTTTCTGACAAACTTCCTCAACGATAACAGAATATTTTGGCATCTCTTTTGTTTCCTTAATGCTGCCGCACATAATATAGTTTAATGCTTTAGTGTAATGAACAACGAAACAGAAGATAATATGGAAATGAACCTCTCCGGTAATTATTGAGGAAATGTTCAGCACAGGATTGATGGGCTCTAATTTCAGAACTGAATTAATTTATACAAAACACAACTGTAATCATTCTAAGGAAACGAAGGAAAACAAGTACAGAGAGCAAAATGAAATTTTTGCTGCGCTGTATTGACTACTATTTTCGCAAAAAGTTACTGAAAATGACTGACGAAATTATTTTTTCAGCAAACAATTAATCACATCACAAGAGTAAAAAAGAAATCGATACTTTTCTCACAAGATTAAGATGACTGACGATGACACTGATACGGAGCGATATAATGGCTCGGCAGAGGCAAACAAAATACTCATTAGGATAATTATGTCTAGTTTTTTCACTAAACAATTTCAATGCTGTGGCTTTCTAAGTAATGGATCATATCATGACAGTCACTTAAATTTAGCGACTTTTAATACTCTAAGTAGAAAAAAATAGACGAGAGAGAGAGAGAGAGAGAGAGAGAGAGAGAGAGAGATACTTACAAGATATAATTAAAATTAGAGGCACTTATAAGGTACCTTAAGGCAATTGAAATTAAGAAACTTGTAATACTTAAGCGCATGCCATCGTGTAATGCTTTGAAAAGGGGTTGCAAACTTATTAACCATCAAATATTTCGACCTCTTGTTTGAACTTAAGATTTAGTGTTTAGTGCTTTTTGGGCATATTGTTATTATAAATATTATTATCATTATAATTATTATTTATTATTATAGATTTTTTCTATACAAGTCTGGCATCGATTTAAGGAATTTGAAAGATGAATGTTTACATAAAACACATCTCTTATAATTATTAAGGATTTGATTTTGTTGAAGTGCTCGACATGTTTTTCTCATTCATTTTTATTAATGTTTGTCTAAATAGCGAAAAGTATTATTAATGTTTCAAAATTTCAACTCTACAGATGTTCAACAAATGACATCAACAAACAGTAATTAATAATACTTTGAAAGCCGTTCTCATAGAACAAAACTTGATCTTTAGTCATAAGATTATGAGTTTAGCTTTGAGTCTGATTTCAGTTTTATAAGTTCAATAATGAAGTATTTTTGAAATACTTTTAAAGTCTTTCCTTAATGTCAATTTTGCTTATCTGATGAAAAAGTCTTATTAAATTCTTATAAATGATTCTAAAATGAATGCTATTTATGTAAATTAAAGTGAATTTCAAAAATAAAGTTTTTATAACGATTTTTATGATTTAATTAACATGAGTGTTGAATATATAGCTGTTGATTATTTATTCTGAGCAGGAGTTAATCTTTTATGAGTTATTGTAGCTATTTATATATGAAAATATTGTTTGCGAAAGTGGTACTTTTTAAATACAAGTGAAGCTCAATAGAAGTGAAGCTAAATAGAGGTGAAGCTGCTCCAAATCAAATATGAACAGAACGTGCATAAACTACATTGCAATTGTTTTTCTCTTTTCAACTGTTAATAATTTCTATCAAAAATATGAAGGTCCAAATCTACAAATCATCCGAAGGCATATTTTATTTTCAAATGCTTAATATCAAATATATTTAGTATCAATACATTACTAAAAGTTTTTTCAAAACACAAGTAAATGGCAGCTTCATTTGAATAATTGCAAGCGTTCATTCGAATAATAAGATAAAATAGCAGATACCTAGCACATTTCAAGTTTGCATACTAACGTTTCTGATCAATGTTTAATTTCTTATTAAACTAACATCTCCTTTTAATAGATACAGTTCCTGAAGATATGCATTGCTTGAGCTAAGTCAAGTATATATAATATGAAATTAATGTCACCTAATAAGAGCAGCAAATGATCTTTAGCATTTATTAGTTTTGATCAAATGGTCTAAGTAATTATACTAATTATTAGAATTGCGTTATTACTACAAGTACTGGTACTATAAGTCAACTTAATATGCATCGCATTCGTAACGAATTAGGCAATTAATAGTTCCATTAAATTCTTGATCTTTGAAAAACTTCAGATAATAAGCACTTAATTATTTTGATGGAAATTGTCAAAAATCTTATTAAATGTACTGCAAAGAGAATGAGCCATCACTTTGTTATGAGTTTGATTATGAGTAATCAATTTATGAGTTTTAGCATAAAAATTAATTATTATCTAATAACAAAAGAATAACTTTGAATAAAATGATTGCAGGCGAAAAGGTGGTCATATTTCATAAGTTTCCTAAAGTTACTTAGAGAAAATTTGACGTAACAAATACTTAGAAGAATGATTCAAATATTTTAAAAATCAATTATTACGTATGTTTTTTACTTCAGTTATTAGTTTTTTGTTTATCAATTCATTTAGACTCAGTTCATCGATAGGCTAAATATTGCAAAATTTAACAAATACTAAGCGATCAATTGAGAAGTTTGACATTATTGTAAAATATTGTCAACAATTGTAATGAGTAAAAACGTGTCTAATTTTAGCAATTTGAATGACTACTATTTATAAAACAATATTAAATAAGATGGTATTTTAAAAGGCTGACTCATTAGTACGATATAAATTTGTGTTAACCTAAAATAGCTTAATTGATCTCAATACTAATTAGTTGCAATTTTAGCTATTTTTCAAGTCATTCTCTAATCTTATTTTGCAATTTTTCTTATCTATATTTTTGTAAGAGCAAAATAAGTATTAAATTACATTCTTTAAAAGACACTGGTAGAGCACTTATATAGGCGCTGGTATTTCACTTCGTCGTAAAAAATCTATTTGAGTGCTTCCCAAATTCTTGTATAGAATTTGATTTTAATTGGTCTTCACAACTACACAAAATACATGAATACCGTTAGTGTAATTTCACACAACTATCAGAATGACGATTGCAACAATTTGACTGTTTAAATGGTTTCAATATAACAAACACCTAAACGAGTAGTCAATTTAGAGATTTATGGCGTATCCTTTAACAATACAATAAAACACTTCGAAGTGAGCCATAAAACATTTAAGATTAATTGAAACGTTTATCTTTACAGCCGTAATAAAAATTGTGAAGAGGAATTATAATGATCATTTCCAATAGTTGTTTGAAAAAATTGAAATTAAATTTGAACAAGTTTTTATGTCTTTTTCTTGTTTGAATCTATAACTTACTTTGACTGCATTGCAACAACTACTTTATTATCGTTATAAATATGACTGATTAACACAAAGTGCTAAATCTTTATCTATTTTTTCTTTTCTTTAAATAACTAATCAAGTTATCAGTTTTTCACCTAATTTTGAAACGCTAATTTTAAAAGAATAAACTTCTTTTCAATAAATTAGTGAGTAACGAGGCCCTAAAATTTAATATTATAGGCATAGAGAGCAACTTTTAGTAACTCAGAGCAACTTTTTTGGTCGGTACCATGAAAATGAAATTTTCATGATAGAAAATCATTTCGATCCGAAAAATACCAATTATTGTTTTATTGAATAGAGAAACCACATTTTTCAAACAGAATTTCTATGAAAGATGTTAAAATTGGTGCAAAAGGATAATCCATTGTATCTATGACTCTGTAAAGTTTTGCAAATTACAATTAAATCTAATGGAGAAACACTTTTCGTCATTTTCATCTTCAACTTCAAATAGTGAAACGCCTGAGTTAACCTTATAAAGAATTAATTTTCAATTGTTTGGGGTAAAAATCTGATCTTACACGAAAAAATCAGAGAAAAGTGTATTTTCGGTAATTTTGGTACTTTCTCTTGAAGTTGATCTTCAGAAAAACGTTATTTTGTTCGTTTCAAACTATATACTCTATTTTTTAAACTTGCGCAGGATTTAAGGTTCTAGACAAAAGTTACTCTCCTCATTCGATGTCTAACTTAAAAAAACAAAAGTTTTAAGTTAAATTCTGAAGACCGATTTAAAAACGCTTGTCGGCCACATCTAAGTCCTAATCTACTTAACCAAAGAGTAGGTAATCAATCGAATGAGTAGAAATCGAATTAGTTTAATCAAAATTGATTACTCTTGCGTTGCTAAGCGCATAAGTTTAAAATATCGATTCGCAACATTTGGAGCCTAATATAGTGAGTCCTATATTGATTACGTTCTCTCTCCTCACTTTAAATAAGTGACTAATGATTGGAAATGATATAAATATTATATCTACTAATATTTTTAAATTAGTTGTAAAGTTAGTCATGACTTGACATTGATGTCAAATATTGCCTGTTTCCAAATCGGCATCTGCATCTGCATCTGCATCGCTATCCACAAGTGAATAAATGTAGTGAAGCATAACTTATATATATGCAATTATTATTACCGCGGATGAGATTCCGCTTTCTGATAACGAGGGGACACACACACACACTTTAATGAGAGTATTTTGTGGTGTTCTGTAGCGCTGATAAGCCTATAACTCGAAAAATGAAGTCAAAACCATCATTTTTGGGCAATGCTATCACATTTTTGAATCAGTAATAGCAAAATAGTAATTATATATTATAACTCATATCAGTGGAGACTGCAAAAAAGTCTTGACTCTCTTTAGCTCAATTTTTACTCTTTGGTTGCTATTTCTTTTTTTAAATATAATGCTCCGAAATCATATTTAATGGTGATTCTTATGGCACAACTTTGTCAATGAAAGCGATATCAGTATTTATGAATAGTGAATGCCCATCACGACCATTATTCATATTTAAAGCCTGCTTTATCATGAAATGTTGGTGGTATTGAATAAACTATGCGCCACTTGAAAAATTGCAAAATTATGCAAAATAAGTATTACTTTAAATAATATGCATCAGGACTTATCCTCATACCAGTCATAAGAGTTTAGTCATTCATTCGGGCTTTGGTTCATATGGTAATTAATTTTATTAATAATATGGGCACTCATGAAGATTATTTCTCATTTGAACGATTGTCTAAAGTACTCAATTTGAAGAAATGTTCTCTCTTCGATCGATCATAGGATGCACATAGATTACGATCAAAATGTTGCTGAGTCTCATACTCCAGGTAAGTCAAAAGTAGTTGTGTCACTTCATCTAGTTAATATTCGAAATATTTGATTAAATTAAATTATTTTTTCGTTTGCATTGTTATGCTAATAGGGATAGATTGAGCTTTTTTACAAGCTTACCAATAATATGCAAATGAAGGTCCACCACATCTATGATACAGATCTTGAAGTCTCGTAGAGCAATTTAATTGATGATTTGGTCGATTGTTTGTGAGAGAGTACTTTCATTTTGAGGAACAGTTAGTGTGTGCTAGCCTTACAATTAAGCCTGGAGTGTTGAGTGAAGTTAAGTTATAAATAGTTTTATATACATTCGAGTTAAGGCACTCCATCTAAAACCGCCCGCGGATTATTTCACTGCTTAGCTCTGGTTCGACCATTCGAGGTATTGGAGATGCGATTTAACTTGTCTTTGGCATTGCTTTGCGAATATCGCTACTAAAAGCCCAAATCAATCGTAAATGCCTTTGAGTCAGACAGGGATTAACGGAAGCCGTAGGCCTTTATCATAACTTAACTGAAAGTAAATGCATCGATGTTTATGTTGATGTATTTGAGCACTACTTTCATTGCTCGTCAAATAATTACATCGCCAATGAGAGTGAATGAGATATATAGTGAAAATAACTCAATAAAGTCAGAATAGAGAATGAGTTTATTTATTTGTGGCTAAAACTTCATAACATTCACCAAATTTCGGTTCTTTTTGTTTATCTCACTCCTGCTGTTAATTACCAACCATAGAGTGCTAGTTAAGCAAAAGAGTAACCATTCTAGAAATAATAATATTGATATTGACCGTCAAATGACCACTAAATTGTTGATCCATAGTTGAAGCATTTGAAGCATTTTAGTTTATTTTATTATAACCCCTCACTAGTGAATGAATGGCTGCCCACCGGCTTAACACATACAGAGATAATATATTAGAGTCTACTTTGCTGTATATATCACTAACAACTAAGTAATCTTATTCTCCCAATCATGTCGATCACCAAGAAGTGAGTGACTGTTGCGAGAGAAACTTGAACCACAAACTAAAGGCCAATATTTCACAAACTTTCACTGTTGAGCCCTAATTTCAGACATCTTGTTAACTCTTGTCTCTTTCTCTCGTTTCACTTCTGCAAACTTTTGCTCAACTTTTAGTCATATACTATACTTGATAAGCAGTGTATGTAAAGCTTTATTCGATGCTTAAATATGGTCCAAGTCTGATAAAACTCGAAATTCAATTACTTGCGGATCTCATCTAAGCCTTGATTGGGAAGTATACGATGAAGTGCTCCAAAAATTTGATCGAACTTTTCTGTTTCTCGCCTTTTACTCATACGTTTTTACGATTTACTTTTGGCTATAAATAACTTTAAGCTCTTTTTGAGCTTTTATAATCAATTTGAGCATAAAAATAGGTTGTATGATGCATGCTTCAAAAGTGCATTAATGAATAAATTAGATTTTTGTGGCTTATGATAACTCTATTACTCTTCTCTCCACTCAATTATAATAAGATTGCAACTTTTTAACTATTCAAATCCTTACATTTTCAATTAAGAATAGATAGCCCTTTGAAAAGCAATAAAAACAAGAATAACTTTTATAAATCACTTTATTAAATATTGTTGCGTCTGAAACATGCAATAAAAAGTTCAAACATTCAATCGTCAAAAGCTTTATTTTTATTATATGCATCAAATAAATCACGTAATAATGTCTAAATTTATATAATTCAAAACATTTTACTGTTTCAAAATAATTTATAGCAATGACGAGTGTTTAGACACTAAAGAGAGAATCATTTTATATTAATGGTTTTCATTTTATAAACTTATAGAGAATTTGATATCAATATAAACTGCAAATAGAAAGAAAGATAAACTGTGAGTTAGTTATAGTGTTGAGATGATGAGTAGCGCATATTTCGTGAGATCACTGGTATACGAGTGCATCTCAGTCTCACTGTTGAACTCTTTTGCTTTGTTAGAAAATGAAGCGTGAAATTGACATTTATTCGCTGCACTGAATTGTTCATATCTAGAAAGTATATTTTCTCCGCTATTGATTTCCGCTATAAGCAAAAAGACATGATCTCTTTGATTGCACCAGAAAACAGTATTGAGTATTACACACAAATATGCTTTATGTGCTTTATTCCAAAAAACATTTCTGTCCGCACTCGCCTTTCCAGAGACGGAAAACACTTCACTTTCTTAAAGTTGTTTAGTTGGCCCAACACTTCTCTCAGCACTTGTTCATCTGAACAATTGATATTATATTTTATTATTGGTATTATTTGGTTTCCTTTGCTTTCAGTGTTTATATTAAGTTATTATTATTTATTGTATTGCAAAAAGTTGATTGTTTTGCCTCCACATCTTTCCTGTTGCAGTAATTCATAGCCTTTTATTAATCAGATCTCAAAACAATAATAATCGGCAACAAGGATGGCATTGAAAGGAGGCGTTTTTATAAAGTCAGTAAAGATAATAAAAGAAATAATATGACACTTGGGCTTTATATGTGTAAATGGCAAATGTTTATTAGCAATTTATTTTGATGATACTGCGGATCCTTTTTGATCATCGAGTACTGCCTCTTTGTCCACAAAATCTATTGAAGTCATTATTCTGATGCTGTACTTTTCTATTTGTAAGCGCTATGTATACGTGTAGACCATATTTGAGCCTAAGGGAAAGTTACATTTATTTTTTATTTATTTTTGTGCCAACTGTAACGGAGATGAGCTGGTGATGAAAAACATCTATTAACAATAGAGATGAACAGTTGGAAGCTATTCAATTTTAACCTATAATTATTATTGCTTTTTCAAGAATCCTAGACACTCAAAATTGTAAAACTACGAGTATGCGATTCTGAACATTCAGTTCATTTGTATTTGTCTGAACTGTATTTGTGGTGTCAGTGAGAGTAGAGAAAAGGCTCGTTCAAATAGAGTATAATACAAGTGGATGAGAGCGAGGGCAGAGGCCAGACTTGCAAACATGATGGGCTATTGCTATACTAACATATACTCGCATTTTCAGCATTTTATTTCATTGATTCTCTCCCTTTTTTACCCATCTCTTAGTTATTTTCTTCTGCAACAACAGCAGCACTGCTTTCGGGTATGAGAACCAGTATTGAGTATACAGAGTATTCACTACTCGTAGAGTTGTTGAAGAGTCGAATGAAGGAGGCGGTGACTGCTGACGATGACGTTGATGGTAGGTTTGGCTCACAACCATTGAACACCAGGTGCTCACTAGCAAAGAGCTAGTTTTGGATGAAGACTTTCAGATATCAACACCGATACTCTGAAGCACTAATGCTTATAAGAGAGAGAACACTGTATTTAGAGTGTGTATAAGTTTGTTTCCCTCAGCCTCGGGTTATTTCAGCAGTGATGGAACTAAAACAAGTATGTGGTACTACTTCTTATGTCAAAAATACTAGTTTTAATTTGAAATTAAGAAGATTTAGAAGAATAAGTGCTTCTAAAAGTGGTATCAGTTATGTAATAATGAGAATTCTACCGAAATTTAATTGTAATTATAATGCTTCAAGACTGTTATCCAGCTATTTATTAGTGATATTCTGTCTGTTGACAATCAACTCATCAAATGCAAAGCAAGGTAAAACAACCATCATTTTCATTGCTTCTTCAAATACATTCTTAAGTAGTGTCCGTTTTTGGATTTTCTGACAATTCAGTCGAAATTAATCTCTTAGCTGGAGATTCATTCGAAGTGAAGGATAAATCGAAGGAATTTGGAAATTCTACAAACTCTGTTCAGTTGATATTGTATGAGACATGATTTGTGAAATTAATCTACCGTATATTAGGTTCGAATTTGAAGTTGAACTAAAAACTGACACTATTTAAATGTAGTGCATCTTGCTCAATACATTTTACTCTAATTTGCTGATATGATGACAAACTACTTTGCTTTTGAGTAAGACTGCGCCAGCTTAGCAAAAGACAAGTCAAATGCTTTAAGCAATAGCAATAGTATTTAAATCTAAGCCCTCAATATCAGGGTCTTAATCATATATAAAGTTAGTAAATCTATCAAAATGGACAAACGAGCCTTGAGAAAAGCTAATTTGACATTTGATCACTATTTTACCTGAAGTATAAATGAAATAGTATTTGTATTGACATTATTTTGTTCAAAAGAATTTAAGCATTTCATGCTCGTTCCGACTCAATGACTGCTTTGCGATAGTTTTTCCTGGTTTTATGGTTTTTTAATAGCAATATACATAATAAAAAATCCTTATCAGTGTTTCTCTCAAATATTTTTTTCGGTTCAGGATTTTATTATTTTGGTCTATTTTATATGTAAAGCAATTATTCGAATTGTGAAGTATTCGAACTGATACTTAATATTCAGTATCGAAAACTTATTTTGTCAATTATTGTTCTTCAAGTTTGCTCAAGTTGTTTTGCTTATGTTTTTTTCTTGCGACACTCATACTAAAATTGTTTCGACTCTTTCGAAAATAAATGTAGATAACTCTTAGGCCTAGTAATGAGTTTTTGCAATTGTTGGCATAGTTTGTTTCTCCGTTTGTTCATTTTCTTAGTTTCTCACTTTGCAAGAAATGCATGTCGGGTGTGATGCATGAAGAGATGTTTAGCAGTTAACCGAAATACCATAGAGACCATACTATAGAGAAACCATTTGCTAAATCATCCGACCGTAGTTTCAAAGTTTTCTTTTGCAAAGCGACCGAAGCGAGACTTTCAGACCCAAAGCTTTACAGTCTGTCATTTGTACAGTACATGACATTCAAAAAACAATTTTTCTCCGTGTTGTCAAAGAATCTGAAATAATTTTATAAAAAAAAGAAAATGATTTCTGTTCAAAGGTAGAAGAAAATATTTCTAAGTCATTATGAATGGTATTTAGATAACAACTACTCTAATTCAAAACCAGTAAAGCTCTTCAGCTAGAAAAGATGATCTGCAAAAATGTTCGAAAAAAACTTAGCTTAATAGCCCTTTATTATAAAATATTTACTAAAAACGTAAGAAAAAACCCAAAACTCTATTGAAACAATTTCTTACGACGCAAATTGTGTTTATGAAAAAAACTTTGTGCTGATGTAGTTGTGTGTTGTTAGTACATGACTACATGTTATTCTGAATTGCGTGACATGTTGGATGTTCAGTCTATGGTTCTGTGAGTCGTGACATGCCAGCTTCTGATGCTTTCTCTCAATTCTCATTCTTACAATATGCCAAACAAACAGAACCACTAATATTATATGCGCTTAAAACTTATCAGACAATATAACTGATACTCTCTATATTTGATAATAATGTCAGAAAACATTGTCCGATAATTATGATTTTGTAAACAATATATCTGTCTATTTGTGAACAGCTTTTCAGTTTAGATAGTCTAAAGTATTCGCTGATAATGTGTTTTCGCTCGACTATTAATATTATATTTAACACTCACTCTAAATCATATCTAAGAAGTTCTTGATAATTAAGCGGAATAAAACTTATTTTCGAGTGATTGCGTTCAGCTTTTACAAATGATCATTGAGTTGAAACTGAAATCAATTGTTTATCACTTATAAGAAATAGTTGCTGTGAAACAATGATAACCCATAGCTAAAGAAAGTTAGTCGTTATTGATATGTACAGCAAAGTGTATTATACTCAAAACAGAAATAATAGTTGGCATATTAGGAATAAAAGATGGTATTTTCCTCCAAGCCATATAATATGGCATATATTTTTGCCTTCAAAAAATCTCACTTTTGTGACCAGAGATAGATATGCAGTAACTTTCTTTTAGAGTTAGCCTACCTTTACCTTTATTTTTGGCAGAACAGTTCGAGCTGACAAAGAATGATTACCGCGACGGTAGATTATCTTATATGTGATTTGATTGCCTTCGTCTGATTCTTTAAAAAGTAAGCTCTCATTTCTAGTGTTTCATTTGGGCGAAAAGTTTAGGGGCTATGAAGTAAAAATAAGAAAAAGGGACGTGAAACGTTGGCTCGCCCTTAGCCTTAGCCTTAGCCTTAGCCCTTACCTTTACCTATGCGCGTATGCCATATGCCTTTGCGTGATATTGTTAAATTTACTACAAGCAATTGGCATTCGTAGCACAGCATTCGCTATCAATACTCTTAGTGTAACTCATTTTGTAAAGAAATGTTACTCGTAATCGTTAATGTGCTGTTATATATCATTGTTTAGTACAATATTAACTTTAACATTCGCTATATTAAGTTTGTGAACTATAAAAAAGAAAGAACAAAACTAGTTATAATAAAACTTAATATAATAAATTGCTTTGATTTTTATGGCCTAAACTTTTTGTCGAGATTTATTTCCCATTAAATAATCTTTTCAGACCACTGAAGGAAGTAAAGGAGTCATTGGATTCTAATCGATGCCAGTCTTTGATATTGTTATTTATGACATACACGTCAATTATATTGAATCGAGTCTCTTGACTAACTTTGCCTAAGCTATTGTTTGTGATTTTTATGAAGCCTAGTTCTGTCACATAAGTTAAGTGCCATTCAATAATACCATTTATAATGGATTGCAGATATACATAATCGGTCCAAGAATAAAAAAATACACAACAGAGAAAATAAGCTGCAAAATAACACACTTTCGAAAAATTGATAGCAGTATGAATTATTTGCGTGAACGAGTCATCAAACTTATAGGCATTTATTTCATGCAAAATATAGAAAATCAGAGTAGAAAAGCAGAGAAAACAGAATCACGAGTTTAACAAAAGCTGACACAATAATCTTCAAAAAAGTTGAGACATTAGCACTACTGATATTATTTATGGCATCACATTAAAAGTTCGATATTTGACATCGAATTAGGAATAAGAGAGACATAAAGAATGCGGCATCAAATAGAAAGAAATAAAACTTTTGAAAAATTTCTAAAGAAGATTACAATCGAAGTGATTTTAATAGTTGAGCGAATTCACTGAAAAAAATTGTTTGGTTTGTGAAGGAATTCATAAAATATAAATAAATAAAATGCCATATGTTTTATTATTGCAACCTTTTTACTCATTGTAGACTTGAAAATTTGGAGATTTTAGCCTAAGATTTAGTATTAGGCATTGGTTGCAGCAAATCTATTAAATGCTTTGAAACGTGTGTACAGTTCGTATATTTCTTATATTTGTATTCACTTCACTGAATGTTATTAGTTTTTTGTATATAACTTTTTTCTTCTTAAATGAATGCTTCCCTAAACTAGATCTAAAAAATAGAATCTAATACGAAATATATAAAAGTATTTGAAAACTACCTGCAATACAAATAGCAATACAATAAATAAAAGAGAGAACAATTGATGCATTTATTATTATTTGTGTAAAAGTGTTCTTCCTGTGATTGGCCTCAAATAGTTATTGGCAATAACTTATCAAAATTTCCAACAAAAAAATTCAAAAAAGAAAGAATGGAAAAGATGATTGCAATAAGTATTTTTCGGATCAGTTAATAAGAATTGTAAACACCTCTTGCCTCAACTCTGCCCACTATAGAATGAAGCAAAAAATGTGTGTATTGTGTATACAATATATATGTGTGTTGTCTCATAAGCCATTTCCAAATTGAATAAATTATTGCACTGACCTTAAAGGTTAGATAAATTTATATACCTGACTCTTTTTGAAAAGTTTAAGTCTGTGCACTCTCATCATTGATCGGTGAAACATCTTAAATATATATAAGTTTATATATGAAAACCTGCTACATAGCACATGACAACATAGCACAGCGCATACATAGCACAGCACAACTATGGCATACCTTCACTTGTACACCACACCAATTCTGGTGCTCGCTGTGAATCATTTCAACTCGCACTTGTGGTGCTAAATAAACACAAACTGTAAAACTTAAAAAAGTTGAACTATTACTGACTACTTTAGATAAAAAGATTTTCTAGACGATTATTCTCTAAAACGTTTTATATGGGTTTAATCTCTTCTAAATTTTTTGAGTTTGTCTCAGCTATACATAATTGATTCAGAGATAATTTAATGGATAATAAAAGTCGTCCAAGAAAGAGTTTTATTGATCAGATTAGTTTTTGTAGGTTTTACTAATTTTAATATTACTTAATATGTAAACTGCGAGACTTGGCTTATCAGAAGTAGTTCATAGATTAGGAAAATGCCAACACTAACAGATTTAACAATATTTTATTTGCTTTACTGCCACTATCTTTATGAGCGGATTGAGAAATATTTGACATTATTTTCGTTTCTTTTGCCTTAGACCAGAAAGTAAGTAAATCTAGGCATAAGATTCTTTATTTTGGCGATTTAGAGGTTTTAAAGGTAAATCTTGCGGTAGAAACACCTTTTGAAAATTGTCTCAGCAAATATATTGGGCACAAAGATATTATCGTCCCGTAAGAAGAAAATCTCACCACATGTGCCCCAAAACCAATCATACTGTTAGGTTAGGCCTAAATTGTTTGTGCATCAGTTCTTGCATTGAAAACTACTGAGGTGAACACTACACAACAGTATTAGAAGTTATATTATATTATATACACAATAAGAGGAGAGCACAAGTTTGTTACAATGGCGTAATGTTACAATTTTCCTTTCTGTTAGTTTTTTACTCTATTCTTTACATGTATTCTTATTTTCTTTCCTTCTGTTGCAATAATTTTTTCTGTATTTTGTACGTTTCGCTACTGTATGCCGTATGCTAACTATGAGTCACATTGAAAAGTCCAATTCAGAACCATTGCCACCTTTTTTAGCAATCAAAGTGTATTATTAAGCTAAATCTGGAGGTTTGAGGCTTTGACTACTTTAGCCAAAATTTCCATTCATAGTAACTATCGTGAAATTATAGCTCTCGCTAATACTTCTATTGTATGCTTCCGTTTCCATCACTAATCTTATGCAGACTTACTTTGAAAGCAGTTTGAATACTGGCCAAATCCACATAAAAGCAAACGACAACATAACTTATGGCACTAATGTTTAATATAACAATAAATTCAAAAGTTTGTAACTTATAAAAAACGTCAATTTTGGTAAAGAGTTAAATATTTGAATAAACTTTTTCATATCCTTTTTCGCAGTGAGTTTGTGCCTAATTTTGATTCTCAATAGGATTGCACTGAAATAAGACAATTGAAATGAATAAAAGAATGTTTATCTTTAATCTTTTGTTTCAATAATCTTGCGTAATAATCATTTGGGTATGAATTGTTTACTGAACCCAAATGATTCCTTCAAGTTATCAATTATATGGGAAGACACCAAGAATTTTGAATGAATTTTTCCTTTATGATAGGTTTATGAACATAATTACATTTGATTGCTATAACTCTGATTGAATAAACCTGTGATTATATTGTTTACACTCGGGCAATAAATTGCAAACAACATAATACAGTTGAACGAAATGAATGGCAAAAACTTGTATTTTTCACAACATACATTGTTTTGGATATAAGTTTATGCAATTACTTTGATTTATTTTCTAAATACATCCTTTTTCGTAATCCTTTGCAATCGGAAAGCATTTTAAATTAAGGCATTTATTCTATTGTATTGCAATTGCTTGTTTAGTTGAAGTTAGTTATATCAATAGTAAACTGTGTTGTGTTTTTTCTTTTATCTTTCTTCTCTAAGTTATGATCTCTCGAATAGAAATTTTATTCGTTCGCCTTTTTTATGAGATTTGCGTTAAAGTTGTGCCCACAAAATCTGAAAATCCTTCGGCACACTGGTCATAAGTCGAAAAAGTGCAGATATAGATAGAAGAATAACATAAATAAACTTAAGTCTTATTGAAGTCTCGGCATACAAACTGATGCTAGTTTTCATGCACTGTCACCTTTTTCTTAGATATGGGTAGAAAAGTTCTTTTCATACATTAAAGACCTTCTTTGTTGGGGATTAAAGATTTTGAATAGTGGTATGAGATTTGTGAGAGAGAAAAGAGTGGGACAATCAGAAGGAGAAAAATATATATAACTTGTGTAATGGCAATGCGCCTGGCAGTTATGGTATGGTCGCAAAAGTTACATAAATTAATCATCGGCTCTGCTTTTATAACACGCTATTGATTGTCCTCTCATTTCTCTCGTGTTCTGCCTCGCAGCTAATTTCAATTCTTCACTTGTTTCGCTTGTCTAAAGTGTATTGATGTACACAAAACTAGGACTCACTTCGAATCGTTTTCAATAGATTCTTACTAATTGATATCATTTCTTGACACGATTTTAATATTAGTCTTTTAGGCTAATCTGTTTTCAAATGAATTTATGCTTCGATTAATTGTAGTCTAAATTAAATGAACTCCTCTTTCTTCGAAACGCATTCTTGAAATTGCAGTTCCCATACGATTATCTCAATGTCATATCAATGAATGCAATATGTTTTTGAGCCCATAGCCAATTGCAATAATTGCAATTTGCAGCCTTAATACTCACTGCAGTGCTCAGTGTGTATTCAATAGATTTTGGATTTTCATTTTACAAACTCAAACCGCTATTCAGTTAATTCTATCAAATCTCTCGTCACAATCTCTTTCTTTTCTATCTCACTTCTATTCAATGTAAATTGTTAGTCAGCCTCGAATCCCCTTTTACTTTTAAGACAAATTGATTAATAGAAAGTTGTTGGAGCTTCGGTGCGTGTGAGGGCCAGAAATGGCTCAAACAAATTCGAGAAAATTTTTCACTCGCAGTAACAAACGAAACACACTTTTATTGAAATGGTAAAAATGAACAATTGTTATATTGATTATTTGATGACTGAAAGCTATAGAGGGGAGGGGTGAAGGTTAACCAAGCGGACACAGAACCGCTGTTTGACATGAATTGTGTGACATTAAACTGAAGAACGCGTACGATTTGAAAAAGTTGTGATGCCATCGATTTGCATATGTTGGTGACATGGGCTAACGCTGAGTACACACAAAGACTATGACTGCTCAGTATAGCGTTTGTGCACTCATGCTGTCAACTCTTTTCGCTGATGGCATTGTACTTATTCCGAGTCGCGTAAAATATTGCCACCAATAAACAGTCGCTCAATGTCCTCAATGTATTTCAGAACATTTTATGTTTGTCCTCTGAGCTGCCCTTTTGTTGCTCACCCCATGGCTGAGGATAATTAGTTCTTTAGCCTATTGATGGATATCATGCATTCTCACCTTTCAACCATTGCTCTATTTGCCATTCGCTAAGAATGTCAGCAAAAGCCGAATAATTCCCCACGTTTTCACAGGTGTGTTAGCATTTTGACCAAAACCAAAATGAGCTTAAAGTATGCAAAGCGCGTATTTATTCCAAGTCTTGATCGCTATTGTTCGATACTCAACCGATCGGCTCAATTCTTCAGTCAAGATTTCTTTCTAACACAACACGTTTGGCATAATTTGTCAAAGAAATTGCTCGAAAATACGATCAAATCATGATCTAGATTCATGTTTTAAAATAATTATCGATTTTTTGGAGCAAAAAATGAATTCTAAGTTTAATGGATTGATTTTTGTGGAACATGTTTTGTCTCAAAAATAGTAACAAAGTTTGGGTCGAATGAGAAAATAGTTGAACCCAAACAAAAATTGAAGACTAGAGAGCAAATGATTAGAGTCTTTACCACAGGATAAATGCTTTGAAACGATGCAAATGTTATTGAGAGGTACTCTTTGGAGCTACTAGTTTTAGGTTTAAGTTTCAATGACCATTTGAAATGCAATACCACTGGGAGTCTCGCTCTCCCATCAACTATTCTAGTGATCCCTTTCGCTGCTTATATACTTTGTCGGTTCACTAACTCACTAATACTTGAAAGGATAAAGGTTTTGCTGAAACTGAAGCCGACTTCATTCTTATGCCTACACGTTCAACGATCGGTGTCCAGCCATTGTCCACTATAGCCGTCAGGATACGTGTATTTGTAAATTGAGGCATTTGAGCCCTACTCGCTTTTCTATTGATAGTAACGGCTGAGATTGTATTTCTCTAAAGTTTCATACAATAAAATAATTGGTTAGTCGCGATCATACAATTGACTGGTCTTTCCCGTTGTAAAAAGTGAAGCTTATAATCACTACAACAATGCAGAGCATATGATACAGTTTTTGTATCATAAAAGAAAGTTCATATGCATATTTTTGCAATTTGACAAAAACTGGTATACTTACTTTACATAAAAGAAAATCTGGTACTGAAAAATTGGTGGCCATTCATCAGAATAAATGTTAAGCATTCTAAATCTGTTTTCTGCTACTTTTACAAAACGGCAACTTAAGACTTAGCTCAGAAACTGGGTTTACGGCAGTTTTAATTTCAAGTTATTAACTCTGAAACAACTTAAAGAAAATAATTTATTATAACTCGTCAGCTGAAAAAAAAAGTTAATTTCATTTTTTGCGCAGCCGATGAAAAATAATTTGATTTTTGTTCATCTAATAATTCTCTTTCTCATGTTGTGAATTATGAATCTCTCTAAGAGTAATAAATGCCGATTTCCGGCACAAGTATTTGTCTCACATGTGTTTGCAGTGAGAAATTCGAGTTAAAGTCTTGAACACTGAGGCTTGAAATGTAATTACCAGAATTAATTTTAAAGTGGATTAACGATTGCTGAAGCAGTAGTGGGAAGAATGAGTGAGTCGTCGTTTCCAAATAAGTTACTGAAACAGAGAGATATGAAGGAAACGAGAGAAAACACATTTGGTCTGCTCATCAACATTTACCATCGCATGTCTCACTTCTGTCCCCATCGCTTATCTTTGACGACAGCTTGTGGTTTTTGATGTAATAGAAAGCAACTGTAAACAAATGAGACAATAGTAACAAAAGAGGAAAGAGACGTAAAGTTGGAAAAATAGAGGAAAATCGTCCCAACATTTGGACTTAGTTAGCAAACTAGCATTATATCTACTGTACTTTACTCAATGTGTGCCTAAGCTTTCCCTCAAAAAATTGATGCGAAGCAAATTTGTGGTTTTCTCCGTTCAGGCATCTGTTAGTCGTTAATCCTTGTGACCACATTTTATTCATATCGAAAGTAGTGATGTACCAAAAACTTTTGTCTCTCTAGTTTGAGTGAGTCTCTCACTAAATCTCCTCTCCATATCTTCATCTATCCCTCTGTTCAGTCGATCTCTAAAAAATCTGAATTTATAGCTTTGTCAAATATATTTGATAACTTATTCATGCTTGAGCATTTTTATTCTAACGTTTTCCTCGTTTTCGTTCGTAGGAGAGAGAGAGAGAGAGAGAGAGAGAGAGAGAGAGAGAGAGAGAGACCTACTATTGAGAGAAATTGAAAGTGCATTTGTCTTGCATTTTGATTATGTGAAAACTCGAATATAGTTAGAATAATAAATAAAAGAAATTATAATCAAGTGAAATCACGTTAGAAAACAATAATAGTTTTTATTACCAGTTAAATGGGTCACTGATGATCATATCGTTAATTTGAAAGAGAACGTCAACCAATATTTATGTAGAGTTAATGCATTGCATCAAACTATGTATAAATGTTTGCAATCTTGTACTGTATATATTAACCATACGATATCATACAAGTCAGTACATTATAAAATAAGGTCAGGCACTTCCCATTACCATCATCTTCTTGATCATGTGAAAGTAATGATATGCCTTTACTTCACCGCTTCAAAAAGAGGTTCATCAACATCAACATCAATGCGAATAAGTTTATGTTTATTTCAGTGGAGTTCTAGACATACAAAAAAATCAATCTTAAGATTAATAATATAAGAATCTGTTTCCATTGTTCTTATTCATGAATTCACATTTGGACCATCAATTAATCTCTTGAAATTTGTCGTCACCGCTTCATAAGCTAAGCTTAAGTGCAACTTTTTTATCAATCAAAACATTTGAATAAAACTATTTAATTGTCATTAATATAATAGCCTTAAGTACATTTTCAGTTAACCTTCAACTTGATCTCAGACCTTATAAGCGCATTGTTGTAAAAGTAGATATTAAACGATACGATTGCATGATCCGTAATCATGAAGAGCAGGCTGATATGCACTCAAGATTTATTTTTCTTAATACTTGCGAATCTCCCCGTCGTACGAATGGTTGGAACCTTTTTGGAAAATTGAACACAATTTAGTTATTTACGAGTTGAAGCTATGCAATTCTGATTAGATTTTAAAAAGTAAACTATATATAAAGTCTCTCTGTATGCGATACTATCAGTTTATTCTCTTGACATTGTCGTAAAAAGGAGTGGAGATAATAATGAGGACCAGTTGCACAGACATGTTTAAATTGGATGTATATTTTTTGCTTTTATTGTCTAACTGCGGTCTGACATAAACTACTTCTGATTAGAATCGATTAATTATATTTACTTATTTGGAATAGAAAAATATGAATCTCGTCAAACATCTACATAAGTAGTGCTCGTATTATTTGTTTTAATAATAATATTATTATTTTGGAAACTTGAAAATCTAGTTCAAGTGATTATCGTTTCACTATTTCTAACTCTTATGTTCAAAACGAATCACTCTTTTGAAACTCTTTTGAATTTTTCATCAATTTATGGCTCTCAACCATAATTGCTGTTGATTTTAAATGGCGAAGTGGTAATTAATCAATTTTGTGGATAATGACGACATTTCGCTGAGGCAAAGAGCTGTAGAGCTCTTATAAACTTAATCATAAGCAAACTAATGATAGGCGACGCAATTTAATAAAAAGGGCGAATGGATTTAACAAAGTTAGACCACTATATCAGATGTGATAATATAATATCGAAAGTAATAAAAGTCGCTCTTTTCAACTGTTCGGATCATAATTTATTGTGATTCAGCACAAAGAATGTCATCAAAAAAGATACGATAAGAAGAAGGAGAAGTAAAAGTTACCTTTACTATTGTTTGGCTATAAAATGTTATTCTTTCCTAGAACATAAAGGTTCGTCGATTCAAACATACCTATGCCTTACTCAATAAAGTTCAAACTCACTCTTAAATGATTAAATAAAAGGTAGCTTTAAAAAAGTGGATGAAGAAAAAAACTGTCGAAGAGGACTATGACTTTCCTGTTGAGGGACAAAATGAACAATCACTATGAAAAGAGAATAAGAAAAGTACATTAAACATAAATTTTTACAATTGGAAATGAGAACCACAGGAGGTTAGATAAGGTTACATTGTTTTTCAAGATTAAGGTTCAGCCATTCAGCATACGATCGCTTTAAGAAATTATTTTCTCTAAGCTTCAACGAGTCTTCTGTATGCGATCATATACCTTATCCACAACAGCTCGCAACAGTGTTGTTCATATGCCTTATACACAACGGCTCGCAACAGTGTTGTTCAGTCGTTCGATTCTTTTCCGAGTCTAATACACTCGCATAAAAAATAGCAGAGCAACGATTTGTCTTATAGCCCATCCTCTCGATTCTTCTGCCCCGAAATGCCTTATCGTCAAGATATGAAGATATAGGTGGGGAGGCATACAAACCATGTATTATCAAACTTAACTGAGCTCAGTCTCTCTCCCTCTCCCTCATTGACTCACTCTCACTTCTCCCTCACTCACTCTCTCTCTCTCTCTCTCTCTCCATGTTTAAGGTTTCAAATTTTTTCGCAAATATAACTTACATACTAAGAGATACTTAACTACTCAGACTCGCTCTTATTATTAGTTACTGAATATTTTGAAACATTATATACATGCAAAACTTGTATACCTTTACTTATTACTTATTACTTTGAGTGTTTGTAGTACGAAAATACTTTTCATACATTTCTTCTACACATTAGACATGAAATATCTGGGATTTAGCAAAATTTTATTTAGATAAAATCAGAAAAAACTTTTATCAGCAATGAGGAGCTGCAAAAAAATTTTAATTCGATACAAAAGAGTGTTTTAATATAAGACGTGAAGTTAGATCTTAAATGCAATCAATTTATGTTTTAAGATATGAGATATGCGGCAACACAACCATTAATTGCAATTAAGAGCACTCATCACTTTTGTGATAAAAACAGTGCACTTTTCTTTAAAATCATTTATTAATTGTGCTAATTTTATTATCAAAAAACTATTTTATTTAATTATATTATCAGAAAAAAACTCGATTTAGCCTCAATTATGTTAGCATTTAAGTGAACGAATGGACTTATTTTTTAATCAATTTTAAGCGATATCGACACCAGAACTTCAAATTCATAGTAATATTTATTTTTCTGTCCTCATATATTCTTAATGTGTCTGCAATTTGGTGTTGGAGCTGCCAGTGTTTGAGCCAATCATGAATTCCTTCAACCAATTTAAGTCTCAACTTATAGTACGCCTTAAGGCAATTAACTTATCGAACAGTATTTCTTTTAAAATTTGTTTTTTTCCTCTGCAAAAAGAAACTTTAAAAACAAATATCAGTTCAATATTGCTCTCCAAATAAACTTCGTATCCACTGATTGACAAATGAATATAAAATTGGTTGACTTGTATTTGGCCATTTGGTTGCACTCCTCTCAGTCATCAGTAGGGGGTCAGAGATGAGAAGCTGATGACCGAACCTTTCAATAAACAGTTGAGAAAATAAATGTTTCGCTCGAACCGTAGGGCATTGTATAACCTTTAAGTAAGGATTTGTTCATTTTGGTGAATCATTTTTTTCTTGTCTCTTGTCATCCATCGTTTGCTAGGATTGGGTTGACTCCCAATTTGGTCAAAGGGTATCACAATATAAGCTCTATTTTTCAACAGATACAGTTCACTATTGATAATAAGATCTTCATGTTTATTGATAGCGCTAACAATGTGGTAGAGAGATCTTAATTGCAGGATCAAAGAACCAGTTATCACGAATTTATTTCGGTTTTTACATTTTAAAGGGATGGGCTTTCATTTTTAAAAATATATTTTCCTAATGCACTAATCGATAATGTATGCAGTGATTATCTTTGATAGATAGAGAAGACCTCTGAGAAAATCGGTATAATAAGCAGAAAATATTAAAATGCTAGACAAAATACTTATATCTGACATCTCTTCAGTCGTTATTTATTTTGCATAATATATTTTATTATGCGATTAGATTATACACTGTTGGTAATAATGTTTGTCGATTAACATACCACTCGAACCTATGTGAAGTTGTGCTTGTTTTTTGTGCTCAAAATGCAACCTTAGTCTCACATGTTTCGCACACAATTCAAAATATTGCGGACAAGTTTCTTAGTGTCACGTTTGGACCTTGCGTTTCACTCATAACAAATTGTGTTTTTATTATTCTTATTATTTGAGAATTTACTACACTTAACGGTTCTCAATGTTATTATATTGTTCTGTTTTAATTAGGTGTGAAATTCATGATAATTTCCAGGCAGGTGTTAGTATTGCTAATATAGTTATTGCACTCTTTAATAGAATAAGAAAACTACATAATGAGAGAGAGAGAGAGAGAGAGAGAGAGAGAGAGAGAGTGAGTGAAATTAGTTTAGCTGTTATTAGTAAGCAATTAAGAATGTAATTGATATGAAAACGAAGGAAACTTTAAAATCGATTTGTGAATGTATTGGTCGTGTAATGTTTAAACAGTAGAAATGATGCCCAAAGCTATAGAGAGCCCACACAAAATAAGGTTAATCAAACAAAGACTCGGCTCAAGTGTAAAGAAAAACGAAACCGCATCTACTCATAAGAGTCATTACATTTAGTGACGTTTTGGTGATAGCTTTTTAAGTAGGGAGAGAAGAGAGCGATAGAGAGGATAAAGAGATATTATATGAAATGCATGCCAGTTAGTATACCTTTAGCTACTTTTTTACCTGTCGGCTAATTCCACATTGAGCCCAATTTTCTATTCCCTACTACATTACGAATAAATTTCGCATTAGATCCGAAAAACAAAATGCCAAAATCGACTCATTTTTCATATTTAGTTAATATCATCGAATCGATTGAACAGATAAAATATTTTGTTGGTTCAGTTGCCATCGTTTAAGACTTTTTAAATATCAGCATTCAATATGATAAAAAGATTAGGCATTGAGGGCTATGACCAAAATGTGGCGAAATTCGTGAGTCTGACTCGTTGGTTCAGCTCAGTATGAAAGGCTGTCACACCACTTCAGAGTAAAACTTTTTTGGTCTAAGTTATTAACCAAACTTAACGAAAGCGAAATTCAACAATTCATCCCTTCGAGCAAGGAATATGCAGATTAACGATATAGGGAGAGAAAGAGAGAGAGAGAGAGAGAGAGCACAAGCTTCCATTCCTTCTTTTTATCATGTAGATTGTAATTCACAATAAATATATAAAATTTTCTGTTCATCTACAAATAGTACCAACTTTTGTACTCTTCCTTAAAGGCATACTTTGAAAAATTGTCAATTATTAATGATATAGTATTTGATGGCAATCACACACATGCTCTTTCTGCTGTTTTACCAATTACTTATTCTTCCCTCTCTGTATGTTTTACTCTTTCATTAACACTACTTTGAAAAGTGCTGAAATCAAATACCTATAATTGTCCACTCATTTACCAAACATCAGCCCACGTATTGTAACGAAATAGTTATTTATAATTTATGCCATCGATAAAGAAGTTTCGAAAAGTAGAAAATCTATTATTTTAATTGCTGCCGCTTTCAAATCATGTGAAGCAATGATTTTCAGAAAATGTTTCAAACGTTTATCTCTATTCTTACGAGTGATAAAGATTTCTAAAAAATAGTTTATCGTATTTACAAACAATTATAATTATCTCAAATTAATCAAAAATGACACGTATTTTCTCATGAGCAATTTCCGTCATCCCTGACAGCAAACCAATTCATTAAAAACTATTCGTCAATAAAATATTTATCTAAAAACGTTGCAAAATCATGCGATCTCTCGAAGTTTGAGCGACTATTTTCTTTTGACATGTGTACGGCTCTTGTAATACAGGGCAGGAATAAAATAGTTACTGGTTTAGAGACAGAAGTAAGATGTCTTTCGTCTACTTAAGTGTTATTTGCTCGTCTTGCCAACGCAATTTCTAGTCAGGTTTTTTGGTAGCTTCTGGTCTCTCTCTCCTCGTTGGTGCCACATATGCTCATTATCTCTTACATTGCATTTACTTTTCGCATCAGCGATGGGACGACCAATTTAGTAATTTGCCTTTTCCTCTCCTATGCCTTCTCTTTGATTCTCTCTTCTTTTGGGCTTTTGGACTTCAGGCTTCTCTTCAAACGACTTGTCTTTGCCTTTGAGTGAGAGTGCGATGCTTTCTCTTCACCAGATTGTTTACGCTCAATGAATGAGAATACGCTCAATGAGAAAAATGCACAACGAGTACTCTAACTATCACTTCTGTACAGTATAATTATGATATATTTTTACAAATTCTTTCGCATACTTATGCTCTAAAAAGTTCTGATGGAAAAGCTTATGGTTCGGCGAGAAGTTAAGCTACAAATACATTTCTTATTAATATGTGTATTCATCGAAAGTAGTCAGTACTCTCTTTTCAAGAGTTGTAAATGCAGTAATAGATGCAATTGAAAGTTGTGGACCAGTTGTTTCCTTCATATCATATTACTTCGCAAATGTTGTGTAAATTTGTTTAAGATTGAATTGCGTTTCTGAACAAATATCATTTACGTATTTTCGTTTAGGGGCCCTAAAAATTTCGGTTCTTAACACTTACTTACAATTTCTTGTCTTTAGCACAACTGTTCGTTTGACTCAAATTATACAATTAGAGAGGCGTGCGATAAGAGAAAAGGCCATCAAAGGTCTTGTGTAGAAATCATAATTGCTTAGTTTGTTGTGCGTACTTGGCATAGGTTTATAAATATAATATAACTTATATAACTTTATGAAATAAGTGTATAAGTTTGCGTTACACACAATAATATTCAAAAAGTTAAATACATAAGCGAAAGCTCTTTTAATAAACAAACACTACGGCCGATACGGATTAAGAATATGTAGAGCTCTGTTAGCGGTAGGCGGAGTAGGCCTTTCATCTGCGGCGGTCTCGCTGTTGGCTATTTAGTTTTGACGATAAAGAAAAGATACCTTTTTTTTTTATAAAAGATAATAAATATATTATTTACAGTGAAATCTGTTTAGCTGTTTGATATAATTTGTCGATATATAAAACAAGTTTGAACTATTAATTTTAATTAGAAAACTTGTTGCGAAATGATCAACAATAAACGAAGTTAAAAAGAAATAGATTTCAAATTTACATTAAATGAGCCGTCAGTTCAGCTAATTGGCTTATGACAAGTTGGTTCGACTGTACTTGACTTGTATTATATTTTCATATTATGAAATACACCTCTTGATTGAATTGCTAACAAGAGATCCAATCCTTGGCTCTGACTGTCTGAACTCACTCAAACTGAACCAGAAATAAGTTCCCTCTTCTTATGATACCCCCTCTCATCAGTTCTTTGTATAATCTATTGAAAGGCATCGATGTTGCGATCATTTTTAGTAGCTATCCTTAAACATCATACAATAATAATTCGACGACAGCCATAGCTATTTGTAGTCATTAGTTTTTTAGGAGGCTTTAGCTATGGGGGCATTAGATACAGAATGAATACCAATCATATTCCTTTAATAGATACGTATGAAAAATATGCTCAAGTGATGAGCACAACAAGTATTACTTTTTCACAAGCGCTTATGTTAGCTACAAGTTTGCCACAGGAAAGCCTCCACCTTAGTTTTTAACAATCTTTCTTAGTTACTTAGTCTTAGCCCCTCTCAACGTTTGGCTCATTATGATTATCGTTTTGTGTTGTGTAACGCTAATCGCTTAAACAAACCAGTCCTAAGTATAAGATGAACAAAATAATAATAATAATAATATGAGGAGAAGAAAAAAGAGGATCTTTGACTTGTTTTTCTTTCATCTAAAACAATAATCGCATGAATGGTAGAGACAGGCGTTTACCTATTGTCATATAATTTATCTTATAGTTTATTTTGGTCTAAAATTTGTTTCGGCTTTCAAATTGCAACATTTTTTGTTTTAGAAAACAATTTTCAAGTTTTTTATGTGTTTAATCTGAAAAAGTTCTATATTTCATCAGATCAGTTGCTTAATAGAGCGTTTAGAGTAAAAACTTTTCAATGTTATGGGAAACGCTTTGAGGGAAAAAGTTTGTTACTTTTCAGCTAAATTTTACAAAGAATAGCGATAGAATAATGTAAAAGGAGTGAACACACGCATGGAATAGGAGTAGAACCATTTGACCAAATCAGTATCATCACAGCGTGCGGTCGCCGGCCTTGAATTGAGGACCAGATTGAAGAGTTCTCCGACCAAAATACACAAAAGAAAGCAAAATTTTTACTACTTCTTCGATTCACATATGGCATTCGAATCCAAAATAAATTAGTCTCTTTCCCATTTCGCTTAATTTACCAAATGACAAAGTTTTTTTGTACTCTTATTTCGAAAATTGATACCACAAAAAAGTATTCGTTTTCTTCTAGTTCGTATGCGTTATTATTATTATTATTTTTTGTAAGAACTTCTTTGACTTTGATTCTTTTTTTGGTGCATTTAAAATGTGAAAAAACGACATTTTTGTGCATTTGATTTGATTCGGTAAAGCGGGGCATAACTTACGGAGTGGGGATTGGTATCATTGGGAGGCATGACCTGATACTACATGTATGGGCCAGACATTAAGGAGACCACCACAAGAATCGGCTATCATTTGTAGATAAAGAGAATATTTTGCCCATAGAAGATGTTGAGTCGAAAAATGTATTTTAAAGTAACAACAAGCGGATACAATGATTGCGGTTGTTAAGTCTATTGTATTGCCAGATAATACTGACATCTGAAGAAATAGCCCTAACAATAAATATACGTAAGTTGGGCAAAAAATAGACTCAAAAAATGTATTGAAAATTTGAAGAAAACAAAACCTACGGGAGGGCTCTATGAGAATTGTTGGAACAAATTGAATGGCGAACAGAGAATTTTCTGCGAATCAGTGCATTAGTGCATTGCCCCCAAATTACTGATTTTTATTGAGACCATCCAAGTGTTCTCTGTGTCTCAGTTTGAGTGTGTCTTATGTAACAATACCTTTATCTTGAATTGGATTGGTTCACAAAGAGATAGCGGAACTAAGATTTTTCACTTGTAAGCACAAAACAAAGTAATGTAATGCACAACAACTGCAAATAAACTAAAATTGATGGCATTCTCTCTACTAAGACAATAAACTAAATTGAAAAATATCATACACAAATTTGACCTAACAATCACTTTTTTCAAAGTTACATTTTTTTTGCTCACCAGAAAAATATATAATATTAACCATAAAGAGATTTGTTTTTGAAAAATAATTATCTAAATTAGAGCCTTATAAGTATTTACACGCCATGAAAATGCATGTAATTTTTGTTTGATTACCTGAAATCATTACGAATGATAATTATTTTTTCTTTCAGAAAGTCTTTAACATTTTTATTTATTATCAGTTGCATGCATCGCGCAATGGAATGGCCGCAATTGTGGCTTCAGGTTATAAACTGTGTATGAAAACAGCTGTAGTACTTATATATACTTTTAAAGTGGAATAGCAAAAGCTAGTGATCATGCGGCTGTTTTAGTCTTATGTTTTACTCTACTCAAGCTCAGACCAACAAAAGGTTCAGCTCAATGGTTAACTTTTCACTTTATGAGTACTGTTCATGATTTTAATGTGTGCCGCATGTAATTTAGATTTTTTCTTCAAACAAATGTCTCGACCTCTCATTAAAGCCACTTAAGATCTGGTTAGAGTCCATGAAATATCTATTTGCCAAGTTTGAGGGAATAGGATGTTATGATAAGTCGAAGTAAAAAAGAAAAAATTAGTTTCATAGTCAAAGCAGCAGTTATTAGAGCATCAATTAGTGAGGAAAAAGTATGCATTTGAAAAATAAACATAATTTTGTGCGTACCATTATATTTGACGGCTATTTTGAGCCGTTAATAATTTGTTTCTCCCAAATATATAATTCATAGTCCAATATATTATTAAAGAAGCATTATTTGTTATCCCTCTCAGTTGATAATAATTAACGGGTTTGGTTGTAGTCAACTTATCTCAGGTATCCCTCCCAGAAGCCCACCGCCTGAGTTTGAACGCCTACATACCAATTCTTTCTGGTTTGCCATTTGTTTAGGGAATGCTATTGAAGAATATTTCTCTCTATTCTTAAACTTAGCCTCTGATTCGCGTCGCATATCATCACTAACTTGACTCATTGAATTGATGCAAATATAGCACTAGTCTTCTTATAATAACTAATGCCACCCACAACCTAAAAAAGCCCTGAAACCCCACTGAAAAAGCCTTAATTCTGATCACTAAAATACTTTGGAGACGTGCTGAGAGGCTTTTAAGGTGAATACTTTTCTCATATATATATTCAATTGTTTATTATGTGATATAAAATTTAGACCAAACCCTAATCTTGACTTTACGCTTAAGTGGATAGTCATCAATAGGGATTCAACAGTTATGATGATTGCGGTTCGAAATCATTAGCAGCGGTTTACAATCCAAACACAAATGAATTTGATTGCTTTTCACGTGAAATCATTTGAACTGAAACGTTGATCGGGAAGTGTACCTTGTGTATCGCATATTCATTCCTTATTAACAATAATCCTTTTACTATCTATTGAACCATCTACCTCCGGTTCTCATGGTGCTTTTACGACTGATTCTATTAGGTGAAATGTAAAGTTCGAAACTAGTCTGTAATGTGGTTTTGATTAATTTAAAATATAATGTTTAGACTAACATTTATGACTGTTAAATACCCCAAACAACAAAAGTGTGAACTCACTTAGCAATGGTTGAGAATATCCTAATGTACTTCTCTAATGATTATTGTGTCTTTTTTCAGCGATGAACACAATCTGTTGATCATTATGTATATTTTAGGTTAACTTGTCTCCTTTGAAATTTGTTTCGCTCATGACTTGCTTGCATTGCATTGCGTGCCATAATTAGTTATAAGCAATCATTCGGTCAGAGTTATAATAAAGATTTGAGCACTCAATGTTTAGTCATTGTTGTCATTAGCCAATTAGAGGTCATTCTTAATGAGATTCGTTGAAAATAATTTTAAATTAGAAAGCAATCATTTGTCGCTGTCATATAAAAATAAAATCGACTCGACTAATGATAGTCATACAAAACAAAATAAATGTTTGGAAAAGGAGGTGTGGGCAAAGTGTACAGCAAGGTGTAGGACAAGGACAAATAGATTAGAGCCTTGCAATAGACAATTCTATTGAATAAAACACTATAAAGTTGATCATAAAATGAGCTTAAGAAGCATTTTTTCAATTAAAATCTATCTTGTTTTTCCCAACATAAAACATTATCATTTGTTTTGAAGTACAGATTATCAACTCTGGTAATCAAAATGTTAACGATAAAAATTAATTTTTAAACCTGTTCTCAATCAAAAAAGAGATAATTTTATTAACAAATTACTGTGTTATTCTGGTTTTCTCATCTTGTTTCTAGCCTTCAATTTTATTATATAATAAGAAACAATTTTTCTAAATAAATAATGAGTATTTCGGAATATTTTCCGAAGCGAGTCACTCGTTATCTCTAACTGAGTTTCTTGAGTTGTTCAAAGCTACGGTAATATAATTTTTGCGTTAAGGATTGTAATCATGAAAATTTATGTGAGAAAAGCATTTTATGATTTTATCTGTCTCGCACTATTCATCTAAAATGAGACAAATTCGGACTTAAGTACTGATGTTATTCTATTACAAAACATTACAAAACTATTTTCTATTTCTAAACTGATATAATAAGATAGTATAAAGTGGAAGAATGCATTTTTCCTCCTTTAAGCATCTATTCATTAGCCACACGGACAAAGTCATTACCTTATTCCTCGAACTAACATGAAGAAAAAATAATACCCCTGTTGTGATTCTGAGAGACAGTCAATTATTTATATGACATCTAAAGCTCTAAACGCATATTTGAATGCAGCAAATATTTTATTGACATATATGATGAGCATAAGAAGGAGGACTAATGATAATCAACCGCTACCATAAGGTATTTACGGCCAAAATATTATAGATATTTCAAAAGCTTAATGATAGGGGAGTTGCCAATTGTTGACAATTTTCGCTTTTATAAATCTATTTCCTTGTTCTTACGCGATTTTAAGTATTTTCAATTATTAGTTACGATAAAACACTAACAAGACAGGCATCTAATGGTTAAATGGTTTTAAGTTGTTTGCTTAGCCAGACCTATTGGTGATGAGCGACTGATGATATGCTTCTTTCATCACTATCTGTCGGTGCTTTTGGGTTCTCAAAAATAAGGGGGCCTAACAAGCTGAAGGGGTTCGCAGTACAGTTTTGCATTTACCTCACAAGTGCTGGTAATAAGCCCTATTAGACAGGCCAGTCCAATTGCAACAATGGAGGATTGCGATCAGTTGCATGCATGCCTTATTAAGTGATTCCACGAATATTATATAAGTTCTTAAAGTTATACCTTTTCGAGTTATATCTTTTGAGCGGAAAGTGCCGACTAGTTTATAGTTTATACATATTTAACCTGAAGGCGAACTATGATGTACTGCCGCTTATGTTAAGTATTCGATGACTCTGATGATGATGAGTGACTCAAATGTTCACGTTATCTAACAGACCAAATAAGAACAACAGAACAATATATTAATAAAATAATATATTATAGTATAATATATGGCACTAACAAACTACTCGTCGTACTAAATTTTTGTGCTTCGCTTATTAAGCTTGATGCTCATTAATTAAACAAAACTTTACTGTAATTTCAATTATGACTCAGTTTTCTCAACAAGAGCAAGAATTATGGTTCAGAATCAGATAAAAAATGGTATTTTTTCTATTTGTTCAGATTTTTAGAGTTTTTTTGAATTATATCTATGGGGCGAGTTTTACGACTTTCACTATTTTGGACACTAAATAGTATTATAAATATTCGACTCGTAATTGTATAGTTAGCCTACGAGTGCTGTAAATGGTGGTTAGCTCTCCTCCCGGCAGTTTAGAATAGATGCCTTTAGACTATTTGGTCATGAGGTGATTTCACTTCTGGCCATTTAGGTGTATTCCTCCACTTTGTATTTTGGGCAATAAAAAAGAAGGGAAGAGATAGTATAGTGAAGAATGAGTGCCAACCCGAATATGAAGGAAAAGTGGAGAACACCTGCCATTCTGTTCTTGTGGAATAGTTACTTCAAGGTTGTAATAGCAGAACCATAATTCCGTCGATGGCCTATTCCCACGCTAATCACCTGCTCGTTAATGTTTTATTTAATGTAATTTGTGTTGGAGCGCACAATTTTTTCTCTAACTATTTTACATATTAGTCACTCTTATAATTTTTGCTAAATCACAATTATGATCATTCAAACTATTAAGCATTAACTTCACTAACCATTAGCGGGTTTGCATACAAAACACCTAAAGCCCACTTAATCCTAAGATTTGCTTAAAAAATAGTTTGGCTCATAATAGTAATTGCGACGAAGTTTTTTCCTATGACTTGACTCTCCCAGTGTTCATCTACTTTGCTATTCTGTGATCTTTTTCTTTCCCCCTCTTTATTCATGCCGACAAACGAGTCTCGTTAATAAAACAAATATTTTTTCAACACTTGATTGCTGCTAAATAATAATATACAGCTTAAAAAGTTGGAAGAGTGGCTTTTGGCGTTTTAGTATTGCATTTCATTCTCAAAAGCCCTTTTGCTTTTGTTGCCCTTTATTCCTGAGCTTTAATTTTATTATTTTATTTTGTTTACTCGATAGAGTTTTCAAATCAAATAATGACTAAACACTTTGTACTGTCATCACTTACGTCTATTGAGTCTAAGTTTTTTCAACGGGAAAGTATACAAGAGAAGTTTTCCTGTTAGGGCTCCAAGCCTTTCAATTGCTCTGATTTCTAAAATATTTGCATCACTTTTTCAATCATAAGTAAATCAAAAAGTTCTGACTCTTCTAAATGGAGTGCATTTATGGTATTGACACAAAACTATTTATAAAAAAACTTGAATCAAAAATAAATATAGTATTGCGCTGAGGATATTTGATTCGATTGATTTATTCTATTGTGGCCCGAGATTTTGTGAATCACTTTTTTGCTGCAACAATAGTAATAATTGTGTGATAGTATGACTGAGTCCGAATCCGAATCCGCATAAATGACTGTTCGAGTTGATGGGGGAGAATGTGTTCGGTGTGCTGTTGATCCTTAAACTGTTCACTTGAATCAGAACTGGAAGGGAAGTTGTGAATCATATTTAATAATCTATTTGATCGGCACAGCTTGACGTTGTATTTCTAATTTTGCCATTTATTGTATTAGACGTATATATACTGATATTGTTCAGAGCCCTTGTCGTAACTGCTGACCGCATGCATATCTCTCCACTTATATCAATCACTTCTGCCTCATGTCATATCATTTCAATATGTGCTAAAGTATTGCCGAAAAGAGCAAAAATTACTTAATGCTATTGAGTTTGTATTTGAGTTTGCATTCAAAAATAAGTAAAGTTATGACACAAATGTGTGACTCACTTACGTTACCCCTATTTTGGCGATACCCCAACAGTTTAGCTCTAATATCCATTCAGTTAATGTTCATTTAGATACTACTATCTAATTTAGATCTTATCCAAATTATGTGACAGATAGCTTTATCTTTATTTATTATATTTCTATATGAAAAGCACACATCACTCAATTAGATATATGATTAGTTTTTCTAGGAAAAAAAGTCCATCACTGTATCGTAATTTATAAAAATGATACTAATGCCAGTTCTAAGTTTCAAACTTATTTGTTTATTTGATAAACTTCTACTTAGTTAAAAAATAGAGTTTAGAAGTTGTTTCGAGGAGATCAGAAATGGTTTCATGGAAGAAAACTATAATATCCCGAAATGACAAATAGCTTTCTGTTCATTGTTCCCTAATTGAAGAGTAGACCATAGAGAATATCAGTGACTTTATCCCTATTGCAGTATTCTACTGATAATAAGGCGTAGCGTTGACTTTTTAGGACTTTTAGAGCTAAAGATATTAGTAGTGATGACTCAAATTACAGCACATAAGGTGCGCAAATATGGATAATGTGAAATAGCGACGGATGCGACCAATGAATAATAGCTTATTATATATTGCACAGTTGCTGTATTTTGTGTGTATTTGAAACCAGTAGGAATAATATTTGATAGCAGCCAAATCCCAACTGACTTTGTACTAGATTGAAAGACTAACTCCCATGTCGTACATTTACTGCAGCCTCTTCTTCAATCGTTGAGCCAACAATACGAGAGGCTAACTTTCATCACAACATTCGCTCTTTGCTGCTGCCCTCATCTCTTGGAACGTGCTCCGAATACTTCAATTACTTTTTGCTCTCCCTCTCTCTCTCTCTCTCTCTCTCTCTCTCTCTCTCTCTCAGGTCTTAGATCACTCACTACTTGCTTTTGGAAATGAGTTGATTCGATTGAAAGGTTTTGATGAAAGCTGATGAAACTTAAAGCCCAAGCCTATGAACTGTAGTGAAGCACGTTTTTGCTTTGTTTTATCCTGAGTAAAAAATACTGCACGTAACATAAATCAAACGGAGAGACTTTTGGGAGGGCTATAACTTTTAGACATCACATTCTCTCCAGTTTTGGCCAATTTTAGTCTTTCCATTCGGTATATTAACTCGTTTATAAGCCGTTTTGGGATCACTTTCACGTTTTCACCTTAAATCAATACAAGACATGCAGTTTTTATGCTCCTTTATTATTCAATAGGGTATTCAAAGATTAGGGCTCAGAAGAATCAAACGCAGTTAAAATATTAGGATAAGTGTTTTCATAGAAAAAGGCCGTATATTTTATGCAAAACAAGTTTCATGAAAATAAAATTAAGAAGTTAAGCAAAATTTATTTGACTTAAATTTCTTGTAATTAAAATGTCGTAAGGATTTTATTCATCTTTTTGTAAAGATAGAGGACAAGCATTTTAAAGGAATTAATCACACTAAACCTTGTGTTATATTCAGGACAATTTATTGCACTCTTCAAACAATTTATCGCATTTAATGAATTTTATTTAAATTTTAGCTTTAAATTGTTTGAGTTTTAGGCGTTTATATTGAATCTCTATTGAAAGCTAGAAAAATAATACCTGTCTTTGAGACGTTGTGCAATTGTTTTTGTTTTGTCTCACTTATAAGAACTGGAGGAAGGAATAACAGAAAAGAAAGATCAATGCATGAGAGAAGCCAAATAAAGAAAGAAACAAAAAAAACATGAGAAAAAGTGAGTAAGAGAGATAGTAAGAAGAGAGTAGTGGCTCATTTATTTTCAGTGCCACCATCGGTCAGATATGTATCAACCAATTGTGGTTTATCTCCATTTGCAAACATCAAAATAAGTATTCTTTGAGTGGTACTATCCATTCATCACTGTCCGAATTGATTGGTTCGTCAATTAGCGTTAGAAGTGGTTGAAATGCTTAAAACAATAATAGACTTAATCTATGAACGGTTATGACTGGTGTTCCTATTAGTTGCATTGACTGAAAAGTTAAGTACAGAATGTATACTGTTCTGTATATATTTACGATTGAGCACTACATTATTGCCTTCACTTCAATTCTCTTTTATGAATTCTCGCAAACGTATTGAGGGTGAACTAAAAGGAACAGATCAAATGGCTTAAAAATAATCTCATGTCTATTATTGCTTCTTCTCTTTTGTGTCTATTGTCAATCTTTAAAGATCAGCTAAAGAGACATTTTGAAAATAGTTCTAAACTAAATACAGAGGATTGTTGTAGTTATAAGTTGTTTAAGAAAAGTTAGAGAACTTTGTTATCTTTACAATTACTGACAATTTGTTTGTGCACAAATGTGTCGGTATTATTCTTTGCCTTAATGTTTAACTTTAGGGCATTAATAAAATAGGTTTAAATATTATCATAATATTATTGGATATAAATAATAGAGTGTTTTGATTTTATCGATGTCTTCGAAAATTGTCAGAATAATAGTTGTTTATACAAAAGAAGTTTAACTCAGATTGTAAGTCATGATATCGAGGATATATTGTATTTGTTAGTATAGACAAGTCAGTGGTAGTCCATTTCATTTTATGTGAGAGGATTTTGTCTTTCGTGTCCAACACCACAACATAACATTGTTTCATCTGAGTTAGAGTCCACTGCTTTTGTTTATCTCTTTAGTCAGTCTTTTAGACTGATAGTCGCTGATTCCATGTTAAGATCAGGAAATTCATGGCTGACCTGCAGGGGTGAGCTTAAGACTTAGACATTCGTTAGCGAGGCTGCACAACAACAACACGACTGCCTATACGTTTGAGTACATATCAAGGAATTTCTCAGTGCTGAGCAAGAATGAAGAGAAGAAAAAATCCGGCTTTCATGTGTTGCTAGCATTTTATCCATCCATCTATCTTAGGACATATCACTATTTTCACAAGAATCTAGAAGTGACATACCAGTGATGCTGAATCAGATGAGAAGGCCATCACTTATTTGAATTGGTGTCTCACTTCTATCTGTGAGTCCATCATTAACTTTATTTATTCCTCATGTTTATCACTGTCTTCAGGGGTTGCCAACCAATGACAAGAATGGCTCTTTAAAGAGGACATAACATACTTAACAGTTATTAAGACCTGCTGCTTAATAGTTCTTCAGAGACCTGGGTCTGCGCTAGACTTCATGGAGACTATTATATAATTGATATCTACTTATAGTTTTAAAAGATGAGAAAAAATATATAATAATAATAAGATGAAGAATATGAATAGGATTAGGAGCTAGTGATGAATGTTCATAAGCATAAAAATGCATATTATCAGCTCTAAGACTTAAATTACAATCGACAATGACCCTCACCTTATAAGACTGAAGGGGAGGATATGGGGGCTCGTACTGAAAATACCCATAGCAATAGGTATATTATTATACCTATGGGGTTGTGTTGGCTCGTTTCCATACCTGCTGATAGCTTTGGAACATCCCCTTCAATCAGACTCATCCCAGTGTTTCCTCCTGTGTGGTCTGGACAGAAAAATTATTAAATGGGATGCACAATATGCCAAGCAGCTATTTCTCATTTAGCCGATTCATATTTGTTTTCTCTTCTTCTTCTTCATTTCTCTGAGTCATCTCCTCCTTCTTCTCTTCTTCATTATTATTCCTTATTTGAAGCTTAGTTTCTACCTTAAAAAACTGGACAAATAATTAAGTTGATAAATTGCGATCGAAAATTTGCAACTTTTTCTCTAGCTCAAGCCGCTATATTTTAAATTCAAGCATTTATATTCTCTCGATTTTTTTTCAGTACAAATATTATTGGTCACGAATCCAATACGAACTAAAGGAAAAGTTGATTACATTCTTTTCATAAATTAAAATTAAAATTTTATCTTATTTTTTCAATTTTAGAGTCAATTGCTTTTAATAAACTACTTAAAGAGTGAAGTTTGCATTTTTTGTGCTGACTAACATTTTATGTAGTTGTGTAATAAAGTTTTAATTTCCGTAATAAAACGAAATAGTTGTGATTTTTGCACAAATAGGATATGACCTTTTTGGAAGTATATTCTCCTTCCAGACTACTCTCAAATGACTGATTGAGAGATAGCAATATTGCATCTGTTGGTCCGATTGTATTGTGTAAAAAGGAAAATATTCTCGACTGTATTGTTTCTGTCATGAATTCACTTTTATACCATCTATAATAGTGACCTCACGCTGAGATATCCGATTGCGCCGAGAATATCACTTTGGGGTAAATTGTTTCCAACTGCGACTCAAGAACGAGTCACATATTATTTTGCCGGCTTTTGTATCAAATCAAAATTGCTGAAGATGTCGATGAAGTGAGGCGAGAATGATAGAAGAGCTGACTTAGGATAGAGAACACTCTTATATAGTATTTAAGGCTGGCGTAAAATAATAGAAAATGAATTTCAAAGTCGATTAAACATTTGAAATAGAGGGGAAATACATTAAGAAGAGTATTAAGCTTTTTCGAAAAGGATTACCATTTAAATAACATGGGTTTTAGTGATGCCTTCGCTTTGACGCCTCTAATTTAATCTTTCTTTCTGTGTATCTATTTGTGAAATGGCTATAACATAACACTCTAAATATCACATCCAATTTATCTCGTGTGCCGAGTACTGAGAGTTGAATTTTTTTAAATATTTGTTTTAGGCTATCATATCTGCGATAATAAAGTAGTGGCAGATGTCTCTTTTTGTTTCCCCATTATATTCGTTCCATTACCTCTTGATTAAAAACATAATGCATAATATTTCTGTTAGCAGTTGCACTCAAGTTTGTCTGCCAGCGATTTCATCTTAATATCCAGGAACACGATCGTAAAAAATCAATGAAAGTCTGAATAAAACTCATGAATGCATTGATTTTGCGAGCATTCTCTTATTACTAACACATAGTTATCTGTGTTTAGTGTATAAACAAAATTGTTTGCCCACCAAAATATAAGATAAAATTGTTTAATATCTGTACGTATAAATGACTCGGAGTCATAATAAAACCTGAGCTTTATTAACAAGAAAAAGATCAACATTAATAATGAATTATTAAGTGGTGGGCAATTATTAAATCATATGGAGTTATAAGAATGTAAATAAAGGTGCATTAAAAATAAGGTTATAAAGAGAATAAATAAAAAACAATAAGTGCTCGTATATAACAGTATATTTTGTAGGCGTATTGATGGTTGCCTCCTTTAACTTTTTTGATCATATACAATCTGATGGTAATATTATGTACAT
The DNA here is from genome assembly GCA_018873245.2 of Archegozetes longisetosus. NCBI lineage: Eukaryota > Metazoa > Arthropoda > Arachnida > Sarcoptiformes > Trhypochthoniidae > Archegozetes > Archegozetes longisetosus. The sequence goes on from JAEMBT020000007.1 coordinate 11,801,653, forward strand.
AAAAAGCGTTTTATATCTTTGTCAACAATTGTGTATCAGATCGTGTTTTTCAAGCTCTGGCCCTAAACTTTTCTTCTATTTTTTGTGAGTGTGCAGATGTGATATGTTTTTTGACTTGGAAAAAGAAAAAGAGTGGCAAACTTTGATGTCTTGCCAGTAGTCTTAATATCCATCAATGGCTAAGGAATTTCTATTCCTCAAACAGTAGAAAAAAGGTGTTGAAGAGCTTCGGTGAACATATAATAGCAATACATTAAAAGTGATTTGTAATATGAGCGCATAATTTTGTCGATTACATGTATTCGTAACGATTGAATCATTGTTCATTATACGACAATAAATATTATCAAACAAAGTAAATACAATTTCAATTTTATTATTAAATAGCCATAAATAGCAAATTTATATTAAATTATTCATAATACTGAGCGGTATTCGACTGTAGCCAACATTCTGATAGAGAAGAGTCGACTGGCGTTTTACAGTTGAATGCATTGAGTATAGCTTTGCTCACAGTTTGCTTTAGTTGTGCTCCAAAGTTCAGTGTATTTCGGATCAATAATATTCTCGCATCGATTGCTTCCAGAATTTCGAGGTGTGCGATAGACGATTGCTATTTCAGTGTAATAGTTGCTGCAAAAACAGATTATATTATAACATACATTTATTTTGGATTTTTTCTCTCTTTATTCCTCTATTTCAATGTTAAGGTTTTTTCATGACTTAACCTTAACTAAAGGTTTGGGTCTCATTAAAATTCTTAGTTTTTTCAGCTTTCAAGATAATTCCTAATATAAATGAGCATAAAAAAGAAGTAATTTATGCAAAAACTTTTTCTAAGACTATTTTTATATTCTAATAAAATATGTTTAGTGACATAATGATAATTGTGATACAAAATAAAAATGTCAAACTTAATGACACAGAGTTTCTGCAAAAAGACAGAGAAAAAATCAATCTGAGCTGTGAATTTATTCTAGTTTTTCGTGTAATGATTGTCGAACACACATGAAATAATAAGAAATTTTGTGAGACTTTGTGACTGACAAAAAAGGAAATGAGCCTTTTTTCAGCTGTGATTTGCAAATGAATAAACACCGACTTTGTGTCTCCTCTAACAAAACAACTTTTATAGCTTTTTAAAAAAATAGCCATCACTTGACTTTTCCAATAGAGTAGAAATATTTTTCATTATTAGGTAGTAACACAAGCAATACTATTTTTCACTACTGATTCTTTTTCTCAATGATTTTGTTGGCTTCAATTACTTTTTACCACCGACTTTAGTGATGCGTAACAATTGCAACGCCCCGAAAAAAATTCACTCGATATCGCATCATATGTGGTATCAAATTATAATTAGAATGCATACTGTGTACGAAAATCATTGGAAAGTCTAAGCTTTTCGGAATTCAAACGTCCTATTTTTTGTTGTTTTTTAAGCAAAAAGACTGGTGTACCTTCTTATTCAATAATATACTTGATAAAAAATTGAAATATTTGGGCAAAAATGTGATCTTTAAACGATGCCTGATATTGAGGACAATCCGAATCTACGAACAAGAAACTTATTTGGATTTTTTCGTAGAATTTTTTGCTCCCTATTTCTATTAGCGTATGTAAAGGGTGTAATTTCGTGAGGGCTTATTATAAGTTGTAGTAACAAATTATTATACACAGAGAAAAAATTGCTAAAAAGAGAATCACATCCTCTAAGCATTGAAAGATAATTGGAGCCCAACCTAAACCCGAAGCCAAAAAGATATCTCGTCAATGAAAGAGAATAAGGATGAAAAAAGGGAGGGAAATAAAAAAGGATAGCTTGGGATCAGATGTACTGTATATCCATACCTATTATTCGTTGCTATAAAGATTCAATTCTCAATTGCAGTCTAACTCCGTTTCCTTTTCTTTTTCCTTTTGGTCTCTCTCTCTCTCTCTCTCTCTCTCTCTCTCTCTCTCTCTCTCCACGTTTTTTCCAATGCTTTCCTATTTCTTCTTTTACTCATCTTTTCTCTCTTTCTCTATCATTGATGAGGAATTGAGTTTAAGTTTGATGTTCGGCAATGCCTGCATTACTAACTAAACTTGACTGACGATCGATTGCGCGCCAATCAATACAAGTATATAAGAAATCTGTATATGTGTTGCATTTCTTACTCTTTACATGTATTGCATTTGTGCGCCTCAGCATTTGTTCACGTATTCGGTGAACCTTTTCCTCCCCTATAATATAATACTTTGTCAAACCATAATTGGCCTAATCTTAATTTAGAAACACTGATAAATAAAAATACTTCAAATTAATGAGGAAGATAGAAAAATTGTTTTCCACTTTAACTAATGAAGAATTATTGCTCGAGATTTTTTTTCGTTAAACTAGAAATCCGTTGAATGCATGAATCAATTATTTAAGAACTATTTGCGAACACATTTTAGTGCTTATGTCAAATTGAAATAAGGTTGAAATGGGAAGTAATAATCTTTTTGTGCGATTGGCTTCTTTTGGCTCTTAGTTACTGTCTTATACAGATTCTCGTATCTCATCTCTTACACTACTTTTGCTGCCAAAGTCAACTTTTTGTTTTTGCAACTTGAAGGCATTCTATTAGTACCGATGTCTTTTTATTTGCTCGACGTCTATCATACTCTTCTTTTCCTTTATAAAAACCTTAAGATTCCTTACGTTATCCTTTTTGAGCTGTTGTACTGCACACATCACTCAAAGGCATATATTACGCGCTGCATAACAAAAACATTTTAGTTATTGAACATTTGAGCTCACAGTTTTGCCTTTTGACTCGTCTCTTTTTTCTTTTCAAGCTTTAATTCCTGTTACCCTTATTAGCTTTCAATATTTGATTGCTGTTCACCTTTAATGCGCTCTCATTTTCTAATAATGATGGGCTCGAAATCAAACATAAAAGTTTGCCGCTTTTATCATTACAGTCTACTTTCATTATTAATGAATGAAGTCAGACACATAAAAATCTGTTTAGACATCAGAATCAATATTAGACATTAGGGAAATACCTTAAACATTAGCTAACAAACAATGACATATATTTTTTCGCTTTTCAATGTAATTGCAAGTAATGATATGACTGCACCAAATTATATAATATGAGTATATTTTTCGAATAAACATACCAATAACTTGAATCACGGCTATTATTAGTTTGTTATCATTAGTCTGGCCATAAATCATGCATTTTTAAGCGCACAACTAGACCTTTAGCGCAAACAAAACAAAGACGACAATTTAGTCATGTTTATAGTCTGAACAATTTGTTAGTATTTTTACTTAAGCGCTATTTAATGCTAAACATATATTATTATGAATTAGGAGTTTATTACATTTTATTACACACAATCCCTTATTGTTGCAGTAAATTATCTTCTAATATTGCAATAACTTATGCATTAAAAGGTTGTTAGGTTTGTCTCTATATGACGAGGTTTTATTTGACATCTTTTCTGGTATTCGCTTATTTTCTTCTTATCTCTACAAGTCCATGTCTGCAAATAAAGCACTTATTGCTTAAGAAATGCTTGCCATTCGCCGTACAGAGATCTACCAAATTATTTGTTGCAATTCTGCAACACTTTGTATTTGCTGCAAAACAGTTTTGGATCAATAGAGAAGTTGGCTGTAATGTGCTCTCATGTGTATGATAATGTTGAACACAGACGATCCTGAAGCCAACATGGTCTGCATATAGCTATCTTCTCAACTGAATTATTATAGAAATACTAGAGCCTATCAGTTTGCTCATGTTCGTCGATTCCAATTTTGTACTCTCTTTATAAACACTTTAATCTTTCGATGGTGTGAGCAAAGGACTCAAAGTGGCACCAATCGATGCGCAAGATATAAATGCGACACAAGTGTCCAATTATTGGGATAAAAGATCTTCTGGAGTTGCTCTTTCACGCCGAATATAATTACCAATTTATAACTTTTTACACACACACACATACAAACCAGCAATAAAACACTTTTAACTTATGATGTTTTTATAATATTTATTTTTACTTTAAGTATTTAAGAGTTATTATAACCTGTTATGGACTGAATAACCCATTAATACATCATTTAATAAATTTTGATGTTGCAAAAATTTCTCTATAGAGATAGCAATAATAATAATAATAATGATAATAATACGAGTTAGCCTTTTATCTAAAGTAGTTTGTGTGTTATGTGAGAGTATAATAGTTTTATATAAAAGGCTTTATTGTGAATAGTAGCGAAAGTGTTATTATTATTGCATACCATCGCACGGCTATTGTAGTTTCTCATTTATTTTTCTGCTATTTTTTCGTCATTTTGTAATAGCAAAACTTTTTTCTTCTCTCATCGTATCGGATTGTAAACGAGTTTGCTCTCAAATTTCTTGCAAGTTTCTTATCGTGTTTTTTATTGTATATTATTGGCAAAACCTGAATCTTATGCACTCTTAAGATACCCCAATATGCAATCGGCACCAATTGAAGCTTTGGCAAATGCTCATAAAACCAGCTCTAGAGGTATATTACCTAAAAGAGAACCAGTCTTGCCATAGTCCAGACAACTCCAGGTGATCATCACTTTGACTAAAGAGCAAAAGTTAATGTATATTTTCGTACTTGAAGACAACTGCTTCAAGTACGAAATACAAGTAAATAAGTGTTGTTTGGTTTTTGTAAATAATATTATAATTTTAAAATATTTGCCAACAAATAAGAAATCCACTTTTCTGAAACGGATAGTTAGAAATTTGTTCTTCTTTTCTTCTCCTTCTTCCTCTAATCATAGCTTAAGACGGTTTCTGTAGGACTTAGTTCATTCATTCGTAATAAGAAAAATATTTACTGTAAAAAATGAATCCTAAACTTTATCTCAGAGTTCATTGTATAGTGTCTGCGGTGAAAAATAATCTTTCATTAGCCCGGTTTCATAGCTAGTTAATGACTTACAGTTAGCTTTTCTAAAATTTATTGCCAAATTTGAGATACTTTGAGTGAATTTTTATGTGCAATATATTATTTTCGAATAAAGTTTTGCAAATTTCATGCTTTTAAAGCACTTTATATATTGATATGTTTATGGAAAAATCTTAGGCACCAAACCAAACAGTTTGACAGAAATCACATGTTTAAGTATGAAAAGGTAAAAAATTCATAAGTCAAAAGCCTATTGACTGTGAAACTTGGTATAATTTTTCATTCATTTTGACTCATAAACTGAGTGAGGAATGGGTTTCTTATTACAGTAAAACTTTGTTCATATTCTCATCCATTTATTTAGTCTGTTCGGTTGTGTTTCTCCCCTCTATGTTTGAGTCTGCCGTATGAATAAATGAGATTCTGGTTGACGTATCGTTAAAAACCTGAGACCTCTTCATATATCTCATAGCAGTCTTGCGTCAAATATATAAAATGTTTAGAAGAAAGAAATCCATTTAAATATATTCTCCCCGACAGTCAAGTCAGTCATTTGTGGAATATATAAGATATTGGGTAAACTTTAATCCTTAAACTATGATAATAATTAATCCATAACTGATGACGGAGCCGTTGAGAAAGTGACACACGCGCCAGTTCTATAACCACTTGCCTTAAGGCTTTGTGACCAGTATCGTATTGAGATACAGTCAAATTCTGATTTGAATCGTGCTCTTTTACGTGCATAATAAGCTGTTTTACTTATGATTATAGTAGCGATTTTGAAGGCTTTCTCATAAATTAATAATAAGTGTCTGTTTATAGAAACGATATTTTACTGTAACTTGTTTGCTCAATATCCTTTGCACAAGGTACGGCGTGCTTATCTTCCATGTCAAAATACACTTTACTAATGATTTCAATTGGACCCAAGTACTGATATGGTCAAATTTGAGCAAAACAGACCAAATGATTTACTGCAGAGAAATGTCATTTTGTCAAACGAACCAAATATGATTTGAAGTACAAGAAAAACTCATATATATCATTTATATATTCAATTCAATTGTGTAATGCAATCATTTCTCATACTCGCAAATAGTGTTCGACTTTTGCTCGAAAGTTATGAATTGGTCAAATTCCACATAAATCCCGAAGTTTATGCATTAAAGCAATTCCTTATTTCCCTCATGTCCTCCAAATTAAAAGTTAAGAAAGTCTACTACAAACAGAGTTCATTTCAGACTTGATTTTGTTCGCTAGAAGACTGAAACAGAGGCAACAAAATGAGATTTTTGTGCTCTTAAAATTTGATTTACAAATTGCATATTTAGGTGGAATGGGATTGAATCGCTTGAGGATTGTTAGAATTTAATGTGAAATTGCGACACACATCCAGTCGAACGATAAACAAACGCACACAAACTCAGACACAGAGTGTATAAGATTGGGTTAATAACAAAAATGCGCATATGTCATGAACTTTCGATTGAAAGAATAAGCTATATAAACTCGATGTATTATATACATAATATCCATAATGTTATTACTTATTGCTGGCCATATACCATAAAGTAGAAAAAGCCATCAGTTCTATAATAGCCAATCGCCCCAGTGGTTCAGTTCAAACTTGTTCATTCTTTTTTGGTAGCTTTGAAGGCATCGTATTTCAATAGCAATTGACTGATGCATCAGTTTGTTCAATAAGTTAAACATGAATTACCAAATTTGACATTTTTTCATTTTATTATTCACTTTTGACGTACAAAATACAGTTATGAAAGCAAACAAAGTTTATGGCTTGTGCAACAATCATTTTCAATATTCAAAATTACTTATAGTGTGTAATAACCCTAAAAAATGCTTTATTAGTCTTGTAAGAAATATTTAATTCCACCCAAAAAACTCTTTTTTGTCGAATAAACTTTATGGCATAATTCTTCAGCATTACAATAACAATGACGAGATATTAAAATTTCAAATTTTGTGTAATAAATATTAACCGAAATGTTTCTAAAAAAAGCTATTAAATTGATTTTCCTTATTTTTAACCATAAAAAGCTTGTCATAAATAAATGTGCACAGCGTCTGCACAGTGTCCGAACAAAAAAGTTTTTGCCTGAGAAAAGGCTCAAGTTAAACGCTTACGTCTTCAAACATTATGCCGATATTTATTAAATGCGTTTCGGGCCAGAAGATAGATAGATGATCGCTTTAAAGCTCGATTTATTATATTTTATCCATATAACGGCTTTTGTGCTGTTAATGTTATAAAATCATATTAAAGTCGCATCGCATGAAAGTCAGTGATAATGTTAAGCAACAAAGTAAGACAAGGCAGGAAGCTGAGAATTAAAAAAAATGATTCTTCAACTATTCCCTCACTTTAAAACATATATCATCAGTTTATGTAATAAGCTGTAAATCTAGTGCGCGTAACATTAAATGAGAGAGTTTTGCGACCAAACAACAAAAGCGCAATTCTAAAGAGAGACAGTAGAAGAACTGGCTTAAAGAACAAAATCAGACCAAATACAGAGAATAGTACTCCTAATATATGACGTGCATTAAGTATGACTTGTTAAGGAAAGCGAGTATTTAAAAAGTTGACTATCTTATAATCTTTAAGAGAGTCTCGAAACACGTATAAGTATTTTTTAGAAACTTGATCTCTCAATACAAACTACTATCGATTAAATTGCACTCATTTTTTCCTAGCGTTTTCAAACAAGTTTTTTCTTAAATTTTGTCCACATCCATATTTTTAATTACTTTTTTTTATCATTATTTCATTTGATTAGTACTTTTATTGACAATAAAATAGAGTTTTGATATTTTCTCGAAACAAATTTTCTCATAAAATGCCAGTTATTGAGTAGAGAGAAGTTATCTTATTATACCTAATCTAACATTTCATTAAGTCTAGTTTGCTTTCATATTGCTCTTAAAATAAAACCTTTTAGATATACTTATTTGTTTATAATAAGTTTGAGACTAAAAGCGCGTTCGCATCACAGATCGTCTCATATATTTTTATTTGAAAATGACTTGAGGGCTAAAAACAAGCAAAATAAGCGTAAGATATGAGTACATAAAGTATATTTTGTTTCTTTTTACATAATATACTGTATTCGCAGCATATCTTACATTTATATAATATACTTACGTTCTAATAAAACGACTACTAATAAGCAAAGTAAATGCTTTCGCGAATTTCTGTATCTGTCATCAAAAAATGTCTCATCTTAGATATAAGTATTTCTCTTCTTTTTGAGGATACTTTAAATTTTTCAAGTTTTTATTGCAAACAACTAATTATATAAACTTAGTATCTCATTAAACTTATTTTGTTTTTTTATCTTCTAGTGGTGCTGTTGGACACGACACTTGAGAGCTCATTAGATTGGACGCGCTATCCATATGGACCATCTTCACGTACTCCAGGGGTCAGTTGCTGATCTTATCACAAATTGAAAATAATATATAAAACATATAAAGCATCTTAGCTTTGTTAATATAGTTCCTGAATCGTGGATAAAGTTTGTTTATTTTTTGTTCTTGTTCAGTCATAAAAAGTTTAGTGCATTACCAGTAATATAACATAGAAAAAAGTTAGTCATTCAGTAAATGGCAATAAAGCTGAGAAAAAGCGAAAGCAAAAAGTAGCATTTTTGCACATTTTTCATCTCACATTCCGAAACGTCAATCTTTACGCTTTGCTTATCACTTTTTTCTACTTTTTCCTGAAAAATATAAAAATATAAGGTTAGCGAAAGAAGTTTCGTAACAGATGGTGCATCTGAAGAAGCTAAAGAAGTAAAAAAGAGATACACTAGTGATCAAGTGTTGCATAAATTAACAGAATTGGCAGAGCATTTTAGGTTTATCTGTCCAAACGTCAAACTCTATCTTTTTATTTAGACATTCAGTGATCAACTGAAACACTAATGTTTAAAAAACAGTTTCCGCTCATTTATTTTTGTTTTGTGAGACTCATTATACTTAATTGTCAGACTTCATAGTTTTAACATTTATAGATCGCTAAAATAGTTAACCGAATTTACCAGTTCTCTCTTCACAAACAGTTCCATCGAATACTTTAATTACTCGAAAAAAGTATACATTTGGGAATTATTAGACTTAGGAATCAATTTTAGGCAATTGCCCTCAAACTAGTAATTTCCTCTTCAATTCAATTTAATGTTTGTTAAGCTTTCTGTTTTTGTTGAAAAAAAAGAGAAACTTTTCTTATTAAAAGTTTATATAACTAATAATTTTGTTGCGTCCAATTCTCTAGTGGGTAGAAGAAAGTTTCACAAATTTCGAGCAAGGAATCAACTGGAGATCTTATGTGGTTTGCGATGTGGCCTATAATAATGTGAACAATTGGTTGTGGACGCCATTCATCGAGAGAAAAGATGCCAATAGAATTTACATTGAAATTAAGTTTAGCATGAGAGACTGCAACCTATTCCCAGGTAATACTAATAGCCAAACATCAATCCTTACTACTTATTAAATGAATTTATCTCAACTGCCACTACGCACCCAACAGATGAGAACAGACTTATGAATTAGTGATCACCTCTTTAGATGACAAGTCATTTTCCGAGAATTTTTTGTTTTACGTCTAACGAAGTGATTACTTGAATCATGAATAACTTTCTCAGAGATAGCTTTGAGTGTCTCTCAATTTTCAATTGTAGATTTGGATTCTTTAGTTAAACGAGTCTGCATTCAAATGAATCTCTATTATTTAAATTAAGTTCAGGAAAGATCTCTCAATTAGAATAATTTAATATTAAAATTTTGAATCATTAAAGTTATTAAATAATTACTGCAACCAATGATTACAATGATCTAATTGCGTACTATATCTAAACATAATTATATGTATCTTCGTATTATTCGCATAATTGGATTAGAATTTAAAGCAATTATTTAATTGACTTGATAAAAACAAAATACATTTAGTTTGCAATTCTTAACATTGGGCTAATTGTCTGAATGCGAGAAGATGGTATTGGACCATTTTGGTCAACAAATTTTTGCAGAACTAAATTTCTTTAATTGAGTGCACTTCTGCGTGCCTTCAAGCAATCGTCAAAAATCAGATCACTTTTATCATTTCAATATCAAAAGCTTTTTGTTCTCTAAACTTAAAATCCATTGAAATGAAGGTTTGGAAAAAAGAAACAAAAGAAGTGCTAATTTAAAAGCGATTTTAAATAATCAAATGAACATTAAAATAGTTGTGATATCTAGAGATACACGAAACAGTCTCTGAGTAATTAAAGTAAAAACAAAAATATGTAAACATTTCGAACAGACCAATCAATATATTTTTATCACATAATTAACTGATTCATGTCTTATTCGTGATCAGGTATGGCGCTATCATGTAAAGAGACGTTTTCTCTGTTGTACTACGAGTTCGATGCGGCCAACAAAGAGCCGCCGCCGTGGGAACCAGACTCTTATAAACTAATTGATAGAATCGCTGCAGACGAGGGACGATTCACTTCCAATAGCGAGGTATATACACATCATATGATATGCACTCAAAAATACTCTTTTCACTCAAGTCCACACTTCACTAACTTTTTGTTTGAAAAAACAAACCAAACTATCGACAGCTTGAGTGTCATATCCTATGAACTCTCGGCTATCGGTCTCTCTCTCTTACATATGAAATACACATTTTGCCATCAGTTATTTGTTTATTGATATATTGTTTGAATTTTTTATTCTTCAAACCTAAAGGTGATAATAAATACAGAAATCAGAAGTATTCCGGTCACTAAGAAAGGCGTTTACTTTGCATTTCGAGATCAAGGGGCATGTCTTTCGATTATAGCCATCAAAATATATTACATGACATGTCCCAACATTACCACTAATTTCGCGACATATCCTGAGACACCGACTGGAAAAGAATTGACGACAATTGTATCAGCTGACGGCCAGTGCGTCCCAAATGCACAGCAACACGACAGACCAAGACTTTTATGCAAAGGAGACGGCAATTGGACACTACCATCGGGTGGATGTAAATGTATGGCAGGATATGAGCCGATCGGCCAAACATGTCAAGGTTCGTCATGCACTCCACTCAATCAAATATTCGATTATCTTTTTTTACCAATTATTGAATATTAAATCTAATGTCAAATAAATTATGCGATAATTTTATTCCCCTTTTGATGGCATTAGCATTTATACAGCATTTATAAAATAAAGATTGAGAGAGAAGGCAAAAAAATTCTTCTCATCACTTTAATATCTAACTTACATAAAGTAAACTTGAAAATCGTTAGCTGAGCTTCTTTCGTTTAATTTAAGGCCTTCGGGCAATTCTCTGTCCATGTCATCAGTTTATTTACATTAGAGTTGATTATCTCTTTATCCATTTGCAGTTTGCCCGCCCGGCACTTTCAAGCCAGTTATTGGTGATGAATTATGCCGTCCCTGCCCGGGACACAGCACTGCACCATATCGGGGATCAACTGAATGCAGATGTGACTCCGGTTACTATCGAGCCCCCAAAGATGCCAAATGGGTTCCCTGTACTCGTAAGTGTTAATTACTTGATTTTCTACATCTCATTCCTTAATACCTTCGATTAAAAAATAAGATTTAAAGGCTTGAAAGCTAAACCCCAAGTGCTTTTTAATTATTTTTTCATTATTATAATTATAATTAATATTCAACTTTGTTTTTTATCTAACAACAAATTTAATTAACTTCAACCCAGATAATAGTTGTTTTCAATATTTTATGCCTTAATCACATTGGTGTTTGTTTGTCTGACCAGAGCCCCCCTCATCGCCACAAAACCTAACCGTTAATTTCGTGGATCAATCGACAGTGATTCTGTCATGGGCTGCACCTAAATATTTGGGAGGACGTAATGACACTGTGTATCGAATTAGTTGTGAAGGGTGTTCTACAAGTGTGACTTATGTGCCATCTCAAGAAAACTTTAATGACACGAAAGTGGCCATTTCAGGCCTTAATCCTGTTACTACTTATCGATTCTTGGTGTTCGCAGAGAATGGAGTGTCCGGCTACGACTCCAGTCAATTTATTGATATTACAGTCACCACTGAAGCATCAGGTATTATATATACTGCCAGACAATCGGAATAAAAGAATGAGAGCAATAAATTTTCGTTAGTTTCCGATACCAAATAATACGCTAATCACAAAATACGCTTTTCTTGTCAGGTTATATCTCACTAGTAATAACAGAGGACGGCTCTGGACAAAAATATAATGGTGTGTATTAGCGTTCAGTGCATCTCAAAATAATTGATATTGATATTGATGTCATTATTTCTTGTCTCTCTCCTTCACTATCTCACTACACAGTTATGTCTTTCTCTATATTTTTTCACACCATTTTCTATAGTGGACTGATTTTGCCAATGCATTCACTTGTGTTTCCCCTCTGTTTTACTTATACTGATTGCCATTCAGTTTTGGCACTTGTCTCATGCAGGCAACTTGTAAATCAGAGTTGAACACATTCATACCACTCTTACGTTTGATATACTCTTCAATTTTATAGCATTTATTTCTGTGCTATCTTTTCTCTCTTCTCTTTTGTAATGTGATATCTTGGCTAATAAATGGTATCAAATATATTTTGACAACTTACTTCTTCATTTCCTAAACCACTGATTTAAATTGAATCAATAATTGTAAGGTTAGACTGACTCACAGAGAGACAGACAATGTTTTTGTTTAGAAAGTTTTTCTCATCGAAACAAAAATGTCATTAGTCATACCCTTTCAATAGTGAAAAGCAGAATATTTTTCTTATCTGAGAACTATACTGAATAGCTTCTACTGATCAACAATAAATAATATTATCCAAATATTCTTAAAGCTAATCATGTCCTTCAATGAATACTTTCAACTTCTTTTCTTACTGATTGTATGTATCTATTGATAGTGTAGTTGAGCTTTGAGTAGTTATCATATATCATAACTATATACCAACATATAATATGTTTGTATTACTTATTTTCACAGCAATGCCATCGACGAGCATCTCTAATGTGAGAGTAGTTTCCGTCAAAAGCACTGAAATAGTGTTAGCCTGGGATAGACCAGAAGATACAAATAATAATGACGTCGCTATGTATGAAGTCAGATACTTTCCTAAAGCAAGTGACAAAAATGTTTCAACAGTTGTTGTGAATAAAGATCGTCACGAAACAACAATAACCAATTTGAAGCAGAAAACTGAATATTCATTCCAGGTTAGCATTCATTAAAATAAAACTATACTATTTATATAGAAAATGCTTGAATCGTGCAAAAATCATAGCTTATTAAGAACAATCTTCTCAAACATTTAAATCTCAGGTCTAAATTTGATTATTGTAATTGTTATTAAAAATTTAAATTCAGTTTAAATAAGTTTAAACATTAATAACTCAGGTCTTACATAGTGCAAAATCCACTATTGCGTGATATTTAGTAATTATTATAATGAAATTGATGCAAAGTAGTTAGTTTTGAGAAAAATAACAGAAAACAAATTAATATAAATTGAGCTCATTTTTTGAAGATAGAGCTAATTATTGTTGATCTGTTAGGTTCGAGCGAAAACTTCAAATGGTTGGGGAGAATACAGCAAACCAGTAATGAAAATGACAGGACAACTGATTGGAAGCACTGGTAAGTTGGTTAGCTATTGCCCACACTATGCAGTCATAGATATACTTTAATTTAATTAATACTGTAGTCTAACAGTGAAGTAATTGGCTTCTCATTTTCGAGCTAATTGTATTCCTTTAGTCTGACTCCTCTCTTCTCTTTCACTTCTCAAAGCTATACTTCTCTTTTGTAATACCAGTACTAACTTTCATCTTAATTGGGTTTTGTTTCGATTGTCTATCCATAGCATACATAGCAGGCGATGATGATTCAGTGCAAGTGAGAATAATTATAGCTGGAGTTACGCTCGCAATTGTGGTTCTTGTCGTAATTATTGTCATGATCGTGCTCTACTTGCGAAGGTATGTCTCAATTATTGACCCATACAAACTATCTTCTAGTATATATCAACCATTCCATCAATAATTTAGTTACGAATCAAAAGTTATAAATTTAACTCATTTTGTGAGCTTTTCAATCATTTCTGCCAACAATTAATAGTTAATTAACATTAATAAGTAACAAATGAAATTTAGGGCATAATTGGCTTATATTCAATTGTAGTAATGAAACGTTAGATTTAATTATACTCAAAGATGTAATAGTCTTTCGTTGGATTTAATGAAAAATTCCAAAAATAAATAGCAAGACTAGAATAGTTGTCTTATGCGAGCGTAATTGAAATGAGATCGCATTAACCTATACGATCAAAATCTAAGGAATGCTACTTTGTTTTAGAAGTACTGACGATTGCAATAAGAAGCAGCCCTCAGACTGTGATACTCTTGAATATCGCAATGGAAGCGAAGGTAAGAAATGTAAGTCAAACCAATTTATTGTTCATTTACATAATAGAGAAACAAAAGTTTGGAATCTTGTTCGCTCACAGAGTCCATGAAAAACAATATTTACAGATTTAGTGAAAATAATATGTTAGAATATTTTTATATTATATGCGCGAAATTCAATATCTTTACTTGTTTTTCTTATTAAAGCGAGTTTTCTGTTTTATTCGCTAACTTGCTTTGCTTTGGCTGCAAGATAAGTGGCTCTTCCCTTGTCTTACTTACTTTTTTCTCTTAGAACTTAAGTTCGCTTCAGAAGTCGTAATATCTCAGTATATTTCAAATAAATAAATAAATATTTTATCAAATGTTTAATAATTTTCGCATCAATCAAGTTATGTTTATATTTAACTCGAATTCAAAAATGATAAATAGTGTGAAATGTTTTTATGATTTAAGGCTAGTAGTCTTCAATCACTACTAATTCTGAGAACCCACTCAACAAAAAGTGATGTATAAGTTATTTTAGTTCAACATTTATTCGTTTTATTTTATCTCTATCTCTTCCTAAACCATAACAATATTTTGGTTCATTCTTTTCTTATCCTATGGTTTCCATCCTCTTCAATAATGAACTTAAATGTAGTGTTACTTTCGTTTCGACATTCCTGCCTTCACTTCTCTCTCTCTCTCTCTCTCTCTCTCCCTCTCCGAATTGAACATAAAAAGCTCAGAAACACATGTAATCCATTTACTGGTAGTGGACAATGTGGCGCAACTTTACTTTCTATACTAACATTTTTATATAACAAATATATATACTAACAATTGTTACTTTTCTTCGTATCTCTTTTTGTTCAGTAGTTCCAGCACTGGAACATCCGCCTATTGTGCCGACCGCACGATGTAAGTCCGCACTATTTATTATTAACTCTAATGGGGTCTTATTTAAAAGCTTAAAACTAACTTTGACTAAAAAACGAGACTCCTCTAATAGAATGATTATCTCTACTTTTAGTTATTTGTCAAGTTAAAAACAGAAAAAAGTCTAATAAGTATTCAACATTTTAATACTTATTTCGACCTTCAAATTAACTATTTATTAAACATTCATTATAGATTGCAACAGAAAAAGATTAAGTTCTTATTGAGGAAAAAGTTTAGTGCTTAAGAAAATGTTTCTGACGTTTGATGGACCCAATGCTCGATTTGATTCACTTCGATTGTAATAGTTTAGAAAATATCAGTCGTTTGTTGCAAAAATAAGGAAATAGATTAAAAAAGTTTAAGGATAAAATGAATAAAAAGGATCGACTCAACTGAAAACTCAGATCGTATAAACTAAAACGTGATCTGATTTCTAATCATTTTTTTATCTACTTATTATGAAAAGTTAAAATAACTTAATAATTACAAGCTAAGAATTAGCTAAAAAGCCTGTATAAGAAGTGAATTAGAGTTTTAAGTATTTTTATCAACTGAGTTATGACTTGCAATTTGACTGTCAGACACTAGCATTTGGGTCAAATACAATTGACGTTTTATTTGAGCTGAAAGCTTAAACTTAAACAACTAGAAATGCCGTAAAAAATGTATTTTTATAAGAAAAACAATATATAAGTTAGTTTAGTCGCTGTAAGCTTTGAACTGAAAATCGAATTACAACAAGCAATAAGAAATTTCTTACGTTTAATACCGTATTAACTTTGGATAAACATCATATTTGATTTCCTCTGACAACTATTTTTTTATTACGATTATTATTATAAGGGATTTAAAGGACTGGCAAAATAATAAGTGACAAGTGTTAAAATGCTATTCAATAAGAGAAAAGAAGCAAATTTATGACATTGTACTTGAGAGCACATACTTTAAGCTTTATTACAACTTATTATAAGTCTTTCTTACATTAATTCCTGAGCAATACTTCTACAAACAACACCACACAAAACAAGTATCACAAAAAACAGATTATGCCTCAAAAAGCGAACCCCTAATCCTTACAGAAACAAATTTATATATTTTATGTCTATTTGTATTTGCAGTCAATTCGCCGTTTTCTGTCACGACACCCCTCTTCACTCATTGCGCTTCTTCGCGATCCTACGTTGATCCTCATACCTATGAAGACCCAAATCAAGCTGTTCGAGAATTCACTAAAGAAATCGATGCATCACATATAACCATCGAAGCCATCATTGGTGGTGGTATGAAATCACTTTGATTTTTTACTACATATTTATTACGAAATTAGGTTTTTGTTGCTGACGTGCAGTTCGAGCTTATTATTATATTTAAGATTGATTAAATGAAAATGCCTCAGATTCTTAACTTTCAAATCTGTTTAAAATTGAAGCATTTTTTCAATTTTGGTAATAGAGTCAGATTTTTTCAGACTAGTATTCTAGTGAATAATCTCATTACTCTTAAGAGTGAATAATTTGATGAACAAAATCATAATTATTATAATTAGAATAATAGGATAAAATAGACAGAAAATCATTTTCGTTAGCTCACACAAATGGAATCTGAGGGTCACAATCATTAATAACAAATTTAGTAAAGTCTGAATGAAAGCACTATTTCAATGGGGATTCAGTTCTAATAGCTATCATATGCACTATTAGTATGTGTGCTCTCCCGTAAAGCTACTTAATGGCCATTAAATATTGATATCGTTTTGGGAGATTCACTGTTTAATTTGTATTGCAGGAGAATTCGGAGATGTTTGTCGCGGCAAGCTCAAAATGCCGGGTCGGCCAGAAGTGACTGTTGCTATTAAAACATTAAAGCCCACATCAGCAGAAAAGCCGCGCTTAGACTTTCTGACAGAGGCCAGTATTATGGGCCAATTCGATCACCCGAACGTGATCTATCTGCAAGGCGTGGTCACTAAAAGCAACCCGATCATGATAATCACAGAATTCATGGAACACGGATCGCTCGATGCCTTCCTTAGGGTAAGTAATTGATGGCTCTTTTCGCAAAATGAGTAATCATTAAGAGAGTAGACTATAAGAGAAAAGAGAGATAAGGGATGCAGACAATGATGTTCAGAAACAACTATTATAACTCTGAGCATTCATTTTAATATACTCTTCTCACTAGTACTGTATATATACTCCACATTATAAGTACTGGCAATTTATTATAGACTCCAATTTTTTCTATTTCGACTTTGTTAAGAAGTTAAACGAATTTATTTCTTTTCATATTAGTGCCTTCAGAGACTCATTATTAAAATATCAAAATAGCGACTCCCTAATCAAATCTCGTGCATATCTAATATGTTTTTACACAGTGTAGAGTGCATTATAATCTCCGAACATGTGGCTTATATTCATTTATGTTCAATCGAATTACTTTTAAACATTTAACATTCGTAATCAACTTCATGAGGCTATATATCACAAACACAAATTCACATCGAAATATAGATATAATATATGTATGTCTCAAAACTAATGTTTGTATTATTTTTTAGGCAAATGATGGCAAATTCCAAGTGGTCCAATTGGTTGCAATGTTGAGAGGAATCGCGTCAGGAATGCAATATCTGTCTGAAATGAACTACGTTCACAGGGTATAGCACCAAAACATAATTATATGACAACCTTTCAGTACACTTTATACATATAAGACTTTATTTCTATATGCATAAAAGCTTTATATTTATAAATACAAGTATATCACAGCTTAAGCCATAGATTCGCTTTTGTCTGATTATTAGTTGGCTGACATGCCTTCAAATGTTGACACATTAGTGATAATATTGTACTTATTATAGAGTCTGTTGTTGTTTGTCATTATTGTTGTTCTCTGTCTCGTAGAAGAGTGACGTTTTCTTTAGGCTTAACCGATTATTTATTCAGCTTTTCGTTCTTATCACATCTTTTTCATTTAAAAGCTATAAACAAAAAACAAAGACCGCAATAAGTAATGGCTATTACGATAAATTGTCATTTCGAATTCAATTGCCTCCCATTTTGCTTAAAAATTAGAAATTAAGACTGAGTTAATTTCAAAACTAACTATCTTAATAGGCACAGGATTTAGATTTGCTGTCATTATATCATTACTTCAATCGTTTAAAAGCTTATATGAGTTTTTATTCCAAACTAAAACATAAGCAGCACGAACATTAGACGAGAGTTTGAATCAGGTTCAAAAATAGCAAGTTTAATAGCTTCTAAAAAATGTATATTTCAATACAAACCTTTTCCTAAATGTTGAAAAAAATCATTTTCCATAAATGACTGCCTTACGAATGCTATGAATTATTCATTCAGGACTTAGCGGCAAGAAATGTATTAGTGAACGCGACTCTGGTCTGTAAAATTGCTGATTTCGGTCTATCACGAGAAATAGAAAGCGCTACAGAAGGCGCTTACACCACAAGAGTAAGTTTCCAATAGATTACCATATTATTTATACGATATGCCACCCATTCATTGCTCAAAACATCAATATTAATATTGATTAATAATGACATATATTATAAAAGGGTTTGTCGTAATGTTTGTTTGTGTTTTATCGCAAAGGGTGGCAAAATTCCAGTTCGATGGACAGCACCTGAAGCCATAGCTTTTAGAAAATTTACATCAGCCTCTGATGTGTGGAGTTTTGGAATAGTTTGTTGGGAAGTGATGTCCTATGGAGAGCGTCCATATTGGAATTGGTCTAATCAAGACGTTATTAAAGGCATTGAAAAAGGATATAGACTCCCGCCTCCTATGGTATGAACAAATTTTAGTTTGCACTTCAAATTGAAATTAATGACTCCTTAATGATCTGCTGATGGCCAGGGATGAACTCTCAACTTAATAGTAGAGAATCTAGTGGCCATATGTTATGCCAGCTTTAGATCATGTATTAATGCGTGTATATACTCCCTGTACTCGCAACATATTTCTAAATGAAAATGTTAAATGAAAATGTTTCGCCTGATATTTTTGCTGTTTAACTATAATTAATGACTGTATTGTTATGACAGGATTGTCCGGAGGCGTTGCATCAATTAATGCTGGACTGCTGGCAAAAAGATAGAGCTCATCGGCCGACCTTTTCGCAGATTGTCAAAACATTGGACAAACTCATGAAGTGTCCCGACAATCTGCATAAAATTGCACAAACAACGAGGTTTGTAGCTTTTGATTAATAATCGAGTTTTGCCGTCAATAACTTTATAAAGAAATCACTTGTTTTTCACTACCTGTAATAAATTACAAGCATTCAAATACTATATCCAATATTAAGTCTGAAATTTCACGAGTCATGTTCTAATTTTGATAGTTTTCTACCCTCGAGAGAAATTAATATAATCTAATTTTTTTAATAGAACCAAATAGTATATAAATGAGTTACTGATCTCAATTATAGTATAGAATGATCATTAGTTTTAAAAGAGGAAAAAATGATTGTCACTTATTCTAGAATTATAAATGAGTCGAAAGATTTTTTTAGAATAGTTTCCAATATAACGAATAAAAATGTCATTATTTATATCCTTAAATATTAAATGTCGTTCCCATAATTGGATAGAGAGATCCTAAATGTCATTCACAATGAAGTGCATCCGATTTGTTGCCTTAGACTGAGCGTAAACTTTTAGGAAAAAATTGACTTCACTTTTGAGAGAAGTCACTCTTAACGATGATTTATCTGTCTATTAATCGCAATTTTATTTTTATTTTGTGCGTGTGTCTCGTGTAGGCTCACTGTTGACCCATTTGGAGAGCCAAACACTATACCAGATGTGATTCAGTTTAAGTCTGTGGACGAGTGGTTGGCCAGCATAAAGATGACTAGATATCGACTCAATTTTGAGCAGTCAGGTGTTACCAATTTAGGAGCTGTGGCCCGACTCACCCCTCAGGACTTGGCAATCATTGGAGTGACATTAGTTAGCCATCAAAAGAAAATTATGAATAGCATACAGGCTCTACGCGCACAGCAAAGTATCGGAACACCCGAAGGCTTCTTAGTTTAAAGACTTTTCAAATAAAACTAAATTATTTCATTTGTAACTCCAACTGAATTTCTAATTAATTCAGTCAGATTTCATCTGAAAATCTATGTGAATGTGATGATAATCATTGAAGAATGAATTTGACTTCTTTTTTATACGAGTTTATTGACTATTACTTTTATGCAAAACTGTTCATCGAAATGATGAGAAAGTGTGCGCGCCGTCAACAGACAGAAATACAGTTCAACAAAAAAGGAGTTAAACAACAATTTGAAAACTAAGTCAGACTTTTTTAATTAAAAAATAAATAAATGAAAACTGATTCTATATATAAATAGGAAAACTTTTTATAAATGCATATATAATATAATTAATGTGAATTGGCGACTATTCACTTTGGAAATAAACTAAAATATATTACTACTACAAAAGTAAATGTTGAAAACCTATGTTAATAAAAAATGCTACTCCACTCACGACTCTACTGATGTTAGTGTGTGTCATGTGTATGTGATTTGCAGGCACAGCGAGAGATTCTATCATATCATCTTTCAAACAGTTAAAAATGGAAATTCAAGATCTTGTTGAAGAACAACCATAAAGGAAAATACAATTTGTTCAGATATAAAAAAAATTGGATGAAGAGAAGAATTGGAGCTAAAGTTTGTTTCGCAATGACTTCTACTCAACAAATATCTGTTCTGTTTTGAAGCCCTTCTTTTATTGTGATTTACGTGCGTTACATATCGATAGTTTGTGAAACAATTTGTTTGATAGACTCACAGGTGGTTCGCTTATTATTTGTTGGGACCACCGGAGTGAGAGAGCTCTTATATTTTATTTTTCCAAATTTCATTAATTCATTGCTATTTGTTTGCCAACTAATCATAATTTAAATGCTCACACAATGCAATGAACAAAATATATTTTATGATACAATCATTCATAAGAAGAAGTGAAGCCAACAATTATAGGAAAACGATCGAAATTGATATAAACATATATTTGTTGCATAAGATTACTTAAGACCACTAATAACTGAAATGTTTGCTGAGGCCATAAACATGATTGAACTGAGTTGAGAGGCTATATAAACAATCTAAACGCGCCACTGCTTATGATACCAATGA